>CM067380.1:66456024-67063910 GCA_034510155.1 Eucriotettix oculatus
TAGTTAAATCGACTGCACATTTGAATAAATGCTATACAGGATGCATTTTAAACTAACACGTGACATGAAAAAAACAAGCCAGAAGCATATTAAATTTGAAAGTCATGGGGGAAAAAAAAATAAAATAAAATTGTACGTATAGCGAGGTTCAATAACTTCTACTAAAATATAAACTGTTTAATATACAAACATTACTGAAATCAATAATGGGAAGCTATACCGTTCGTCGTGAAGTCCCTTGGAGGATGAATTTTTGCTGGACATCAGCACCAAGAAAACTCAACCGAAGCAGCTTTAATAAACTCTTTATTTTTAAACGATTAGATGTGAAATTCGTCAGTCATCTGTGAGCAAGAAGGTTAGTTGTGGAGGTGCGACCGTATTTTTTCAACGCTGTTGTGTGTATGTAACCGAAATTGAGTGGATCAACAAGCTATGATTTGTTTAAGGTGTTCACTTGCCCTAACATGTATACGTATAATTCCAGTCATCCAAATGTTAATTTTGTAAAGTTTCGCCATAAGTGTTTTGAGTGGTTTCAAAACATTGATAAAGAAGGGACACGTGCTTCTGGAGGATACTCATGTATCAAGACGCTCCTCAGTTCTCTCCGACGGAAACACAGAGAAATTGGTGACCTTATGCAAAAGTGACCACTCATGACTCGCTGTCAGGAACTATCGCTGTAAGAGACATGAACACATCTAAAACAAATTGTTTACAAAGTTAGTATACCGCACCACTTTGATCAACCACGACACAAGGACGCAGTCGCAACATGATATTAAAATGAAAAACGCTGACAAATTCCTGCTGTGTATAATAAATCGCCACTGCGTGTGATCGGCTAGACTCCTGGAGTTATCATTACTAGACTTTTCACAAAATGTTTTAAAGTCGATATTGCTCGGCTCGGTCTTGCATGCCTTATAACCTAAAGAAAAGGCAAATTATAAACCAAAAACAAAAAAAAGGCCATGCTCGTCGTATTTTTTGACACTCACAGCATTATTCACTGGGAATTATTTCTCGCCGGTATTACCTGTAATTCTCAGTATTTTCCTTCGTTGTTAATAGGATCGGTTGTGGCAAGAGGAATTGTTTTCCCCGGGGAATAGGTTCGCAACGCAGCAGTCGGCGTAGATGAAAGAGGGGATTTCGTCTTCTTGCACCACAGTCTGCCACAGACTATCGCGCCCTTTCACACGGTCTGAGAGGACGTAAGTTACGTTCCTACGATTAATGTCTCATCCACCTTCCTTTTATTCACCAAATGTTGGTCGCCGACGGACTTTTTATTATGTATCCACATTTATAATAAGATTACACGTTAAGGGTCATCTTTAGAAATATCTGTGAACGTCATGTAAAGCCAAATGGGGTAACCATGTTGGAGAAACGTATCCCTTACCATGGACATTTTTTAATCACTTACGTATGTTGTGTGCACGTTCTGTGCTGTATTCTCACAAGTCTGGGAGGAGAACTATGCAGAGTGACCCTGTGACCATTAAAAACTGCGTCATCTTTAAGTTCTCTCTATTTCTATCCCACGTCACCCTTTAAAAAATTAATCTGACGTTCGTGGATGTACTGGTAATGTGACGCAGTGAATCACCAAACTATTATTTGGCGTTAATATTTTATAGATTATAATATAGATAAAAGAAATCAACGTGACGAAGGAATTTTCTGTGAGTTGGTTACAGCGGTAATACTGCTGGCGACAGTAGTAACTTATCGGCTACGTGAAGATGGCTGTCGCACACAGAAGTATCGAATTAATAAGATATCCCGCGAGACTTAGGTGGAAATCAGCCCTAAGAATTTTCCCTAGGACGTTTGTGTACCCCACAACCTCTGGCAGTGACCCTAAGGGAGGGGTTTGATTGAAACCTAAGAGGTGGATTGGGTGAACCTTATTATACACCGTGAAGAGGCTGTAACCACGAAGATAGTGGTGGGGAAAACTAGGAAGGCGCTAGCATAGGTGACGTTTAAAGGTCGACCTGTTCTAGTCTCAAGGGTGTGTTCGATGAAGAAGGTATAAGAGATAATTTGTTGTCTCAATTGACTTTACGAGCTAAGAAATCGCTAAGCTTACTATGGAGAAACCTAACTCTCACGAACATAATTCAACCGACCTGATATATGAGCAAAAGTAACCTGGTCACCATGCCATCGACGAAAACGCCAGCCTGATATTTTAAGACTGGCTGTGACGCATAAGACTCAACGCTTGGAGTTTATTGTATTGTGGAATGAGGAGGAATGGCATCTCTTCTACGTCCTTCGACGGCCTTTCCCAGATCCCGGTAAATTTTCCCGCTCAGGGACTTCTACCAGAAGCGGGACATCCTGGTTCGCTCCAGTAGATGCTCGCATGGAAGACATGGTGTGTAAACTTGTATTGTCGTGGTATGTCAATCTGCCCAGTCGGACTCATTGCACGTAGTCCGGCGCCCACATAAATCCCCTTGGATCATTTTAGTCTCATAATACTTCGCTTATTTTCGTAACCCTTAAAAGCTAGTCCCCGAAAGTAAATATAAGTGTATAGAGTCCCCGTTGTTTTTGATCCAGTTATCACTTATTAATAATGCACTTCATTAATTTAATTGACGTTAAGTTAAAAAAGGTGGCTTTTAATGATTCATATTATATTTAAAAATAGTAAAAACCTTTTTAAATTAAGCGCCAGCATAAAACCTGAATGTTACTGATATTGAAACTCTGGGGATCGCCAGAAAGTTCCCTAATTATTGGCAAGAGAATACAAGCAACCAGTTCAAAATAGTATATTACTCTAGTGAGCTTCGTGACCACGTGGTTTGAGTCTTTATAATGACTTGAATGTTATGTATATGTCAACGATGGAATTTTCCGCAGTACGGTTTTCCCCCACCGTCCCTATGTTTCAAATCATCTACTCCATTACGCTTTCGAGCACGTTTTCCGTGAAATACTAAATGCAAAGTAAGGTTTATATCTTAAATGGCTCATCAGTGGCACAGTTTCCATTAGGCGCATAGAAATTATTTTGTTACATTTGGGATGGTATAAAATTTGGGAAACATAAAACATAAAAATACAACGACGAAAATGAACTAGATTATTAGAAGGTATTTACCCATCGATCGCATTTATTTATATCATGAAAATCGAGTAATTCCGTTCATGTTGGTCTCTAACCGTAGATGTAGTGAATCTTTTCTCTCGTGTATATGGTCTACTCTCGTTCTGAAGAGCAATGCTCCTTGATTTTTATAAATTCCTTTAAACCCTAAATGAACTTATTGTTTCCTGACAGGCTTTCCAAAGTCATGTCTGTCTTATTTCCCTTGAGTTTTGTAATAGTGAGATAAGCTCGGCAAATTAATACCCATGCGCATAGTAACCACACACCACCGTCGTTATACGTCCAAATCTCTAAACAGTCTTTTAATTGTGTGACGTTGCGAGAGGTGGATAATAATTAATTGGGCTCAACCTAATGAATTAACAACTTGTAAATTCGTAGCTCATTTCATTCCGATATCAGCCTTACATCGGTATACTCATTTTTTCTTTTAAAAGTATAATTTTACGTCGAAAAATTCTCCCGAGGAGGAGTGGCTGGCAGGCTCAGCCAAAACAACCGCGTTACGGCGATCCGTGATAAACTTTCCTTTTAAGTACTTGATAGTTTTTACGGTTCTGGATAAACGTTTACTATCAACGGTCACCATTAGTGATCGGTATTTCTAAACATGCATCAATCAAAACTTCAACCATTACGGAAAACAAGACTGCGTGCATTGTCTGGTGTCTTTATTTGCGCAATAGCTCTCACGGACTAGCGAAAGGCTAATACGTGGATTTATGGGCTGGACGTAGTGATGCATCATGGCCCAGGGGAAATCTGCAGTCAGGCCCAATTGTGTTACACACAACTAGCACTATCCGACGGACCGGCACTCACAGCCTCACACACCCACCTGATACGATTAGGCGGTCATTTTCCTCACATGGATAACGAATCGAAAATCGACCTCCATCCTTGCTCATTTATTTAAAAATATAAATTAATAAAAAACTTTCATGAGATCGATATCTAATGAAAACAGATCTCGGCTTTCATGTCCTGCGTAGATTCGTTGGAGAATGAATACTAGCGACGTTGCTACGAGTTGGCGAACGAATCATCATCAGGGTTCATGAGGAAGTTTTGACGGATCTCACCAAGCGTCATTTAAACCAATTATTCAGTGTTTTCATGGTTTCTTAATTATTTGTAATTTAATCTCTTATTCATATCTCTATTTATATAATTCCTTTATTGTTTTGACCCGAAAGCGTCTCATCAAATTAGACTCTGAAATAAATGTGTCCCAGTTGGCTTTCGGAGGTAATAGAACAATTTATCGGATTCCCTCGTTGATATTTATTAATTTTATTGAAGGCCTGACTTTCCTAAGGTTACTGGAAAGTGACTTCTCCGTTATTTGTGCTGAAGCCAAGCTGCAAGTCCTATAATATGGTCTGTCACCATAAATATAAAAGTTTAACAATGGAATTTGAGCGAGTCGTTTTCCAGACGCCTGTCCCTCTACTCTATTGTCCCTGTTACCTGAATTAGAGCAATGGACTATTAGTGACGGGAATTGAAGTTGTCAAACGTATCCCGTGGTTTTGAACTCCACTTACGTAAAGCTAGAACTTAACTATAATGCTTCAAGTAGTTGCCTTTCTGGCGGCCTCAGCGAATTAGAGCAATTGGACAAACGTTGACACTATCCGTATTAGTCCCCTCTACAAAGTAACCAACCCCGCCTTATATCTCCACACTGAAATTTCATTTTACTTGGGTGTCCTATAAAAGTGTTTCTGACTAGTTTTTGTGGTTATTTTATAAAAAACGGTTGAATTTAATTTTTTACAAACATAACTTTACATCAAAGGGTAAGGTTAAACTAAAGCTGGATCTTTCTTACAAATGTTCAACTCGAGCAACTTCATTAGATCCCTCAGCCCCAACTAGAATACGATTCTTCCCAATTCTCTGGCAATAGTTAGGAAGTGTCGGAACGAATGACACGTTTCATTCTTTCACATTAGCTCCCATAGGCGCAGAGGAAAGAGACACATTGGCGTGATGTTAGGGTGAACGTGGCCAGGGAAAAGAGCTCTGCGCCTTTTCGTTGTACACCTTTTACACTCCCTCGTCTAACCGATAAGGTCCCTTGTGCGTCCAATCACTCACGTAATGGAGAGGTTAGTTCGTACTATTCTTGTTGTCAAGCGAATGGTTTTGGTTTCCTACACTATTGATAGAAAGAAAGAGCGATTCCATGAAATATCCAGGTATATGTAGCATCTCAGCCGTGAAAAAAAAAGTCCATCTCGACTTCAGTCCGGACCTCATGAGAACAATACGTTTAATTGTGGGGAATCCTCTTTTTATAATGTACAATGTTCGATACGTTTGTTCTCAACCGCAGACCAGATTACGACAGAATGGGATTTTTTCTTCCGAGTTGAAATGTTGACTCAAAACTGATTCACTACATAATTATGAATGCATCATCCATCCCTTCAGTTACAAACTTTATAATGCTACACCTAAGTCAGCTAGCCTTAAACGTGTAACCACGGCAGGAATATAGGAATATCAATTCCTCATGATCCTGGGGAACAAAAATCCCCATTACTTTCTCCCTCCAACATTTAGCGATCAGAAACAGTATATATTTTTAACTCACTTATTTGAGGGAATTATCCTCATATAAATTCACATCCTAATTCGAAACTTGTATCTTTTCTTAATATTCCGTATGAATTAATATTTTGAGCATTAATTTATTTTTAAAATTACTAAGATATGGTTTATATATAAATATATATATTTTAGTTTGTTTTTTTTCTGCTTTAAGATAGATTTTTTGGCGGATTAAAAAGATGAAACTTTTTATGGGACCTCTTTTGGACACTACGAAGCGAGTCTGCAGTCTAGTGATAGTGGGGAGGACAGTCACGCATGCCGTATGTTGCTCCTAACTCCAAGGGAGCTATTGTACTTTAGATTACTCTATGTCTACGGCACATGAGTCCGCCCCAGTTTATGCTTATGGGGCTTCTACAAGTGGGTCAAAACAACACAAAAACCTGGTTGACTTCACTGAGATCTATGATATCAAACTCTGTACAACACGTATTTACTTGTATTATCTGGAGACATCCTTTCTTGGGACACACACTTTAGTATCGTATCGTAGAAAATTTGGCACTCTGCTCCAACACCGTAATTCATAGTCAGTCGAATTTATCAAGATCACTGTCTAACAAATCCTCTACGGATGTACAAAATTTGAACGTAGTGTATATAGTTGATTAGATGGCACATGGAAAGAGCTTTCCTATGGTCCAATTTCGCCCTCCCATTTATACTCGATAACATTCGGAATACCTCTCAGGGTATCGGTAACTTTCTGGATCGATAGGGGCTATGATGTCAGGGTGCACAATTCCGGGGAAAACTATGCGTTTTACCATCTTGATAATTGCCAAAATTTAAAAATCTTGAAGGGATAAAAATTCTTTATTTGGTTAAGAGAAATATGTAAACGGTTTTTCTTTTTAATATGGAGCAACTCAGTTGAAAAGAATTTCATAATTTTTCAAGGATTATGAATTTTCAGTGTATGTATCTGAATGTGTATAGACATTCGGGATCTAAATTTAACTACAAAAATTGAGTCAGAGTCTGAAGATAAAACTTTATGATAATGCAAACTTGAGTGGTCACGGTGAAAGCACTGATATAATTAGAAAAGTCGAAATGCACGTGTCGTAAAACGGTTCCAGCCGGGTGCTACGAACAAAACTTAATTCAGAGCGGTATGGTCGAAACAACGAGCTTGTTTTTGGAGATTACGTATTTCATGTTTAATCCAAGTGTAAGCTAGAATAATTAACTACTTCGCTAGTCTCTGGCTCAGCAATAACCAGTTTCATGCAACTATGTTGTTTACCCAGACTCAGGGCGACCAATACCGACGCACGATGCCCTCTTAGCCATCCAGAAATTTATTTTAATACTCTTCTTTTGTCCGTAATTTGGTTGTTCGAAATCTTAAACTTTGTTTCCTTATAATAACGATCGTTTTTTAAAACCGAAGTTTAATGAGGCGCGTGCGAGGCTACGGTCTAACCTCTCCTATCACTTATTGTAGGTGCGCGACGTTCGAGATTCTTCATAATTTCTTATGTTCAGTAATCCGCGTAATGAATTTATGGAGGGACTGTTTTTTGTCTGATCCAAAGGTTCTCACTTTTCCAATTAAGACTAATATGTGCTTAAGTGGCATAGATTGAAAACTACACTACGTTGAGCCGTGTTCTCACTCTAATTGAAGTTGTGGGGAAGGCTTAATGGGACATAGGGGAGAGTGGAGGGAGTTGGGTGATTCATCAAATTTTAGTTCGTCAGCTTCCGCCCGCCAATCGATACGAGCGCTGAAAAGCAGAGTGTTCTCCGGGCTTCTGAATGGTGCGGGCCCGACGGGTGAGTATTCGGGTTTTGCGCTGGGTTTCGAACTTCCGGGAGATGCATCCTCTACAGAATACACTCATCCCACGTCTCCCGCTTCATCAGCCGCACATGAAATTCGTCCGTGGAAAAAATACTCCAACCACAAAAAGTTGACTTCTTTACTGCCTACCTGAATTCTATTTCATTTAATCTTTTTTTCTTAAACATCAATCGACTTTTTAAGCGGCCAGAGCCGTCCGCTATTTCTATAGCTGTGAGAAGCACTCGAATTACGTAACATTTTCTGTACATTAATCTATGTATTCTCAGGAATCTATTGTTACTTAAATATAAATCCCCCACAAAATTCAAGATAACAGAACCCACAATCAAGATGGATCCAAAATCAACCTTTATTATTCTGGGAAAATCAATTTAATTGTTTTTGTGTAATTAAAACTCAAATTTGTGAGTACGGTCATTATTAATCGATATGATATGAAATTTCCGCCAATGTGCTGTGCGAAAAGTGTTTTTCTTTGTGCCCCTTTGTGACTAGTACTATTCGGCGTAAAACACGCGCTACATACCCAATGATCTGGGAGAAAATTTTTTTTGATGCAAAACGACTCCTCGATATTTGCGTTTCTATTATAAAATTACTTTTTGAAGTGTAACCCTGACAGTATTTATGTTGTAGAGATGTTGTAACCTCTCCTTCAACGTGGAGTGGTGGGGGGGAAAATACATCCAGATTGGCGGTTTCTAACCCGGCGTTATGTGAGGTCTCCGAATCTGATTCTGACATCTCAAATGCTAACTCTACCGTTACTTCTAGTCCCCAGAGTGTCAGGATGATGGTGTGGCGGATAGGAATGAGGTTGAAACAAACCAATTAAACGTTATGACTTCCCAGATTTCTATGACTATTTGGCGGGATCATGAACCGGACTATTTTGAATAAAATGCTACGGGGAAATGCCGGGCACAACAGCTTCCTGTATAAATAAATCAATACACTTACAAGTATAAATAAATAAATCTATACATCAAATTCATCAAGCCAAATTTATTATTTTTTCAATTTGATTAGACTGCGTTTCGTACAATGTTTTCGTGGACATTCCTTCAGGCAATGTTGTATGGCTGGGATAACATGTGTCAAAGGCAGACAACTTGTGTGTCAGTGGACTGCGTCTTGCGAAAATAGGTGTTACATATTCTTTTACTAGCCTAACCCCTGCGGACTTTGTCTTTAGCGCCGATATAGTTTCTTTTTCATTTTGGCCCCAAAAACGAATTAAAGGTACAGAATTTTGATAAAGCTGATTTCATTGAATATGTGAAAAAATTTCGGTATCACCTGCTTTTATGATTACTTCAGGGCATAACAAATAACTCGCAGGAGTTGGTTTAGAACCAGGCGGTTTTCATTCGTTTCAAGCTATTAAATCAGCAATTATTAAGAATATTTAAATTTACCTGCGCGAAAATGAACCACAATTTACGTTTACAGTGTTTCCGTCGATCCAAAAGAAGTTTATTTTTCTCTGGGTGTTAGCTCCTGTTGCCAACAATAGGTAATGCCGGCGCGAATCCTACTTCAACATTAGATGAAGTGCTTCAGAGCATAATTAGGTCAACCGCATTCATTGGAGACTTACGCGCTTAAAGATTTCTATATGTATGGATATATGATTTATATTATATTCCTGTAATATATTGAAAAGCAATATGCATGAATATTTAAGTTAAATCTCCTGTTTTTAAAGCCTCAAATTTTCATTGAAATGTGTTGAGCCATTCGGAGTTCTTTTCCGAGACAATCATACAGACAGACAGACTCTTCAATTTATTTTTTGTATAGATTAGCGAAAATACAGTTAATTTTTTTTTTAAATAAACTGACTACGTTCTTTTTATATAAACTTTTCAAACCATCTCAAATACAATTTTATTTAAAATCTAAGCCTAATGTAAGCCAAGGATCTTAAGTCCACCGCAAGGGGCATTGATTCCTACCTTAAATCGCGTGTATGATAATGAATATGGGCATACAGGTCGATAATCTTTTGGACGATCTAAGAATACAGGATAATTTTTAAAGGATCTGAAGTGGTTATATTATTGAAATATTTGAAAACCTATATGAAATTTCTAATAAATTTAAAGTTTATAATTCAGATTTTTGGTCCTTGATCCTGGTTTATCCAAATGTCCGCTTTGTTTGCCCAATGTTTATAGATTTAAATTTCATTCATTCTTATTTTGTACCACCACAAAATGAAGTTCATCAAGTTGTAAAAGATCTTTAACATTCTCAATGAAAACAAAACAAAGAATACTGAAAGGTTATCTTCGAGACGAGGAAATTAAGAGATCTATTATCTTCCAATTCTAGAGTGAATTCTATAATAAATTAATAAAGCCGTTGACCTTTCTATCTCATTCTGCTTCTGTTAACAAAAGATTTTCATTACCTTCAAGGAAGTAACGGAAAGATTTTAAAATTTTATTGTCTAGTTTTCTCTGTATTCTTCATCCAGCAATCTCTAGCGTTTGAGAGCTGACATATAATGACTCAAAGTAGAATATTGGGAAAGGAGTACGGCATTAATGTCGCCTATTCCGATATGTATTTTCCCAAAGTACGTCCTTAACAGTATGTTCTTATTCAGTGATTGTTAAATTGCGACAAGTAGACCTATAGAGGAAACGATTTCGCAACTATTTATTTTTATCAATGAAATAAATCCCGTCTGCTATTTTGGCGAGATTATATACTGTCCTAAATATTACTACTTCACACAGATAGTATGACAATAGTATCATCATCTATATTTTTTTTATCGTATGGTTTTTACTTAATGAGATTCTAAACGGGCCATTTTATATACGCAGACATTTTGAGATATTATTATGTTGTGCGAACGTCCCGTACTCTGCATTCTTTGTGCCACTTTTCATGATCTGAACAGTAAAAAAAAGTACCAGAGAACGTCTTCGATACTTACTATATTTCTTAATAATGGCATTCCAATTTATCTTATTGATATGGACAAATGTTTTTGGATCGAATATATTTTACTCTGAGATTCCATTTTGCCCATATTATTTTAGGAAAAAAAATTTGCGAAACTAAGAACCGAGACTCCTGTGTGCTGAGATGGGAAAATCGCGCTATCGGTAAATAATGTGTTTTCCACGATTTTATTTTGTAGAGGTCTGTAACTCGAGGGTAAAATGGATAAGGATAAAAGGGATAATTTTGATTCATTAATTTAGAGAAAAGTAACGTCAATTTTTCTAAGGACCGTGTGCAATATTATTCAACCATCTATACAACTCTTGACAACTTTATCTTATATGAACCAAAGGTTCGTTCAGAAAAAGAAACAATGTTCAGTCAGAAACTTGTGGGAGCTATATGTAGAATCTCGATGAATAGTCGCACAGATCCGTACACCAAAGTTCTCAAACGGATTCGTTCATAACGCGTTCTTCACGTTATTATAAGAAATATTTTTAGTCGGTATTATTTAATTGTGTGCAACGTTAGTACAGGAGGAAAAATAATCGAAAACATTGTACAGTTTATCTAATTATTCTTCCTTTTTGATATATGAAGCCGAAAACGATTGCCCGATGAGACCAGAGAACTGTGATTTCCCCTATTTACCACAGTGTAGATATTTATTATCTTTATTGTCGCTTCCATGGAAATGGTCTGATGCCTATTTTGTTTTTAGTTCTGTGGTGATGGTCAATGTTAAATAAAACGGAATCTTTCTGAGAGCAAACGTGTTTATTTTACGGTTTTCTTAGTGCAATTGATTTAACGGTATACCAATAGGATCTTAATCCCCCAGAAATAAAGATGCGTAACTATGTCTAACTATATTTTGAAAATTTTTATTGGACGCACTAAAAATTTGTGAGCAAAAGTAAACTTATTTTTGGCCAAAAAGTTAGTATTATCATCAGTCACTTCAATATTGAACTACTTATTACAAAGTACTTATTTCTCTGAAGGCTATTCTGTGTTCTTAATTTTTTCTATAGTTTGTTTCGTTTCACAATCAGCGTAGTTAATTGCTGTGCTCCATATTATCTTTTTTAGACTAGTAGAGGAGGAAATTCTCTTGGAATCTCAGGAACTAGTATTTTTTGAGAATGATTTTTTAACAAGACTAGACATGAGATGATTTGCCTACGAGGGAAACACTTGTAAACCTGCTTCCGCGTTTGGCATGCTTTTTATCTTCATTGGAAAAGAGCACAAGTATATAGTGCCGTAATAGAACGTTTTGCTAGGACTTTCATCGATTCTTCACCGGGATTGAAACTTTTATTTCGATGTTTAAATTTCATATACGTAAAGAAACTATTGCAAATTCTACAACTTTCTCAACAATCTTTATCGGTGTGAAATGCAAACAAATGTTAAACCCTATCATAGTTTAATTGAGTGAACAAACTATAAACTAATCTTATTGTTTTCATGTCTCTTTATATATTATTTTAACAGATCTTAATTTTCCGACTAATTTCTCCCGTATGAGTTCCAGTTGCTTTAAAATAATAATAAATTGCAAACCAGAACAACTTTCGTTGTTAAACACTGATTCGACTTCTCCGGGTTGAATATCTGTTCCTGAGGCTTTGATTTGATTTTTAAGGCGACCAATCCGCCTACTGCCATTTATTCCGTCCGGTTTGCTACATCCCCGCTGCGTCATTCATAATCTCGTGTTGACGATGGCTGCGCTATCGACTACAGTTATAATTAATCATGTTGTGTTTCTTTTTACCGCTATATGGATCCTACACTGAGCAGATCATCAAATTATTTATCAGACCACCTTGATTAGCGTCCGCCGTGTTGCCCGGCTATGGGTGGCAATCATAGGTAGCTATACAAATAGGTTGAACCGTCGGTTGTATTGTTGTAGCTTTCCAAAGATCTTAGGCAACATGGACGGGATTTTAATCTAGAAGTTTATCAAGGAAACGCGAGTTGATTTCTGTGGCGCTACCGCTATATAGTCGCATGGAAATGCGCGCGAAATCGGACTGTAACTGCTGATATTGTGTATGTAATTGTATGTCTGGAATGACTCTGCAGTCTTCGCGCCTAACTTGGAACCTGGGCATTCAGCGTCATTCCTTCGGTGGTCACCACGACCCCCGCTACTCGATCCCCTTCCTTTTTGGAAGGGCATTTCGATACAAATAAGTGCTGGCCTGGTGGGAGGTAACCGCAACCATGTATGGTACTTGCCTATCTACTGGCTATTTCAATGGTTCGTGCTGGAAAGGTGACATTGCCATGAGTAGTTATCCACAGTGCAACAAAAGAAAGTGCACTATTTGTGTCTTAAATCTATAATTCATTCGTATTAACTGTGTGAAACGTCATTCTTTTAGATACATAAATCTCTCGTCACACCTTACCATCCGTATGGGCTATGGAGGCCCGTCTCATGAATCTGTTTCCAAAATCCTCTTTTACATTGTCTAGCCTTGTAGAGGCACGACGCGTCTCTCTCAGTGTCCGCATAAGGGGGCACTATGGATGTGTGTACAGTAGTACTTATCTGTGGTTCTGATGAAATCGATTAGTTCGAACTCTCATCCATGCAGATGTTGGCAGGGTTCATTTGAATATGATGAAGAAATACAGCCACAACGAATATAACCCACGGATCAACCCTAACTGCCATCTACCACAACACTCTTCAAGCTGGGTGGGCTGGATTAGTTTCGAGTACTGGTCTGTATGATTTCTTATCGTGGCTTGGGGTACGTGTACGCGTGTTTTCCTCTGTAACAATGTACCTGAATGTCCCGTGTGTATATCTAAGTACTGTCGCGCAGAGGAATCCTAGTAACTTTGGTTTGGTAATTTCCTGTGCGGGGACTGTGAAAAATCACAACTAAGATGACGTATCAACCGAACGCGATGCCGTATAACGCATCCGTCGTCGCTCACTCGGCTTATGGATCTGAGGAGGGATGGAAATTGGCAGATAATCTAGGATAGGACTATATCCGATTAGCAGGTAATCCTTGGCCTTAGGTGTTGGTTTGTCGCCCGCTCACTCCTGTTCAATTAATTGGCTCGTATATGAAGCAATAATACAAGTAGGGTATATTATTCTTAATAAAAAAGATGAAGGTTAGAACAGGACTGGCGGATGTTAGCTCCCAGTGAGTCTACCGTACACCCTGCTTGTTGGTTGTTCTTCAGTATCAGTCTCTGCTGTTCGCCAACCAAGCCTTCTGCACCAAGAGGCGGTAGCCCATTGCCAAACCCCCTCCACCTCGGTTCAGTGACCGTTTACACCTCCCTAATCAGAGCTTTTGGCGAACGCTGAATACTTTCCAGTGCTCCGAGCTCAGCGGCCGCACAGGGTCTTCTTTGCATCGACTTTTAAGATGCTGATCAGGTCTGCCTTACGCTAATACGGATCTAATTTCTTATCTCAGCTGATCCATCACGACGGGGTCCCTGGTCACCAGCGATAGAGACTAAAATCTGCATTAAGAATATATACTCTGCCTGGGCTGGCTACTTCCGTGTGCTCCAGTGGACCAACGTCGTCAGAAAAGTTGTCGATTTACGTCAGTTGGTGTCGACCTTGTACTTGAGGGAAGGGTCTTTACCGTTGTGCAATGCGTTTGCGCCTTGACACAAATACACTCAGACTCTAGTAATCCAATTAAGTGGAACTGGTGTGATGAGATCAGTCGACCAAGCCTTCCATGGATCGCTCTGAGCTTTCACCTCGTAATGTCACTCATGGAAATGGTCAGTTGCAGTTCTTCAGATTTGTACACATGATTCATTCCTACACCACCTATCTCAACCATCTCATAGTAGAATTCATTACCGAGAAGAATTATAAGACTGCATTGAATGGAAGTGTAAAAATGTGTGGACCGGTCATTCATACTAGCGGACAAAGGCTGGTTAACATATTATTTTGGTGTACTACAGTTGTAATGTAATGAAACTTTTGCATTTGGTTTTTGTAATTATAGAAGTAGATTGTTACTGATAAGGTGTCGACATTGCTGACTGTAAGTATCTAATAAACCACGGACCGCTTACACACTTATGTTTTTATTTTTCGCAGATCTTGGTTACATGGACATCTAATACGCATATCTTTGTAATGTGGTACATCAGATCTGAATTTAATGGTGTCGTGTATCTTGTTTTGCATTAAACTAATCTTGACTAGTCTAGAGTTGTTTTTTGGTTTGTTATGTTTGTGTGGCATTATAAAATACTTAAACTACGTGCGAAGATCAATTTTGATCTGATCCTAATTTTGTTACACGTATCCCTTGTCTACTGCATGAAAGAAAGAAATAATTGTGGGTACTATTAAACCACTTATATTGTACCCCTTGGGGGTTGGGGTGGAGGGTAGTGGATTATGGTCAATGCTAAATTCCTATCTTATGATGGGCAAGATATTTGTGGATGCGAATAAATATTTTTCGTGGGTTAGTGAGTTTGATTAGTGTCTCTGTCGGTGTGTTTGGTGTTTTTAGTTATTGTGCTTATCTGAGTAGCCAGAGAGACGTCTTGAACCACATTTAAGGGTATGTTAAACTATCTATAATTTGGGGGTTGGGCGACTGAAATAAGGGCAAATTTTTCACATCCAAATCTGTAGTGATACCTTTCGATTGATGGTTTAATCACGTTTGTTGGACAAAGATACATTACCCAATCGAATTAATATACCGTAGGAAGGTAATGATTTAATGCCTCTGATTGGGAATCGCCGGGTGCCCGGCTTCGAACAGGATAAAATAACATAAATTGAAACTATTAATTCCAATTTTTTTCGATTCAGTTATATACTTATCATGGTCTGAATTCCTGTCAGGATAACTTTTCCTCTTGGGTCCGTTAAACATGTATCTCATGGTCGATACCGTAAAATTATTTCTTGCGGCTCACGCTGCTTGATCTGGTACTTAGCTATTCCTGACTCGGAAAATCAGATCATTGGTCTTTCACGGATAATGTTGAAATGTTGTTATTCCAACGAACCTTTTCTATAATAAGGGAAATTCGTTACTTCGGCTGGTGGTGATTTGTTGTTATGTGTATTGTTAGCGATAAGTACCTTATGGAGGAAATCATGTCTGATTGTAAACAGATTATTTTATTATATCGCAGAACTCTTCTAAAATAACAATAAAAATAACTTAGTTTTTCATTCTGTTATTTTGATCTCCCTTGTGTACATATTTTTATTGGTGATTCGACGTTAGTTGTGACGACAATCTTTCTTTCCGTTGATATTTGTAACAAAAGGTATCGCCAATCACAGTATTTCTTCTCCTTCCCACCTCAACACACTCTAATTCTAATATTAACATGGATATTTGGTTACCCCTCCCCGCATCATCCCTTCCATAGTAACCTCTTACTACTTTCTTGCGTTCGCGGCCCTCTAGCTGACCTTTAAAAAATCTATCTAAAGCTGAAGCTACCATATTAGAATATTTCCCGATTGTGTTTATTCTTCCACGGACGCTTGATGGAAGAAATTGTCCGGGATCCAACTATCTTGTTACATGTAGAATCTATCATCTTCATTTCACGCAGAGGACACTAATATTACCTGTTGTAATCGAGCAATCCGATCTCGCTACCCATTTGTATGCGCTGTAGTCACGCTGTCCTGGTTTCCACGGCAATTGTATTTTGTATATTTTTTTCCATTCATGGAAAAGTTATCTTTTCTGAGCTTAATGATTTTGTATTGTGAACGAGATTGTATGTGAGTGACATTCTCGTAAGAAGACATTGTCTTGTTTTCTTTTGTATTAAAACATATGGATTTCTCGGATAGGTAGCCAGTGAATGGAGTGCTGATGTTTGATTGCCTTTTTTTTGATGTTTTCTTTGTAGCGTGTTTCCTTTTCTGTATTTGGCTTATACGTGCTGTCATTATTTCTACTTCTTCTGCTTTAGTTTTTGCACCTGTGTTTGAGCTCAGAAGGAGCTCACTTATGTGACTTTTCAAATCGGAATTGTTTAGTTCTCTATTTGGCCGACGACGCTATCACTCAATCAACCACTCTCCCCACTCCACTATAAACAGCTACCATACCATCATTTGACTGGTATTCGCTCGCGTGACTTTTGTCCAAGTTATTTGTTTTGTAAGTACGAAATAAAATTAGAATAGTAGCAGACGTGAGTAGAGAACAATTTTTTCGAAGCTGTATTGCTTCTACGTTTGACTATTTGCAATAAGGACTCCACTATACCTTCATTTACATACACAATTTAAGTTTTGTAAACGTTGATATTTGTTTCACAAAAGTTTAAGAGTATTATAAATTTAATTGTTCATAGGTAAATTGTCAACTAATTTTATTGTTGGGTAGGATTATACTTCCAGATAATTTTCAATGTTTTTCACCTATTCAACGATGTTTGTCAATTAAAGTTAGCGGTAAATAATTTATATATCACATAATACTACTCCAGAAGATTTGATACATTTGATTGAATTACTCAAGAAAAGGATTTCATTAATTTCATGCCAAATACCACTATTATACCATTAAAAAAGCTTTGTTTTATTATCTATAGATCTAATTATCATCATCCGTATGTTATACCAATATATAAAATTGAAGTGTGTCCTATTTGTCTCGAATAGGCGCCGAAACGGCTCAAACGGATTTAAATGAAAATTTAAGGGTTTATAAAAAGGAGATTTACCTTATCAACATCCGTGGTTACTTCATTTTAATTTCATTTGCAGAAGATTTATTTAATAAATGTATATATAAACATTTCAGCCAATACGGTGCGTTTCATTTCAATATTACTTTTTCCATATTCAGAAGACATGATTGTAAATATTTAATAAATCATTGAATTGCCACGCGACTGGCGGGCGTGAAATCCAACTGCAAGTCCTATTTGGCGGTTCTTAATCATTCCTCCCGCTTATTGTATTGTATATATCTATATTTATATATATATGGATTTATAAGTATTGTACAATATTGTCTTCTGAATATTGGAAAATATTGAAATGAAACGCACGTATTGGAGGGAAAATGTTCATATCTAATCATATATTATATTATCTATAATATCTTCTGCAATTAATTATAAATGAGCTGTAACCCACGGATGGTTTTTAAGTTTAATTAGGCATCTCCTGTTTTAAAACCCTTAAATTTTCCATTTTTTTAAAGCACGCGTTGTGCCGTTTCGGAGCCTCTATTAATCAGAGGCAATTAGACGACTCACACTTCAATTTTTATTATATTATATTGCTCTTTATATAAAATTTATCACCAGTCGTTCTTTAATTTGGACTGTAATGTTTCCTATTTAATATAAAAAATTTATGTGTCATCCACATGCAGTGTATTTTCCAGTTGTGCCACGTATTTAAGCATTCTTATAAACGAGTGTTCTATTTTGGGTAGGGAAATTTTCTATGAAGCTGATCAATTTTACTGCTTTTTTTGAAGTACGTCATAGTCCCTATATAAATACCAAAGTAAATAATTATATACTTAGTTATCTCATATTTTATCATCATTTAGAAATTTTATATGAGTCTGTGCTTTACGTCATAATGAGCACAATATAATTAGTTTAGGTGTTTGAAAATAAGAATGTACGAACTACCAGACAGTACTCAGGTCTTTAAGGTTGCAACATACTGTTTCCAAATTCAATAAAGATTGGTCGTATTAAATTTTTGTATAAAAGGATAAACGTGTTAGTATAGGCCACCGATCGTGGAAGTATTACATCTATCGGAATCGGGGTAATTGACTTTTTTTTCGACAAGTGAGTAAGGCACTTATATAATTACTGACGTTTTAGGTGATGAAGTGCTAGTGTATAAAAAATATGGGAACTTGAAGTAGTTATTACATAGAGAAACTTGGGGCACTTAAACTTATTTTATGCATGGGGATCCTAATTTTGGAAAATGATGTAGCAACGGGAACTAATATAGAGGTTTATTAATATAATCACTTTTATCAAATCCATTTAACATCGTGGGGAACCCTCCCTTAGTATTGTGGTTGTTATTATTGCGCCATCTTCAAATGAAAATTATTTTTCTGGTGAGCAATTTTTGTTTTTTTCCTGGGCAATCTGGTGGCGTCCGTCACATCTCGTACCCAGCTAAGTCCAGTCGCTGCTTTAGTTTTCCAAGATACCAGTGTTCCTCCCCCCACGGCCCCCCCACACACCCCCCCCCCACCCCACCCTCTTGCCTGTCATCCCTGCCCCACACCCCCCCCCACCTCCCTCTGCCTTCCCTTGCCCCTGCCTGCCCACCCCACTTCGCCTTCTTCACATATTCTACCCCCCTAGATGTCCACTCACCTCTCCCTGACCTACCCCCCCCACCTTACCTTTCAACTGCAAACACCCTGCTCCCCCCCTTGCCCCCCCACTTACCCTGTGTTGCCTGATCTCCCCCCCCCTCGACCCTGCCCCTCTTTCGCCCTCCCCCTGCCCCCCCCTCCCCTCTCCTCCCCCTCCCCTCTCCCTCTCTCCCTTTCCCCCCTGCCCCCTCCCCCCCTCCCCCTCCCTCCCTCCCCCCTTCCCTCCTCCCCTCCCCCCTCCCCCCCTCCCCCCCTCCTCTCCCCTCCCCCCCCCCTCCCCTCCCCCCTCCCTCCCCCCCCTCCTCCCCCCACCCCCCCCTCCCTCCTCCCCCCCTCCCCCCCCTCCCCCCCCTCTCCCTCCCCCCCCCTCCTCCCCTCCCCCTCCTCCCCCCCCCTCCCTCCCCCTCCCCCCCCTCCCCCTCCCCCCCTCCCCCCTCCCTCCCCTCCTCCCTCCCCCCTCCCCCCCCTCCTGCCCCCCTCCCCCCCTCCCTCCCCCCCCCTCCTCCCTCTCCCCCTCCCTCCCCCCCTCCCCTCCTCCCCTCCCCCTCCCCCTCCCTCCTCCCCCCCCCCCCCCCTGCCCCCCCCTCTCTCCCCTCCCCCTCCCCCCCCTCCTCCCCCCTCCCCCCTCCCCCTTCCTCCCTCCCTCCCCCTTCCTCCCTCCCCCCTCCCTCCCCCTCCCTCCCCCCTCCCTCCCCCCCCCCCCCCCCGCTCCCCCCTCCCCCCCCCTCCCCCCCTCCCCCCCCCCTCCTCCCCCTCCCCTCCCCCCCCCTGCCCCTCCCCCCCTCCCTCCCTCCCTCCCCCTCCCCCCCCCCTCCCCCCCCCCCCCTCCCCTCCCCCCCCCCTCCCTCCCCCCCCTCCCCTCCCCTCTCCCCCCCCCCCCTCCCCCTCTCCTCCCCCCTCCCCTCCTCCCCTCCCTCCCCCCCCCCTCCCTCCCCCCCCTCCCCTCCTCCCCTCCCCCTCCCCCCCCCTCCCCCTCCCCCCTCCCCCCCTCCCCTCCCCCCCCTCCCCCCTCCTCCCCCCCTCCCTCCCCCCTCCCCCCCCTCCTCCCCCCCCCCCTCCCTCCCCCCCCCCCTCCCCCTCCTCCTCCCCCCCCCTCCCCCTCCTCTCCCCCCCCCCCTCCCTCCCCCCCTCCCCCTCCCCCTCTCCCCCCCCCTCCCCTCCTCCCCTCCCCCCCCCTCCCCCTCTCCTCCCCCTGCCCCCCCCCTCTCCCTCCCCCCCCTCCCCTCCCCTCCCCCCCTCCCCCCCCCCCTCCCCCTCTCCCCCCCCCCCTCCCCCTCCCCTCCCCTCCCTCTCCTCCCCCCCCTCCCCCCCTCTCCCCCCTCTCCCCTCCCCCTCCCCCCCCCCTCCCCCCCCCTCCCCCCCCTCCCTCCCCCCCCTCCCCCCCTCCCCTCCCCCTCCCCCCCCCCCCCCCCTGCCCTCCCCCCCCCCCCCTCCCCCCTCCCCCTCCCCCCTCCTGCCCCCCCCTCCTCCCCCCTCCCCTCCCCCTCCCCCCCCCCTCCCCTCCCTCCTCCCCCCCTCCCCCCCCCTCCCCTCCCTCCTCCCCCCCCTCCCTCCCCCCCCCCCCTCCCCTCCCCCCCTCCCCCTCCCTCCCCCCTCCCCCCCTCACCCCCCCCCCCCCTCCCTCCACTCCCTCCCCTCCTCCCCCTCCCCCCCCCCCTCCCCCTCCCCCCCCCCTCCCCTCCCCCTCCCCCCCTCCCTCCCCCCTCCCCTCCCCTCCCCCTCCCCCTCCTGCCCCTCCCCCCCTCCCCTCCCCCCCCCTCCTCCCCCCCTCTCCCCCCTCCCCTCCCCCTCCCCCCCCCCCCCCCTCCCTCCCCCCCCCCCTCCCCCTCCCTCCCTCCTCACCCCCCCTCCCCCCCCCCCTCCTCCTCCCCCCCCCCCTCCCCTCCCCCCCTCCCCCCTCCCCCCCCTCCCCCCCCCCCCTCCCCCCCTCCCCCCCTCCCCCCTCCCCCCCCTCCCCCCCCCTCCCCTCCCCCTCCTCCCCCCCCCCTCCCCCTCCCCCCCCTCCCTCCCCCCCCCCCTCCTCCCCCCCCCCCCCTCCCCCCCCTCCCCTCCCCCCCCCTCCCCCCCCCTCCCCCCCCCCGCACCTCCCCCCCTCCCCCCCCTCCCCTCCCCCCCCCCCCCTCCCCCCGCCCCTCCCCCTCCCCCCCCCCCTCCCCTCTCCTCCCCCCCCCCCCCCCCCCCCCCCCTCCCCCCCTGCCCTCCTCCCTCTCCTGGACTCCTGCCTGCTGCCTGCCCCTCCCCCCTCGCTTCCCCCCCCCTCCCCCCCTCGCCCCCCCCTCCCCCCACCCCCTCCTTACCCTCTCCCTGCCCCCCCCCTGCCTTAGCTTCCTTGCCACCCCCCCCCTCCCCCCCCCTCCCCCTCTTCCCACCCCCTGATACTTACCCACTAATTAAGTCTTTATTTATATCATTTGCGAGCAAAGGACAATAATTATTATCATACTCCAGTCAAGAAGAACGTTCGAGTAGTACCCGGCGTTTCTCGAGTTCATGTAACTATAAAGCAGGAATGTAATTAAAGATCATTTTAGTACAGTAGACTACATTCATAGTTCTACTCCAGAGAGGTCACTTTTACCTAGAGGGGCACGTATACTCTCCTTGAAAAGATTTTCCAACAATCTAAATCTATTTCTGTTGTCAACTCCAACCTATTTTGATTCCTAGGTTGTATCAATGACAATAAATAATCAAAACGGTAGTTTTTGACCGAGAGGTGTCATTTTGACATTTCCAGTGGTCTGAGAAGAAAAGGTAATAGGAGCAAAATTGTAGAGAATCGAGTTTCCAATCGACCGTGTCCTCAGAATTTTTCTAAAATCATCTTTTTTCGAACTACAGGGGCCTAACGTTAGAGGAGTTCAAATTTGAGTTCTTTTTTGTGTTGTAGTTCAGGGAGGGGGGAAGGGTTTGGTCCACCTTGGAAATAAAGATATCTACTTTGTGAGACAAAGAGTATGAGCCCTTATTCGTTTTATCAAGTTGAGTACGGACTTAACTAGAGGCGGAAAGCCACCTTAGAAGGTGGAAAAACGGAGGTTTGTTGACACTTTCATTTTCACACACACACACACACACACATATATATATATATATATATATATATATACACACAGAATTATTCTTGTTAAATTTTATTGAATCTAATACCTTTACTTGTGAGGAAGTCACTATCAAACGCATAATATTTTATTTTATAATTGAACAATTACTAAATATTGGCTTGACGCGAAAAATAAAACTAATTTACGTATCGACGATCCAAATAAGTTCATTATTTCTCAGGGAGTTAGTTCTCTATCAACGATAGGCTAGCTACGACGTGAAATGTTTATGATTATAGATCAATAATATAGGGAACCACCATCCCTTTTGGGAGATTATCGATACGTGTATGGAGCACGGAGCCTTTTTAGAAAAATGTTTTTAACTCAGGTTTAATTAAAATATATTTAAAGATAATGGGTAGCTTCGGGTTCTGAGGAACACGTGTGCCAAGTTTCGACACCTACAGCAGGTTTTTCAACATGCAGATGATGCTAGATTATTTGCTAACAAGTAAACTTTAATATATAATATATATATATAATATTTGATAAGTAATAATAAAATAAATATGATGTTACAAGCTACTATTACTTAACTGAACCTGTTTAGGGGCTGAAGATAATCGTTCGTAATTAAAATATTCAACGACAGGAAAACTTAGTGAATTGAACCTTATATTGATTGATATGTAGTGGTTTCTTAAGAGCTTATATCATTATATATTAAGATATAAGGTTTATTCTGTGACGGCTAGCACTATATTTATTCAGTCGGGAACATTGATTTAAATGAACGTGCACCAATTTCTAGGTTTGTCGACTTTTTTTATGGGGGGGGGGGGTTAACAGGCTACACGAGGGTGATCCTGAAACAGGCAACTCCCCTATAGCATAGGAAGGGAATTGAAAAGGGGGGTTGTGGAAGGTAGACCAAGGTAGCCAAGGGTAAAGTGAATAGTATAAATTTGTTTTGGCATGTAGCTACTTCCTCTGCGATTCCTTTTGAATTTTTATTATTTTATAATTACATAGTAATTTTTTATTTATTTCTTGAAATACAAAAATTTTAATATTGAAATTAGGTAAGAACACTCACTGCTCATGTTTGTTAACTTCCTGACGTAAAGATAAACATTCACTTAAGGACGTTATGGGGAAAGCAAACAGCAAAGTAGTTATAGTACCGTGAATTTGAAAGGCAAAAGATTTATTTAATTATAATATCTATGTCATATTGGACGCGTAGCCGGAAGAGATAAATTGTCATACATTTTGAGCGAAATGCCGAAGGTGGAAGTAGAATAACCTTCCACCTTCCCTGCGAGACACGTGTCTGCTAACGAGAATCTCAAATATTTATTGCCGAGGCGCTAAGAGCGCTCTGTTGCGACGGGCTTTCGCGAACTTGTAATTTCCGGCTTAAAATGACACTAATTACAACAATTGTTATGTTCTAGTCATTTCTTTATTTCACACTACGATAGTAAAACGTTATACATGATGAGGTCCCTCTCCGGTACGCTCTATACTAATTTATTTTCTTTAAACGGCAATATAAAAAAAATTAATTTACGTTCATCGCGAATGAGAAAAATTACGCAGGTAATAAATTTTGGTCACAACTGTATTTATGTTCAATGGTTACAGTCAGTAGCTTTAACATAATTACATCATTAAATAATTTATATTTTAAGAAATACATGGTTAAGGGTGATTTAGAGTTATTTCAAAATGTTTTAAAGAGGATTTTATTAGATAAACGCCATGTTTCACAGAAAGAGTTGAAATTTTTACATATAAAGTTGGAATGTGATGGCCATCAAGCTGTTTCCATGTAAATCGAGATATTGAAACTCTCCTCTTGCTTCCGGTTGAACACTTGCTGCGTCGATCAGCTTTAACAGAGTATTGAAAATTAAGGACAAAATCAAGGCTTCACCCAGTGGAACTTGATTAAACAGAACATTTATTTAAGTACTAGCTTGGAACCCGGCATTGCCCGAGTATTTATTTATATTTTTCCGGTATATTATTTAATTCTTGGTCAACACTTGATACAACCGGCATCAGAAAAAAAGTATCTCGAGAGAGTCAAAAATACTCCCGGTACAATAGAAGGGCTAAAAATATTTTCAGTACTCTAAGAAAAAAAGCATACTCCGCTTCGATTATGGATGGGGTTGAAATTATACGCTAGCAGTAACTATAAAATTAATTCACTCAACTGTATTTATTTGATGTATATATTGGCCGCTTTTGGATAATTAAAAAATTCTCACCCCCTCCACCCCCGCCAAAGTGGTTATTTCGGGGACGCAAGAACACGTGTGTAAAATAAAGTCGAAATTATTCCATCCGTTAAAAATAGTATGCGGAAATCTTTTTCCAACATTCCAACCCCTCTTAGACGATGAACTGTAACTTAAAATTAATATTGTTTATATCAGAAATAAACTCATTCGCTCACATTACACCGGTTTAGAACCCAATCTTGATTGTTTTCTGTTTATTTTGATGTTTTGTCCCCTTCATCCCCACCCCTAAGAATACTACCCTTAATTATGGGTGTGGCTGAAATTAGACGCTAGCAGTATCGGAGGACACACTATCAAATTAATTGATACAAATATGTATTTATATGATGGAAAAAATTTTATAAGCAAAAACGGCTAATACTTCCATCCCCTCCTCCCTTGCTCCTAGGGGTGGTGGCAGAGTCTTACCCCAACAGTGCCTATTTCCGGGATAGAAAGAACACGTGTACCAAATTGGGTCGAAATAGGTCCACTCGTTTAGATTTGTACACGGAACATACATGTAGGGTGAGGCAGGGAATCGTCCCTAATTTTAAGTTGGTACTGTGGAGATGAGTGGGAAAGGCTCCAGCGGCATAGTGACATTGAAAATTTACATTGGTAGTCCTGATAGTTGTAAACAAGCCCGTGGACACTGCTTGAAAAGCTTCCTTAAGACGCGCACATTTTCTTCAGTGATGATGCACCCTTTCACATTTCTGGATGTGCTAATAAACTAAATATGCTTTAATGGAGTTTTGTGACCCGTGGGGAATCTTGTGAGAGACTTGTCCACGCTGATAAGGTCACAATCAGTGCCCAGGGCCTTAATTTTTTTTTTGAGAAGAACAACCGTGCCGTTACCGCTAATAGTGGGCCGTATGTGAATGTGATCCAAAATTTTTTGAACCACAACTTTAACAAATGCATATCAGGCTCGTTTGATCGACATTCGAGGAAAATATTTACTGGCCGTTTGACGTCATGGTACGGCGACACCCCATGGCCCGCACGACCTCTTTCTGAAATTTAAGAACACTGGCCAAGCCCCTGAGATGCTTGAAGTAGGTCATATTCCTAAACAGATGCTCCATAGAGAAATGAAGAAAAGCTGCTACTGTGTATTTGAAATGAGGGACGTCACTTTTTTTTTGCATAGTGGCAGCGTATCATAAAATAACATTCCCTTCAAAATTGGGCCATGCTCAGCTTTTCTAATATCAGTTTGAACTCTAAAATAATCCACATTTCCGCTAGTATTATAAGAGTTAGCTCTAATTTGACTTGTGAATTTTTTTAACTTCTATACCATTATTATGGTTTTAAAATTGTGTAGAGAATAGACAGTGTTTTGTGAAATATTTATTTAGATGAATCTTTGTGAGATTAAAACCCTGTCCATGTACTAGCACAGCCCTCAAATTTCTATTACATAACCAATATGGGCGTAGACTTTCCCATGGTAAATGTTTATTAAGTATTATAAAGGGAGAATAGATGAGTTGTTTTAATGCATCTGCATTTCTGTTTATTATGTTGCGTTGTTGATTAATGCGTTCTCCCCGTGTTAGTTTACAGTTCACGTCAATACCTAGAAACGTTGTTTACTTAACAAAATTTACCTCTTTTCCATAACAAGTTAATTTATTTCCCGTTTCTGCAGTTTATTATTGAAGTATATAATGCTTGTATTATCTGCATTGACGTTTAGTTTATTCAGTCAGAGGTAATTAGTAATGTTATTTATATTAGATTAGTAGTATTTGCGTATGATCATGACTATTCTGTATTGCAGTCTCGTCAGTGTTCTTACATTTTGTATATCATATACACACACACACACACACACACACATATATATATATATATATATATATATATATATATATACCTAAACCTTGTGGTTCGCCCTGCGAGATTAATCCTGGCAGTGGTTTTCTTTTTTTATATTAGTATCTTGAAGTGGGATTTCTGTATATTGCAGAAAATGGAATGATTAACTAAACCAAAATGTTCCTGTTCCCTGAAGTTTTTACTTACTTACTAGCTATGTCCGCGACTTCATTCGTGCTGAACCTTGACAAATAGCTCTTTTTTTATTTTGCCCCAAAAAACCCAAACAATAGATACAGAACTTTGATAAAGGTGAATTCAGTGAATATATAAAAAGCAGGGTATCATTTATTTATGATCGCTTCAGGGCAAATCTTATAACTCGCAGTTGGTTTTGAACATTTCCCGCTTTCACACGTTTAGGAGCCTATTCGAGACGTTCCAGATAGTCAGAAACTTCTATTATATTTATTGGGATAGATTATATTTATGAAAATAAGCAATTAATAAATATTAAAATTTACCTGACGTGAAAAATGAAACCAATTTACGTATACATCGTATACGATCCAAAGAAGTTTATTTTTTCTCAGGGAGTTAGCACTGCCAACGATAGGTTAATTACGGGGTGAAGTTTTTATAATTAAAAATATATATAGTATTTTTGATCAAGGTATGGGCAACCTGTATTCACTTTTGGAGACCTCAATGCACCAGGTGCGTATGGCCCACGAAACCTATCCCGCACAACGTTTCACTTTTTATATGTTTATACATGAAACCTACTATCGTAGGTTAGATGTACGTTCACGGGAGTATACTCAACAACTTCTCAAAGTTACATGGTGATCTGGTGAATGGTTTAGTAATGCTTAAAGGACAAACAGACATATATGTTAAGTCACATGAACCTTGCGGCCATTAGCGACTGCAACATTTTTACGTCAAATATTTGGATGGATAACATTTAATTGTTAGGTTTATTATCTAATTTGAAGAACAATGTGTGAACAAATTCAGTCACTAAACGTATAGTCGAGAATCATTTTCTAAACCCAAGCTGATGATTATTTAATATATTGCTTGGATTTAAAAAGTATGAACGAACATTTTAGAGAAGACTGATATCAATCATATTGGTCTGTAGTTTGAGATAATAGACCTACGTCACCTTTTTATAAACGGCATTACCTCAAGAAAAATTGAAATGGAACATTTTAATTTTTTTACATGAAAATAATACATTACTTTGATTAAATTGAAAACTCATATTTAATAAATGTGTGATTTTCACGTTTTGTTGAATTTAAAAGTGGTGTATGTCCATTTGAGGCCATTGAAAGTATAAATGAGCATATGATCACATTATAAACTTAAATGAATTCAATATTTAAAAAAATAAGCGTATTAAGATATACCAATATTTTTCAAACCCTTAAATAGACCACTTTCAAATTAAACTGTAATATAAATATTTTCTTCGGTGTTGCACCTGAAACCCTCACAAATATCGAGGACGAGTCACCCTCCGGATTCGAACCCAGTGCAACCGAGACAGAGAGAGCGGAGAAAAGTCCCGTGACAGCGTTTTTAAAGCGAATCTCTGATTGGCGAGGTGTGTACGCGACGTGCCTTTCATGGAGAACAGGAGCTGGCAGCTTTTCTTATCTTCGAAGCACTTTACTTCCCAGAGCCAGCCAGCAGCCAAATCTATCACATTACCAACGAAAGCCACTTCACGTAGACTAATAAAGTAATAAAACAAATGTTTGGAAAAATATTCCGACGCAAGGGAAAAAATAAGCACTTCCTTATCGCTCGGCATTTCCAGGATAGTCTCCTTTTATACAGTATAGAAACTCAGTAATTCTTCGGGGGTCGGTGGCTGTTAAAAACACACATATCACGGTTGTTACCTTTAATTTCGTATGAATCATTGAATCTACAGTAGCTCACCTGCAAGGAAATTAAATAAAGATTTGAACCAACATGATTTACAACGGAGGAATAGTATAACTTATAGTTATTTGTAAAATCCACTAGACTATCTTCCGAACACAGGCTGTCCATCAAAAAAGACCTAGTTATAAAAGTTAATATTATCAACTGTAAACGTTGTTGAGTGTTGTTTCAAGATCACAGTTAAACAGTAACTCGTACAGTTTTAGATAACACCACTCGTGAATGACAAAAACATTCAAGGGGTCTAATCACCCATATCAAGGACCGATTCCCAAAAAATCTCTGTTCACTAATTTTTTTTCCTTTATGGCTTTATAAAAGTTCGTGTCTTCGTTCCGCCACTATATAATAATTTGTCACAAAATTAAATAGGCTATAGCTTCCATTACTCCGGAATTGTTAAAAATTTGAGGGAAAAATTGGATTTTAGGCTGAATGTGTGACGTATACCTAAAATAACACATACAGAAAATTGATAAGAAAAACTAGTTTAGTTAACTATCAATTTTATGTAGGGTTTCTTGTACATAGTCTACATTAAACTGTTATAAAACACCATTAAACCTAGAACATATATTCGTAGTTCGTAACGTATGAAAAAAAACATACATTTGATTGAGACACGCATTTACATATTTTAATAAATTATTTTCAAGGGGAGAGCAGTGAAACAACATGGTTTTTTGACTGAGGGAGTCGCACATGTATTTTAATGAATGAAAATGACTGCGTCATTTTAACGTTTGATTTTTATGTAGTTTGACTGTTTTTCTTTTTCTAACATTCATGGATAATGGAATCCATTTGTCTTTTTGGGATCGGACTTACTACATCCTCCACTTTTTGGAGATTTGAACTCACGTATGCCAAGAAACCTTCCCGTAGAGTTAATATTTATATTATATTAATATCAATATCGAAATTAAATATGCACGAATATTGAAATTAAATTTCCTGTTTTTAAACCCTCAAATTTTCATTGAAATCCGCTGAGCCGTTTCTGAGCCTATTTAAGACAAAAATACAGACAGACAGCGAGACAGTCACTTCAATTTTATTTATTGGTATAGATTTTAATATTCATAAGGTTAATTTGCAGACAGTGGGACTGGATCAGATCAGGTTAACTTTTGTGGTTGTTGCTTGGGTTTTCTGTGACCGAAAGTTTTATTGTAAACAATGTATCATTAGCAGATACATTGTAATATTTTAAAATTATTTACCATTCTAATTCATATTTATCTGAATAAATTAATCCGAAATATAAATTTATTTAGCAATTTTTAGAACAGGTTATAAGTAGAACGATGCATGGCTCCTACATGGAAACTTCTTCAGGCGCATATATTTTTATTTAAATGACCACAATTTTGCTTGTGCAAAATATAAATACTTGAAAAATGACGTATGTAAATATAATTCAAGATTAATGAGCGAAATGTTGCAATTATTCGGCTATTAATATGAGAAATGATACCAACAATAGATCATTCCTTGATTTAATAAATGACTATCTTTGTAATTTTTTCCAAAGGTAATCTCAAATTTCAACAAATGCTAACAGCTGTGCGTAAGTCACAGTTACTTCGGCTGAAATGTGTGGACAACAAGAACAGTAAAATTTTTTACTTTCATCTTCCCTTTTTGAATTAATGAGATAAATTGAGGAATATTCCATATACTTTTAATTGCATTTTTTTTGTAAAACCTGTTTTATTTGCATTTTTTAGAATTATGTAAATATTTATATACTCCCGAAGAAGTTCTAAGGTAGGAACGATCCGTGTCCTGCAATGTTTATTATGTAAACATTTTTAATTAATGTATTTCCTGACTACTGCTGTCATTAATTCATTTCGCTGAAGTTAGATAAACTTAACTATTATTTTTGGTTCATACTTGTAGAACTTGGCAGACTTTATAATAAAATGCACAAATTTCGATCTTAATAATTTTTGGAAGTCAATTATAATTTCGATAATTATTTCAGTAACCTTAGTTTAGTTCTAAGTTTATCTTCAGCATTATTTTACTTTTCAAATTACATAGTATTAACGGCTGTAGAAGTAATTATATAGTAATGAAATATAAAGATTTGGTAACGCGTATTTCTTAGTTTCAAGAGATTGAATTGTTTTCCTGCCATAGAGACAAATATTTTGTGAGGCTTCATAACACTGTGTTTGTGTCTGTGATTTATCGTCTAATTAAGTAACAGATTTCTCGCCAAATTATAGCTCTTTAAGTTATTCACTAACGTATTTATGTTTAGTTGCGTGGGAAACGTGTAGCTTTCAACGAGAACTCACTTATCTTTGTTTTAGCTCAGAGCTTCATTAGATATAATGCTTAATTTCCGGGAGTGCGGAGCGTATTAGACCCGCCGAAATCCGAGCCATTTCAAAATTACTCTCGTTTTGGGGGCGGCGAATCTGGAGGTCAGGGGTTCGTTTCTACGCCCTTCCACTCGGAATGATCATTTTATCCTCCAAGTAGCTAACCGTTATTTTTCAGGAAAATTGTGTGCGGTTGATTCATAACGTAAGAGCCCTGCTGCTACTTCTGCCAGTTCTATTGAGCGCGGTGAATCTCTGAATGAATATGAATCATTTCAGCTTTGAATATGAAATTAGCGCTAAAATTTAAAGCCATGTATACACTTAATGCAAAGGAAATAATTCAAACACAAGGAAAAATCCCTCGTAATGAATGGTGGGACGACGACTGCAGAAGAATTATTCAAGAGAAAAACAAGGCTAAAGAAAGCGCTAAAGGCGAAAATGAGAACGGCCAATGATCTATACAACATAAAAAGGAGAGACTAAAACTAAATATGCAGAAGAAAAAAAGAAGGAACGGCTGAATGACAAAATAAATGAAGACAATTTTAATTAAAAAGAAGTAAGAAAATTTTTCAAAGATATTAAGGATTATAAATATCAAAACTCCATAACACCCATCATATGTAAAGATGAAGATGACAACATCATTACACAAAAACACAGATTATTAAAAGATGGAGAGAGCATTTCAAAAACATTTAATGGTAGACTCACAATATGTGAAGCAATGCAAATGGTGAACACTCGGGGACGACCTGTGGTAGTTGAGAGTGGTCAGGTCCATGAATTATTACCAACAGCACACAATGAACTCAGGTATATAATAAAAAATTAGAAATCGAACAAAGCAGCAGGGCCTGACAATATTCCACCGCAATTATACAAATACGGATGACGCACCATGAAGAAGAAACTACATAAACCATTCTTGAAAATCTGGGATGAAGAAGAACTTCCCCAGTCATGGCAAGAAGGAATCGTATCTCCCATCTTTAAGAAATGCAGCAATTATAGACCAATCACACTGCTTACAAAATATTTGCTATTGTACTGAAGAACCGCCTGATAGAAAGATATAGAAGATAAATTGGGAGATTTTCAGATGGGCTTTCATCCAAATTGGTCTACAATGGATGGTATATTCACTGTCAGACCAATTTTAGAAAAATGCCATGTATACAATATAAATTTACATAAATTAAATAATTTCCGGCCGATTTTTACAGAATTATTTTATTTAAACGACGTTTCGGCGCATATTCGCGCCTTCTTCAGGTTTATAATCAAATTATTGTTAAAATACAATTATCAAAAAATACAAAATTGTTGCAATCGTTAATTTCGATAAGTTCTTAGTGCTGCTTCGGACCTCACTTTGGTACAAAGTGAGCAAACTCATGATATAAATTACAAATCCACCTTGGACTCCCATGAATATAAAAATGACATTAAGTTTTGTAAGGGAAGTAAGATTTTTATTTAATTTAAATGTATTGTATTTTGTGTTTTTTAATTTAAAAATCAAATGCATGAAGATAAATAATTAAATAGTGATTGAACGAAACAGAAAAATGGGCATCACCAGTATCTTATTTTGTAAGTTCATAATTGTAAATAAATGATTGTATAATAAGACGTAAATAATTGTCACTGGTTGCTAATGACCTGGCAGTCGATGTGACCCTTATAAATAGATTAAAATAAAATAAATAAGTCATGATACTATTTAATCAACAGATTATCTGGGTAAGCGTGGATTAGGTTGTGTGTGTGTATATATAAATGGTTATGTAAATTGTATGAAGATGGATTTATAATAATTGGTTCATAAAAATGGTCAGATTATTACCTTTAGGTCAGGTGGAGCTAGAGTACTAAGCGACAGCGTACTAAGAATTGATCCTAGGTTCGATTCCCTGTCCTGTGGAGATTTTCTATCCTACTCAGTTAAAAGGAGTTTTACACACATACATTTGTATATCTGTGGAGGTGAATTGTAACAGTGTTGGGAACATTATCCGCTTCTCCGCGTGTGACAGAAACGGGATTTAGTTCGACAGGTTGCAAAGAAACGGCGCTCTTCTTTCGAGGTATTAATCCGAACACGAGTGTTTCTATTTCAACGTAATAAAGTTAATACCAGTGTGTTGCAGGAACGATGAGTATAATTCCCCTGTGCGAGTTACAATTTCCGCTTTTTGCGTGCTGAAAACCTGTGATCTAGTGCCATTGTCTGTGCCTCTTGTGTTGGACGTTTGAAGTTCTAAATTTGGTTTAATTACAATAGAACTTAGAGAAACAATACATAATCGGATTCTACCCCAAGTCCTTTCCAGATACTCGTTACTATGCTAATTAACCGGAAGCTACCAGAAAGCAGCAGAATGAACATTTTGTCGATTTTGAAAGGTCCAGTCGTTTCCGATTCTGCGTCGCAACAAAGTGAAAACAGAATCTCACGAAAATGACGGCCTTTCAGACAGCGACAGTTAATTAACTTTTACTGCCGCTTAATTTGGTAATGTCGAAATTTTTATTGATTAGTGTTGGAAATATGGGAGGTGACAGACATGAGAAAGACTTCTTTTAAAGTAACCTGTATTTATTCATTACCGTCTACGGATAGACGCGGAATAGATTTCTATGGATTCAAAATTTTTATTGTAATGATTCCGAAAAATGAAAGGTCTAAATGTAATTTTTAAAGGATCAGAAAATGGTACTGAAATTGTGTTCAGGAATATACAATGGGAGACGACTCCTTTAGATCATTTGGTAAAGAGAACTCGTACAACTAGTTCGAATCTTAAGAGGCAGAATGAGAGAATTAATTGAAGTAGAGCTGCAACCGAAGAAATCATGAAAAAAGTAATTCAAAATATCTATTTACAAGCGAAAAGACTTTTAGATATCGAACAGAATACCGTGGACGTTTCGTGGAGTCAGTTCTGAACTAAAACGCTTTACCCTTAAGGCCGCGATCCGATTTTCTAAAAATTAACATTTAACTATATATATGACTGTTAAACGAAGATCTGGTTAAGGGCATTTATTCTGTTCTTGAATTTTATTTTATTCGTTTAATTCGTTTAATTAATTGACTGTGGGGAAACGTTTTAGTATTTTATTTGGAACCAGTTTGAACAATAATTTTTTGATTTGTTGCCTAAATTGCAGGGTCGCAATTGTTTAGAAAATCTGATTACAATTTACTTCATTTACTGCAGCCAAATTTTCCACTTTCTGCACAGACAAATACCTGAAGAACGAATCTGAAGGTCTCAATAATTCATTACCAACAAATTTGACATCTATTTTGTTTCCCCCGCCCCCAATTAAATAAATAATCACATAATTGCCACCGTGGATAGTTTCTTCCCCAAAAATTTACTCTATTCTTTTCAACTGTATTTTCTTTTCGTGCATTTTCTTTCGGTTTTACCTTCCACTTCTGCTTTCAGTGCGTGCCAAAATATTTTCAGTTAAATGTACATTAGCTCCGACAGTGAAATTACAAGAACGTCATTTCTCAAGATGTCGCTGCAGTTAAATATTTTGTGCATTTTTATTATGACTAATACTAAATGTAATAAGTTTACATTATACCTGATGGCACTTGGTCATAATTTTGTTAATATTGTTGTCCGATAATGTGATTTTTTTAAAAATCCTTCTTTTATTTCGTTGATATTAAAAATAAAAATAAAGGTTTGCATTCCAGAAAGGTAAAACGCGAAAACTACTGAAAACGTTTAATTTTCAAGTTATTTGATAAAGCAACATTTCTTTAAAAATCAAACTTTGGAATGGATAAATTTATATTATTAGCCTTACACGTCAGTTTACAATACATGTTGATGCAAGTTTATTGTTAACACGTCAATTTTAAAATGATGTGTCCATAATTAAAATTTTGTACCTATATTTGACATTGTTCCGGTGTAGAAAAAATAAATTATGCCCATCTGAACCGCTGATACATGACAAATGATTTTGCAGAGTTTCAGGCATACAAATACGTGTCGAACTGTATAAAAGCAGACGCGTTTAAAATTTTATTACAATGAATACAACAGAATGTCTAGGAGATTGAATGAGTGGGATAAAATGGTTAAAGGCCATAAGATTAAAAGTTTCTTAAATAATTAAAACATGTAAATGTAAAAATTGTCATTAATATTTGTTTTACAATAAAGATGATTATGGCAATTTCTTACTACTAAAGTTCAAGTTAGAAGGAATTTTCTTTAGTGTATTCTTTGTTAAGAATGGTGGTAGAATGTAAACATATCTATTTATTTTCCGTCCAGGTTGTAGCACATTTAATATTTTCAAAATAAAAAAGCTAGTTAATTATAGAGTGTCTTTCAGAGGTTAAAATTGTGAATAGAATACAGAAATGTAGAAAAAAATGTAAAAAAACATACGTTGTTTAACGTAACAATATTAATTTAGCTTCAGCTCTTCCAATTTCTTCGCCTGAATTAATAACTTTGCAGGCAACGATGCTCATTATTAGTATTTTAATATGCTTCCATTTTTCATTAAACAGTTACGTAGTAGTGCCAGCTAATTAAAACTTTAACTACCTAGGTGTAAGTAAAACCTTAGGCCTACAGCCAATTCAATTAACGAAAGTCCGGAATTAGATTAAATTAAGCCTGCATCTAGACTTCGTGCAATATTTGAGAATGATACAGACAAGCTTCTTTGTTAAATACAATTAATTCGAGTTGCTAATTTTATTTATATTGCATTTAAGTTGTTGAAGTACAGGCAGGTGAGAAATAGTCTATGACAGGTATTATATAAACTACACCATAATTTAGGTAAAATTTATAATTTTTTAAATTTTATGTAAGGTTTGCGTATCGGGTGTCTAACTTATATTTGCATACAGTAAAAAATCTAAGTAGTTTACACTCTTCTCTGTCTATTTTCCCTAAATTGTAAAGCTATGGATATTTGATATATTATTTATTGAAATTTGTTTTTTAATCTGAACGAGTTTTATAGAACTTACTAACCATAGATCCTTTAACATTTTTATGATAAAATAATATTACCCTATTGGTTAAGGCCTAAGAAAGGTATAATTTAGACATTTGTCATTATATGTAACTTTTCGTACCTCTAGTAATTATTGTCTGTTTATGAGACTGGAACGCAGTGACATGAAACTGCGTTATTTGTATTTCTCTTACACGTTATCGTTCCCATGTCATTAACGAACCGGCCCGTGCGTTATGACAGAACCGAATTCACAACGCAGTTATTCAAATGCAATTCCGTTCCTGTTAGTTACACTACATTTGGATGCCTGATGACGATTTTTTTTGTTCATGACAAACATATATTGGCCCCGAATTTTTTGTGAATGACGAGACTACATGGATGATATTTATCAAACTAATAGTAAGTATTTTTTGGAAATGAGTTCTAATTATTTTAACCGTCATGAATGTGAGGCCGAAATAGTGAATAACATTCAAGTCACGGAAAATAATTTTGAAGTTATTAATGAAGAATAAAAGGACCGCACGAGGGCGGCACTTACACGGGGCGTTTACAACATTTACTATGCCACAAAAATGCCATGTATTAATCTCCATTAAAAATAAATCTAATAAATCTGTATATTCAAACCACTTGAGGTGAACTGATATTTGACAATGCTCACCTGACTATGTCCCGAGATATAAAACCTTCAATGTTGTGGTGTGCGTTTGCACCGACAATTATCCCAATTATAATTATTTATTGAGATTTTAATTTTTTGTTTTTATGTGTGTGAGCGTACTAATCTTAAGGCTGCTCACCAAGCCAACGGCAGAAGAATAATGAAGAAGATTGGATAAATTCATCGTCCAATTGAGATGATACAAGCAGCCAGACGAGAAACTGGAATCCTGTACAACTACTTCCATTGTTAAAATATGTTGGAAAGGAAGACTGACAGAGCAGCCCCTGTAGACCTGAAAACGTGTGACAAAGCCTCAGTTTGATTTGTAAACGGGACGTAAATCAAGAGCAACTTGGAAGTGCGCACTTCGCGAAAATAGAAAAAGGTTTCCCTTGCTACAATAAGCAGGAAGAGACAGGATATGGAAAGGGTCCGAGTTAAATCGCCGGAGAAAATGAAAATACCGCTAGCCACACTTTTCACGCTCGAAGATTCCGGGTTACTTTTTCCTGAAAAAGCCGCAGTCTGGACATTTGACCCACGCCGCCACGTAAGTGCTTGACAGACAAGATCGCCAAGAAAAATATAATACGAGCTGGCTACGAACGGCCATTCTTTCAACCCTCGATAGACAGAAGAAGGTGAAACAAAATTAATAAAATACGGCAATGAGGAGATATTCGGACATTAATTTCAGTTTCTTTTGGCGGTTTTTGCTACATTTAGAGTTTCGTAATATTTCGAGGTTTTTCCTGTCATTCTTACTTTTTTCGGCCATAGATCCATTTCGTCGAGTATCGAGTTTGTAGCTTTGCTGAGTAATCGGCAATTATCCGGAGGATTCTCTTAATATACATGGCTGATTGTGGGCGTTCAAGACAACAAGTAGCTGTTAACGACGACCCCAGCTGACCAAAGACGAGCTGGACCAACATCCCGAATATCCTGATCTGGAAGCTGAGCGGTGGGGTACAAATTCACGTTTCTTACTCCTGGTTAAAAACTCTATGCCATGTTTTGTTTTATCCCCACTAGATCCCTAGAAAATATTATTGTTCTCCGTTGAATTTAGCAACTAGCCGGCCAAATTTCACAATTGATTAATTTTTATACGGTACTAATATTATTTACGATCAACTATTAAAATTGTTTCTTTTTTAAAATAATTTCATTTAGTTTTTTAATAATTAATTATTAATTTTTCATTGAAAATCCACCCCCATCACAGTGTCGACCTTTTGAGCTACGAGTATACAATACTGGACGTAGTCTCTAGCAAAACAAATCTTAATTATTTACAAGCGTTTATATAATTTATTTAATTTAAGGGCAGAATAAGTGATTTGTAAGAATCGGGTACACAACGGAGGTTGTGTGTTCTATTCCCGGTCCGGTCGATATCTTTCATTCCTGGTCCTTTATTTAATATCTAAAGATATTAAATATCCTTATTCGTTAAAGTAATCAGTTGAAATTGGCAATTGAAGTTGCAAGTCGCTTCTAATATTTCAGAGAGAGATTTTGTTCTTTATACTATAATTTTTGTGTCCACATGACTACCGCCGCCAGTCTTTTTACTTTACTTGACTGATAAATCTAATCTAAAACAATACCGTGCCTCTGTGACTGTATTTGTCTCATATAATCGGAGGGAATATTATTTTCATATTTTCTTGGTACCCTTTTGTCTGAAAATTGGATTACTTTTACCGTCAAAGGTTTCGGAGCAATGTGATTACCTTTCCATTTCCTAGTATAATGCAGGGAATCCCAATAATAGCCCAAAATGTTTCAAATCTTTAAAATATCGGGCGATGACAAAATGTATTCTTGTGGGGCTTCCGTGCCCTTGTTGGACTGTGCACCGAAACTGCCACAGCCATTGACAGAACGTTAGTACAGATCGGTGAACATTTAAATTATTTAGACGCAAGTGCGCACCTGCATTTTATGACCACGCCAGCACACGCCACGTTATTTAATTGGCTTTTCCTGAACAGGGCATTTGCATATGACACAATGGCACGCCCGAGTGCCTGTTTCCAATATTCCGCGTTCATTGTGTCGTTAATAACAAACATAATTAAGTTTCCTGTCCTTAATTTATGGACGTATACAATTATAACAACAGAGATCTATTGGAAATGATTTAAGTACGGAATTAAAAGTGCTATAATTAAGACAGAAACGCGACAGGGAATCGATAACAGAGTTTCGGAACTCTGTGCAACGTTATTTGTAACGTAGTTACTCAAACTAATGACGAGGCTTAAAGTGCGTGTTAGCACTTGATAAATCGTCTCGTCCTTCGTTTTGTGACAACTGCGGTCCCATTGCAATATTAAAATTGTTGCAGCTGCAACAGAAAAAAATATGCTTGTCTTCTTTCACCATCAACCGATCGGAATTTTCCCAGTATTACTTCCTGGTAACCGTCTTAATAACATTAGGAAATATTACTTTTAATGCATTGCTAATTGAACGGCGAATTACCTAAACTTCCGACGAGTTCCGAGGTCATAAATTGGAATTTAATTTAATTTGTGGTTGATTTCAACGAGTATGTTGGTAATCTTTATCTGTCCTTGCGTTACTCCACGTTCTTTTCAACTTGCGGAGCTGTGATTTACTTTTGCTGTTAACACCGAGGAACAACATTTTTTTTCTATTTAGTGTTGCTCCATAATAAAACTTGTTGAAATTGTCTTTTATTTTGAGAGAATTAACATTTGTGGAGTTTAAATATTTTAATAGTTAAGTTTATAATCTGGTAAGTTAGGGCAGTAAAATTATCTCATCAGTCTTAAAATAAAAAGAATCAAGACAAAATTGTTAACATCCTTCTACAGAATTCATATCCACATTTTATACACAAATATATCAAAATTAGATTGATCAAAGGTAAGTACGAAACTAACAATTTATCTGTTAAAATTCGGATGAAATCGTTGCGGTTAACAAACCGTACCCGTCTTCAGGCGGCAGAAAATGGCCGCAGAAACGTTGTGTTCTTTTGAAAACCTGACTCGGTTGGCTAACCGTGAAGATTTCATCCGAATTATTCACCGTTCATTATCTGTTAAAATGTCTAACAACATTGATATTTTATAGTTCTATCCACTTTTCTTGAAACGTACAGTATAAAGTGATTGACTTGTTTGATAACAGTTTTCTTTCATTTATTTATTAAAATAGCAATCAGAATAACAGGATCTGTAAAAGTATCCTGATGAGATCAGATCAGATCCCTGTGGTCTATGGTCTATTGGGCAGCATCGTTTTAGTCTTCTGTGGTTTCTGTTTTGCACCAGAGGTTCTATAAGAGGGTTGGTAAAGTTTTAAAGTTTTCTATGGTGTTTGTTAACTGTCTCTTGAATAACATCCTGGATGAAAGGTATGCCTAGGTCCTGGTGTAGAGTTTGATCAGTGTTGGACTTGCTGGCACATCCCCAAAGCTTGATTCCGAATATCCATATAGGCTTAACAACGGCTTTATGTATAGTGATTTTCTTCTCTACAGAGAGTTTTCATCTATCAAGTAGTATAGTTTTCGAAGGCCCAAGTCAATTTGTTTTTCTTTTCTGTTGTATATACACTCTCCAGACTAGTTTTGAGTGTAGATGGCTCTGAACGTTGAACACGTGATTTCTTGTTCATTAAAATATATTTTGAAGAAGAAAGACAAGAATGGAAAAATGTCAGGGAATCGAACCCAGGATCTTGCGATATCCAGCCGCATGCTCTACCAACTGAGCTAATCCGAGTCGACGTCCCAGGACCGACTTAACACCTTCCATTCCGTAAAACCTAAGCTAGGCTCACCTACCAATTCACTAATCACAATCCTCACGTCCTAATTCTAGGAAATACGTGAAGACGGACATTGAGGAGGTTACAAACAATGGAACGAAACGTCATGATATAATTTAATAAGTATATAATTTTAATTCTGACGAATTTTGGCCGAAATTTTTCACCTTCAAATTTCCGTTTATATTTGACTGACCTTTGTAGCTATGCGAGACTTAGCTGCACATCCCCGTAGGTCAATATAGGTTTTATCACTGGTTTATGTATGAGTAGTTTCTTTGCTATTAATACTTTTTATTTGCGTCCAATCAACCAATTTAGTCCTTTAGTTTTTAAGTCTATTTTCTCTTTCTTTTTATTTATATGATCCCTCCATTTAAACTTGGTGTCTAAGAGAAGATAAAGATATTTGACTGCTAATACTTTTGGAATTTCCACTTGGTTCAGCCTGGGTAAATGTTATATGGGATGTTTTCGATCCTTTTACCATTTTTTTCCTTCTCTTCAGGCAGGTCTCTATTATTGATAGATGTTCTTGAAGATTCTGTGATGAAGTGTGTCTGGGTCCGTCTATGTTGACAAGATTTCTGTATCATCAGCAATAGTACTTGTGTACCTTACCGACTTACCAACCTCTTGATGTTGGTAAGTCGAATGTATACAAGACGTGTAACAAAGGATTTTAAAATATCAAACTTTTCTGAACACCTTATACACAATAGTCAAACCTTCTGACTCGCCTAGAAAGGACGAAATGACGATTTTCTGGTATATTCAGCCTCTAGACCATCCTTCTTGATGTCCAACAATAGATTTCCATTTTCTTTGACATATTTTTTCCACAGCTGAAATCGCCTGATGAAAGTATTCTCCGTCATAACCGCTCACTACACCAAGGAAGAAATCTAGGTGCGAATGCAGGAAGCGTACTTTTAAGGACACGCTACTACCGAAAACTTTATCGTTGACAATATTGAGGTAATTTTTCGTCTTTGGATTTCTCAAGCAACTGTGCATAACGTTTTTGATTCCTAATCTGCTGGACGATTAATTCTGGACCATCAAGAGAGATACTCATCGGGTGAAACAAAGGAGAAAAACACGATTTCCTCATTTTTGCGTCAGTCAGAGCGTTTGAATATTGTGTAGTTGACAATGTAGAAAATGGTTGCCTCTGTGGTGTACTATCCAGCGTCACAGCCTCCCATCACAGAGGTCCCGGGGTCGATTCCCGGCAAGTGCCTGGGTGTTTCTGTTGGGTTTACACTTATAAAACTAGATACTCAATCAGATAGTCGCTAATTACCTTTGATGTTAGTGCGACTATAAACACAGAATTTAAACTAATTTAGAAAATATTAAATTGTTTGGAATTATAAATGCTAATATCGCGGAAACCTGGCGTGATTGTGAAAAGCCAACATCATATTTGAATTCAGGATAAATAATACTATCAGTATTACATATTTTTCAATCTGAGACAATGAATTTGTTCCCGAATGCAATGGACGAAAAAAATGCTCACTTTAAATAATTGAAAAAAAATCTGGCGATTGGAGAAATTCCGAGCACATATTTGAAAACACGACAAAGATCTACATCAAGTACAAGTGTTGGTACTCGTGAGACAAGAATCATGTTGAACAGGGTAACTTACGAGCTTAGATACAGCTTTTGGGGGAAAAATATAATAGATTTTCTTCTAACCTTATAAAAATGTTTTTAGTTTTATCTTATATTACCGTTTATAAGTTATGAGTTGGTAAACTTACTACGTGCACGACAGCCATTTAACATTTACTTCGACGTCCACTTTCCATAGAATTTTTAGATGCTTTTTGGCTACCTTAATTATTCAGATAAATAATCGCGTTATCTATAAAAAGTTAGTTATATATTAAGGGAACGCCTAGAAATGAAATTTTTTGTGTGACTTTACAAACATAACATAAACAACCTGATAAGAATACAGAAGTGTATGGAAACGTCGTTAATAATTAATGATAAATATTGTTTCTGAAATTTAGTGAAACGGCTGTTTAATTTATCTTCTTAATAATAAATGAAATATAATAGAAAATATTATATAATTTTTTAAATAATTGTTATGCACTCTTTAACGATTTAGAAACAACATAAAAATCATAATGGATATTATTATAGAAAGAATTGTCATTAAAGTAATCATTGCTATTTTATTGGTTATTTTACAACTAATGAACTCGTCGGAACGATAGTAATAGTATATAATAAAATATTTCTTTTGCAGAATGAAAAACAGTAAAACTATGTATGAATGGTTACAAGGTCTACTTTAAGCATCAGATTATAAAATCTTAGACAAACCATTAGGCAGATCTTTAAATGTATAGCGAGTACAAAAGTAACTTCACTGCTTTATGCCGTACCCAAATTATAGTAAATGAAATGTTTTAGATTAGATACTATCATTTTTTTGTTATATAAGTCGAATGCTTGACGAATACAAAATGGAAACATTTGGATTTCCGGTTGAAGCAGTTCACCTTGGCTCCGAAAGTTATCAGTTCCTTGTTGTCTTTTCTTTATGCACTATTCAAAGCACAGAGAAGTCGCAGAGATTCTTGAGCCCACTGCAGAGCCTCACGAAGGTTGAAAGTCGGTTTGAACAAAAGGACGAGTCATTTTCTCAAGTAGGGAATAAAGTGCTCCGGCAGTCGTGAACTTGACCCGAACAAAGAATGAAGATAAAAGCAAAAACACTAAGTCACACCTCACTGTTCGCATTTAAAATAATTAAGCATCATTATGAGAACTCGATTCTATTAGGAATTTAAACTTCTCCCGTCATTACCGACGTACTATAATTAATACAAATTTTACCATACAGAAATTGCTATACAGGTTACAGGTTGTTAAATTCGGTCTGCATCCAGCTGCTGTTCAGTTATCCTTTAAAAGACGAAAATTTTAGTATATTAAATTGAACACAGCATTTTTCGTGTAATTTAACATTTTTTACGAAAGGAAAATTTTTCTTAATATATATAAATAAAATTGAAGTGTCTGACTAACATGAAGGTTTCTTTTCTATATGTGCGTTAAAATCTCTAAAGTTTATGCGGGTAGCTTATACTCATGATCTGTTTATGCTTAGAAACGGCTTAAGAGATTTCAATGAAAATGTCAGGGTTTGAAACCCGAATTTTAACTTAAATTTTCGTGTATGTTTTATTTCTATATCTTGATGAGTTCAGAAGACCTTTATATAAATATTTATAAATCCATTGAATTTCCGGGCGAATTGTTCAGTTTTATGAAACGTATGATAGTGTGACCTGTTGAAAAGCAACTGCGAGTTATAAAGTTTGCCCTGAAGCGATCTTAAATAGATGATACCGTATTTTTTATATATTCAATGAATTCAACTTTATCAAAATTTTGTACCTATTGTTTCGTTTTTAGGACAAAATGAAAAGAACTATTTTAGCCGGAACGAAGTTGCGGGGATTGCTAGTATATATATATATATATATATATATATATATATGTCAAAATTTTGATTGTTTCCCCATTCACATGAGCATATAGGTATGCAGGATAATTAAATATTTGTGGCAAAATACAAAATATATTTACGACTTTATGCTAAGTACATACAATATATGTATTAAAATAAAATAAATGATTATATGGTAGAAGTCTACCGAAAGCTTCCGTTTGAACTGCACATATTTTAATGTGATTAACATTTAAATTAAATTTTAATGTGACTATAAGAACTTTGATTTTTTAAAACACATTAATGCACAAACAAAATAAACGATTGAAAAAAGTAAATTACTGAGGAGTCTTCTTAGTTGTGAATTCCAAGAAAATTTTACGTACTCCATACCAAGGATTTTTGTGAACTATTCGTGAAATATTTTAAGGATTTTCAAGTGGCTTGGATCCTTGGAACTAATTACTAACCAAGTGTTTCATAAATATTCTGCAGAAAACATTGATATAATAAGACGTTAACGATTTACTGGTTAAACACAACTTTGTAATCAATATTTGCAAATGAAAATGACGATGTTAGTACTAACCGACTTCAAAAGAAGTTTGTCTTCTTGGAATGAATCTACGAGAATTTGATGTCCAAATTCTTGCAGAACGAAAATAAAGACACTTAAAAAATTTAGTTACTGAGGAGTCTTCTTAATTGTGACTAATAAGAAAATTTTACGTACTTCAAACCGAAATGTATATATTAATAAGGGATAAACGAAGTACATTCTCCAATAAAGAAAGAAAACTGGCGCCTAGTAAAGTGCATCAAGACTCGAATGAAAGTAAAACAGGTTGTCAAGTGAACGAAATCTCTGCTTCCCGGGGTTACTTCAACGAGTAATTTACCCTGATATTAAAAAATCATCCCTTGAATTTTTTTATTTGTAATAGCGCTCAGGATCCCTTAAAGTGATATCATACCCTTGGAATTATTTCATTACATAATTTAAATAAAAAAGATCATTTTAACGTTATTAATGAAAATCTAAGGTTCAGCAAAATAAGTGCAAGCGGTATCAGAAAGAATTAACGCAAAAACACCAGGAAACAAGACTAAGCGTGTACAGGCTTGAAAGAACGCTATCAGAGGGAAGGTGACCCGATACTTTAAAGTGTGGTGGAATTTGAGCTCGTCATTTTGAACTGGGGTCCGAAAAGCGTTCAGCAACAACGAAGTCAAAGAATTTCTAGGAAACTGGCTCAAACGACAAGACCAAGAGTTAATTGCAGCTCATAGTTTGGACAAGTGTATTAGTGTTCGTGGGAATTAGATTTTCAAGAGCAGCCCTTCAGTGTAATACAGGCACACGCAAATATAAGAACATTATATACTTGGCTATTTGTATTGCTTTATATTAAGAGGGAGAGGGAGAGAGAGAGAGAACGCTGACCCACATAGGCGAGTGTACTCAGTACTGTACAAACATGTCGCGTGAAGCCATGTGGAAATGGCTAGGAATAAGTACGCTATTTCTTAAATTGGCTGGCTCAGGCGGAAAGAATTGATGTCGCGTGGTTCTCAAGCACTAGGGTAATTGTATTCCATATCGTAAGTGCCTCCACAAATGGGCTCTTTCGGAGAGTGAGCATAATTCCACCCTGCCGCGCTCAATAGACGGCCAATGAGGCAAAAATCAAGAACACTTTTATTACGCTCAAAGTTTTATCCGGTATAAAAAGGCAGTTGGTTTTTTTGTGCGTGTGTATTTTCAGAGTTAAAACGGTAGAGCTTCCTAAACGTGGTATTTTGCTACGCGACGTTGTAAGCGAGGTCTAACCCACGACGAGTCAAGGGTTGATGAGCTTAAAATGAGGAGCCATAATACCCTGTTCTCAAAAAAGTCATACGGTACGTGATAAAAAATTTTACCTGTACAACATAGGTGAGTAGGAAATAATTATGAAAGAAAATCTGTGATAATCTATATAAATAAAAGAGAATACATGCCACCAATTCGTTCCTACACAATTCATCCGCTTGTGATGAATTTATGGCGAGATGTAGTGATCACCTCAGAGAAGGTTCCTGAAAATTTACGTTCCTTTTCCCCCACTTCTAGGCTGAGAAAGGTACCATCATGAAGACACTTTCAGAAACTGCTCAACAAATTGTCTCGCGATTCGCACGAAGTTTTCCGACAATTTTTATTTTCTGGTTTATGTTTGTAACACATGTGTATGTTAGGTATGATAATTGTATAGAGTTGATAATGGCAGTTAGCCGAAAACTCTTGCCTCAAGATAAAGGTGGATTTTAAATAGAAACTGGTGCTCAAATATTTAAACCTTATTTTATTCCCTTGTCAGGGCACTCGCGAGTATATTCAACCGGGCAGGTACGTGGATATTTCCTGACGTAGTCTGTCAAGCGATATGATTATATATCTGTTAAGCGTGAAATAATCTTTAACATTTTACTAATTATTATATAGTCTTCTTTCATTGGCACCATTACGTCAAATTTTCGTCATAATTTAGTCATCTGTAATAACTTTTATATACAGGATTCGTACTCACATTATAAGCAATCAATTAAATTAATATTTTACATTGTACTGCATACCCGAGATTCTCTCCTACGTTATTGACACATAAATTATTTTGTAGGATCTCTCGTGCATCATCTGTTACATTCTACTGACAGGCAACAGTGGCTTACGTCAAATTTGTCTTGTCCGCCTTCTATACTGTACTCTACGAACCATTTTTTTTACAAAACAAATGTTCCGCAATTCTTAATCAATCATGATTTTACTTGTTTATATTATTACATTCACCTCTACACTTAATTTATTACATACTATTACGTGTTTTTTTCATTGCATATCATTAATTTTATATAAATTATATACAATCACTGACTAAACAAATATATTTTGATGAAGACCCATACTATCCCACTCTATTAGTCTTATGTGATTTAATTTGTCTCCAATAATAGATTGGTGTATACTAAAAACTATCATCTGTAATACATGTTTATTATCAATGATACTTCCCTATTCTATAATATTTTTCCAGGTTAGTCAGGTTGATAGTGTTTCTCCTTGAGTTGTTCGAGTATAATTTAAACTCCATTATCATGGGAGGGGAGAGTTCATAGGGCTGGGGGTGGATGGATGTTACATAAAAATAACATCGAGCATCGTTTCCAATCCGAGGTTGTGAAGTCGCTGAGCTCAACGTCGAGGTGAAGGAGGGGGAGGGGGAGGGGGAGGAAGAGGTCATACAAATAGAATACGAAAATCGTATTTGTATTTATTGTTGGTCTATATAAGTTGGCGCCAGCCTGATGGCAGATACAAAATGAAACTACTTAAACATAAATTCTCCTAATGTAAAAAATAATCATAGTCCTTTAAACTTTCTAGAGCCCTGAAAGAAAAAAGAGAAACACTACAAGAGTTATATTAACTTAACACTTCACTTCGCTTTGACTTTAACGTTTAAATTGGAATATGCATTTATATTATTCAAAATAGCCACTTCACTTCACACGATTTGTTCTGAATTTATTTTCCTGAAGAGGATTTCCTCCAAACACTCCCACAGGTAAATTATTCCAGTCATTGATGCTCTTATTTAGGAATGAGAATTTGCCAACATCTGTTTTTTGCTTTCTACATTTTACGTTGAATTCATGATCCCATCTACCTATATAACTGGTCTTTTGTATCTGTGAAGCTAATTCCAATCCATGTTTTTTGCCCCGTATAAGCTTTGTATAGCAAATGCAGCCTTGCTTTTTCCCTCCTATGTGACAATACCTGTCAACCTAGTTGTTCCTTTTTCGTTCCTATGACCCTGTGGCCCTACTCATTATCTGAACTTTCTCGAATGATTCTATTTGATTTTTTCTATAGGGATTCCAACAAGTATTCCAAAATTGATGCCACCTCCTTTGATTTTAAACTTCCCTTTTTTAAGTTCCTCATTATGAAATGTAAGGAATTCCACGCTTTTCGGGCCGTGAAATTCACATGTCTGTTGTTAAAATATATTTGCAGCTCGTTGCCCACCTATTCTATATTCTGTTTTGAATAACAAGGTGTGTTTCGTAAACGAGATTGAACTGCTTTTCTTTCTATTAATTTTCATTTTATTTTCCCGAGCCCAACTATTGACTTTATCTAGACGTTATTGTAATACTATCGCGTCCTAAAATAACCGATATTGGGGGAGTATCTTTAGTTCTATTAGTGTAACGGGAATACTTTCTCGCTGATAATTTAATCAGTGTACACAAAGAGATTACTGTCGAATTAAATACTGAAGTGGGCTAAGATAAATGCATTTCCGAGCGTGGGAATTACCTAGGTACTAAATAATAAAAGAACAAAATACTTTGTGATTGTTATATCATTTTATATTTAATAATATGTCGTGGATTTAGTCTGAGGATAATCTTTTCACGCGGTTGTTGAATTCTCGTTAGCGACGAAGTTGTCTGCAGTAATTTACCCCATAATAAGCACGTTCTCGTACGTATTTAAAGGGTTCCCCATACGAAAATAAAATTGTGAATACCCCCAGCTACTCCATGGAAAAATTCCTCTCTGGAATGGAGATATTTTATTACCAAAACGTTTCCCGTACTCATTTCTTCCGCAATCGATTACAAAGAAACTTGCTACATGCAGAGACGTTATGAAAGAGAGCTCGTATTGAAAGAACCGTGGAGGTAGGCATTTTAATGGCCCTCGTGTTTATACGCTATAACACCACTTAAGAAATCGTGGGCGAGCTCTGTACGAATGTCGACTGCTGCGGCTCCCCGGCCGAAACCTTCTAAAGTGAAGAGCCGCCGAATATACGAGCCTGAGCATTTTTTGTAGCCCTTTATCTTCTCTGGCGCATATTTATCCGTTCAGCGGCAATTGTGCCAGGGCTGGCTTGAAAGCCTCTAAAAGCAAGGTGAGGGGAGAAGCCATATCGCCCCACGACCAGCATCTGCGCCTTGCCTCACTACAACGCTCTCACACTTTGGATTACGATTTGTTGCCGCTATCGATTTCATGGCCGGTCACTCGTTGAATCATTAAGCTGTCAGCACTATCGCCATAAACGGCGTCTCATTACCTACTTTGGCGTTATAGCGCTATTAATCTTATTACGATTGCAGCGTCATGTTCTTCAGCTGATACGTTAACGCGACTCAAGCGATTCTTATTCAAGTTGGCATTCCGGTGGATCAAACCATCATATACTCATCACTTGACAAGTAACGCATTGATGGTCTCACTGTGAGTATGAAATTCGACCAAAATAAAGAATTTTCGGTCCAAAAACAGAGAGAATGATCCCTTATTGGCTTTTAATTGTAAGCTCCCACCATAAATACATATTGTAGCTTCACGTAGCCTGCCAAACGAGATGATTATATTGCTGTTAAGCGTGAAATAATGTTTAAGAACATCAAAAATCTTATTTAAGTAATGATACTTATAATTACCTTTCGTAAACGTTGTCGTCGCCGCCGCTGAATGCACGCAGCGAATAAGCGAATCTTTGTAACTTTTAACCGTGCTTCGCTGTTAGAAACGGTACGCTCGAGACGGATTTAGTCACATTGGCATGTTACATAAATTATGCAGACTCCCGCCTCAATCCCGAATAGTCCGTACTGAGAAAAATTTTAAAAATGTTCGAATACGACAGACACGCGGGATCTACTACTGTAAGGTTTCCAAAGGTTTTTATTGTGTTTGACAAATTTAAACACGGCCTTTTCTTATTAATTATACAGATGTTTATAAAATATTTCAAAATAACACACCGTTAGGTACGCTTATGCAACGGTTGGTTATGTTATTGTGTAATGAATTTTGTACAAATCAATGATTTGTATTGATTTAATTCTTATTAGGTTAATTTTAAAAATTACCCGGCGTTGCTTGGGTTCACAAAAATAATAATATAGGAATGTAATAAAAGTTTATTACAGTACTTGAGGCTACACTACATTCATAGTTCTACTCCAGAGGGTTCACTTTTAGCTATAGGGGCGTGTAAAAACTCGTTTCCCAACAGTCTAATTCTATTTCTGTTCTCAAACCCAAGCTATTTTTATCCTAGATTGTGTAATTGGGAAAAATCGTCAAAATGGTTGTCTTTGGCAGAGAGGTGCCATTTTGATACACTTCTGCTGGTTAAAGACGAAGCTGTCATATACCCAAAATTGTAGTGATTCTAGTTTCCAATCAACTATGATTCTTTAGAATTTTTTTTAAAATCCTCCGTTTTCCAACTACAGTTGGAGGGGTACCAAATTTGAGTTTTTTATTGTGCTAAAGTTCAGTGATTGGGGGAGGGGGGAGGTGTCCATCCTGGAAATAAACACATCTAATGATAGGTCTCGGTTCTTCAAGTTTTGTGCGGACTTTTCTAGAGGTGGAAACACCGAGAAAAGTGGAAAGAAACTGAGGTTTGTAGACATTTTACTTTTTTTCACATATATACAGTATTGTTGTTATTAAGCTTTATTTAATTTAAATATTTCACCTCTGCTGAATGTCACTATCAAATGCATAATATTTTATTTGCTTTTACAAATCAGCAATTATTAAATATTAAAATTTACCTAACTCGAAAAAAAGAACTAATTTACATATATATCGTATCGACGATCCAAAGAGGTTTATTATTCCTCAGGAAATTAGCTCTCTGCCAACGATAGGATAATTACGACGCGAAATGTTAATAATTTAAAAATATACATTGTATTATAGATCAAGAATATAGGCAACCCGCATCTGATGTCGGGGATTTCGATGCACGAATGTGAGGCAAAACCGTATACGAAAAATGTTTTTCACTTTTTTCACATATATAACTTCAATATATTTAAAATTCATGGGCAGTTTCCGTCCCTGAGGAACTCTTCTGCCAATTTTGAACCAGTAGGTTGGACGCCTATAGCTGGGTCATGCATACTGACGCACTGACAAAGGATTTTAGATATATTGATGTGAATGCAACGTTGAAAGCTCTCGATTTTTAAATTTTAATAACTAATAAATCCTGGACTGATTATTAAGGTTTTTAATTTTCCTATCTCATGAATTTACTCAGGTCTAATTCACCATTTACAATTAAATATTCTTGCTAGTGTCTGGTTTGATCGAGGAAGTTGTTGTACGAGATCCTTATCACTCTTAATTTTTCTATCACAAATAACAATTTGATTAATCTCGTTTTTCCACGATATCATAGAATTTTAGTGGGAAACTTCCACGTAAATTTAGTTTTTCTAGTAAGGCACGGGTTTGTGATAAAGACACGTACCGTGGCCAACGTCCACCCGATACGATTATTGGAAGAACTGATCTCTTTGCCGGTTTCTATGACGATATTTGGAATTTTCAATATTGGGACGAAAATATAGAAATGTTGCCTTTGCAAAGGGCAATCAATGTCAAAGCTTCGAGGGACGTCCATTGTGACAGGAGTAACAATGTTCTGTAACTGCGTGACAAACTTGATATGTGAGAAATATCGTAAAAATATTGGCTTTGATTATTTGAAGATAAAGATCGGAGCAAAAAATGATACAAAATGACCCTTTTAGAAATAATGATCCAATATTTTTAAAAGGAAAAATAGTTAACTAAAAACTATTAAATCAAGTTTAGCATTAGGATTGTTTTTCGGACTTGTATGAAACAAAGCGCACATAAAATGTGAAACCGACTGATCCAATTTGGTTTCGAAGCACATTAGATTTACCGATGGGGGTGAATGAACCCTTGGAAGCTCCGTAGACAACCTTGACACGCGGAAATATTTTGTCGTCCGTAGGAACACGTAAACAATTCTTTTCTTCGGACTTTTGAAGACCTTCGAGGCGAAGTGAGCGCACCTTTTCCCCAATGGCGTTCGTTTCCGAAGTTGCAGTTCATCTTTAATGGATTTCATTGCCTTCCGAAAAATTCCACCAGCAACGTGAACACTATTGACGGCGGAAAAGTATGGTGGCTGTAGGTCAGCTTCGTTGTTTTATGTAAGTTGTTTCCCCCTCCAAGAGTTCCGCACAAAAGTTTCTCATACCGTTACTCAGATTTGCAGCATTTTATTTCCGTGACACACTTATAACCACTTTACGGAGAAACACACAAAAAAGTAAAGCAAAAAATATGCTTAAGGGCTACAATATTAATAAATAAAATTTTCGTGAGCCGGCCTTCAACTCGTCCAATATGAAAACTTGAAATAAGTGAACTATAGAACGTCTTGAGGAAACATTTATAATAGCGAATAACTTTGCCCGATTTAAGTCAGTGACAAATTAAGAACTCTGAACTATGCTATGAGAAATCAAATTTTTACATGATTTAGTTAATATATTGTTTCGTAAGTGTGGTAAGGGTTCACAGCTTCACGTTTTGAATAAATCATCTGTTTCTAACAATGGAAGTTACGAATTAATTACTTTGGAAAAAACTTAAGTATTTTCTGTTTAAAGGGGCCTCTAATGGGAACACCTTTAAAATAGTTAATTAATAATGTCAATTACAATTTTTGTTACTAAAAATGTGCAATATAAAACACACAGGAAGGGAGAGGTTGAAGAAAAATATTCTAAGAAAACCGTGAAATATCACATTTGACAAACGTATCTTGAAAAGAAAGTTGTTAAACTGGTTTTTAAATAAAATTGTATTGTTACTGTAGCTTTCCTTTATGTTCTTACTTTGGTCTGCATTTTCTGTATTGTGCCGAAGTTTTTGCACTCTTTCATTAAAGGATTCCAATCTCTAAGGATGGGAATATTACTATAATTTAATGATATTGATATCTTCACTGGTCAATTATAAGTTTATTGAATTAGTTTTATATTGCGCTAGGTCTAGCGGACCTACAGTTTAACTTTTACGTTCCTGAATAGTATTATGAACCAATTATCATCAATTTACCTTCAGATAATTTACATAATTATTTTTGTTATATATACACAATTCACACATGCAATTAAAGTTTTGATTACTTAAAGCTGTAAAATAATTGTTTTAATAAAATATTGAGACGCTATTTTAGAGACCAAACATCAGTTCGAGCGTGTTCAAGAGATTGATTATCTAAATGCAGTCAGATCTTTATATTATTAAATATTAATCTACCTGTAAGTACTAATTTATTTATTACATACATAATTATTATAATGTAGGCAATTATAATTTTAATAAAATAATTAAATTATTCTGTTTTTGTAGATTCATTAAAACATTCTTGGAACATTATCTTAGTATATAATCGCAAACACAAATGATTACTGCACTTTTACAGCAATGTTGAGTTTTACTCTGTTGTTTAGTTTCTTTGTATGGTCTTCTCTTACGTCTTGGTAATTCGCTTTTTGTTATCTTCAGTTTCCTATTCACCCAAATATTCTTCAATACCGTCTTCCGGCACAACATTTTAGTCACAGATGTCGTATTCTAAAATAAGACGAACCTCTCCTACACACATTGAGCATTATTCATATTGCAAAACTTTTCATTATCAATAAAGGTTATGAAAGAAAGAAAACACGAATTTATTGTATCAACTTATAAAAATGAATATTTATGTAACAAATATAAAAATATTTAATGCGTAAAGTGAATATTCGTGAGCTATGTCTACTAAAATTACTGAATAATCCCAACGTAATGCAGCAAACAGAATCAGAAAAATAGTGACACGAGTGGGCACAGTAGGTCCCCTGGACCTACGCTGTGCTTTTGTCAATTTCCTAGAAACTACGGTCTGTTCTGGAATGTGATCTCGGCAAACCATTGCAAACATATCCTTCTGGGATGTCATAAAAGTTCATCCCAGTGCCTGACCTGGCTTTCCAAATATAATAGAAATAGAACGGTATAGGTCCGCAGGGTCTGGCGCTATGTCTACAGCCGTTGGCAAGCCCAGCCGAGGGTTAAATAAGCTAAGTAAATTTATTATTTAATTAATTGACAATAATGTGAATAATAGACTATGGCTATCAGAAAATTGAAATCTTACAAAATCAGGGATACTGTGGGCAATGCTCTATAACAGGAAATATATGTAAACTTCTGCACTTTGCCCAGCCTGGTTTTCTAGCAGATGATGTCATTGCGCTCGTCTGCAGATCACAGCAGCATGACCATAAAGCCATAATTCGCCTGATGATGTGTTGGCCGACATCGACGAAGCAGGGATGTATATGGCGCGATTGCGCTGCCAAAATAAGCTGATGGTTTCTTTGCCGATGGCACCGCAAGGACCTGTTATTTGGTGTCTGAGAACGGCTGAGAAGACGACTGACCTCTTCTTTGTGAACCATCTACAAAACCCTGATCCCTTCTCTGCGATCGCGCTACCAAGACTCACAATTTGTTCCTCCCCTCACGGCGGTGAAGTCTGGTCCATTTACTATTCGATATGGCTTTCTCGCTTCGTCCTGGGCGTGATCATTTCAGTCGCACAGCAGCACACCACATATTTCAATAATTTTAAAATTTCGAGGGGATGTATATAATCCAGCCGTTGGCAAGCCCAAATACGTTTTTCCGGTTCAATCTACGTAACTATTATTCATCCTTTCTCCCTCTGCCATAAATATCTTGTCCATTATTTGTTGTCCTTGCTGGCATCCTGTCGGCAGATACGGACAAGGCCCTTCGGTCTCTGTTGAGCGTGTCACTCCCAAAACGTAGCGGCTCTCTCTCGTCTAATATTTATTGCCCAAGGGTTCCACCGTGACTGACAGGATTTAATTCTGCCAATCTGCAGCGGTACATCCACATATGGTTTTGTATATGAATCTAACCCCTCCCAAAATGCAGAAAGAAGACCTGCAATACTTTTCCACTTAACAACAAAAAGGTGGCCAAGTTAATATTATTTACGTTTATCTGTTATCCTATTATCATCAATGAACTTTAGTGGCTACTAAACACGGTAGATAGACTGACAGCATGACGATGTTGAGTACCTCTGTCTGTCTCCTAATCTCCTATCACTAGTACGACTTACTTTGAGTTCTGTGACCTCTTTATAAATTTCATGTGCAATGCTCTCGTATCCCGATACAAGTTAAATTTTTCTGCTTTTCTAGTACTATTTTCTCGTGTATCGAAGTAATTCCCGCCCAAAATGTCACTTCGAGTTTTCTAGTGCCCCTTGACAACGCAAATGGTGGCCAATTGAATAACGCTTATTATTTTCTGTTATAATATGGTAAGTTTTAGTTCTATGACCTCTAACTGTCTGTATAGGACACTCCTAATACGTAATTCGGATGCAGTAGATGATAAATAATTATGTCATTAGAATAATGGTTTTTTGAATATATTCCAAATAGAAGCAAAGAAGTCTGCAATTTTTTCTTTTCGGCAGGACAAACAGTCCCCGTTATTAAGCTTGTCTGTTCTGCTATTCTTTGGACTTTGGGGCCAAGGAAGGTCGTTTAGAATGGCGGTATGAAAGGTGTTGAGTACCTCTTACTATTTTCTGTTGTCCTATCACTCATATGACATTTTTTGAGTTCTATGACCCTACAGGAGCAATAACTATTCGTAAACTAATACCTGTTAGGAATTTCTGCTATTCTAATACCACTTCCTTGATTATCGAAGTAATTCGTCCTAACACCTACCGATGGCAGTCCAAATGGTGGCCAGGTGAATACCACTTTCCATTTTCTGCTACCCTAGTAGGAACGGTAGGTATATTTGGGTGTATAAATTCCGCCTTCAAAGTAACGAACGGTATGAATGCATCCAGTTCCAGCCAGGTATTTACCACCTACAGGAGTCCTAATGTATATGTATATATATATGACCCGTTTGTAGTCTTATGATCTCTAATTGCCGTACTAAGGTATTGAGTACCTCTTGCTCTCTGCTGTTGTCCTTTTACCAGTAGAACCAACTTTGAGTTCTGTGACCCCTCCATGAAAGAGTGGTTAAGTACAACTGTACTTGGCAATACAAATGGTGTCTGTGTTAGTAGTACCTTTTCATTTTGTCTGTTATCCTATTATCTACATTGGTAATTTATGGTTGTTGGTGTGAAGCATTCGGTCCATATAGACTGACGGTATGAAGATATTCAGTACCTCTGCGAGTCTTCTTATTTCCTATCACCAGGATGACCAACGTTGAGTTCTCTGACCCCTACAGGACGGTGTAGGTAGTAACACAGATTTTATAAACATCATTAGCAACTGCACATGTTTTTAGATACCGATAAAGTGTTTTTGCTTTCCTGGTATCGTTTCCTCGTGTATCGAAAAGTAATTTCCCACCCAACACTTTGAGTTTACAAGTGCCTAATGCTAACAAAAATGGCGGCCGAGTATATACAACTTATACTTTCTGGTGTCCTAGTATAAACGGTAGCTGATGTCTTTAATACCGCTTTCAAAATGACGTTATGAATTAATTGAGTTCCTGGTAGTGTTTAATAGTGTCCTATTATGTCTATGACCCCGATTGTTGCCTGTAAAGTACAGCTCTACGCAGTATTTCGGTTGCAGTAGTTAACGGATACCTGTTACAACATTTTGCTATTCTACTATTATTGCTTTTGTATAAATGCAATTGCGTACCAAAATGCAGCCTACATATTGAATTGACAAATGGTGTCCCGTACTCCAGTCCTCCTCCTAATTTTCTGTTATCCTATTAATTATATTGGATTTTGGTCAATCTGAAAGCGAATACTGCTTTTTTTTGTTTGTGACTGCGGTCTGAAAGGTGTTGAGTACCTCTTTCGTTTTCTGGTTTCCTATGGCTAGGATGACCAACGTAGAGTTCTCTGACCCCTAAAGGATATGTACGTACAATAAGTACCTAAGTAGATTCATAACAAATTCTTTTGTATACATGTGAAGTGTTTCCACATTTCTACTGTAGAACTGTTAAAAATGAATTACTTCAATACACGGGACAACTTCTCAAGTGCATCTTGCCAAAAAAAAAATGTTGGCCATGTGAATACTACCGACAATTGTTCGTTGTTTTAGTATTAACGGTAGTTTTGTCATAGACAAGCTTAAAATACCGCCTTTAAAATGACGGTGTGAAGGAACCGATCACCTGTACTAATTACTCATATTGTATTAATAAATATGAAATGTTATTTGTTACAAGCAAGTGTACAGGGTAATATTTTTTTCCATTGCTGTTGTACGAGATAACTGATGTGTGTTACTTTTTTCTGCAATTCAAGAAATGGTTTTGAGTACAAATGTAATTACCTCCCAAAAAGCACTAATGAAGCCTGCATGCCTTTTTTTGCCAAAACTAATGTTATCGCCTTAACGCTTTAACTTTATTCTATTATTATGTGGACTTCGGGTTAATTTGTAAAGCTTAAAGACGGTAGTTTGGAATGACGGTATGAAAGGTTTTAAGTACCGCTTACCGTTTTCTGATTTCCTATCACCAGTATAACCAATTTAGAATTCTATGACGCCTACAGGTTTATAAATTTCAGGAGCTTATTGCACTCGTATGTATATACCTGCGAAGTGCTTTTGTTATTATGGTAATGTTTCCTCGAGTGCTGAAATGATTCTGTCAACTTTTAGAGCTTTTAAGTGCCTAAATGGTCGTCACGAAATACCATACTGTTATTCTAGTATGAACGGGAGCTTTATCGCATTTTATAAACTTAAATGTAACCTTAGAAATTATTGTACGAATGCACCGAGTTCCGTTTCCTACTTAGTTGTATGATCTCTAATTGCCTACAGCCCTACGAAATATTTCCATAGTAGTAGTTAATGTATACCTGTTATGTTTTCCTCCTATTCTAGTCCTGTTTTCCATTGCATCGAAGTAATTCCATCCCAACACTTCGAGTTTTTAAGTACCATAACTTCAACAACGAGACCTGATTGATTTTCTACTTGACAATACAAATGGTGTCCCCTTTAGTACTCATTACTGTTTCCTGCTATCCCATTAGTTACATAGAACTTTTTTTCTGTTTATTAAGATATTTACAATCTGTTCAAAAGAACATCTAGCAAATTGGATGGATGAATGACACATGAGGGGAGAAGTGGTCCAGTGACCACTCTCCATGATACATGAATACAATAAAATTAATCTTTACAGATCTGTTGGCGACTTCCTCTTCAATCTGCGACGAGAGGATGGAGACCATTTGTAAAGCAGAAACACGGTTATTTAAAGTGATTGTATGAAACGTGTTGAACACCTCTCACCATTTTCTGATGTCCTATCTTCAATACGACGTTTTTTGAGTTCTGTGAACCCTACAGGAGCAATATAGGTAGCTATAAACAAATACCTATTAGGCTGTTCTGCTACTCTAATACTACTTTCTTGGTTATCAAAGTATTCCGTTTTCGAGTTCCTGTGGCAGCCAAAATGGTGGCCAGGTGAATACCACTTTCTATTGTCTGCTACCCTAATAGAAAAGGTAACTTGCGTACATTTGAGTGCATAAATACCGCCTTCAAAATAACGATATTTCATGAACAATTGATTGATTAGATGGAGTTCCAGCCAGGTAGGTACAGGAGTCCTATTATATTACATCTCTGACCCGTTTGTAGTCTTATGATCTCTAATTGCTCCTCAGATAGAGCCCTACTAAGGTGTTGAGTACCTCTTGCCGCCTGCTGTTGTCCTTTTACCAGTATAAACCAACTTTGAGTTCTGTGACCCCTGTGGTTAAAGTACAGTAAATTGTGTCGCCGTTAGTAGTTAGTACCCGTTGTATTATTATCTATATTGGTCCTTTACGACGGTTTGTGAAGCATGAATAAATACATAGCCGATTGACGGTATGAAGATGTCCAGTACCTCTGTCCGTCTGCTTATTTCCTATCACTAGGATGATGACCTACGTTGAGTTCTGTGACCCCTACAGGAAGGTGTAGGTAGTACAGAAGAGGTGAGGTACCTCCTAGATTAATAAATTTCATGAACAATTGCACTAGTATTTAGATACCGATTAAGTGTTTCTGCTCGCCTGGTACTGGGTCATCATGTATCGAAGTAATTAATTCCCACCCAACAATTCGAATTTTCAAGAATTTAGAGGTCAACTAAGTGGTAAATTACATAACCTCTACAGAAGACAAGCAGCAGTAATAAGAATAGAAGACCAAGAAAAGAAAGCCGTAATCAAAAAAGGAGTAAGTCAAGGATCCAGTCTGTCGCCAATGCTGTTTAACGTATATATATAGAACAAGCATGAAGAAAGATAAAACTGAATATGGAAACTACAAGGAGAAGAAATAAAAACCCTACTACGCTTTACCGATGATATTGTAGTATTGGAATCAGAAGACTTTGAAACCATAGTAAATGGGATGAACGGGGTCCTGGAGAAAGAGTTCAATATGAGGATTAATGGTGGGAAAATGAAGTGTAGTATGGGAAACAGTGGAATAACAAAGTGTGTTATATTGGGAAGGGATATTTTGAAGGAAGTTAAGGAAATCTGCTACTGGGGAAGCGTAGAAGTACAGTAGACAAAGAGTAGGATAGCACAGGCAAGGAAGGCTTTCGCTAAAAGGAGGAATTTACTTACGGGTAATATAAGCGTGAATAATATAAAATCGTTGCTAAAATGTTGGTATGGAGCGTGGCGTTATATGGGTGCGAAACGTGGACGATAGGAGTTGCAGAAAGGAAGAGAATAGAAGCCTCTGAAATATGGTGCTATAGGAGAAAGCTGAAAATCAGATGGGTGGATAGAAAAATCACTGACGAGGAAGTTATAAACAGAATAAGGGAAGAGCGAATAATATGGAGGACGTTGACCAAGAGAAGGGATAGATTAATAGGCCACGTTTTAAGTCATGAGAGTCTTGGAAAATTAGCATTGGTGGGAAGTGTGTGGGGTAAGAACAGAAGACGGAGAAGAAGGATGGAATACGCTAAGCAGATTAGGGAGGATGTTGGACGTGCCAGTTATGCGGTAATGAAAAGGCTTGCGCAAGATAGGTTAGCATGGAGGATTGCATCAGACCAGTCTTAGGACTGAATACCTCAATAACAACATGATTTGCGGAAAAAAAATATTGGCTTAAAGGAATTGAACAAATCTTGAGTATAACTGGAGTAGAAAATTAGAAGACTAAATAATAAGTTTTAAACGTAAAATAAATTATAAACGGTAATTAATAGCCGTTTTTTAGCTTTCCTTTCCCTGTACCATCTAACGAAAGTATTACAATCTAATAACAATATGAAAGGAATAATATAAACGTAAAACGCACAATATTGGTCCGTTATCCTAATCGAACTTCTTTGATGCCTACAAAATTAAGTTTTTTCTCCATTATTGTATAATTAATTCGTATCTTCAAAGGTTGTCAGTGTTGTCTGTTTTCTGCAAGTAATATCTCAGAGCAAGATGGCGTCACGCTCAGAGGATGCGTGGCGTATATCAGCTTCACCATGAGTCCGCAGTTTTCAGTGGCACTTGGCAACACAAATGGTGACCGAGTGAGTACGCATGTCTGTTACCATACTAACAACAGTTCTGGCCAGATGCTAATTATGCATTATATATGCCGTCGTTTATGATGCGGATTATCTCTATCATTTTCTGATGTCCTCTTTACCAGCTTAAACCATGTTTTGAATTCTGTAACCTCAGCTTCAAAGCGATTGATGTAAAGTTTTTCAAGTCCCTTCCTATGCTATTAAAGGGGAGTTGCCTGCTTCAGGATCACCCTCATGTAGCCTGTTACCCGCCAAAAAAAAACAACGTGAAGGAAGGTTGTGTATCACTCTGTCGTCACGTCTAATACTGACTCTAGTAGGTAGTCGCACTCTGACGTCATTGTACGTCAAATAACGCAGCCCTCTGCCTTAGAAACAACATTAAATATCTTGCAATTCAGATAATATATTTAAATCATTTCCAATTTCCTCCCAGGCTGTTTGGCAAATGTGTTGATCACAATACTGAAATGATTTAACATAGTATAAAAACTCATGTTTTCTGACTTCTTCAATCAATAACTCCTCCAATTAGTCAAAAAATGGTAATTTCAACGTTTGAGTATTCGCGTTTAGGGTCCGCAGAGTATTTCTAAACCGTACTGAACGAAATATTCTAGTCTATGTCCGTGTACCTATCAGCCGTTCATTATCCCTCCTTTCCAGGAAAAGTAAATTTAATACCGTTACGGATATAACAAATATTGCTTCCGTTTGGATCAGCCCGACAGTCTAAAACTAGAGACACTGTAAACATATAATATAAAATATTTCACAGATTCCGTTTGATTTATAAGAATAATACTTTATTGTACTATTGAGGATGGTTTTTTATTATAAATGCGTGTTTTTCTAAATACGTTCCTTATAAAAGAGATTCAAGTTCGTATACTTATGTACGCGCGAATAAATAATAATAACATCCCTGGATCGTATCACTTTGTTGCCATTCCTGATCCAAATTCTATAACCATCATCTTCATAACCAATCAGTACTCCTTTTACTGATTTCCTGTCCATTTTCTTCCTTTCTGCCTTTGGAAAGTGGACATACGCTGGGCTACCTATTACTCTTAAATGGGTTAGTTGAGGTTTCTTCCCCTACCACAGTTCATATGGTGCCTTTTCTTCAACATTTGTTGGACCAGTTCTGTTTAATATGTATGCTGCAGTGTTAATTAATTCAGCCCATAAAATCTGTGGTAACTCTTCGTGAGTCAGTCGTAGAGTCCTTGCAACTTCTAAAAAGCATTTTATGCAAAATAAAAGGACCTAAATGAGAAAGTCTGGTATAATTTTTTTTAATTTAATCGAATAATTAATTATGAAATAAAATTCATTTGAAAAGTTTGAAAGAAATGGTGATAATACGGCATTTTGTACTTTTCACATTTAATTTAGGTGTATTTTTGGAAATAATCGACAATTTTGTGAAACCAGATAGTGAATTAAAAAGAGAATCAAATTCTGAACAAGTTTTATTACTAGACAAATTAGTGTACGAGGGATCATTTTGTAGATATCGGCATTTATAACTCGTAAAATGTAGAAACGTGACGTGACGTGACTCGAGCTGAGATGACAGCAACGTGAAGAGCGGCTGCACCGCGACGGCATTGTGGCTGTTGCCCATGAGACAGCATTGTTGGGAACCTCCCACACTTCGGAACCTCACGTGAAAGGACGGGACGTGGCGGCCAGTCTGTTCCTAGCTTTACGTTGTGGTCTCAAGCCGCCATTTATGAAGCGTTAAAATGACTATATAAAGAAAGGTGTTGAGTACCTCTTAGCATTTGCTGTTATCCTATCACCAGTTTCACCTACTTCGAGTTCTATGACCCCTACTGTAAGGTTTTTTAGGCAGTACAACTGCACCTTGTAGTTAAATTTCACACTCTTATACCTATTGAGAGTTTGTTACTCTAATACTAATTTCTGATGTATCGAATAATTCCCGCCTAAAATATGCCACTTCGGGTTTTCTAGTGCCACTTGGCCAGTTAAGTTATTCCAGTATGAACGGTGGTTTTCTGTCATTTGTAGCTATTAATACCGCCTTTTAAATGACGGTACGAATGTGTTGAGTTGCTGGTACAGTCTACTGATGTCCTGAAATAGGTATGACCCGTTTTAAGTTGTTTGACCTTTAATTTCCTGTGAAATACAGCCGTACTAACTAACCATTTCGGAAGCAGTAAGTAACAGATGCCTGTTACGTATATCTGCCATTATAGTTTTTTTGGGTATAATAAATGTAATTTATTCATTCCAAAAATGTAGTACACTCTACGCTCCTCCCTCACCCTATTATGAACGGTTTTGACTTGCTACCACGTGTGTAGCACATATACCGTCATTGGAAATGACGTCGTACCATCTACTAATGTTCTGTTACACGTATGGCCTGTTTTACTTTCTGTAATATCAACTTTAAATTTTAGTAAAGTGGCAGGCAGATATTTCAGAAGCTCTTGTAGGAGTAAGAGTATACCTCTAACGTGGTCTGGATCGATGTAACACTTCTAAAATACATTAAGGGGAAGAATCCAATGTTTGGTTTTACATGGCTACACCAATGGTGGCCGAGTGCCGATGTCACCTATTTGTCATCTCTTTAACGTAGGTGTTCGCTTGCTACTTTGTCTGTAGCATAAGCAGCAGTTAATTGTAAACGGTATGCAGTGGTTGAGTATCTCGTACCATCTTCTGATGCTCTATAACCAGTATGTTTTTTTTTAATATAATCTCTGCTTGATGTTGGAAAAGTCTTGTACATTATGTATTTTTAGAAGGAGAAGCAGATACCTTTTAATTGATTCTACAATCCTAGTATTTCTTGTCTGGATTCAATACATTCCCAAATCAAAATAGGGATCCTTGGGACTATCCACAAGAACGGTGGACGGGATTCTTTCTATTCTGGTGGTTTCTTGCTCTCTTTTCGCCATTGTTGGGAATGGCATGAAATGTGTTGAGTACCTCTTAGCATCTGCTGATGTCCTATCACCATTTCGATCTATTTTTAGTTCCATGACCCCTACTGGACAGTGAAGTACATCTGTACCTCCCCTCCTAGCTTCAAAATTTCAGGATCAATTGCAATCGTGATACCTGTGAAGTATTTCTGTTATTCCAGTACTTTTTTGTCGTTCCAAAACTTCCGAGTTTTTAAGTGCTTCTTGGCAACAACGCAAATGGTGGCACATCGAGTACCACTTATGTCCAATATGTCTGCTATTCTAGTTATAAACGGTACCTTGTTTTCTAAGTATGTTTAGAAGTAGTGGTAGTAGAAAACTAATGAATATCTGTTAATTGATTCTGCAATACTGTTTTCATCTGTCTGGATTTAATTCCTTCTTAAATAGAAACCTTGGAAGGATTTTTCTCCATTTTACCTCTAACAAAATGGTGGACTGACTTTTACTTTCCCCTGTCAGTATTCCATTAACGTTGTGCTATTAGCTGTATTAAGGGATTGATTACCTCTTAATATCTGCTGATGCCCTTTTACCAGTATGACCTGCTTTGAGTTCTATGACCCTTACTGGAACGTTTACAGCTGTTCCTGATAGCTTCTTAATAAACTTCATCAGTATTTGAACAGATACCTGTTAAGTGTTTCTGTTATTCTGGTGCTGTTTTAAGATGTATCTATGTATTTCCGTCCAATATGTCATACAAATTTTTCAGTGCAACTTGTCAACCAACAAAAATGGTGGCCTTATATGATTATCTGTTAGCCTAGTAGGAACGATGGCTTTCTGTCTTTTGTATACATAGAGTGTGTCGTTGGGAATGACTGTATGATGATTTTGAATACCTCGTACTGTCCGTTGATGCTCTAGCACCAGTGTGACCGGCGGCTTTGAGGTCTATGACCCCTACAGAAGCAGTTAAATTCAAAAACCGACACCTGTTACTTGTTTCTGATATCCTATTATGCCTTTCCTGTGTATAGCTGCCACTCCAACGATAATATACTGACTGTAACGGTAGGAGAGTTTGTTGTGCTCCTGCTGATGTCTCCAAAATGGTCGGTCCCACTCTCAAGAAAAGAGGCGTAGAAAATATAATTTACTTTACAAAAGCGCCTACTGGTTTTCAAAAACCCATTGAGAATTGCCGAAGTTACTCCAATTTTGCTGGCTGTTTACCTTCGGACCTGCCGCGTTCATATTGTGGCGCTGAGTGTGGGAGTGTCTCACTTTAAAAAAATACTATTCCGTAATAAATTAATTTGTGACCACTATTAACAGCAGTTGGAACACGACACTGTAATTTTTTAACAGTACAATAACTAGCCCGGGGGCCCTAGTTAATCATTTGCTACCTATCTACTTCCGTATCTCATCTTTTCAATTCCCTTCCTATGTTATTAAAGGGGAGTTGCCTGTTTCAGGATCATCCTCATTTAGCCTGTTACATAGAAAAGCTCAACATTTGGTCAACATTTTCCATACCTTTGTTCAACCGAATTTCAGTTCTATAAACTACTGCACATTATTTGGATTAGAGATTTTCATTCTTTAGTTTTCAAGGTAAAACTAAAAAGTCGTGCATAAATTGTGTGAAGCTTAAACCACAAAATTTTTCTGTGTCTTTTAAATTGGAAAACTTGGTTTTTCATTACTCGTCACACCACATACAAGTATATTAAAATATCAAACACTTTATCTTTTACAGGACTGAAGGCATTCAATGTATGGGCATGGGAGTTCGAACAACAAATTGACCAGCTACGTCAGCTTTCTGAACAGTTTCTGCACAAGAGGATTTAGAATTTATTCCGGGAAACAATAAAGTTCTTTGGTGAAGACCAACTCTGGGTTCGGGATGTGGAAGTTCCCTCGTAATCAGACCTACGGAATTAAGATCAAATTTCCTTCTTCCTTGAAAATATTTAGAAATGGTTGAATTTGAACTCTTCCCTATTGTTGAATATAGTTTTCATAGTAATAGCAGCTTCAGGGAATATACGAGGTGAAATTTGACGGTAAAATTGAAGTTTCAGTGGTTTCATTAGTAAGATTCACGCATTCTTTTAGTTTTTTGTGTTGGTAAACATATTTAGATAGTATCTGAACATTGTTAGCCATATCGGATGTTGATTTTGTTGTCAGCTGTTAAAATCGTTACATGTGTTTTGGTATCATCCGCGATTATTTATTTGTTTAAAAATTGCTATACAATTTGCACTAAATTTTGCTATACGAATGGAATAAAGTGTAGCAATAGTAAACAACAGTAATAGTAACGTCTTTTCACAATAATTTCATCAAACCGACGCTTCGTCACTTATTTAGGACTTCCTATGCTAATTTTTTGAAATGATATTACAAAAATATTTTTAAAAATTTAGAAAATTATACAATAAAGTTTCAGAATGTTAATAACAATAGTAATAATAAAACTTACAATTTCGAAATTATGAAGTACAAATAGAAGTCTAAATCTATCAAAATCTAAACTGGACTGTGTACATGTGCAGCTTTACATTGCTGCTTTGTATTCTTGGATCACATTTCTGTTAATGAGACTGTTAAACGTAACAACGTTTAAAAGTGTGAATTTATAAAATGTATAGTTATTAAGAAATTTCCTGAATGGTGAGGAAACGTCCGTTTAATTAAATTAAAACTTCGTAATTTGGTCGTAAAGTTTTATGTTTTAAGTATAACAATGTTAAATATTACTTTTGGTTACTATGCTAGGAATAAAACTAGGGTTTACGAGTGGCATAATATTTTCCAAGAAAATTGAGGCTGACGAGCGAACCTGGACCTGGACGCCACAGCTCATCAACAACCGATGATAAAGTGAGCGAAATGACCATGAAAAACCGCTGACACAGAATCAGATAAGCCAATGCTGTTGGAATATTAATTGGCTCATGCAATTAAATGTCTCGTTTGTCTTTATTGTGAAACTTGTAGCGGCGAAATTAGTTCCAAAAATTGTTGAATTTCAAACAGAAACAGCGGTGGATGCAAACTGCTCAAGAGTCGCTAAACGAAGCCATCGACGACGCAGAACTACTGAAACGTGCCATAATTAGGGATGAAAGTTGGATTTACGGATATGAGGTTAAAGAAAAGACTCATCGTCCCAGTGGAAGCATTCTGGATCGCCGAACCCAAAACAAGCTGGACAATTACCGCCGAATGTGAAGATAATGTTCTTGGATTTTAACGTCATAGTGCATCCTGAAGTCTTGCACCAATAAGGAGTACTGCCTACAAGTTCAACGCCGTTTGCGTGAAGCAATACGAAAAAGAAACGACCGGATTTTTGGCGGAACACTTTATGGCTTTTACATGTATTCATAAATTCCATAAATAATGGGATTAAAAGCACACCGCTGAAAGATTAACGATATCCGAAAGATCGAGTCGGGTGATTGGAAGAAACGCTGGCATAAGTGTCTAATATTCAATGTTGACAACATCAATAATATTCTTCTCAGAAACTAAAAGTACCGTTAATTTTTTATGGTCCTCGAACATCAGATTAATTTTTTCTCAGAATTTTTAAAGAGAAATTTTTACGAGCTCAACACAAAGACTCGCTTTGTTTCCCAGAATCGAGTTGTTGAAATTTTTTATTTTCCTTTTAGTTAATAGCCGCAGTATTGAACGAATTTTAAAAATAGCATATTGCGTTGCTCGTATCAGGACCAATTGCGCATCGGATATTTTGTATCAAAACGTTTGTAACACTTTCTAAAACAACAGAGAATTCCAGGAACGATGTATTATTTTTGAAAGACCCTTAATGTAGATGAATGATTAAATGAAACATGCAGATGTTATAGGGGAGAGCCTAGGGGAAATCAGAACGTCCTCTTCTCAATTACCATTCCACTTGACTTTGGATCCGTTCCAACTTACAGAGTTGTCCCTAATCTTCTCTCTGCTTTGCATTAGAAATACCTGATATTAATTTCTGGGGACAGCCAGAACACCGCCGTATTTTTCAGTTGTTTCAATCTGTGTGTGTGTGTGTGTATCTGACGCATAAATCCGAAACGTGATTTCTGCACGCGGCGTTCCAGCGGAAACTAGTCACAGTTTAGTGATGACGTCCGCCCATAAATTGCATTTGAATCAGCGAAACATTTTCTGCTCGAAATGAAATCAAATGTAAACGCCCGTTCCTGTTGTTCCACGGCCGCAATGCACACACATAATCAATTAGTTGACTTGGTGCATTCAATTAACGCACGACTCGAAAATAATTATTGCAAAATAAATACAATGGATGTTTGCTAGAATTTTGTTTGAGGCAGCCTGTCAGTTTTCTAATGAAATGTAAACACAAGGGACACAGGCGTGCAATTGACGTGGACATCGAAGTCTTGAGTATCTTGGTAATCCCCTTTGCTTTTATGCTCGCCTGATTCGGGAACAGAGGCTAAAACTTCTATTCCTGGAGTGCGAGGCCCCGTATTTCTTCTTTTTTCACGAAGAAAAACAAAGAAGCCGTGTCAAGCTCTCCATTAATAAAATTACAAATCGTGGTCGACAGCGCTACCTTTTTTTTGGCGATATTTACAGAAATTTTTAACAAGGATTTTCATTCGTAATAAGTATATTTTTATAATTTGAGATTGTAACGTGTTTGAGCTGCAGATTAATTTCAGATAAGAAAATGTGTAGCCAGGCCTAGTGTATGTGTCCATTACATTTTTCTTTATTTTGCGCCACACTGAAGTAATCAAAAATTTAGGGGAAACTGAGGGATATTACCAAGGGACGGAGGCATACTTCTAAAAGTTGCTCCTCAGTATCCGCAAACTCATCTCGAAAATATGGCAAACAAGATCAAAGCCTCATCTTAATAAATTGTACTTTCGTTCAAACAGATCCGAAATGTTATCAACCAACCAACTACGGAACCTAAACGCCTGTGTAATATATATCTTAATATTAAAAGAGAATTTCAAGTCACTCTTTATACATGAATTAATTATGATATTTTGTTAATGAGCCTATAAAACATGCTACGATAACAAACTCGCTGGAGGACAATAAAAATATATTTTATATAATTATGAGTTTAATCTCAAACAGCGTTCCTCCGATACAACAGGTACATTAATTTTGCATGCTACTACTTCTTGTAATAAGCTAACGGAAAACGTCAACTTAGAGAAAACACAGAGTGCTTCAGAGGGACAAAACTTCATTAATTAATGAATAAATAATATTTACAGTTTCTATTGTATGTTTTCCGCTCCGGTAAAAAGGTAATATCTATGAGGGTTCCGGCTTCACTCCTGATAGAATATCCTTTGTTAATGTTTCCATCACTTCTGTTATCAGTTTTTGTAAATCTTAGGGAAATTGAGGAACGGACACTTTAACAAAACCACACAGTAAGTGTGGGGAGTACAGTGACCAACAAAGAATTGAATATCGTTTGATCCAGCACGGCCAATCCAGCTACAGGGTAGACTATTGATCAGCTACGGACAGTCTTTTTTATGTCGAAAGATTTCCGCTGTTTTCACAGAAACTAATATAATTATAGTTTAAGAATTGTTTTGTTCTAGCTAAATAAATCAACTTTCCCATGCAATATGATACACCCTTACTATTCGATGAATATAAATATAGATGTAATATTGCCAGTAAATTAATACATATGTAATTAAAATTAGGAAAATTGGTTAATTCATACCATATATAAACTTATTCATATTAAATGCAATGGAATACATTCCAAGCTTCGCTATTGGTTACAATGTGAGATTTGCTTTGACTCGTTCGGGCCCCGGACGTTGCAGCAGCAACATGAAAATTTTGTATTACTTTAAATATAATTACAACATCATATTAATTTTATCTATTGAATTAACGATGTATATTTAATTCTATAAATGTTTTTGTGGAAGGCTCTGAGGAAGCGAAACGTTTCTCTAATGATTTTTTGCCGTTACTGACTTTTGCACCATCTTTGTGATTCATTTATAATTTAAAGTCGGAGAATGTAAGATGTTTTTTAAATTCGTAAGGATGTGAAATATTTCGACCTGGCGGGGATTATACCCGGGCCTACAAATTAATCCTGGAAGGCTTGTTTAATTATTAATTTGGATTAAAGGATTAATTTAATATCGTTCAGGAAAGAAAACCGTTACTCTTATCAATTTTATTTACTAACCAATTCATTATCAACGGTGGCTTACAGCTAATTTTCCGGTTTCAACAAGTCTTCAAAATTAATTACAGCCATCTTCCTCCTCTCTAGAATGATTAATAAGAGAAGAAAGGAAGGAATAGTTTTGAGGTGGAACGTGAGGAGGAAAACTGACGGTATATAGAAGAAGATAATGGCTGAAAATAATTTTGAAAATGGCAGACTAATCCAAAGCTACTGTTTTTATGAATTTATTAATAAATAAAAGCAATAAAGATAATTGGTTTCTATCCTAAATAATATTTCATTTGAAACTGGCTTGACAATCATGAAAATGCATATTTTTCACTGCACCAATTGATATTCCTGAAAATTAAATTCTTAACATGGCCGACCTCCTGTGGTGTAGTGGTCAGCCTCACTGTTTCGCATCAAATCGGTTTTGCCCTCTAGTCCTGGCAGGGGAAAGGATATTTGTGTGTCTCTCCAGACTGAGAAACCCCAGTTCAGCGAGTAAAAATGAGTTACCATATAATAGACTCTAATAATTAAGATTAAACAGTCACATTTTTAATCTATCTAGGCTTGGAAATCTCTAGTTATATTTAATGGAAATTTTAAAATTATTTTTCTTAGTCGGTCATTGTATTGTATAAATGATAGAGGAATATGCAAGTTTCGACTGTGGTCAATAAGGTATGATTATCAGACTCAGACATAAAACTACATTCTGAGTAGAGTTTCCAATTTAATAAGTTTTAAACTCTTGCAATTTTATGGACACGTAATTTGCTTTCTTATTGTTAAAGTAACTGTTTCTTTATAAAGTAAATTTTCTCTAATTCCTTCATTGGATTAGGAAATGTTTTCGTAGCATTGGTAGTAAATAATAAATTTACGTTTATAATTATTTTAGATCAGGGCTTCACAAACCTTTTCTTCAATGGAACACTTTGTGAAATCGGACATTCTAACGGAACATTTGGTTTATTTTTTACGGTGGATGATTCCTAGTCGTAAAATGTAAAACAAGATTTAGTTATTATTTTTAATATAGACCTGTAATATTATATAAATACATATATAAATAAGGGAGCTTGGTGACGTTGATGATTTATGGTCCTTGAATTGCATATCTTAATAACATCAGGCACATTATTTGTAAATTCAATTATAATATCTGGTGTGTCGTGGAGCCTGTTTCTGCGCTACGACTTCATTGTAGGATGATAAACAAAATCCAGCTTCGCATAAATAGGTTGTAGGAAACGGAAGTAAAACAATAATAGCTTGTTTGGTGTAATCTTCTGACAAACTCGCCCAGAAATCACATAAACACTCATCATTGTATTTTTCTTTCACTGATTAAATCAATTAAATTTTCACAGTCAGTTGAACCTAAACCTACAGGTTCAGCTGCCACAGAAAATTGATTCTGAACCCAGGAATCGTCATTACTAGTTTGCAAAAGAGTTGATTTCAAGTTACGTAGGTGTTCTAATAACATCTTAGAAACCTCATCTACTTTAAAATTTAATTCATTCAATCATTCATGAATGGCAGGAAACCAATATAAGATCGTTAGATTCAACTGATGAAATCCAATATTGTATTTTTTTGTCATAAGATCCAAGCTTATCTCGTGTATTAAAATTTAAAATACTTTCTTCTTGCACTGATAATTTTATTGCACTTTGTAAAAATGTCTGCCACATATGCGAGTTTAATCAACCATGAAGGATTTTGTAAAACTTCAACAAAAATGTTTTCCGGAATAATTTTCTGCCTTGAAGAAGACCAACAACTCATTTCGTCTTAATGGTGCTTTCCCTCTGGACAGCCATCTCACTTCAGCACGTAATGAAAGTGTTGTGTGTTCACTAGCCATGTTATCGCACAACATTTTAAATAATTTGGATGGAAGTGGCCACTAAAATTTTCTTGCGGACCTCCGGTTGAGACCCGCTGCACTGAATGGTCCTGACAGACTGCAATTATGTGATTTAAATTCCACAAACGAAGGTGTATAAGATTGGCTTTCTTTGGTCATAGCTGCTCATTGTCAAGTTAAATAAAATATTAAGTGTATAATTCTCGGCTATGGCAATCTCTGTCACTCGTACAGGATTCTGGTTGACTGAACACGTCCACACTTGTCCATTGTTACTCAGGTTTCCTTATTGTTCAAGGAATACGGTTTCTTTGTTTCGCAACATTGTGATTCGATTTTCTCTCGTTCCGTGCTAACTGAGATTTTGTCTTAAGAGCTGATTAAATGGTATTATAACATATTATAATCCATAGTATAGAGATAATCTCTCCAAATGTTTGTGGAACACAGCTTGGGAAACCCGGTCTTAGATAAATGAAAATTTACATTTAGTCTTTTTTATATAGATTTAGTTCAACTGTATGTAGAAAGTGGGGTAACGTGATGTACTATTAAGTAAATAATTATTCATAAAAGCATCAATTTAGCTGGTTAAAGTTAATCTCAAGGAAGTGAAAACATAACGAGAGTCCTTAACAACGAACCGATATCCTCGGATTTTAAGGATTACCCACCCAGGGGCTGAGAATAATTTCACGAGCAGTGACTAAAGCGGATGAAACAGTTTCCTTTTCCATTTGTGTATACAGCCGGATTCCAGTTCATTCGAGCAAGCAGCGGCGAGGAATCGTGAATTTAACGATAAATTTACGCTGGTCCCTTTCAGACATTGATTTCCTTTGCAGCAGAATATTTCAGAGAACCCGGATTATCAATCAACCAAAAAACTGAAGTGTTTGAACGTCAGACTGAAGCGAGAAGAACAGGACTCAAAGGGAAGTCCCTTATTAACTTTTGAGGACTAAATGGCGGACGCGGGCCGAAGAAATGAACAACTTCGTGTATAAGAGATATAAGAATTTTGCTGGTTAAAAATATGGCGGATGTGACGAGTCGGTAATTCACGAAAGATTAGAAACTAACTTAAATTACTCCAACAAAAATCCCTCATTATTTCAATGATACAACATTCCAGTTCTTATTCGGTCCGGCTATGGAAATTTACTAAAAAAGCTACAAATATTATAGATTCATGTTCCCAACTATCTACAAACTAATATTTGCAAGCATAAAAACATGATTGTAGCAATGGGCAAATTCACAGCCAGTTTGAAATCCATTAAAATAAATTATTCAATATTAAATGAATTATGACAACCTTTTTGTCCGTTTTTCCTCTCTAACTTGAGACTTCTTCTTCAGGTATAAAAATTTAGCATGCACCTCACCCCATGGCTCCTTCGGTCCATAAACAGCTAAATTTTTATACCTGAACAAGTTTCAAATCATAGACGAAATGTATTATATTTCATTTTTAAATAATTAAAAAGACTGACAAAGAGGCTGTTATACTTCACTTAATTATTTATTTAAATGTCAGATAAACTACGTATTTACTTTAATAATAGTTCAATTATTCAAACAACTTAAATAATTTAAGGAGCCTCAATTCAGTCTTCAACTATTCTTTTAATTCAATTTTTGTCACATTCACTACAGAAGTTTTCTTTAAGTTCTTTTTAACAAAACAATTATATCCACACACTATTGACGTCAAACCCTGTTTACGAACATACGTAATTAAAACCATTAAACATTGAAAATATTCCTCTTTAAAATATCCAACGACTACGCCGTCGCCTTGACGTAGTCATTTTGTTACTATTATTTGTGTTTTTTATTTATATTTTAAATATCCTTTCTTTTTACAACTATTTCTAAAGAATCAAATCATTTTTAAATCATTGTGACAACTACACACAAATTCGAATCAATCCATTCATTACTATGTTAATTATTTAAAACTATTTAGAAACAATCAAATATTATCAAACGAAGCCTTTACCGGTGTATGTGATCCCGAGAACTTGATCAATAAAATAGTATAGCCAGTTTAAAATCCATTAAAATAACTTTTAATCCAATACTATGTTATTTATTCATCATTTCCAACTATTTGGAAAAAATATAATAATTTGTCCGCATAAGAAGTACGTAAACTCGCAGCCGTTTTGAAATCCATTAAAATAAATTTCATTGAATTGTCAGCTGATCCCATTGGATCAGCCGGCCAACTGCCTCCTGAAACTGGTGAAGACACGGAGAAGGGAATGCTGCGACCCCACAGCAAACTCGTCTCCCGACATTCGGAAGGGCGTAAGAATAGTCCGCAATGCCCGACCTACCTGATGCACGTTTTATAGGGATTTCCCTGCAATTTATTTTAGTTTAACAATAAGTGTTTAAATTGCGTAATTTTCTTGTAGCTGTTGCACAATTCAAATTTTTTGCTTTTGAATTATCGGCAACAGATTCATTAAACGAGGATTATCCGAATTACAATATCTTTGGTTCGGTCATCGCCATTAAATAATGTAAAATTCACTGGCGATTAATTTAAAAGAAAAACAACAAGCCCTCTCTTCAGAAAACTAAACAATCTATTTGAAATACAAATGTAAGGCAGGAGCTTATCGATATCACTTTTCAAATATTTAACCGAGTTTAGGCGAGACAGCGACATGAATTTAACTTATAAAGTTTTTAATTAAGAAAGCAAACAAAACACGCTTCATTGTGCTGTTTGTAAGTTTCTCACTAAACGAAACTACGCTAACTCGCAAACATCTGCGCGTGCAAGAACTGGCAGTTTAGTAAATGAGTCAAAAATCTGAATAGCTAATTACAGAGTTCAGAAACATACATTCTGTACAACTAACTCCATAGCTTTACGTCAACATAATAGCGCAGATGCTTTTAGGCTGTATAAATAGAATTTTAAACAAAAGGAACTGAACTGAAATGAAATTCTCCCCTCAGTACATATTGTGTGTTTATTTGCAAATACTTTAAATTTACTGTTTAGTTGCAAATAACCTTTCGAAAATTAAAATTTGGTTAACGTGTTTCAGTTTTGCGATCTTTCATTTTCAGGCCACGTTTTAACTCAATTACCTTCGATCCTCACGTTTCGTTGACCAACCTAATTTCAATATTTAAAACCTGATATACACAAGCTTCTTCGGCTGTAAACTAATGAAGTATCATGTTGTCGCATTTCTAACAGATTATTTAGAAGAGAAGCCTCCTTCATTTTATTTTCAATCAATCGCCAGCGTAAATTTATATTATTAATATGTGTATGAACACTTTGCACTCAGATTCTCATATTTTGTTTACAGAAATATTTTCTTCTCTCCCAATATCACTGTTGTTGCTTATGACTTTTGCATCACTAGATGCACAAAAGTGTTGCCTTATTACAGCCTAAATTACTAATAACACTCAACTAACGCAAAATACATTAAAATAACTACAATAAAGTTAATAGAAATTCTCTAAAATTATGATTATACCCTGACTACGTGACAGAATCTCAGTGTTGCCGCTAGAGGGCGAGATAGATATGAAATGGGGATGCTGTAGAAGTGACTGGTCAGTTGTACCTAGTTGTTTGAGAAGATGTGGACAAAAGACGTGATTTAACGGAGTTTGACAGCAGATTTATCGTACGCGTTCGAAGCAAAATGGCTGCGCTCGTGAAGTGTTCGAGAGCAGACGTTATTAATGTTTACAGACATTAAACTACAAAGAAAAAACCCGGGTCTCAACGTCAGGCTTGTAGTCGTCATAGGCTAATCAATTCTCGAGCTGAAAGGAGACTTGACTGAGCAGCACAGTGCTACAGAGGATCAACACTGCGTCAAATAGTCGAGAATCTTAATGAAAAACTTAACGTTTCTGAACGAACTGTTCGCCGCACATTACACCGTATTGGCTATGGAAGCCGACGACGCTTCCACTGACTGCCTTGAACAAGAGCAGACGTCTTCGGATCGCAAAAGAGCTCAAGGATTGGACAGCAGATGACTGGAAAAAGAGTCATGTACGAAGAATCGAGATTTAAAACGCACGACGCAGATGGTAGGGTTCGAATATGGAGAAACCAACACGAAAGAATGGACCCTATCTTCATTGCCACAACACTTCAAGCTAGCGGCGGCAATATTATGGTTTGGGGAATATTTTTTTGGCATGGTATGGGCCATTTGATTCCTGTGAAACAACGTCTGAACGTCAAGGGGTAATTAAGCATCATCGCAGATAAAGTACATCCTGATATGTTAATGGTGTACTCCTTCCGGCAGGGCAATGCTCCTTGCCCATAAAGTCCTCATCAGATGGCTCGAGGAGCATGACGGAGTCTTTACCTTGCTGCGTTGCCCTGCACAATCACCAGATCTCAATCCAATTGAGAGTTTGTGGGACGATATGGAACGGGCCGTCAGGCGTTTGGATTCACTACCATCAAATCTTAGGGAATTGGAAAGTGCAGTTCATCTGATATTGTCTCAGATTCCTCCCACCACCTACTAATATCTCATAGAATCCATGCCAAGGAGAATTCAACCAGTATTGAGCATTGTACAGAGCGGGTATTCATAATAATTTGTCTACTCGTTGTACTTGAAAGTGAAATGCACTTTTGACAAATTCTCATTTGACAACGGTTTCATAAAGAATAAAGAGAATACAATGGTTCGAGGTCATTTATAGGGGACCACTCTAAATATTTTATTTCTCAAGGAACGTCAAAACCGACACGTTGTTCATATATGCAATTTTAATTCGCCGAGACAGAGACGAGGGATTCATTAACTGGATAGTTCATCCTACGAGCAAAGGAAATATATTTTAATGCATTAAATCCTATTTTTAAGTAACATGTTGGTGAGTATTCGAACGAGAAAAGGTCTTGAATTATGCAACATTTATATGAAACTACAGAATTTCATTCTTGGGTTTCCACTCACGTCAAAGTGTTTCGACAGGAAGCTCCGACATCGTCGTCAGGTTGACAGTCTACCTGACGACGACGGAGAAGCTTGCTGTCGAAACGCTGTGTAAACTTAGACCAGGGCTGAAACTCGAGAATTGTATTTGAAACAAATTCACCGGGAAAGACTTCGCTCTTTAACACAATTTCAATGTTACTATATTTTCAATTGAAAATACGGAATAATTGAATATTCCTTTTGTAACCGTACCAGGTCATAAATATTCTATGTGACAGGAATTACAGCAAAACATGCTTCACTGCTTAAAGTAATGTAAGTGATCTCTACAAACGAATTTATAAAGTTAACCATAAGTGAGGCAACTACTTACAATTGCTTAAAGTTAAAAAGGAAAGCTACGGTTTCGCAAAATACGGGCGTTTTGTTGGACAGCGCAGAACAGACGTTTAATATAAATATTCATACCTTTAAGTGGCGCGGTATTTTTAGTCGCGAAGCCGAGTGACGGAAAGACAGAGAGTCTAGCTACTCGCCCCCTCAGAACGACCACGAACACGTTCGCCGAATTTCTGTAGGGCATCTCAAGAAACGTCCTCGTAACGCGGGGTCTGGGCTGTTTGCCTTATTACTCGTCATTGTTGCGGGGATTTCCCGGGTGGACGCTTGCTTGTTTTCCACTCGGATGCGTGCCGCCCCCGCAATTGCACACTCCTATACGTCAAACGCTATCGATCTTCAACATGGCCACTCAGTGGCGGAATTTTGCACACACCCGATGCAAAAATCGGCAATTCCCCCGCCCCCGCCCCCGCGCCCGGCTCCATTGGCTCTGATAACGAATCTTTCCATCTGCGCAGTTTTAAATAAGCCCAAAGGTCCACTGTTTATAGAAGCTAAAACGCACCTCACTCGGAGACTGCGAAATTTCCCACCTTTCCTTTGCTGTTGTCCGCAAATACATGATGGTTTGTGCTTACCCGAAGCTATCGGACGGAGTGATTGTAAAATAAAACGTGCACGCAGATTACGAGGAATTATGTCGGCTAAATACGGCTGCTCCAGAAATAAATTGAATTTTACTCTCGCCACCGCGGCCGCTGCTCTCCAAAAGTTGGAATTTGTTTTGCCACATATGTCAGTTTGGTCGTGTTTCTTATGCGTAACTGCTTTCCAGAATACATATTAAAAATCTTATACGATGACCACGATATTATAATGTAGGTTAATTCCAAAAATTTTTTTCCTTGCCGCCGGAAATCTGCTTGGTGCTAAATATTTAGTTTCTTATTTTACCGCCTTTCTTAAGGTTCAATCTCCTCTTGTTTTTATTGAAATCACGCCCCAAATCTGGTAAATAATAGTTACTCTGAAAATCTGTACCTTTCTATGTAACATACTTTATGATTCCAATTTTCCACGTCTCTGAACACGTTACAGGTGATTGGAGAGTTTAAATTTCATTACTAACATACACAAACATGAAATTTAATATACTGTAGAATCTCGATTACCCGTGGTAATGGTGAGGAGAATTCACGCGGATAATAAAAAACAGCGGAAAATTTGAAATACCCATATAAAAGCAAGAAATAATGTTATAAAATGAACATCCCTAATTTTTTACGTTATAAACCCTACTTCAGCTTATCCTTTTGTGATACAGGTCAATGTTCTTTATTATGAAGCTTCTGTGGTGCGATCCATACGCTATTGTAGTTGAAACTTTTCTATTGTACATTTGTAGATTAAATTCACTATGACTTTAAACACACTAATGCCGAAACATTGAAGGACCAATCACAGTGATAAAAAGTAATGAAAAGGGAACTTTCTCACACACAAACTTTAATATATTTGCTCACAATTGAACTACCCTACTGCCTACTACATTGATAATAACTAAAAAAATATAGTTCAGTGACAGACAGGATCGTAGTCTTATTTCAGCAGAACTTTCCTTCCTCCAAGATTTACAGGAACTGGAATTTGGTCTTGCATCGTCTTATTTTGTCCATTTGTTTATTTAGAAATACACTGCCGTGGTTGAGCCGCTATTTACTAACAAATATTCTCGAAGTTTACGATCAAAAGCTACAATTTCGTCTTAAGAAATTCTTACGCCTTCACTAAACAATTTGGTCGGTAGTAAATTTGAAATCCACCGATGTCGTGTGGTGCAGTGATCAGCGTCGTTGTCTCTCATCAAAGAGGTCACGGGTTCGAATCCCGGCGAGTGTTGTTTCATACTGAGAAACCAGTCTCTTACGATGGTACCACGACGACTAAGAAGACGTAACCAGTAACACGTACAAAGTCGCTCTGTCAATGTAATAATAATAAAATGTCGTGATAACCTTGACATCGCTGTGTTTCCACAGCTCGGCTTCCCTATAGTTTCATCGTGACCGCAATTAAAATTAGCAACAGTTCACGAAATTTGGCAGGATAGTGTTAGGTTTCAGTTTATATTAAGTTATTGTACAAAGATTCAGCAAACAAAAAAATGCCACAATTTACTGGAATTATTTATTCCCATATCAGTATGTAGTATCAGAAGGTTTCGTCGAAACTGACATATTCATCTGTAATAAAAGTATTTGTATGAAAGTTGTTATTAAAGAAATAATAAAAATGATTGATGAAGAGAGTAATATAAAAACGCGAGATGAAAATGGTAAAAGCCAGTAAAGACGCTTGAAGAATGAAATAGATATGAAATGCAAAGCAGCCAAAGAGGGTTTTCTGCAAGAGAAATGTAAAACGATTGAAGATTTCATTGTGAAAGGGAAAATAGACGCAGCTTATAGGAAAATCAAAGAAAGATTCGGAGAGAGGAAAAATATCAGCAAGAACACCAGGAGAGCGGATGGGAAGCCAATTCTAGATAAACAAGAAAAAGGCAGAAAAATTGAAGTAATATCTAGAAGAGCTGTGTCACGGTGGAAATCCAGATTAGTCAGTAATAGAGGACGAAGAAGAGGAGGTGAAAGATGAAGAGTGGGGGACAAACTTTTAAGGTCGGTGTTTGATAAAGCGCTCACAGATCTGAGCAATTGTAAAACGCCAGGAATTGATACCATTCCGGCGCAGTTGATGAGATTATCGGGGAAAGAAGCAAGAACATGGCTGTTCAGGATAGTTGAAAAATCTATGAAAAAGGAGATTTTGTAAAAACAATTATACCCATACCGAAGGAGGACTGGGGCTGATAGATGCGAACAACACAGGACAATTAGCTTAGTTTCTCATGCTTGTAAAATATTAACGAAAGTAGTACATAGAAGGATGGAACGGCAAGTAGAATGCGAGTCAGGAAAAGATTAGTTCGGTTTTAGGGAGAATGTAGGGGTAAGAGAATAAATATTAACTTTCCGTCTAATTTTAGAACACAAAATTTAAAAAAATAGGCCTACTTTCATGGCATTTTTAGACTTAGATAAAGCCTTAATAATGTAAAGTGGAACACACTACTAAGGATTTTGAAGAGCAGAGGAATAAAATATCGAGAAAGCATAAATCAAGAAAGGAGTTAGACAAGGATGCAGTCTGTCGCCCATGCTGATGGAAGTTAAAACGGAAAATGGTAAAGGAATCATACTGTAAGGAGAAGAAATATAAACCTTACGGTTTACCGATGATATTGTAGTATTAGAGGAAGACTTGGAGACCATAACAAATGGCCTAAACATGGAAAGAGTTCATTATGAGGATTAATGGAGGGAAAACCAAGGTAATGGAGTGTAATATGGGAAAGAGTGGAATAACAAAGGGATATTTTGAGGAAGTTCAGGAATTGTTTCTTTGTGCAGCATAATAATTAGAGTATGATATCAAAGGAAGGAAGGAAGGTTTCGGCAAAAAAGAGGAACTTACTTAGGGGTAATATAAGTGTGAATATTAAGAAATCATTGCTTGAAATTTTCGTATGGAGTGTGGCGTTATGTGGGTGCGAAACGTGGACAATAAGAGTTGCAGAAATGAAAAGAATAGAAGTCTTTGAAATGTGGTGCTATAGACCAATGAGTAGGGTGGATAGAGTAATTAGCCAGGAACTTCTAAGCAGAATAAGGGAAGAGCGAACAATTTGGAGGACTTTGATCAAGGGAAGGGATAGATTAATAGAGCACGTTTTGTAATATGAGAGTCTTTTAAAATTAGCATTAGAGGGAAGTGTGTGGGGTAAGAACAGAAGAGGGAGGCCAATTATGGAATACGCTAAGCAGATTAGGGAGGATGCGGTAGTTATATAGACTTGGGCAGGATAGGCTAGGGTGTAGCGTTTCATCAGACCAGTATTAGGACTGATTACCACGACAGCAACAGCTTATGAGGCAAGAAAAGGTGATAAAAAATAATAGAACACAATGATTCTGAAAATGTTATGGCTTGTTTCAAGTATTAATACTAGTTAGAACGTCTCGAACTTTACGCGGAATAGCTCAGGATACGGTTCTGGATGATTCTTCTCGCCTTTGGGTAGGATCAATGACCTCTTTTTTTAAGTGAAATCACTCCTGAGTTTTTGCCACATCACACAATTGGGTAAAATTCCTAGACACACAGACTTCTCGGAATAATCTATGCAATTCCCGCTCCGACTTCAAGATAGTATAATGTTTTAAAATACATGCTCTACGCAATGATTTGATCACACTTTCCTCAAAAGGCGTCAATAAATTAAACTCAAAAGGCATTAAAAATTGTATTTTCCAGTAAATTTGGTTGCAGTTTCAAACTATCGGGAAACTAATAATATGACTCAAGAAAAATGAAGTTCTACAGAATTATATCTGAAGTGCTACTTCACAGTGTGTAAAAATGTTCCGAACAGTTGCACGACACATAATTTGCAGATGGATTGAAGCGACGCATAAACACTTTAACGTATAATTAACAATCAGGCGGAACAAACTGTAAGTAAACTAAGTTTTGAGGCAGAAAGCGCGCATCAAAACTGACGTAAACAGCATTCAAAATTCAATTATGTGTCATAAGTTTAATCGAAATTAACCATTACTTAATGGATTAGAAATTTCGCTGAAGGGCTGGTAACTTACATTTAATAAAATTACGTCCAAACTGTAGTGGTTCTGGGGCGCTGGAGATGAGTAGTTCTGAAGCGCTGAAAACCGTCGGCGTGTTTAGGAAATGAGGCGCAGTGTAATTGAAAAGGCCAACGCAGAATCCAAAGAAAGACTAAATGTATTCGATTAAGATTATCGTAGGCGATTTCTGAGCTTAGAACAATAAATAATACCCGACCCTCATGTAGCCCTTTGGCTACCTTGCTCTACCTTCCGCATCCCCCCTTTTCATTTCCCTACCTATGCTATTAAAGGGGAGTTACATGTTTCAGGATCACCCTCATGTAGCCTTTTAACCCCCCCCCAAAAAAATGTAGAGTATATGTGAGAGTTTCCCCCCAGAGTGACTGCGGGGCTCACCTGATTATGTCGGGAATGCCTCGCACTCTAGTTTTTTCTTATCAAACCTCTCACATCCCAAAACACCTTCACCTATTTTAGGAGGTATATGTCCTGGGGTCGAAGAGCTTGGGCATATAGCAAGAATTGTCCGCTGATCCCATTGGATCAGTCGGCCAACTGCCTCCTAAAACTGGAGTCACGGAGAAGGGAATGCTGCGACCCCACAGCAAACCAGTCATTCGGAAGGGCGTGAGAATAGTACCCAATGGCCGACCTACTTGATGCAGGTTTTCTAGGGTTTTCCCTGCATCTCTTTAGGTGAAACACCGGGTAGGATCCTTAAACCACAGCCCAGGGTCCCTAGTCAACCCTTGGCTACCTTGCTCTATTTTCCGCATCCCCCCTTTTCATTTCCCTTCCTATGCTATTAAAGGGGAGCTGCCTGTTTCAGGTTCACCCTCCTGTAGCCTGTTAACCCAAAAAAATTGATAAGAATATTTAATTATATTATAAAGAATAAGCAGCCAATGAAATAAGCTGATACAAGTAAATGACAAAACAATTCTCAGTACTTTTTTCTTTTTGGAGTATTAATATTAGAGCGTATCGAACTTCACGGGGAAGAACCAAGGACGTAAATATGGAAATATTATGGTCACATGCCATTGGAAAGGTTCAAGGTCCTCTTTTTTACTTTTACTTAAACCAGGTCCTAAAACGATCTTCGTGTTTTTCCTCCCAGTAGTAGATTTAAGATTTCAATTAGCAAGCCATGTGAGAATTACCCGAATGCTATTTTTATTTTGTCGATAGATGGCCGCATACAATTTTTTGCGGTCGTTGTCTGATAGTAGAAGTCAGAGCACTCTTGGCTTGGAGTATTTGTCCGCGGTCGACTTCGGCGTTCCGTTTGTGACAAATGCACGAGTGTTTGGCACGAGAATTGGTCTCGGATGTGCTTTAGATGTGGTCAAAGCTCACCAGAGAGGTTTGCCACAGAACGCGAGCGATCACCTTGTGCTTCTATCCTGAAGGAGAACCTGTCCAAACAGTCTTTCTTCAGACGGGAGTGACTTATTAACTACCCATTACGTTCACTGATTTGCCATGGTTTATACATTCCCAACATCTAAGTGTCCATGCGTAACACGCGTGCTTCATATTTTTCATTTTTAATATTTTTACCATGTTCAAAATTCGGTATTAGAAACCGTGAGTTTTAATTTTCTTTCCAAATAGTATTATTTCTGCTGATAATTTCCTGATTTTGTAAACCCTGTTTCCTGTTACAGAAACTTCTAGAAAACATTCTACAAACATGTAACACAGCTTCCAAGATGTACCCCAAGCTACATCATACAACATGAGACTGGCAGCTTCAGGATCGAAGTAGAAAATAATTAAAAAGCTCTACAGAACTTCTGAAGATGAACTCGCTTAGTGTTTGAAAGACTCAAGCTTCCCAGATTCGTCAGAATACAAGTAGAGCTGGGCAAAGTAATGACAGTCTACACTAAATGATATTGGTTTTGGCTATATTTGGAATCAACAGATCTACGAGATGATTCAAGCAGCCATTATACTGACTGATGGAGTACAGAGGCAGTATTGAAACTCACATGAATAGAGCTGATGTCCGATATACAATGAGAATCACACCTGATACCAGCCATTCCCTTACCTCAAATTAGGTTGGTCAATGTAGAATCGGAGGAACCCTTAAATTGAATCTGAGCTAAAACAAAGTATTTTATCAAATTAATTAAACAAAAAATATGTACAGTGTTTAATCTGAGCAAATACGAAACACTCCAACATATTTTGATAGAATGCCCTTATAAAACACACTGAGAGCCAAGTATTTTGTTAAAATTAAACCGAAAATACACTGAAATGTAAAAACATAGTAAAGACGCTAAATTGGTTCTACTTCCGTATTGCTTTGCGAAAACGTGAAGAATTTGTAATGGGAAAGAAAAATAAGCTTAATTAAAAGATTTTAATTAAATTATTAAAAAGTATTCTAAAATATCCAATATATACTAAAATTCGTCGCGATTGAATTATTATTATAGTCTTGTCGAAATTTTACTAGGATATATATTATAAGAAAATTTCGAAATTTTCATAAACGTATGTGATCAGTATTTACGTCAACATGTCAATTCCATATTGACCAATTGTAGTGTTTAATCACTTAAAACAAATAAATATATTGATTGATTAAATATTTAATATTATGAAATCAATATTTTTCATAATGAGTAATAAATTCAAAATGAAGATTCTGGGTGTAATTTAAATCAGAAACGAGGTAGTACGTTAAAAAGTATTAATGAATTATTGTTGTCAATTTTTCCGATGCATTAAATAGCTTCTCACAGCTAATTTTTATTATTTACAATCTGGAAGTTAGAACTAACCATAATCTAAAATAAAATATTTATATGTATGTGATCAGTGTAAAGAATTGTAATGAAAAACACGTATATAATGAAACTAGCGATTTAAATTCGAATTGGATGATATAATGTAGGAAATAATTATAAAATCAAAATATTATAACTGAAAATTGAAATTATTTTAAATATTTAGGCAAGTTGGTTATTATTTTAGACTTTGTAAGAATATAAATTAGGAAATAATATACAGTTTAAAGGACCTAAAATTGTACTTGAAATATCCAAAAACTTTGTCTATGCAAAAAGGCATAGTCATTCATTGAACCAATTTACATTTTTTTGATTTTTAAGGCGGGAAAAATTATTCATTTTAATATAACGTTGTATTGTATGATTGCTAATATTGTTACCAATGTACAAACTGAGAGTTCGGCTGGAAACCGAACACTGCGACAACTGCGAATCTAGTAGTGCCAACACAAAAATTGTTGAAAAGCAGGGATGAAGAAGATGTGATCAGCGCATAAGTCACCAAAACACATCCTCGTTAAATGATATTTAATTGTAGTAATATCATTATATTAATTAAGAAAAATAAGAATATTAATTAGTACAAAAGCTAATTTCTTCATTCGGTATGCGAGCAATTACACTTTAAAAAATAACTTCGCTTAAAATAAAGTGTTGGCAATTCCCGATTCACAGCTATCTAATTGATCGTTTCTCTCTTTAGACGAATATGTCAGGACTCAGGATGTAAGCTTTTATTTTACGTGGAAACCTTCTTGCTTCAATAAATGATACTTATATTTTAAAAAATGGTTCATGGATTCTAATAATTTACACCAAAATTCGAATAGCGGAAATATTTAATATTCGTAGTCTTTACTTCCTTGAATATTAGAATAATTTTTGAATAAGACGTCAACATTTGTGCATACTTTCTTAGCGTCGATGATTTGTTAGAAGGAAGCGCCGTCTTAGCAGCTCATGCTTTTGGGACGAAACGTGGCTTCATGGCTCTGTAGTAAACATAAACTACTCAAATATTTGGGACAATCTTCATTTTATTTTTCATCAGTCTCCAATCCGCGTGATAATTCCGGTTTACCGCCACTTGAGGTTTTTTTTGCCTTTTCCGGGTAATCGGTTAAGTCCAACTCCGCAAAGTAGTCATTCGTTTCCGTAATCACCCCTCGTTTGAATAAATTCTCTTTCCCGCCAGTTATTTCCTCACGTCGAGGTAGAAGTAATAGTCCGTGGGAGCCAAATCTGGGTAATAGGGGGAACGGAACACTTACTCTATCAACTCCAGCACACTGAGATTTTTCGCTTCTTTAATGGACACGGATTTTTTTGTGGGTCAATCTTGGACTTCTCGAATACAGAACGACCAATAAAGAAAGTCATTAGTATAATTTCCTCTGACAAAACATAACAATTACCCGTAATTCTAAGACAAAGAAAACTCTTTGGTACTCTTCATACTATTTCGCATACATTCTTTAAGAAGGAAGTCAACAAGACGATACCGATCAATAATTTAATATTTAATAATAAATGAAAACTTTGGCACAGTAGTTGCAGGAGTATACAAAATTTTATCTTTCGCAAATATCGAAAACAAAAAATTCTATGCACAGAGATAAAAACAAACTAAATCAAAATTTAATATACATTCATAAAAAATAGAAAGTTTAAAAGATCAGAAAAATGGAAAAATGTAGATCTGACCCGCTTACCGAACGGTTTCCCTACAATTGAGCTACAGTTCGTTGCCAGGACCAGATCCGAGACTCATCCACTCTATATCTGAAGCTCAGATCAGCGACTAGCCTAGTGATAGAGCAACCACCCAGTAAGTGGGAGGTCCCGGGTTCTATTTCCGGGTAGCGTCGAGATTTTTTCATTCTCATATAAACTTTGTTTCATGGCCTTTATACCAGGCTTCAGTTGAAGAATTTCTTCTCTATTTGAAATCAAAAAGAAAGATTAAGGATATTATACCAAAAGAACCATTCTAAGAAGTAACCACTAGAGAAGACAAAGAATGGGTTAATATTAAAAAATTTATAAAACAGGGAGTGATAGGCGAGAAGTAAAAGGAAAAAAGGGTTAAAATATAGATAAATAGTAAGTAAAAGACTTCGGGGTACCACCTCTGTCTCCTGAAGAAGGAAGTTGACGCTTCTGAAAATTTGAAATAGTTTTACTTTCCTCAATGGCGACGCCCTACTTCAATTTCAGGTAACAGCCTTTCTCTCTTTCTTTGCCATAGCAACTAATTTATATATATAACTTATTTGGTTTTGTGAGATTCAAATTGTATTCTGTTCTTATTGTCTATTTTAAAGCGACAAGATGTCGGGAATTCGTACGTAATGCAAAAATGTGCAAAAGTGTTAGGCTGAAAGAGAACAAGCAAAAGCTCAAATACGTGACCCTGAGGACAAGTCCTTGAAAGTCGTCCTGGATTTTGAGGACGAAATTTATAAATTAAATTGGGCATGCACGCAGAGAGCGGGATATTTTGATGAGTGGATTTCGCGCGCCTGAAGCTTTAAAAATAGAGCCTACGATTTTACTATATGTAGATTATAAATATTTTATTATACAATTGACTTGATTTGAGAAAGTGGTCGATAGCTACGACTGTAACGGAGAGAATTTTTAAATGTATCTTCAAAAATATTTCCGTGGGGATTGTTTCCGTAGGCCCCGACGTGCGGAAGACGCACTCAGTTTTGAGAGCGACGCGAGTCGTAGGCGTCTCTGAGCTCCAGTCGTGAGGGTCCAGAGAGAAACGAGCGACCTACTCTGATATGCCTCGTGCTCGAACCTTTGGCCAGTTGTTTCAACGGGACGCTGTTACGAGTTCACCGCAGCTCAAAGCCGTATATTTATGCCGTGTGATTCGCTTTTGACGCGTCTGTGAAATTTACAGTTTGGAGTATAATGACTGGCCACCGTCTTCAAGGACAGTGTATGAGAAATTGTAGCCAAATATTTAGATTAACTTCCAGAATTGTAGTTTTGGTAGGTTTAAGGGAGTGTGACTGAGATTGCGAATTTGGAAGGTAAGAATAAAGGATCAAGGAAGCTTGTGTCTGAGCTGATTGGCCGTCAATTGTAGATAGCTTTTTGTAAAATTAAGCTGTATTTTAAAATTTAACTTTTGTCATTATTAAATACTTCCACTCCCCATTCCAATTAATAAAAGCCAAGAGCCCTGAGAGTCTCATGCTCGACTCAAGAACTCGCCTATCTTGGCAAGACGATTATCAGCTCCCTGTTTGGATCGCGCGGATCGTGCAATTTAAATTTCAGAAGACGATTGTCGTATTTATCAATAACTCAATTAATTCTGCGTAAGCAGTGCCTCCCGATCCAGCATTCGTCAATAAATTGATCGGAGGGAGCGGATAAGCGTTACAATGGGGACAGAATGAAGTGATTACGAGGAGAAAGATATACGAGTGAGGTAGGAGAGATTAAAGACGGATAGTGAAGAGAGTTGTAGGGAGAAACTTTGAGAATGAACAAGTTATGTAAATTACTTGGTCACTATGACTGAGCAATAATATCTACGCTACCTACTACGAATTTCTGGTAGCAGGTTGCACCCAATTGCGCCACAGGACAGATTCTTAAACAAATACTGTAGTATTTTTTCAAGAACAGCTGCTTATGGCGTGTATTGCATTATCAACTGTGAACGGAATCCACCCTTACATGAAGAAATTATTTTCCTTGTTTTTTGATATTTATTCCTTGTACTCTAAATCTACACAAAGTAAAGACTGTTCTGAGATTCCCCCAAGGCTTTCCTGAACCATTCTTCGGATTGCTGTGAAATGTTTTTATAGATATATAGATTCTGTCAATCTTCTGAAGATTTATGGTCCTCCCTTCCAACCCCTCTCAGCCCAAAAACGTCCCACTTCATGTTTGTCCCTTATGCCATTTATCCAATTGCAGTATAAGTTTGATGTATTATATTCCTCAAACCAGAGGAGGTTTCGTCTGTCGATATTTTAAAGATTTAGGTTCCTTCCTAATCTACCCCCCCCCCCTTTTGAAGCCAAAAAAGTTCCAGCCCTAAAGACATGTAGACAATGAAAATAGATAGATAAAGCCCTCTCATAGCGTATCATTCAAGCTAATCAAATTGCTGTTTAACGTGAAAGAATGCTCAAGTCTAACATTTTATTTAAGCAATGATACTTTTTAATTTGTTAACAATAATGCAAAATGTATTACGGAATTGCGACTCGAGCGCTCGAGGCGGATTTTTCTGTAACTAAGTCATTAGACGCGGGACGCACGCACTCTATTTTATATTTCGTAGGTAAGTATATGTATCTGTACATACATTTTGAGCTTCTTCCTTCCTCCACTTCAGGCCAAAGACATAAATAACTCAATACAGGATAAATTACACCTTTACGTATCCATCTAAGCAAGATGTTTATCAACTACTTGCGTGCGACGGCGACAACGATCGCGAAAAACAACTGGGAAGTATCATACCTTAGAAAAAGTGTTAGTTATATTTAAGCGTTGTTTCACGTTTGACAGGCTTCGTGACTGTAAACCCATTATTTCAAGATAATCAGGCCGAAGAGAATATATTTGTCAAGCGTGATATATTCAAATAGTGATACTTTAAATTAATTAATAAATATGAAAAACGTTTTATAAGTCACAGAACAGATGTTTGAGGTGCGTTATTAGACCTGAGTTAAACACATCCAATTTTAATTTCTGTAGATATATATGAACCTACACACATTATTTCAGCGTAATCAAACCGAAGAGATGGTTCAAGTATCTTCTATAAATATAATTCACTGTTTCCGTGTATTTTTCTGTAAGTGTGCTTATTTAAGGTATTAGTAGATTTATTAACTTTAATGAGATACTGAGTCATGGCGGTGGTTGTGATAAAATTCAGCTCTCATAAAGAAGCGGCGTGAAAAGTTACATTTTCAAAAATGCTGATGGTTTATTCACATATTGACACACGGATTTCTATCATTTAAATATTGTTTCGGGGTAATATAAACTAATTCCCGGGCACCGCTGGGCACCGAGATAGCAGTGAATTAAAATTTGTTCCAGAATTAATTGATATTTGAAGGTCAAATGTGAAGTTATTTATTATGAGGTATAAGTATGGAGAATGGTTAACGATTGAATGTGTTGGAACTGAAATTGTTTCGTTTTATCGGATGTTGCCAAACATGTGAAGTCCTCTCTAATCACAAGTTCCAGTTGTTTATGAAGTTCAATTAATCGCGTGATCAAAGACTGATGATTGATTTCATAAATAATCCGCGTGCATCAATGACCTGCAATGAATATCTGCTGCCCTTGCTGTGGAGTACTACATATGGCATTAGGTGAAATAGCAACATTGTTCTCGTCAATTGGAAGTCATAGAATAACCCGAATGTGAATAGTTTCTAGTATATCTATGGGGATTGTGGAAAATTCTGTGGCAGTACAGTAGTTCATGGTCTCATATCATTTTACTGCGTTATCTACAAACATTTATGTTATTTATATTTTTATAACAGCAGTAGTGTATTTTTAATAACAGATACAAAAAATTCATGGTTACATAAACTGTTCTCTTCTTCAATATCAGAAACATTTCTGACTTTATTAACACAAAAAATAGAAGCTAGAATCTGTTGCCCTTGTAACCATCACTAATAACGTTCAACAGATTTCTATAAGTAATAGCGATTCGAAATTAAAACAATTATTGAAGAATGCTAATGATTTTATTAGTTGAAAAATAGTTTATTAGCCAAGGTGTTACTGGTAATTCCATATACTTTCGTGTATTTCAATAAGCGTTGGAATGGTACACAAATAGAAATTTATTGGAAATTATATGTTCAGATAACTAGTACCCCATGTTGATTAACGTCTCACAGCCACAAAGCTACAACAACAATACTACAGGCGCGTACTGCCACGACAGAGTCAGGGTTGACGGCGTAGATGAGCAACGTACGGGTTGGTTGCGATGCGTGGCGCGCGCGCACCTTCATTCCTGTGCATAACTCATAAACGACGAGTTTCGGATCATATGTTCCTTCGTCTCAGCATGGCTTGTCAATCGCATCACTTTGTCTTGAAATAGTACTCACGCACGAGACCTGCCTAACCACAATCTTCGCTTAGCAGTGCGACGAATCGAATTCAAAGAAAATATTTAGGACGTTTCGAAAACGTAGGATGAATCCATTTTCATAATTTGCGACTGTTAAATATTTTCATTTTATTCACAATAATGTAAAAAGGCTACGTATTCTTAAGAAGGTAAAGTTAACCCTCCACACCCAATACAGGAAGGCAATCTAATTATGTTACATAAACTTATTCCGGATCTATAAATATTTGTAATAATATTTTAAATTAACTGGTGCCCAGCCAGAGCTTGTGATAAGTTGTTACAAAAAATTTGCTGCGTATGTAAAAATAAAGCATTTTGAGAAATTTGTTGTAGTTAAAAGTTTTGTATTTATGTAAATTTAAAATCAGCTGGTAGAGGCTGTGTGAGGAAATAGAGATTAGAACATGATAGTAAATATGAGGTTACATATTCAGAAAATAGGATGTCTGTTTTGTACAATGAAATTAAACCACGTGGACAATTTGCAACCAAACTTTGTACAAATATTCTTAATTAATCGTAAACGAATACTGAAGGGTTGATCAACCCCTAGCATTAAAAAGTAGAAGGAAGTTCAATTAATGTACTAATATATGTTTGTGTTCTGGATGTTTGTGACGTCACCGTACATTCTTATATTCCAATAAGAGATTACTGTCATTTTTACCAAAGCCCAGATAATAGAAGGTAATACGAAAGACTTGAAAATAAGGAAGTTTGGATGTTGTTAGAGATTCAATACAGTCCAATGGAATACAGTTCTCCAAATAAAACGCTATTGTACGAAAAAAAAACATTACTGTGAATTACTTGAATTCAGAAGTGTTTGGGAATTATAATAATTGGCGTAAAAGTTATGTCGATATATAATTATTATTCTAAATTTAAATATTGTGTTAACCACTTTATCAAAACCTATTTTTCAGGTTAGATTACAAGAATAAGGTACTAATTAAGTTGGCACTGAGTGGTAATAAATTATGTCATATAGGTTTGAATTTTGAGAAAATATTTAATGTTTTAAAAAATGAAGAGAAATATAATATCAAAAAATGCCCGCGTTAAAGTACCTACAGTATAGTATAAATCATAGAAATTTTAATGTTTTGTGATAAGGAACTCCTTTAAGTTAGCAGGATTATTATAAAACACTATTAAGATACAGAAATTATTTATTACTATTTTACTTTACCGTATTTGGGACTGTCTTTGGATCCCCGGATAATTTTTAATTCCATCAAATGTATCTGGAAATTTCTCAAGTGAGGCATCATCCCTGTTGGTGAATTGGTCATCTGTCCAAGTATTATGGATTTTATATGGTAAAACATTAATCAAATTACATAAAAATGCTATAGGTTTTGTAGCAATGTAATGTATGTATGCTGGGGTAGCTGGAAGGTTGATTAATGTTCCAGAGGAGACATAGACAAATTTATGACCATGAAATTAAGCATGAAAACGGTCTGTCTGTCACGCATTCCAAACACTGACTGAGGAAGTGTTCGCGTGGTCAGAAAACCTTTTCTGTTTGTCTTGTGGGACACTGAACTCCACACAACTGTGAGAAACCAGTAGCCAGGAATCATCTAATAAATACGTGGGCAGAAATAATAAGGAATAATAATAATGACAGCTGGGCAGAGTCTCAGCAGACTGTGACATTACCAGCACAAGTGGTAAACATTCGTCCTAAGTACAAGGGTTTTACGGGCAGTGAACCGATGTCCACTAGTTTGGTCCTCCCCTTGCCAGCCTGCTTCAGAAGCCATCAGTCGCAGTCAAATTGATGAAGATTCTTAAGTTATGAAAATTAATACCTGGCATAGCCAAGGTTCAATTTATACCTTGAAACTGTAATTAGATTTTCGGATTCTGTCCAACATTATAACCCTGAGTAAACTTTATATTAACTGTTATTTATTCTTACTTCCCCACAATAACTATTTAATTTTACAAAATGATGTAAATATCACATTTTGACTACAACCGTGGGACTTGCATTAGTTAATAAGTAAAAATTAAAATATTCCCGATTTTTAATGTTTGGTGTGCACCACCCATGAAGGGGTTAATGGTCCAAACTGTAACAGTCTGGATGCTAGCTAAATCACGTGTTTACAAAGAGATTAGTTTTAATTAGTTCCTTTTCCGGGCTGATATAATTAAATACCCCTGCAAGGCAGGACACCCAGCTAGGAATAAATTAAGAGTTTCAAGAAGAAAAGTCGACTGTTTTTAGTAAATACGTTAATGAAAGCAAAAGTGGATTGTAAACATATCGTTAAGAATCAAATATGTACCGATAAAAAGTTTAAAACTGGGGGAGGAAAGAATAAACAAATCGGGAGAATAAAAAGTACACTTGTGTACGATCACTCAGAAGACCACAAACTTCACTTTTTACTAATGACAGCAATAATAATTTAAACGTCAAAGAACACTTTTGCCTGCCTCTGTTGAGTATGGTAATATTTTCTCTAACCGGGCTTGTTTTTCCTTCATTAAATTATAATTTGATGTCGAGTGAATGCGCTAAAAATATTGCCCTCGCACGCACGAGCGCTGTTAATGTTCCATATGTTACACCTTTATTTTCCGCGAATTTATAACGCTTTTAATTTCCGTGATCCAGAACACAAGCAGACGTTTGGTTCTCTTTAGGAGAAGCCTGGGAGCAATAATCTGGCGGGACCTGCATAAAATGCATGTAATCCCGACGAAGTGCTACAATTAAATTTCTGCGCCTCCGTGGCTCTCAGATCAAGTGCTGTTCCGTCCAACTAACTACGTTTGGACAATCGAAAACGACAATTACAGAAACTCTCCATATATTATTTACTATGAGACTATGTCGACGGTTAACGACATCTAGACAAGTGCAAATAAATAAGGAGAAATTTATAAGACGTTGTAGATTATTTATATATGTATAAACCTAAAATATATTGGATTTTACAATTATTGATTGTATGATTCCCTTTATAATGGAAAAAAACTTTTTCATACAGAAAGAGATAATTCGTTAATGAATTTAAAATTGGATTGTATATCATGCCCAGATAATTGTTTTTAACGTCGGTAAGGTTTGACGAATCATTCTTATTCAAGATTTCACAATTAACTAATATTGTTATAAAAATTTTTTGCAATACTTCGTCTTTGGATTTTCTCCGCGTATTATTTGCAGAAACTAGAGTGTAATAAAGTGTGTATTTATTAAATTGTTGGCATTTTAAATTATATTGCGATATCTCAGGACCTGCAGTGATAGCTCAGTGGCATCAAACTGGACTGCAGAAATCCGACGCAACCATTTTTATTTCATTACTTTATTTACTTTGTTTGCCTTTAATTTATAGTATTTTCTGTTTAGAGAATGTTCTACTTCTGGAATATTCCACGTACTGGATTCCGAATCGGAGGCAGTCTTACGCAGTACGAGCTTTGTACAGCACTTCACCGTTAAATAAACGTCTATAACGTGTGTGTGTTATTCTATCTCACGATCCTTCAGAAACATGACAATATAGACGTCAGTATTAAGTCAGAATAGAGAGATTAGTTATTTAAGTAGCTCCATAAAATAAAACAATATGTTACATACAATGTTTAAAATTCAATAATTCAGCCATGTCAAACGCGAATATTTACTTGTGTTTTTTTTAAAAAAAACTGAATTCAGTCCTAATATAATCACGATAGAAGCAGCATTGGGGAAGGGTAATGTTTGTGTGCAATAAATAGAGTACGTGATAGGAATTGCGTATACAGATTGATCGTAACTTTAAAGGGTAAAAAAAGTATTGGAATCAATTACCTTGAAGTATTTGAGAAATGAATCAACATTCGAATTCAAAAATCGGGATTATACTGATCTTGCGTCAGAGTAAAAGTCACCATCCAATGCTGAATTGAGTATATCGCAGAATCTTGCAACGAAGCTAGAATTTATAACAATCAGAATTTTTAGTGTGTGTAAGACACATGCCAGTCCAACATAACTAAAAGTAGAATGAAATTAAAATTTTAATAAATAAAAGTCCTTCAACGTTAGTAGATTGCAGTTTATTCTATTTTGAACTTTTGATGAAGATTACCGTGAGTCTGAATGTACTCCTATTATTAATAACCGCAGTGAATTAAAGACTATATTTTTGATGATAAAAGGATTTACTTACAAGCAGATTCTGATATGACGTTCTAGTTTAGCTACGGATACAAGAAAATTTTAATATAATTCCTATAGGACAGACCGAAGGTCAAGATTTGTCTTTCAATTTTATTTAATTGTTATCATCGGAAGTATCGAAAACTCAATATAAAGATATTACGTGTTTCATTGTTGTTAAAGGGAAATCTCAGAATGAGGGTCATTATTATCTATGATACTCAGGATTCATCGCATCGTTCTAGTATCATAATCATTGATTCCAGATCATGTTTGTTCTAGAATTGCTGTACACTGCCTTGAAAAGCGTCAGTACAATAATAAAACAAGCTTGCAGCAAGCTGTATGTAATATCTTTATTTCTTGCTAGTTCTTGGAATATATTCTGAAATTAATAAATACGTTATCTTGAAGTTATTTGGGTTTATATTTCTAAATCATTTCACGGTTGTCGTAAACGGTAATTATCGTGTCGCTGTTCTGTATGTAATAACGTAGAATTTGAGTGCGGGTTGTGATATTCAAAATGTATTGATCGCAAAAATTTTAATTTAGATCAAGTTCCAAGCTTATAGTCGGAGGGGACTTATATTTTGGAAAAAGAAAATAAAGTAATGAATGAAAGAAATGAGGTAGGAACGATGAGAAATTTGTATGAAAGGGTGTGGGGAAGGTACGAGTATATTAACAAAATGGAATTGTATATCATAAATAAGAATGTAAAATGACTACGTAAATATAAGACGTATATTATGAAATTGTATATTATACGAAAATGTAAAATGAGGTAAATATAAGTCATGATTTAAAAAATAAAAATAAGGAGTGGAATATTTTTCAAAGAAGGTAGCGAAATGACGAGTACGAATGACCGTATGAATTTATATATGTTTTATGTTTTTTGAAAAAGGTTTTATATATTTTAGACTATATATACACGAAACTGACACAGATGCATCTACTTTGGACCGTAATAAATTTTTGTATTGACAGCAAGATTCTGAATAAGATCATTGTAATAAAAATTTTGTATTTATGTTATACAGACGAATATGGCAAGAAAAATGTCAAAAGGTTCAAATAAAGACTTTTTTTTAAAAAAAAGATTTTCTTTCGTAGGAACTTGATTTAAAGAGAAGAATAGTCATTTTAATCCTGATTAATTTGAGATTTTGCAGACTCTTAAATAACAGTCGTATATTATAATAGCGGTTTAATGATTACATAAAAAATTGAGGGAAATGGACAAGGCAAAAACTGATATCGGTAGCCCAAAAACCAAAACCGAATTTATCAGCTGTTGGCTGACTCACTGAGTGGGTGTTCCTGGATTATTCGAAAGCTGCAGCAGCCGATCTAGATAAACGATTCGAGGTTAAGACGGTGAAGCAATCAAGTCGGAATCAGTCGTGATTTGTAACCTTTAAAATCAGATCCGAGTGATAGGAATGGTCTGAACGGAATAGAAAGAATAGGAATAATGAGAAATATTCCCTAAAACACGCCTCATTTACACTTTGGCCAAAGTATTCGCGTCAGCAAAATATCAACCAACCCAAATGTCTATAAAAGATTGCAATGAAACACCGTAGCTGAAATTTTAAATTCATATATTTATATCAATAAAATATCTGCTTATTAGAAAGTTTAACATACACAAAATTAAAATAACAGGCTTGACTCGTTGTCATAATCCTTAAGATTAATCAGACTTCTTTCTTGTTAATCACGTAGAGCATGTCAGTTATGAAAGCTGGCAATTTGACACAAAATGTATGCCTGTAAATTAATAAAATATAGCGTATTTCATGAAAGAGAATGGTGTTCGGGGAAAGCTCTGAGGAGGCTCTCTTCCTCTGTGCTGTAGGCTCGTGCGTTTTATACTGAATGTTTAATCCACGCCTGGAGGTGATTTAAAGAATGCCTTCTCATTCTGTATTCCGTTAGTGAAGCCCCATTCGGCTAAGAGCAAATGAGGCAAATCTTGTCTCTTAGTGGTGAACCCTGTCCAACCAACCAGGCGTCATCTCAGTCAGTGGCGTCATCCACGTCCTTCTTTGTGTTGCTGGAGAACGTAGATCACTTCTTTTAGCATTGCCTCAAATAAAAATTCAATAACATTATTTTATGTTATGTAAGAATTAAGGCGATGTCCAAAAAGAAGAGTATCACGAGTCTTGAAGCATTCAAACTAAGGCGTCGTTTGATTTGATGAGGATGTTCCTGGCACTCTGTAAAGCAGCGTGGAGTAACACAGGAGTTTACGTTAATCAGGTAGCTTAAGCGACAATTACAAACACTAAAATGGGTGCTACCAAAGAGCATTTTAAATCTTAAGATACTCTTTGGGTGCTACGAGGATGGTCCGAAAAATTTCCAACTTTAACTTGAATACGGCAGCACTCGTTAGAAAAGGCCAGAGAAGGTGTTTGTATATCTTTGGAAATGGACTCGCCTCAATTTCAGCAATTTTGGACGCGCAGTAGTTGTTTGACAATCGATTAAGAAAGTCGAGGAGTTTTTGTGAAAATAAAAGAAATCAGGTATCGAGCTGTCATTAATTATTTATACTTTGAAATTAATATTCCTACGAAAATAAAAGACGAGTGTACCTGGACTTTTGAACATCATTTACCACCGTGAAATTTTGGGTAGTTGAATTTAAACGCGGCCACACCAGTGATGGACGTTCGGAACATCCAGAAACAACCGCTGACGATAACATCGCTCAAGATCAGAAATTGGCGATAGACAGCCGTCAAATTAAAGCGAGAGAGAAAGGGCAGAGGCTATGCGCATGTCCGAAGAACATGTTTCTGGCATATTGAATAAATATTTAGGTATGAGAAAGCTATTCATCACGTTGGGTAACGCGTTTTCCTCACGGTAGACCAAAAACATGCCCAACGAACATTTACAACGCTCTGTTGGCGCAGGTTAGGCGCAACAAATCAGAGTTTTGGCGAAGATTAACTTCTGTAGAAGAAACTTGGATGCACACAGAAAGAAAACTACAGTCGAAACAGTCGATTGCGAAAAGGGAATCGGTTTCAGAAAAAAGCTTAACCGTTTTCTTCGGCTGGTAACGTGATGGTGACTGATTTTTGGGATACTAATTGAGATATCTTAATATATAATCTTAGAAAAGAAATAAACATTACGGAAACATGGTAGGCATCATAACGTGACAAGCTGAGTGCTCAAATTGCTAAAAAAACACGGTCATATTGTCAGATAAAAAATGCATCACTCAGACAATGCACCGTCTCACGCCTCAGCGGTTGCCATGGCGAAAATCCGCGAATAATGGTTTGAACTGTTTGATCACCCTCATTACCAGGTGTAGCACCTAGCGATCTTTTTTTGTTCTCGAAGCAAAAAGTTGCGCTCGGAAGACGGTTTTTTTTCTGTCAAATGAGGAGGCCATCACGTTCGTAAACAATTATTTTGCAAAGAAAGACGCAGAGTACGAATTGGACGTGTTAAAACGATGGGAGCATCGCTGGGGGAAAGGGGGGAAGTGGGTAGACTTGACAAAGAGACTGTGTAGAAAAATAAAAATAAATTTGAGAAAATGTGTACTGGTTCTTTGTTACGTCAGAAACGTTTCAGACCAACCACGACTTGGGCGTAATTTTGAGTTTCAGCTTCTAACAAGAACACCACAAGCGAATAAGGTATATTTTGAGGAATAGTAACTTCGCTTCCCCTTAGTGATAAGATTCAAGGAAACTCAACTGATTGGATTCCGAAGTAACGAAAAATTTAAAGACAAAACAGAGTTGCATTAAGTGTCTTACAGTATTTGAAGCGTAAGGAATATATTCATTTAAAATTAATTACTTTTTTTGCGTCAGTATAATTTACAGTAATCAGAGGAGTTATTGATCTTCGGTCAAGGTGTTAGAATTGCCGAATGCTTGATAATGTGTTCAACAAAAAATAATTATTGGTGAAAGTTACGTTTCATTCTCAAGTGCTCCCACAAAATACCGTGAGACGTATTATAAGCTGAACTGCAGAGATCATCCGATAATTATATGCTCATTATTGAACGTAATCAACTAATGGAAACTACACGTCAGTGCCACATATTTACATAACTATACTTTATAATTATATACTTGTGATATAAGGGCTAACTTAGTTGAACCAGCAATAAGCTTCTTGTAAATAAAACTGGATGATTGTATGTGGAACACATACACATACACGGAAATAAACACTATGAGGGTAAGACTCTGCTATCAATTTAGTTGAGAATTTTTATTTATGTGGAAACGGCCGATACTGGTAGCCAATAAATACTTACACGGATAAATGAGATTGATAATATTTCTACTCCTTTTGGCACCATAAGGGAGAATCAGTATGGGTGGGGATGAACGATCTTTACACGGAAATAACTCGTAAATGAAAGAAATAATGACGAATCACGGGTTATAAAAGTCATTCGGTTTAATTTTGTCATTAGAAACATCGGTTAATTTGTATTTCATACCTTAGGAGGAATGGAAGGGATGGAAAACAAATTTTCGGAGTATAATCTGTAACGCGTGCAGAAATATCTACCAAACTTGGAATATAATATACTTACGATCCAGAAAAACACCGCTTGTGCAAAGCGTGCATATCACCTATAGTTGTGCGGATAAAAAGCTTTAGTTTTAGTGAGTTTAATAGCACCATTTTAATAGCTGTCAATGAATAATTTCAAAACCTAACCAGTACGGGTGGTGACGCAAGGGATTTTCGAAAAACCAATGCAGGAACGACCGAGAACAGTATCCATTCTTGTGTTATAGAAGCCACTGAATTTAATTGCAAATTCTCCCTCCGAGTTGAGTTATTTTCAGCACCTGCGAGTAGGAGCAGAGGAGGAAGGCTGCTGAAAGGTCGTTACATAATTGTAATGCTTAAACAACCGATATTGATATCTAATTCGGACATTCAAAATTCTGGTTAATTTGTAGTTCAACCCGTTGGAGTAGGCTTTACAGGGGATGAAGAACGTTCCACGTACAATTGGAGCAGATTTTACAAAATTTGGACACACATTACTTACGATCCAGGGCGAAAACTGGTCGGAATAGAGAGCCTATAACCAACCCTCTCTTCAGGTACCGGGACTATTTTCGACTCTTTAAGATATCGATAGCATTTTTGACTATGATTACCGAGAGTATTGGGAGCAGTTTTTAATCACTTAACGTCTCAGAGGTATATTTGATTCAATTAGAATTCACCCTTTAGGTGTCGGGAGTGTATTCTACTCTCTTTAGGTGTCAGAAGAAATTTTTACTTTATAAGTTTACTGAGAATTTGTTTTTACCCACTGAAGGTATCCGAGTGTATTTTTCACCGCTAGTACATCTATATATCTAAGTGTTTTCAGCTACTAGTAGTATTTTTGACTCTCTTACGATAGTGGGGGTATTTCTGACCGTAATACGGTACCGAGAATATTTTTCAATATCTTAGTGTATGGCGTGCTAATGTTATACAAATTTACCATAGAAGTATTTATTTTTTATATATATACGGCGTCTTGCGACTGTTACCTCAGCATCTCTTTACTAACTAAACTCAAAGAGTTCATTGCTAGGGAAAAGATGTAAGTCGCGCAGTAGTTATCTCTTTGTCGCACGTAATATATGTGGGTATTTAATTACGCAGTTTAAAATGTCACTACAAATTTAGCAGGTTTCTTAAGAGATATTTTTGAGTAACTGTGGTTATTAACGTACCATTAGACTTCTTGACTGAATATAATGTCCGTGAGTCTTCCTACCGGTAAGGATGAAATAAAAATTCCGTCAGGATAGGTAGGAGTGAAGATGTAAATGTTCCACTGGATCTCTCGTTACCGGTTAAATCAATATATTAGAGTCAAATTAAATACAGTACCAGACTAATACAAATAAGTACGCCGTAAAGATTAAATTCCAGTCAGTTCGTAAGGTTAATTAAATTTTTGAATAGCAATGAAATAGTAAAATGTGAAGATTGCGACTGAAATTTTCGAGAAGAGAGCAGATCGCGTTTTGGTAAGTAAACGTCGGAACCGGGCATCGTCAGTAGATTACTCTTCCTTTGGAAAGAGTTCGTCCAGTGGCTTTCCAATTAGTTAATGACGTAATCGGAGTTGCATGTGAATAGCGATCGAATGAAGCAAGGACTGTTTCCTCCTTGTCCCAGGGCTAATTGTCCCTCCCCCACCCCCTATTCAGCCAAAGTGGGAAGCAATTCTTTTGAAATGAGGATTGAACCCGCAGGCTGCCTGCTCCTATTCTTCGCATGCACTGGAAACAACAATGAGGCCATTGTGCGACTCGAGTAGTTCTTCAGCAAGCGCTCCTAATTTAGCAATGCAATTTACATAATGTGCTGACAATTTCTGAATATTTGGAGGGCTGCGTGACGAGCGGCCAGATGATAATACAAATATGAAGCTAGGATTTCTATGATCTAAATTGACGGAGTTTGCAAAACACGGGATTAATTGATCCAACAGATTTCCTCGTCGCGGTACTTTGTTATCTTTGCCGGCGTGGAAAAAGGAAAGAAATCAGAACTAACCTTAGGTTTTAAATTTTTTTAAATGAAAATATTTCGGACTACCAATTTAATTGTTGCATCTATTTTGCCCAGGATGTAGTTCAATAAATTAGATAACAATAGCGCTATGTGGTATATGAATGGGGAAAATATTGTTGTGGAACTGAGAGTTTTCTAATAAACCATCTCCAAAACGTTCACATCAAACTCTTCGTTACGTAAGATATGTTTAACAATTACATTTCAGCAGGAGACTGTCTATCGATAATTAATATCGTGACAACCCTATGTGACGCTCGAGAACGATGAACATGTATTAAGAACAGTTAAATTGTAATGGTTTGGAAACGTCCAGTTGATTCGTGTGAAATTCGTGAGACGTAACGAATGTGACGCCGCATTCTCCCGACTGACTATAGGAGCGTGAATTGAAATTTCAATTACTTGTTCATACAATGAATACGCCAAAAGTTAATTAACTCGCGGAAAAAAGTGTGAATATTTTCAAAGAGAACTTTTCCCCGTTACGTGTCGTATATAAATAACTCACATTCCACGCTCGTGGTCGAGTTTTATTAACCATGATTGAGCATTTTCTTCAAGAATAATGGTCAAGTAATTCTTTTGTCGTAAATTGAAGATTTTCCTGGTATATATGTCGGATAATTAGTTGTTCGGTTTCCACCCGCGTCAGTGAAATCTTAAGGGGACTTGCACGCGAAGGCTTGCCGTAATACAGTGAAAATTTTTGTATTTTGAAATTCCTATTTTTTCTATTCTATTTATTACGTAGTTACGAGCTTTCCTATACAAGACAACCAAGGTTTACAGAACCACAAACACGACGTTTCAATCTTCTTTCTGAACTGAAGTGCCGCCTTGTAGTTCTCGCCTGATTGGTTCTTGGTCTAAGGTGAGATCGCCTCACCCTCTCCTTTAATTTGCGGTATAACTAGTGACGAACTTTCAGGCAATGCTAGAATTATACAAAGATACTGGCCACTTGTATGTGTGAAGGATCGTGAGGACGATCGAAGTTCTGCGTTTGTCGACGATGAGCGAAATGTTGTTTCCAGTATTGTGCTAATTTATTATTTTCCTAAGCAAATTTTTAGGGGTGAGTGTACAGAAACAGGGCAGTCGACACCGCAATGCTGAGGAAGAATAAAATCAAAGATATTACCGTTATTGGCATCAAATCTGTTCTGTGATTAAGAAAGGGATAAAACGTGGTTTTGTTTTAAGAGGAATAATATACACCATGAGATAATCATGAGCGAAACATGCAATTAGTTGTCTCACAGTAGGTGATCATACTAATTTTTTCTGCCGTATGAGGTAATTGGGTTCTTTAAAAGTGAACAAAAACACTGTAAAAAATAGTAAGTTAAATTGTAATTTATATTTCTAACTAGCTAACCCCCGCGGCTTCATTTGCGCCGAAATAGTTTTTTCTATTTTTGCCCAAAAGTAACCAACAGGTACAGAATTTTGATAAAGGTGAATTCATTGAATATACAAAAATTACGGTATCATCAATTTATGGTCGCTTCAGGTCAAGCCTTATAACTCGCAGTTCGTTTTGAACAGGTCACGCTATCATACGTTTCGGAGCCAATAAAAATGACCAATTGGTAACTATTCAAATTTCCCTGACGCGACAAATAAAACCAATTTGCAAATACATCGTATCAACGATCCAAAGAAGTTTATTATTTCTCAGGGTGTTAGCTCTCTGTCAACAATAGGTTAAAAGCGGCGCTAATCTTACTTCAACAATAGATGGAGTGCTTCGGAGCATAAACAGATCAAGCCACATACAATTTGGAGACTTCAATGCGCGTATAGTATATATATATATATATATATATATATATATATATATATACATTAATGTCTCCTGCAATATATTAAAATGAAATATGCACAAATATTTAGGTTAAATCTCCTGTTTTTGAACCCTCAAATTTTCTTTGAAATCCGTCGAGTCATTTCGGAGCCTATTGGGAGAGAGACATACAATCCCACTCTACTATCCAGTGCGGACCCTGGGATAGTGTCTTCCGAAGATTTTCACCGACCCTCGAATATAAAAAATAAAATTAAAATAAATTTAAAAAAAGACACAGAGACTTTGTATAGATTTGTGACCTTTTGTGTAAACAAGCCGGGCGTTATTATTCACTGTTAAAGAACTGCCACCATAACAAACCTCAACTCCCTGCCTTTCACTGTGTATTAAAACACAAGTTTCCCTCGCTGACAGGAGTAAAGGAATAATATAATTGTCAACATCTTCTTCTCGTCTCCTTCCACATTCCCGCTGTTTCTGGAGGACTATTTGTAGAGCCTCATAAAACGGCCGGAGTGTAAAAAACTTAAGTATAACCCTTTTACGTGAAATCTAAGTCCCCCTGTTTTCTGATATAATTAGCTTGTAAATTGGCCGTATTTTAAATTAATAAATCCTCTTTGTGCTGAAGCCTGTACGTACACCTGGAAAAGCTTTTCTAGAGAGCGACTTAGTTCGCATTACGTACTTTATATAACGAGGTAATTTATTATTATTATAAAATCAATATATTTAAAAATAACGTCTTCATAAACACCCACGAAAGAAAAGAACGTATTATGATAAATGATGACGGCTACAGCATGGCCGCCATTTGATGAGGAATTAAACTGATGGACTGATCGCCTCACTTCACAATCGTATTCCTTCATCGTTGGTAGCACTCAAATGCACACTCATTTGTATTTTGCAGTAAATAATTTAAGGACGCGGCGTAGTGTGACTAAGTTGAACAAGTCGACTGGCCACCTGAGTAAGTTTGAAAACCTTGCTGACTGTTGAAGGGAGGCATTTTTTCCCCCTGCTAATTTTTGAGATGCAGCGTTCTAGAAAGCTCTCTCCCCCCTTGTCATCCGCTTTCCTTTGTCACTTCCCCCTCCCCCAACCCCCCTCACTGAAACATGCCACCGCTTCACATCATGAAAGCACAAAATGAACTGAATTCAGATATGGAGAGAACAATTTGCGGTACGCATGTCTCGGCCTGCAACTAAACCGAGGAACAACCTACTCGTTGCATCGAAACGTACGTCAGCGTTGGTCGGGCCTCGAATTAATGTCATCGGTTGGGGAACGTCTTTGATGTGGCTGCGGCCACAAATTAACCTTGTTTCACGTGAAGAAACCACGGAAGGAACATCAACTTATCCTCCTGTTGCCGATGCTGGAATTCGCAGAACTGACCACACAATTTGTATCGAATGTGGAGGCGCCTGTTCTTCTTAATTAATCCCGATGTTTCTCGAATCAGGAATCAGGAAAAAAGGCTCTAACATGGAGATTTGTACGTTGTTTGTTAATATTAATATGAACTAGCTGGACTTCCTGTAGATGGACATAATTATATCTCAATTAGATATTAGAGGTAATATATCTAATAGATTAAGCTAATGTATTGCACATACAGACGACCTATTGCTTACAACAAAATGAAAAAGAGCAATGAAATTCTTATTCCATGAACTAAACGAAAAGTTTAACTTAATAATTAAAAAGAAACAGTGCAGGAGATGTAAATCAGAACCGTCACAGCTCTCTGAAATAGTGACAGACAATACCGTTTATGAAGAATTCAAAGAATATAAGTATCTTGGGATATTGATACATCAAAATAATGTAATAGAGGAAGAAATCACAGAAAGAATAACTGCAGGAAATCGAACCTATTTTGCATACAAAGATCTATTAAAGAGCAAATTGTTGTCGAAGATATCCAAACTTATGTAGTGGTTAGACCAATAGTTATATATGCTGCCGAAACATGGACTCTTAAAGCAAATGATAATGAAAAATTCATGACATTTGAAAGAAAGATATTAAGAAGAATTTTAGGTCCTGTAAGGCTGGAAGACGGTCAATGGAGAATAAGATTTAACACAGAAATAGATAAACTCATAAAGCATAAAAACATAGTAAATCAAAGGCACTAGTTAAGCTGGCTGGGACATCTATACCGAATGGATAATGCTAGAAATGTAAAGCAGGATCCCATTTAAGACACGAAAAAAGGGAAGGCTAAGAAACGGATGGAAAGACGACCTCCTAGAAGATATTAAGGTGATGAAAGTCTGGTTCACGACAGGAAAGGAAGAGCAGACCAAAACATTACATTAAAGAAACGTAGTGCCTTTTAAGAATAAGAATAATGAAAATATACTGTTAGCTTTGCCCACGAAGATTTACGTTGAATGTAACTCAGAGTAGGGTTTGGATCTGTTCATTTGTCTTTAACAATTTTCCTATAACCCCTTGCTCTAATAAAAAATTTTAAGTTAATACTTGGTTATTTCTTATTCTCGCCTAGTCTTGACAACAAACAATTTCTTTACCTATTAATAACGTTGCCCCTTAAAACCAACAGTAAATTGGGAAGCTCAATTATAATTTTTAACTGTTCCAAATGGTCCATGACGGTTTAAGGGAGCCAAGCATTTCTTTATCGTTGAAAGCTACACTTTAATGGGAACAAAAACCCTGACCAAGCAGTCTTATGAAAGATCGAAGGCTTTCCCGGTGAATTGAATGAATAAAAGCTTCTCGTATTTCCACGCTGGTAATAGCGAAGAACAGTCGTAGCCACGAAGACTGCTGGAGAATCGATACGCTGACCACGTGTCACTCCATATTTGGAATGTGTCATGCAAGATGACAGTCCACAGTTGCCCCGGTAGGCCCTGGCCCTGAGCTAAAGCAGTATAGAATAGCGAAGAACAGCGACGTTTCAACAGTTTTCGCTGCCATCGTCTTCCAGCGTCGAACAGTTTTCGATGACATCGTCTTCCAGCGTTGAACAGTTTTCACTGCCATCATCTTGCAGCGTGGAAACGTCGCTGTTCCTCGCTATTACCCGAGTGGAAACCCGAAAAGCCTTTCTTCAGTCTTATGAAAGTCCGCCACTTGGTCTCAAGGTGGCGGATGGAAACTTGACATCGCTAAGAACCATCGTACTTAAGAACAAAATCAAGTTTCCAACAACAATTCTTATAGAGGCAACCTCGTTCTCGCGTCAGGAATTCATAATGAGGATCTATTATCAAACGTCAGAGCACTAAAAGTATTAAGGCTCGTTCTGCTGGGAATTCTTTATTGTATACTGATTTGATTGAGGGAGACTGAGGTCTGGTTAAATCCTAGTCTGTTAATTTCTGTATTTTATTCTGAATTTCTTGTACACTCTCTCTCTCTCTCTCTCTCGCTCTCTCTCTATTTTAGTTCCTCTAGATGAATATATTCGTAAGGGACGAAATCTTTTCGCTTGGCGGGAGTTTTCTCGCAGGCGCTTCAGCCCAGAGTGACTGTGGGGCTCACCTGATCATGTCGGGAATGCCTCGCACTCTCTCTGGGTACTTTTTATCAAAGTTCTCATATGCCGAGACACCTTCACCTATTTTAGGAGGTATATGTACTGGGGTCATAGACCTTGGGCATATGGCAAGAGTTGATCGCTGATCCCATTGGATCAGTCGGCCAATTGCCTCCTGAAATTGGTGGAGACACGGAGAAGGGAATGCTGCGTTCCCACAGCAAACTCGTCTCCCGTCATTCGGAAGGGCGTGAGAATAGTACCCAATGCCCGACCTACCTGATGCAGGTTTTCTAGGGTTTTCCCTGCATCTCTTTAGGTGAAACACCGGGTAGGATCCTTAAACCATAGCCCGGGGGCCCTAGTTAACCCTTGGCTACCTTGCTCTACCTTCCGCATCCCCCCTTTTCAATTCCCTTCCTATGCTATTAAAGGGGAGTTGCCTGTTTCAGGATCACCCTCATGTAGCCTGTTACCCCCCACCCCCCCAAAAAGAACTTTTCGCTTTGTATTTTTGACAATAAAAATTGTTGACTGGTCCACTAGCATTTATTGCTGATACATCAATCTGTGAGTTCCATGAAACTCTTATGAAAATTCAGACATTTTTCTCGTTGAAATGATGTACCTAGCTAAAAATAAGAATATCCGAAATAATTAGAATTGTAAGGTTTTCAAGTATTAGCTTAAGTACGGAAATGATCAGGTCGAGTTTGAATGAGTCAAAGGAAAATCAAACGAAGATTCTAGAGAGATCGAAAGGGAGACAATTTAGGAAAGAAACAGTAAACATGATTTTTTCATATTTGAATATCATTTCGGGACTTGGATAGAATTAATAAGTTTATGACGATCTCCTGTGGTCTAGTGGCAAGCGTCGCTGCCTCTCGACGCAGAATCCTGGCATGTTTGTGCCGTCATGGTCAAGGAGACTGATAAAGACTGCTGGAGAATCTATCCACTCAAAACTTCGGAATGTGTCATGTAAGAGGACAGTCCGCGGACGACCCGGTAGGCCAAGGCCCTGAGTGGGCTGCAGAGCCGTGGAAGAAGAGAATTTTAACAGAAAAAATGAAATAATAGGGTCGAGGAGCTAAGTGAAACTCCCAGGTGTAGAATCAAACTCGCCAGCTGTCCGTCAATGCTCGCCCCTACTCCACGTGATGAAACTAGTCAAGAAGATGTCAAGTCATCATTTACGTGGCAGAGAAAGCGTTTTTTTAAAAAACCGTATATATCTAGGGAATTGCAAGCTCAGTGAGGTAATCTGAAGCCGCAGAAAAGCTGTGGAGTTTTTCTATTACCTAGACAATTTTCTTGCTTCCTATTATGTTTCTTCTCAGACAACCAAATCTGGCTGATTTTCCCAAGCAAACTCAAACATAATGCCGAAGTAAAAATATTGTTCCATATATGACATTGTGAATACCGAAAATAGTATGTTTGACAGAAAAGAATATTCATGACACAGATTTCTGTACTTACAATACATTAAACGTAAAAGTATGTTATTATAACCACGATCCTAAGTCATTTACGGAGAAAAATATAAAATTTATGCATTGACCTTAAAATGAACAAGTTCCTCACAGACAACGTCAAAAGAACTTACATAAATATACTCCGTCTTTGCTGTTATTCTTCGTCTGTTTAAAATAATTAAATATAAAGCCAGAATAAAATGTATGATAATTTAGCTCAAACACTTATCGAGATTAGTAAAATTTTGCACATTATAGCTAATTGATGTTTTTTATTCAGAAATAGAAGAAATACAAAATTTATCAGATTAATTTAAAGTTTCAGGGAGGAAAAATCTGTAGCGGAGCGGGAATCTAACCTGGGACTTCCCCTTGTTACGGAGTACTAAGCTCCGTAACTGAGCTGACTTGTCCATCATTGCGTAGACCTGAATTAGGGTCATCTACAATTTTCCTCAATAACATTGTTACACGCCAAAGTTAAGATTGTTTCAATTGAAAGCTGTAATGATTTTTGTATAAAAACAAAAATAATGTTAAAAAGTAAATTACGTTTTATATATTATATTGTGTATGTGGGTTTTATATGTAAACGTGGAAAACAAATTTAACGATGTCCTAGTTAATAATTTCTTTCTTTAGTTCCAGTTTGTTAAGTACTCTTTACAACTCAGAGATATATGTATATTAAAATAAAAATCTGAAATATACTGGTAATTTATTCTTTAAAGCTTAAGATCTAATTGCATATAATTTAATGTAAGTTTTATAATGTCCAGGTCTACTGTGTACGGCAGAAGGAACCCTCCCTAATTTTATTTACATTTATAGGTTTTAAAGGATCGTAATTCCGTAAGAACGTTTAGAGTCAGGGAGGCAAGATGTGGAAATCGCAAAGAATACGTGTGTGTTTGCATGTCCAAGGGATTAGTGTTGTTTTCATGCCAGGGACAACAAACCAGAGAATTCCCTTCCATTCGTCAGCGAAAATATTCCCGCGTTATGCAAAAGATGAAGAAAGATTGGTGGAAACACGTCGCGAGGGGTGGCCGGGGGGGGGGGGAGCAGGTGAAAAATCAGAGTGGATCGGACGTTGAAAGGAAGAAGAAGGAGAGAGGCGAGCAGTGTTGCACGTAAGTTGAAGGGATGAGGAAGCAGAGGAAGGAGGAGAGAAAAAGAAATGAGGAACTATATAGTCAGCGTATCTTGGTAGTTGAAAAAAGGAACAGTTATAGTCATTATGAAAGAAAAGGAAAATCCCTTTCATAACATATTGTAAAACGTACAAGTTCATGAGAAGTCTACCATATTATCAAAATTATCGGCTAAGATATAAAGGAGGAAAACTGGTTTTCCTCAATCACCTGGAAGTACCAGGTTCAGGGCATTTTTCGTCGACCGATGACAAATCTACAACCCGACAAATAAAGCCTAGGAGTGAAGGAGAAAAATTCTACTACGCCGGAATCACCTAGAAGATGGAACAGGTTCGTCACGAAAGAACTACACGGTGTTACTCCAGTAATTAACCCTGAGAACCCCTTTGATATTTGAATAGTAATTTTCCTTAATGTGTATAATTGTAATAGTGCGCAGGACTCAAAAAGAAATTGTTTTGATATATAAATAAAATTCTCTCTTTTAAAGCGCAATAATTAGTTAAATAATTTAAAACCGTCCCCCCTTATCAGTTACAACTAATTAATGTATTTATGAAGATTTGTAATTTGTAAATGTTTCTCTCATGAAAGTTTCAGAATATTTTAAATATATTATTGTAATTTGAAATGAAGCCCTAAGGCCCTGATACACATAATTCATTTTTTCGAAAAAAAAGCGGGATATTTCAATAAATTGTTTGTATTTGAAGAACAGAGAAATACTGTCAATTGAAGGCTAGGTCAGGATGGGAAATCTCAAGCGGACCTGGGCATCCACTTATCGGGTGGACAGTCTAAATTATTTGAATCGATTCCCAGCCAAGTGCGACGTTTGTTCATGCATTTTACACACCTGAAGCTCAGGTCCACCTACAATTCACTGAATCACTTTCTTCGCGGCATACGGAGCGTTATATTACATACAAATAATATTGTCAAGAAAATATGACATTCTTTTAACTAATAATAATCATATATGAAGGTTAAGTGTTAAACTGATTTTAACGATGAAATTGGGTCGTGAAGTAAGTGATTTAGTAAATTGTAGGTGGATGGGAAAACCTCGCATCCGGCTGGGAATCGACTCTGATAGATTTTTCCATGCTGATCTTTTAATTTTTCGTAATTTTTTTATTAAAATTTTTACTGTTATTTTTTAGCCATTAATACTTTTATTACATATTTCAGGAATGTCAAATAATTTTCAAGGCTTTAAAAATATCCAGCAATTGAAATGGCCTCACAATGGAACAGTTTTTCGATTAATGTGGATTTATTGTCGTTTTCAACACTTTTGAATATGAATTTATAGTACCTTTTCTATTGTTTCGGGAGTGGGTTTGGATTTTTTTGAAGACCGTGTATTAAAATTGTAATTTGACGTATGTTTTGTGTGTATAAAATTATTGAATCATATTGGTGAAAATGGAAGGTAACTTTTTATGAGAAGACGCCTATTCCCTGGCTTCTGAAACATCTTCTAATAGCGACCTCTTTACTACAAATATAATTTTAAACGACCCCTAATATAATTAAATTATCATATGCAACACAGTCAATATAAAATTAATTATATGGTAGAATCTACAATGTCGATAACGCAAAGAACAATAAATAACAAGAACCCATTCTTAGTCAAGCATATATTTGTTATAAGAATAAATTTTCGTAAGAATTATTTCCCTTCTGGAACAACATTTTTTTAACATCCAAATATTATAGTTGCAGATGAGCTCGATAATTTTTACAATAAATTATTAAACCTAGACACAATTTCAGTTAGTGCAGGTCGTAATATATTTTCAGTGTTCTTTTGAACAGTATATTGATTGTACGTATATTAATGTAGAATAACAGATTCAAATAACTACGTTGAACAAAATGGTGCCTATTCCGACAGTACTGGAGATTCTGATATGATTTAAATCTAAAATTCATGTAGTTGGGGAAAATATGAGCCATAAGCTTGAATCACTTGATGTTCCTGAAAATTCTGCTTGGGCAATATTAAAACAAATGCTACCACTTAAATTAAAAACACAATATCGACTACGATAATGTTAAATTCATAAACCAAACAATGGTATTAAAATAAACATTTTAGAATCAATATATTTTCAAAAAATAAAGATAAGTGAAGTCATATCTAAACACTACGTCAAAGGTTTAGAGTAGATCAAAATTTTCGAGTTATTACAAATTTGTTGTTTTGGACTTACGCTTATCAAATCTCGTTCTACGTGATTCGATAAGTCGATTTGAATATTACGATTGATACCGACACTTTTGGAGATTTAAATTTTCAAAGTGACTAAATTATAACCAGATCTGGACTTGTTGAAACAATTTTTCAATGTAAATTTCGACAACTCGTGGATGTATGTTGCCGAGTGTGTTTGGTTAGCACAGGAGCAAAGAAAATATTACAACAGTTTTCCGACTTTAAATTTTACAATAAATAAAATTACAGCCAATAATTCAGCATATAAATTTATCACTATTTATTCAAAAGCGACGTTTCGTTTACTTTTTGAGATTTCGTCAGGCGTACTAAAAATAATATTACAAGAAATTTAATTTAATATATTGTAACATTATGCTTTTCGTACGCATGAGGAAGTCTCAAAAAAGAAACGAAACGTCGCTTTTGAATTAATAGTGATAAATTTATATTGTTACTTATTGGCTGCCTTTATATTTATTGAAAATTCATTGAAGTTCTGGAACGCTGAAGTTGGATAAATGCTCTCTCTGTGCAGGCCAGAACAGTCTGGAATCATGTACATTGCATGTGGAACTTTATAAATTATATGACAAATGAGGGTATGTACAATAGTTTTAAGATTTAAATAATGTAAAAATCAATTTTTTGTGGGGTAAAAATTCCATAACAAATTTTGCAATGTTTCAAATAATTTGTATTTAAATTTGTAGACGACTATGGCAATGCCGAAAGATCCTGGAAAATTGAATATATTTGGAATCAAAATTAATCTATAATTTTGGTTAATTAATTGGCGTGATAGGGAAATTCACTATTATCATACAAAGTAAAAATCAGTCTTTTAACAAATTAAAATAAATTCCTTGAAGTGAATATAACTTTGAGGGGTTTTATTTCGAAAGCTGCAAAAGTGCAACGAGCTCTGGAACGAGAATACGTTTGTATTTATTTTAATTCACATGTAACATTTAGCAAGAAATTATATTGTACGCGTGTAAACAAGGGATTTAAACGTGGCTTTTCTGGGAAGCTCACGGCTTTCCAGGAATAACTAATTGTTTTAAGGAGCCCGAGGTAAAGGACGAATCGACGCGGTCAGATGATTGCAAACATTTCCGCAAATTTCCTCCGTTCGTGCAAGAAGCGTCGGGATTGGCCGCGCACCACTTCGCCATACGAGACGAAATTAAAATTGCTTTGCGTATGGAGCGATATGTGTTCAATTAAATATGTGCCCGCGAGATAAATTCAATTCCATGCACGCTGTAAATTCTCATTAATTGACAGGCTGGCGTCCCTGTCGATCCGTACCGCAGTGATCGCTTATGAGATTAACAATTCATGTTTGGTCAGGTCCTTACCTGTGCGGAGGAAAGCCACAATGGCGATGGCGATGGCGATGGCGATGGCACTCGACGCTTCCATCCCGCGACCTGCAAAGAACAAACAAACAGTGTCACTCGCAGCTTCAGAAATAACATTTACAGAAATGGCAAAAAAGTGTGACTCAGTGTCGTGTAGCCTACCTCAGCATTTCGAGGGCAAAATATAAGTATATTGAACGTTTGATCATACAGACACTACAAAGTAAAATAGTTAAAAAAAACAACGCTTCATCTGATATTACAGAACTCTTAATTTGTACTAAAAACAAATACAAGCAAATAAAGGCAAATACAAAAATCGTCAATGGGCAGTACACTGCATCTCCTCATTACTGATATCGTCTAGAGAGATTTTGAAAACACGTGCGCTTAATCCTTTACTACTTCTCTTTTCTACTATGGCTGTGTCTAAGCTGCGATCAGTCTTATTTTCGGTTCGATAGCAGGTAATTGTGGCATTCTTATAAAACAATTTGTGTCTCACTTAATAAACAATCTAACAATTAATGAAATAGCCAACGTCTAAGTAAAAACTAATCTAAATTCACGTCCTGTAAAGAAAATTTGCAACTTAATATATAAAAAAAATTATCTTTTATTAATAGTGTAATGAACTAAATTACGTGGAAAATATTTAGAGCTGCGAAGGGTTCTTTTGTGTGACCGGATCTTTGTTCTTCAGACCAAAGCAAAATTTGTTTTTCCCTGAAAATGCGAACCCAGTCTTGAAGACGGTCCGTACTAACTTCAAGTCAGATTATCTTCTATCACTTCGAAGCTACGCATAACTAATTTGAAACCTCTGCTACTGTGTGACTATCAAAAGACATGTGCGAAATTTACCCATTGACTACAATTCTTAAACGTCCAACCAATGGAGGTTTTCTAAAATTGATGCTGATTAGCTGTTGTAGAATGGAGAAGGAAATTGTAAAAAAAATAGGCAGATGAAGTGGAGAAATGTTTCTGAGAATGGGATTATTAGATTGAGGAAGTGAACTTTTTAATTCCATATATTTAAGGTCAATCTAGTGACCGATAAGAGATGTTGTGATTTTGGTAGATGTCTTGACAATTCCGGTCCAAGTTGCGACCCGCTAACGAGGCACAGCAGGCAGAACGTCACAGCAGTCCCGACCGACTCTGTTTCAACCAGAGGCATCATAACCGGCGCAATTACGACATCAGAAAAGTTGAGATTTTCTGTATTGATCCATTGTCTAAACCTGACAAAGTAATTAAATATCATTCTAGCTTTCACTTTATGTATAATTTCTCATTTAGCTTCCTTGATGTGTATCACTATAGACGATTCTGGGATGATTCTTACTAATTGGTATCGGAAACTTCCCTTTCCTGGACAAGTTACCAACCGTTTTTCTAATCATACTTTAGAACAAAACAATGCCATGGTTCTCACTTCTTTACTAGCTATTTTACTGGCCAAAAAAAAATTTAACTCTGAAAAGTTCCGTTTATATTATTTAATTGGAAATTACTTTCCATGAATTTTAATGTCCCGAAATAATCAGGAAGATTAATTTTTATAGGTATATCGTTACAGGTGATAAAAGAATGTCTTTCTGTTGTTTGGCCCACAGTTGCGTACAAAATTATATGAACTCTTCAAACACGTTAATGCCACATCATTTATAATTATTGTAATTCCCTTTTCAAAATTAAGATAGAATAGATTCTCTGGAATCAGGTGATACCTATTTCTTGGTTTATAATGCTTACTATCGTGCCATTTATATAGGTCCAATAAAACAGGCCTCAAGTACTCGTCTAAAAGGGTTTCATGCTAAAATCAGACTTCCTGATGACGAACACTCAGCCATCACAGAACATGTTTTTACTACGGAACACAGATTTGAGATGGGACACGAATTCTGGACATTCTTGGATTATTTAGGAAAAGAAACATCTGAAATTGAGTAATAACTATCAATCTTCAGACTGTATCAATATTTTATCCATATAACTAATTCTCAATGTTTAACATTTTTCACTTGGATTGCTTTAGGTTTCTTACTAAGGTTTCAATACACTTGAAGAGTGTTGCAGTTTCACAAGAAAAGTTTTTATTTTATCCTGTCTGTATGTGAACAAATTTTCAGTAAAATATTCTTAACTCAAAGTGTCTTTAGAAGTGTCTTAGAATTAAAATTTTTTTGTACTCCAAAATGTTCCTCTTCAAACTATTTATTTAACAACATTCTGTTTAATTAAATGCTCTTTTTCTGTGTGTGTTTCATGTATGGACTAGTGTGCGTGTGTTATATTTAGTCTTAAATGTTGTGTAAATACGTATTTAATTGTTTGCCATGTGTGAATTTATTTTTATACATACTGTAAATAATATTTAAGATATATACTGACGTTAAAGTAGACTACTAATATAATAATAGTTTTTGTAGCTATATTTGGCTGTAAAATTTGTAAGTCCCGATTTTTAGTTACACTGACTTGTTATTAATTGTATCACGTATGAATTATTTTGTATTTTTTTCGCCATTCGAATACTAATGGAATAAATAAATCAAGTCACATTAATTCTCCTATGAATTAAATACAGATGATAATATCCTATAACGTGGCAAAATATAAAAACAATTTCATTATTTATACATATATAGTATATTGCGTAGAACGTTTAATTACAATAGTACCATGTAATTGGATGTATACATAATATGTTTATTATAGATTGGATATATTTTAATGTTTAAATAATTGTCAGTTTATTAATTTAATGGAAGGTGAGGTTAAGCTAAAACTTGGTTAGTTCGGTTTTGAATTTGATTTTATTATCCTTTAACAGTTTAATGTCATAAAAAATTATCCCCCGCATGTAGCCTGTTACCCAAAACAGGAGACACGGAGAAGGGAATGCTGCGACTTCACAGCAGACTCATTTCCCGTCATTCGGAAGAACGTGAGAATAGTACCAAATAGCCCGGCCTACCTGATTCAGGTTTTCTAGAGTTTACCCTGTATTTCCTTAGGTGAAACACCGGAAAGACTCTTAAACTATAGCCCGGGGGCCGTAGGCAACCCTTGGCTACCTTGCTCTACCTTCCACATCCCCCTTTTTCAATTCCCTTCCTATACTGTTTCTGAATCACCTCATGTAGCCTGTTACCCCACACAAAAGGAGGCAAACTCCTCTTCTCTTCACGTAAGGGCGTGAGAATACTACCCAATAGCCCGATCTAACTAATGCAGGTGTTCTAGAATTTTCCCTGCATCTGTTTTAGGTGAAACTCCGGGTGAGATCCTTAAATTACAGCCCTGGGTCCCTGGTCATCACTTGACTATCTTGCTCTACGTTCTACGTTCCTCATTATCAGTTCTCCTCCTAAGCCTGTTTCAGAATCACCCTCGTGTAGCTTGTGACCCCTAAAAAATCATTAAGAACAGTCTCCAACCTTTAATTTAAAATATATTGGCATAATTACTACTGTGTATGTCTCTCTCAAATCATAAAGCTTCGCAATTAGGCAATCACCAATTTAATCAACGTTTTCCCCCACATTTTCTTCAACCACTCATATTGTGTGTACAAATGAGACATTCAAATCCACGAAAATAAATAAGTTTTTCATATTCACGTTAAGAGATTCAGTTCTTTTTTTTACCCATAAGATGTAACAAGAAATATTTTGATACGGTGAATCAGTTTCATTTGTGTAGGACTTCTTAAAAATACCGAGTTTGGGTACTTGATAAAAATGTATACTGTGAAATTATCACCACTTATACTATACAGGAGAAAGTTAAAAAGTTAAGTTATTTACGTGGTTGTATTCAAAGTTGAATTAATGTTTTAGAGACCTCCCATCAATAATAACAATATGATAAATCCAACTTACTTGAAAGAACGGCTAAATTTTTTTTATTAAATTTAATTCGAAGACTGTCTGACAAAAGTTGGTGACATATTGAAAATATAACGGAAGATACTATTAGAATAATTTTTTGTGAGTTGGAAAGTTATACAATGGGCCAATCCAAGCCAAGTTGTCCAGGAAGAAAGGAAATTGGTTGCCGCACCATCTCAGAAAAAATTAATATAATGTTCGTGCATTCCTTCACGCTTTGGCAGTTCTAAACTAATTTTTTTTTCATTTATATTGTATCCGGTTTAAAAATGGACTCCGCTTTTGTTGTAACGCGCACGCCGTTTTTCGCGTTTGCAGGTATCCACGACTGTGTTGACGTATCCTTCTCAAATAAACTGCTTCGTGTGCAGCACATTAAGACCTCAAAACTAAACACATATTTAATAACATAGTATATTTTTTTTTATCTGTGTACCACGAATTTGTAGACTCCAAATGAATAAAATTCAATTTTCCTTGGCTAATTTTACCAAGAAGAAGCAGGTTGCGAACCTCAATAATTTCCATGCTTTTACACACAATAGTGTAGTTTCCCTTATATATTATCAATTGTAACTGACGTTCCCTTTACATATGGGATTTTTCAATTATTTTTAATGTTTGAGGCCCTATATCTCTGTTGGGAATGTAGATGATAATCTGAAACGTGTTCGTATAATACGTCGCTGTAGTAGAAAGCTATGATATAAATTTCAACTTTGAGATTTAACTCAAAGATAGTTAAAAAATTATTAAGCATAGCAATAAACGCACGATTTCCACATGCAATATAATGCTTCAAATTTTAGACTATTTTGAAAACAACATGTAATATTATATAACATTTTTTGTTACATATTCTTCCATTTTTATGTTTATATGAAGGTGATGTAAATAGCCGTTTGATGTATGAGGGTCTGAGGTATAAAAATAAAAGTGGTTAATGTTTTGTAATTTAAAATAACCATTTTACTAGTTTAATATAAAGTACCCTGATAATAAAATTGAAAGATCAAAAAATTCTGTGACTTAAGACAAAGTATATCCGTATACTAGGAGGAAATTGTCCCCAGACTGAGTATAAATATTTGAGCGTTCTTTTGGGGTAACGGCTATTAGGATTGGGCGCCATATTCGTACACATTATTACATCGAGTGGTTGGTTTCAAGGGCGCAGAACATCTTAGTCATTGTCCTGGGAACGCTACAACAATGGCAAGGGAGGGCGTCGGGAACAACAGCTGGGGTCGCCAGATGTCGCCGTAATTACGCCATTGAGCATTGCCGGCGAAGCAGAAGTGAGCATCGGACCTGAGACTTGGCCCGGGTTCGACCTCGGAATCGAGTGTTGCGAGGGTTGGGAATCCACCTCAGTCGTGTTACGTGACGGCGCAGCACGCTCTCTGTCCTCTGTCTGTCAACAGACGCACTTTCTGGCCCTGGGCTCTAATATCGCAAAGGAGGCAACACAAATGCTCTAGGAAAGTACACAACAGCTAATATGGATCGAAGTTGCTCGTTTACCGTCCACACGGCGCTGTCGTCAACAAGACTTATTCCGTCCCATAAATCATATTAAACCTAACCCATCTACTATAGTAGGTTAATTAATCGGATTAACCTACCTCCATGTCAACATGTAAATTACATACTCTATTTTGATTTTGTACCTATTATTTTAATATTGTGTATACTGAATCATTTATTGTACAAACTGATAATCTTTACGATAAAAGTTTTTATATGAATAAAAAATTTTATATTACGCAAAATAAACAGCTATAGGGTTACCAACGACTAATACACTTACTAACGCGACAGCCATTTATCCAAACATATTACTCATCTCTTTAAACTATTTTGGCAGCCATCGTTTTTTTAATCAATATAAAAAACTTATCTTTACGATTATCACTTAGTACAATAATTGTTCTAGTTCATACAAAATTAAAATATTGTATAGAATTCACCTGTAAACGTGAAGGTAAGTCAGTCCTTTGGTTAGCCTACTTTGGCAGATGAGTCTGGTTTGCGTGTGTGTATTTGAGAGGCGTAAAATGTGGGTGGGTGAGGGTTAACAGGCTGTGACATGATTATTGGAGGATACATGAGGATGTGGCCTGCGGGTATGATGGTAAAGTCGGTTAGGATGTGCCTGCATGATCAGGGGGAAGGATGAGGTCAAATGGGAGTTTTCTTTTGAGACGACGGAAGCGTAGAGGTGGAGGAGGATTGTCATGGAATTGTTGGATCGTGGGGTTTGAGTGGTTGAGGGCGCTTTTAATTAGGGAGGTTATGGATTTGGAGATTACGGAGTTTACTTTGGAAAGTTTGATGTTATGGTGGATGACGGAATTTCTAAGGTACCAGGGAGAGTTTGTAATGGTGCGCAGGAAGCCTTACTGTGCCCATTCGGATTGACCTATGTTATTGTAGGTTGTAAAATTATATCATAACAAATATTTACACCTGTTATAGTAGCATACCTGAGAACCATTACAGTTATATTCTAAAACTTAACACACATCATTATAATACAATTTCAAACAACAATTTTGTACTAATCGAGTACACGCCACCAACTGAACATTCTTACGACGTATGATTAGTATAATATTATGTGTATGGCTGATTATTCAATAAATAGTAGCAGATTATTATGACTAAAGTCGAAAGGTACTGTAAATAATTTTAATGTTGGACTTATTGGCATATTATGTTTATTGCCAGAACATAGTCCTTTGAATATCCAATTTAGTCATCTCAGTTTGACTAGACTACCTGCCCTAGCAAAATAAATAGAGTCGTTTCATTTTAGTTTATTTTTTCTAAGATGTCAACATAACGAAAATCCATAATTCTTTTGAGAGTTGACTCGTCGGGAATGTAGCGGTTGCAGTATTTCTGTAAACGTTTAAATTCGAGCACCTAAAGTTCATTCCAGGGTATGTTCCCTGTAACAATTGCCATGAACAGTTCTTTGTCAAATTCATTATTAGAAGATGTAGGCTGCACCTGCAACCATATGTACCCGTTTCCTCGAACATACTATTACACATTTATTTATATATTTTGAAAGTAATCGTTGTATATGTATGTTAATATTTCACAATTGGAGCTCTAGTAATGATTAATAAGAAGTGCGGAAATTTAACGTTAATTAAAATTGTTCAGAAATAACAAATCGTAATGAAATTGAGTGAGTAAATTCTTAACACTCCACAATTAAAACTCAGTTTGCACTGCGCAGGATTAAAATTTAAGAAAATCCTTTCCCCGGGGAATAATGGCGACAGTTTTCGATGTCATGGTTTCAATAATTAACGATATTTACATTTTAGTAATAATGTAGGATTCCATGTACAACATAACGTATGGTAAAATATATGAAAAATGTTAACAATCATTAGTTTTGTACATACCCTTAAATTTAAATTCTTCACAATTAAATTTAACATTTGTCAATTATTAAATTAAGCTCTATAAGGCTGAATGAAAATTTTGTTGGCATCGATAATTGTGCAGAAAGAGACATTCAACAGCATTGCTTGTATATAAGGAACAGTTGTAAATGTTGGGTCAATTTTCTGTCAAGTGTGGTCTGGCATGAATTAAAATACTGACCAGCTGGTGACGCTCAGGGAGGTGACCCTAGGGGAAAAAAATTATTGAAAGGTGTGACTGCGTTTGTAAGGCACACGTGGAGATCCGCGTGGCTGAATCCTGAAGAAAATACTGGAAAAGTGAATCTAAGTTAAGTTTCTGATGGGTTACAGAAAAACCGACGCCGAATAATATCTACACAGCCAGTACCTGCGACTTCCTTGCCGCCAAGCTTGCAGACGTCACGAAACGGTAAATAAGTTCCACATTATAAACACTGTATAAGAGCCAAATATGAGACTTTCGACGGTCTGCAGAGGCACCTCAGGTGCTGAGTCAAGATTTGTAGGTTTGTGTTATAATTTAGAATAAATAAATAATTTAATATTTTGTAAATATACCTATACTAATAAATAAAATATCTTTGTCTCGAATAGGCTCCGATCGGCTCGTCGGATTTCAAGGAAACTTTGAAGGTTTAAAAAAGGAGATTTAATTTAAATATTCTTACATATTTAATTTCGATATATTGCAGAAGATATTAATGTATGCATATAAATGAAAATATTAATTCTACTGAAGATTTCTTGGAATCGCCGCGCGAAAGCCAGCGTGTAAACCAACTGCGAGTTGTAAGTCCTGTGTCATTCATCCCACTTACTATCTATTGTTGCAGCAGGCTGAGAAAAAATGAACTTCTTTGAATCGTCGATACTATGTATACATAAATGATAAATTGGTTTTATTTCTCACGTCAGGCTAATATTAAAATTCAGTAATTGCTAATGTGAAAATAAAAAGGAAACTATCGAGTTTGGTGTCGAAACTGGTGTAATGTGAGTCGCTGTGTTACATGATGACCTTTAATATGCGATTGAAGTACAAATTTAACCATGAAGTGGGGAAATTTTTTTATTCTGTTAGAATACTGAAAAAATATTTATTCCTGATTTTGTACCATTGGTATTTTTGACTCTCGAGATACTGGGAGTATATTTGAGGTTCATATTTTGACGTTTTCGATGTCGGTTTAATTATGTTGACCAAGAATTAAATAATGTACCGGGATAGTCTAAATAAATACCCGAACAAGGCTGGGTCCCCAGCTAGGATGTAATAAAACACTTACTACAAACTTTTTACAAGTTAAAAATTAATCCATGAACACATTAATTACCATAAAGTTAATTTGTCTTAAGTTGTTTCGAAAGGCCGTGAAATTGAAGGATCAGTATTGCAATTAGACGATAAATACGGAAGCTTATAAACGCGTCGTTATATATTTAATTTTAGAAAGACGAACAGTGTCAATTCTTCGCTATGCCAGGGTGGAATCCCGGCGAGGGCATTTGGTGTTGGTTTGTATGTATATCTAATTTTCACCAGTAAAGTGATTTCATAATCATACCGTCGTAAGGCAACGGGAAACCACCATTAGAAACAATTACCATAGATTATGAAAAAGGTTCACCATAGAGAACTTTCCTCAAACCAGAATAATAAAAAGGGATCGTTATTTTTTCTAGACAATCAGGAATATATTTGAAGTAACTGTTGCTCAGCAATGTAATTACTTCATTCTCATTCGCTAATGTATGTAAATGGAGTTGGATGTAGAGAATAGAATACTTAACTACGGCTCAAACGCTGTCAATCAGGGACAATTTGAAATATAAACGAAAAATAGAACATCCAGTTTCATGCCCCCAAGCTGTTCGTGAAAGCTGTTTACCCTTTTTAACGTAGATGAGTACGGTTAACCTTTCATGAAGTTTGCAAGCGCGAAATATTGTCATTCACACGGCTTCATCTCACATTTTAATAGTCCATTCCATAGGGATAAAGTAAAAAAGCGCGCTCTCTGTCTCGGCGACATAAAATGCAAATTAAATATACTGGAAATTGCAGGCCTCTTCTGAAATATTTGCTTCACCTTCAGGATGTATTCGAAAGTTTAGAAATTATTTGCAATAGATCTAATTCCTTGGCAGTGCTGAATTTCATATGAATTGTAATAACTATTTTGAGTTATACAGCTTGATAGCAACAATGGTTAAAGGCGATGCAAATTAAAGAAACGTTTTCCGTACCCATGGAATTAATGTCGTAAGGATATATACATCCAAATGTCACAGCAGTTAATCCTCACTAAGCGGATTAGTCTTCGTATGTTAAAATGCGGACAAAAGGTTTTCAATTATGACTATAATCGTTTAAGCAGACAAATCTTTTCAAAGTAACTTTTTTTTGTCAAGCACGTATGAACCATAATCTCTAGCTAAGCATAAATATATTGGATTTTTTTATTTCAAATTTGCAATTTCTTTACTATTCACGTTTTACTGACGCAAATAGATTTTGACCGTAATAAATTCTGAAGAATCTACTGCAGCCAATGACGAAAATTAATTATTCAATGGCAGAATTTGTATTCATTTTAATGCAGGAAAATTTTAATTCCAAGTTACACGCATAACTATTCTTGTTGGGTAGTGATTAGATATAATATTAATAATATGTTAATTTTCCTTTGTCAGGTATACCTGATTACTGGTTAAGTGTCACCTGCAAATCACGCTTACTGTAGGTTGTAAATGAAGGGGGGGATATTAATGAATTTAATAATTGAGTTTAAATATATATATATATATATTTATTAATTATAATCTCAGGGTATTAATGGTTTGGGTGACCACGTGTAGCAGATCTGTTCGTTGACGAACCTGAGTTGTTTCATAGACGTCTCGCTGTAATTTCCGTGTTGTGGAACGGCCGGTAGACAATCGTAGGAAGTCGTGCTGGCAAAGTAAGGAAACTCCGCTTTTTCCTCTTTCTTCCCTGCTTCCTGGACTGATCAAAGCATGGTCTCCGCTGCCACCTCACCAATCTGCTCTCGCCGTAACTTCTCTGCTGCCAATCTCCTTTCGCCACCACCTTCAAAAATCTCCTCCACCACTCTCCTTCAATATCCTCTCACCATCACTTTGCAAAATCTGTCCAATCTCTCCACCTCCACTCTCCTTCAATCTCCTCTCTCCATCCACTGCAAAAATCTCTCCAATCTCCTCAAAATTGTCTCCACCAGCCTCTTTAAAGCCTAGTCCCCACTTATCCGACACCTATCACTAAGGTGGCAGGGATGGATATCCTCCAATCATATCCCTTGTTTCATTTGGGGAACACACGCCACCCGGTCACCAAATTCCCAGGCAGATTAAGACATTCCGAAACGGCGACGTTGTGTCCCGAGCTTTATGGTCCAGGTATCAGTCGCAGTCCCTTTGTTTTTCCGAGCCGCCGAGACGACGCGCGGAAAAACCCCTTCTTCCTGACAAGCAACTTTGTCATTCCGGAATATTTGGTATTTAAGTTCCCGTAAATCATAATAAAATTTGGACGCGGGTTCTACTGCGCTACAAGGTAAAGCATAAAAAGAGGGAGAAAAATAAAATTAATTCGAGAAATAAAAAGATAATCGCCTGTATACTAACTTCCCTAGTAATTCCAAAAAATTACCAACTTCTCAGGCTCATACGAACCTTTCCATTCCCTGGACAAACCATGCTGATATTGGTGTAATACTCGCTAGTTCATTGGATGGAACACTTAAAACGACATCACAGCGAAATCTAAGCTTACTTCAGGGACGTACTCCAAAAAGTTTCTCCACAGAAAAAAGTTATCTCCAAATATTCCCACTACTACCCTATAAGATAATTTTTGGCCCGTGATAGCGCATGTTTCGATCTCTTCCTTCGATCGGTTTGGACCACTATTCATTAGTCAAGCGTGACGGCACACCGTGTAGTCAATCATCTCACCCTAGTTCGTCCACTTTTATTTACCGTAGCGTTGGTCTTGACCTGGGAAACAGGTTCAGGACCTGAGCCAAAAGTAAGCCCTGCTACTCAGCTTGGGGTTTCTCCAATCTCGCGGTTTAGTTTCCTGCCCTTCCCCAGCGACCTGGCTCCACCATAACTTCAGTCTGTTATTTAAAATAAATGTAATTAATAAATAATGACCAAAAGAACCCACTATGATGCCTTAACTTGGATTTTATTTACACGAGCTTCGGCATTAATTTGTTCTTCTGAAAAGTAAGTGATTTACTGAGGGAATGACCAACGTGACTAATAATAAGAAAGCTGTCCTCCTCTGAGGAGACGGATTCAATTTCGAACAACAGTGAGAACACGAAACAAATAAGGACAAAATTATTTGCATCAGGTTTTAAGTTTTCCCCCCGCGCAAAACCTTGTCCTCGTACCCAGTTGGGAACTTTATAAAAAGGCGGAGGGATAACGTTTGGCCACTCATATCGATGCGGTTAATGATGCTGCGTGTGAATTTTATTAGCTGACTATAGACCATTTCATTAGTATTTAGGTATATACTGCTCACAAGGTCACACCCCTCGCGGTACACATTTTTTCGGCAACGCTGCTTAACCCGTCTATTATTTCTAGCATTGTCATTGGGCCATTCAAGGTCACAAAACCTCGTGTGAGTGAAGAACCATCGGGATAGACTGTCATTGTCTCACTTGTGCTCTAACTGAAATATCTGTTATTCTTTCCACCAACTACATTTCATCATTATTTCGTATTTACTCTCCCTCCCTCACCCTGTCTCTCCCCCTCTCTCTTTCTCACTCACTTTCCGTCAGACGATTCAACGTAATATCGTTATAGTGCTTATTGTTTAACAACATTAATAAAAACCGTTTGAAAAATGAATTATTTCCCTTTACCTGATAGATAAGGCCACGTTAATTCTAATTTCGCTCTTTTGATTCTAAATTGATTTTTTTCTAATCATGGAATAGATTGGAAGTGTGAGTGTTTTATATATATCAAGTAATAAAACAAATATCACGTTTTTATAAATTTAGAGAACAGATACACAATTTACCCAATCGGTGCACAAAATTGTGAAATTTGATTACTAGCCAATATTTTTATAATAGGAAAATAAAAATATCTGAAATTTCATGTATCATTTTATGAGCGTCTTAATTTAAAATTTAACATGTACAAAATAAATTTCGCCGAGTTTACAAAAGAAGCAAACGTTTTTCGTTAAAAGAAAGTGTACGGCTGTTTGTCAAAGGCGTATCGAGCCTCTACAGAAGCAATTTTGTTCATTACTTAAACACAGCAAGTCCCCGTAAGATGGACTTTTATTGCCGGTTGTTGGTGAATTTTGTAACGCAGAGAAGAGTGAGCAATGTTCCATCGGGTTAATAAGCCCGCCGCACACCTGTTTTCGAAGCAGTTGTATTCCGCGCTCGTTAGAACCATGTAAAATATTAATAACTCATATACATAATGGAAAACATTTCCGGGTTTCTGGCTTGATGTGGATTGATAGAAAGGGGATTTTGATGTAAGCAGAACCCTTGGCAACTGCTGTAACCTTCAACTGAATTTTTATATTTACTTTTTGGTGTGGATGTTAAATATATTGTTTCACAGCACGAGGGTAAGAAGAGAGAAATATTATTTATAAATAAAACCTGTGCTAAATAATCAGGTTTGATTTTAAAACGCAAAAATTCGAACTTTTATAATAAGTGCAATTTATAGAGCATAAAAATATTAATGCAGCGATTCGACACGAGGAAGCACTTTATTATGCATATTACAATTCCAAAGCGTGTTACACAATAACGACTTGAGGTAATGCACTAACTTTTGTGAGAGGCGTAAGTAAATTACATTTTCAAAATCCTTTAAATTTGTACTGAGTGTGAGAAATAGGAATGTTCCGAAGACAGAAGACAGCTCAGCCAAGAAGACCATGAAATTAAATTTAGAAGATGAGAATGGACTGGGACTCGAACCGGAGACAACCCTCTTACGTTACTTTACATTGTTGCTCTGTATTATTTAACCACTTTTCAGTTGTAATTGGATACAGCAAACTACGAAAAATTTTACTTTTGGAACTTAAGCTTTTGTCAAGATTCAAAAACCTGAAGAACTGTATTTGAACGCGATAAAGCTCCCAAAAAAATAATTTAGTAAAACTTTTGTTTTGTCTGTCAATTGCTCGTTTTAGTTAGCTTTATATATTATTTTTAGCAATTAAAGAATGAAATAGTCAAAACAAATGATGCAAATTATTAAAAACCGACCACATAAGCTTAGCTGCCGCCTTCAGTGGTAATTGAAATTATTGAAATATAAATCTACATCAATAAAAGGCAATCTTAGCGGCTCGCATTTGTATTTATATACCCGCAATTGCACACGCACAAACATACACACTGCAAGATTCAGGAAGATGCAACTTTGGAAAGGGAGGAATCACTACACTATTATCCAGTTTTTTTGGGGGCGGGGGTAAACAGGCTACATGAGGGTGATCCTGAAACAGGCAACTCCCCTTTAATAGCGTAGGAAGGGAATTAATAGGGGGGATGCGGAAGGTAGAGCAAGGTTGCCAAGGGTTGACTAGGGCCCTCGGGCTATGGTTTAAGGATCCTACCCGGTGTTTCACCTAGAGAGATGCAGGGAAAACACCAGAAAACCTGCATCAAGTAGGTCAGGCATTGGGTACTATTCTCACGCCATTTAGAATGACGGGAAACGAGTTTGCTGTGGAGTCGCAGCATTCCCTTATCCATTTCTCCACCTGTTTCAGGAGGCCTGCGATTTCGCAAAAAAAAACTGCGAGCTATAAGACGTTATGAGGTTCCCCCTCATGCGTTCCTATACCATTCATCCGATTGCCGTGAATCAACCCAAGGTATGTTCCTGTCGACATTTTTAAGACTTCGGTTGATTCCTTTCCCCCTTTTAGGCAAAAAACAACCCACGTCAATCGTCAGCTCTAAGACGTTTTATGTTTGTCCCTTATGATTTCCTATACCGTTCATCAAATTGCAGTGAAAAATTGGTGTATTATAGACCTATACTTAGAGAAAGTTTCTTCTGTCGATCTGTTAAAGATTTAAGATTTTTCCTTTCTGGGTGTACAGTACTGTAATTTGGCAAAATTTGACTTTAAACGCATTAGAAAGTAAACAAAGCGGCCCATATTACGCGTATGCAATATTTCCATGTGTTCTCCGTCTCAGTTGCGGGTGACGTCATAAAGTATCAAGTGTTGACACTCCTTTAAATAATATAGTTCCTTCCACGCTTATTTCACGTCCAGGTCTTTTAAGAATCTGTGTACTAAATTTTGTTAAAATCTGTCCACGCATTTCAATTTGTAAAAGAATTAGAAAAAATTATACCAACATAATTAATTTATTATTATATAGATAACGGAGGTTTTCCCAGTGATTTTTTAATAACGTTTCTCCGTTTAGCAACTCGATTAATTGTTTATCACAACAATTTGGATTTATTAATTCGTGACCTGTATAATAATTTGATTTTTGCAAAATGTTCGTCGCCGTAAAGGTAAGTAATTAAATAGTATAAGCTTTCCTGGTTAATAAATTATTCTCGGTTTAAAAAACGAGTCAGTTGTTAATTCAAAGAAATAAAAATTGTAATAAACAATTTACACTGTTGATATGCTGAGAATCTTATTTTCTGTCTTTTATAACAGCTTTTATGGGCATTTTTTTTCTAACAAAAAATAAATCCTTCCTCTTTAGTCACGTCTGGTGCACCTTGTGTCACCAATATAGCCGTTTTTATGTAAATAATCTTTCAAAAATTTTCTCGATAGCGGTGTGCAATTTGATGCTTCAGTGGAGACCAAATTCCCACACGAAAATTAATTGTGTTCGGCCAAGGAATGTTTTCGAGTGAGCGTGTAATTTAGAACGTTGTGTTCCAGGTTAGAGTCGACACTTGCCACGGATACTTTGCGCCACCTTGGCGCAAGAAATGACACTTGAGCTGTCGGTATTTCTCCCCCACCCTCCCCCCGCCGTCGAGGGAGTGCTTCGGTTTATGACAGGATGATGGAAAATCAATGTTGAATTAATGACGGAGATTTAAATACGCACGCGGCGCGCATCCCGATACAAACCGCCACCGACGAATTCTCCGTCTGCAAATAACCGTCCTGAGACTCATTAATTTTACTTGCTCCTCGCACATAGATTTTTTCCAGTAAGGAGCACAGCGTCGGGACTCTGATCTTTTATTCCGTTACAGCACAAGGAATAGAGCAAAAATAAAATAATTACTTTTCAAAATCCGAATCATTTATTGTTTACTTGTATAGTACGTGCAGTGCTGTAAAGTCGTTAATATATTACAAAGTGTCCAGCTATCGGTGTTAATAATATCAATTGTATGCTGTGCTTCAAGATTACAATTAAAGAGTAGCTGAAAGAGTTTTAGGTAGAGACAGAAGCATCAGTTTCGTAATTTATTGTCCTGTGTACTTTTGGATAGGACGAGACTACGTCACCAGGGGAGGTCTACATTCAAGGCTCAAACTACTAATATCAAGGATCGTTTATAGAAAATCGTGCCTTCTTTCCGCTGCTCCCTGATGATTTAAAAGAGTAGAGGTGCAAAACTAAATAGACTATACCTACCTCTATTCCCGACTTGTTAACCAAAATAACGAGAAGAATTGGAGAAAAAAGATTACCTGAAGAAATCCAGAGAGATGGATGAAACTTTGTATTTATATTAACTAAATAGTGATACAATTCGTTTGCTTACATATTTGGACGTATGTTTATTTATTAATTTTATTTACTTACTGTCAGAAAATTTGTTTTTGAATTGTTGTTAAGGTTGGACGTATCCCATATAACTAAAGGTGCACATATTAAAAATCTAGGTTAAATTACCTTAAATTTGATGCATGATTTGTTTTAAATGGTCTAAAAAGTTCTTTTAATATACCTTTGAAACTGGAAAAATCTATTACCAGATACCTACATAATAATGTGAATAGATGGATCAAGTAAATTTATAAGACTAAACAGTTCAGGAACATTATAGTTTCACTTCTTCTGCATGATAAATAGTATTAACTTAACAATAGCGTGAAAAGACTTCTTTCTGGTGTAACAGGCCACATGTGGCTGATCCATAAATTGGCAATACCCTGTAACAGCGTAGAAAGGGAATTGAAAACAAGGGGGATGCAGAAGGCAGAGGAAGGCACTCAATAATTGACTAGTTTTTTTTGTTAACAGGCTACATGAGGGTGATCCTGAAATAGGAAACTCCCCTCAAATAGCATAGGAAGGCAACTGAAACAGAAGGATGTGGAAGGTAGAGCAAGGTAGCCAATGGTTGACTATAGCCGCCGGGAACCTGCTCGTTGATTTACCTAAAAGAGATGCCAGGAAAACCTAAGAAGCCTACATCAGAAGTTTGACGGGGTTTGCTGCGGGGTCACACAATCCACTTCTTTGTAGCTCTACCAATTTTAGGAGGCAGTTGGCCAACTGGTCCAAAAGGATCTGCGGACAACTTTTATTGTATGCCCAAGGTCTTCGATCCCAGTACATACACTTTCTAAAATAGATAAAGGTGCCTCGTTATGTGAGAACCTTTATTTTAGAGAGATAATGAGCCATACGCGAAGGTAAGGCAAGGGGAGAGAAATACCTGCGACAGTTAAGCTCACACATGAACCAACCAAATGATTTCTTTCTATAAATATTGGTCTGCTGGTAAAATGATATTTACTGCCTTGTACAGGAAAATAATTTTTTAGTCGAAGGTTTTATTGTCAATCTGTCTTCACAAAGCAGAATACTGGATAGAAACTGTAATCCTATAAGCAAGAATTATTTATCTAATCATATATAATGAGTGCAACAAAGAATACTAATCATAAGGTATTTTTCTACTAATTTGTATTCTACACATTGATCCCATTGGGCCAGTCGTCCAACTGCCCCTCAAATTTGGTCGAGGCATGGATTCGGGTTGGATGCGTTCCACAGCATTCCATTCTCCCGTCATCAGAGGGGCGTAGGGGTACTACCCAATTAACCCGACCTATCTGATGCTGGTTTCCTAGGGTTTTCCTTGCATTAGGTGAAACACCGGGTAGGATCCTTACACTACAGCCCTGGGGCCCTAGTCAACCTTTGGCGACCATGCTCCACCTTCCATATGCCTCTCTTCAATTCGCTTCCTATACTATTAAAGCGGAGCTGTCCGCTTCATGATCATCCTCATGTAGCCTGTTACCCGCCAATAAAAGTTCTCTCGACACTTCGCTGGAAGATGACGTCGTCGAAACGTCGCGCTATTATTGCAATTTGACCCAGGTGGAAACCCGAGAATTTTTCCTTCTACAATTATACCGGGAAAGCCTTCAATCTGTGTTTTTATTAGTTTGACAATGTTCTACCAAGAGGTCAGATAGGATCGATGCGTATCTAGACCGCAGGCCCACAGTCAATTTATCTCGCAGGATAGACACGTATTCTGCTGTAAACCGATAGACTGAGAAAATTGACGATGTTAACGTGCTGAACTATTCAGATTTGACAAATTGAAGATGACTATGGCAATACTGCCTAGAGCTTCGTTTTCTAAAATGAAAATTATTAAGACGTTTCAAATACTTTATTTTGACTTAAAGTCATTGGGGACTAAATATATTTAAAATAAGTATATCAGAGTGATATATTAACAAATATTCCGAAGTATATCTCGCAATACTGAATTTAAGTACTGAATATTAAACGTCACATCACATATTTCTGCGCAAATTTTCTGATTATTACCATTTATTTTCCATTGATTTACTGGTAACATAAATTTGAAATGGCGGTTGCCTCATATTTATGGTGACTACGCAAATGCAATATCTTGGGTCAATAAATTTGACATTAAATTCGCATCACAAGGAAATTTTCCTTATGTAAAATCCGAAAAACATTGAGCATGTTCCATACAGCTATCCCTTACATAAATGTAGTAGTCCTAATTTATTCCCAATTAATATTCTTCACTCATATACTGCGAGAAACAACATTTTGATTTAATATATAAGGTATGTATTGAGAATTTGTTAAAATATAAAACTATTTCTCAAATCTGTGCGTTGTATTTTAACTTGCACGTAGCCAAAAAATAAGACTGTTTCCTTAAAAAATTATAAAATTAATGACTTATGATTTTGGTTTGTAGTTATATCTCAAACGTTGTTAATCAGTAGTAATAATATAATTTTAAAGTCCCTAATAAAATGTTTTCGTTTAATTTCATGGATGTGAATCTGGACCGCAGAAGTTTAGTCAATTTACCTTCCGTAGGATAGACACGTATCCTGGTGGAACCGGTACTTGGAGAAAATTGATGATTTCCACACAGGAGAACTACGTTTTCCTTGGACAAATTGAAGGCTTGTAAAATTAAATAAGTGCATAGTTATGATAATAAGTATAAATGTTAGTAAATATTTGATCAGTAGAATTCTTGTGAAATTATAAATGCTTTATTATATTTTTTAACCAGACCTGCTTTGAATCGAAGTCTTTTATGGGAATGTGAATGGATGATCTAATTGGTACTTCAAAAGTTTGTGGAGAATTTCTTTTAGTAAACAGATGCGTGTTTTTGGTTGTTCGTATTCTGTTACTGGATTCGACTATATCCATGTGACAAAGTGCAGCTTTGTGAATTGGGAGACACATTTCACATGACTGGACAATTTGTCGTCAATTGATTACCTGTTACTCTTCTTTGCTATTTTACGAGCTTGCATCCTGTTTGTATTGATGTAATTTCCTTCAAAAATGCATACAGGGCACACTGGTTTTACATTTCACTTCCTACCTCCAGGTGATCTACTATTATCAGGAAACCTGTTTTGAATGTAAGTCCGTAACAGGCACGTGTAGAGGTCTACTTGGCCGCTTTTTTGACGTGTTTCATATCCACTTGATATTATAAAATTTTCAGGAACATATTCATGAGTAAACAGGTATCTGTTACTTCTTTATTTTATTTTTGTATTCGTTTCAGATGTATCTTGGTAACAGTTCGTGACGTGTTGAGCTCACCTTAGGCATGTCTGCTATACTCTAAGCAACTGTTTTGGATTGCAGCTGTGTGTGTGTGCCATATTTACCGTCATTTGGAATAAGATTATAAATTTCTTGACTTGTTTTAAGTTGTATGACCTCAACGTAATGGTGTAGTACTGCTGAACCTGGCAGCTTTATACATTCCACGACCTGTTTCGTTTATAAGGAGGTAATTGTTATTTTGTTAGTTATTCTGGTATTACTGTCGTCTATATTGATGTCTCTTCCAAAGTGCAGCACCGATACTCTCAAGGTTCAACCCGCGAGCGATGGCGCGCTTAAGTTACTCGTAAGGTAGCGCCTTGGAACTTTTATCTTCAAAATGAATCCTTTCTACAAAGATAAATTATTTTTTATAATCATTACTTTTCTGTGTCAATATAGAGCACAAAAAAATCATAAAGACAATATTAAATTTGTAGCAGACCTATTTGAGAAGTTCTTATATAACATTCATAGGAATCTGAATGTAAGATTTTTAATTAATAACAATTGATGTAGTATATTTTCTACTGAGGTAAACTGTGGGTTTCAGGAACCTGTCTGATGTATTTGTTTGAAAATTTACTATTTCAATAATGTTTCCTACATAAATCAATGAAATGAAGCGTCTGTACTATTATCCTCGCCATTGACGCATGAAATGGAGCGAGACTCCCGTTTCTTGTTTCTTCTCTTTCTCCAACACCGCTCAATGAATAAGTTTGTTGAAAATTGTGTGATAATTCATCTTCAGATGTGCTGTCATCACCCAAAATATTTTCAGTTTCGTCAATTAACATTTGTAACTATTACTGCCGTTTTTCCCAAGTCATCTACACCAATAAATAAAATTGAGGTGTCAGTCTATCTGTCTGACACTCTGTCTGTCCGTAATTTTTGTCTCGAATAGGCTTTAAATTGTCTCAACGGATTACAACGAAAATTTGAGGGATTTAAAAAATGAGATAATTTAAATATTCGTGTTTATTTAATTTACATACATTGCAGAAGATATTAATATAATTTGAATATAAATAAAAATATTCATTTTACGGGAAGTGTTATTGGAATTACCGTGGCATGTGAACCAACTGCGAGTTATAAGTCCTTTTACGCCTTCCTATATCATTCATCCCGCGTTCGATCTATTGTTGCAGCAGGCTGAGAAAATATTAACTTCTTTGGATCGTCGATACGATGTATACATGAATTGATAACTTCGCTTCATTTCTTACGTCAGGTAAATCTTAAAATTTACTAATTGCTAATATGAAAATAAAAAGTAAGCTATCGAGTTTAGTGTCGAAACCGGTGAATTGCGAGTCGCTGATTTACACTATGACCTTTACATGCGATTTGAGTACAAATTTAATGATTAAGTGGGGAAAATTTTTTATTCTGTTAGAATTCAAAAAATATATTTATTCCTGCTTTTGTACCTGTGGTATTTTTTACTGTCGAGATACTGATCTGACGTTCATATTGTTACGTTTTCGATGTCGGTTTATGTATGTGTTGAACAATAATTAAATAATGTAACGGGATAATATAAATAAATATCCGGGCAACCCCGGGTCCTCAGTTAGTCGTAAATATTTATGAAAACAATAGAACGAAATATTAAAGTTACTTGAAGCGCACTCCGTGTAAGACAAACAATGTTCTTGCTCCAAAGCTGACCCGAGGAGAGGCGCGAAAGGTAAAATGGACTCAAAGTTTAAATTGCTAGGCAATTACAAAAATTAGTACTCTAAAACATGTAATCTAACGGTTGTACAAAATGATACATACGAGAAATTGATTCTTTTCTACTACAAACACAGAATTTTTCAATTTTAATATTTCAACATTCTCGCGGGTTATAGGAAATTATCAGAGGAAAAGTTTTGGATACAAATTCTTCACGTAAAAACACAAAAGACTTCTATTATATCCAACAGTCACAATACGTTTTATTAAAAAATATTTGTACACCTGACACAAATAATTTGAATGAAATGAATGCTCTGATAAGAAGTGTTCGATTATAGAAAAAATAAGTCTACATTCCTTATTTTACTTTTAAACTTCCTTGTCCCTCTCTTTTTACGAGAACTGTAGCCTGACACGAGATTAACATGAAATCCAGCTACAATTCCAAAAATAATAATAAATTACCCGTCATTAGTAAGGACAGGATAATTTTAAAAAAATTGTACGAACTAATCTATCATTTATAGTGAATAAACTGTCATTACGTCATTTCATGATTTATTGCAATGAAAAAAAGAATATAACATTTTATTTTGATTGGAAAGCGGCTATTTACTCAACTCACTGTTTTTTAAATTGCTAACAAATGACGAGATAGCGGCTGCATTAATTACAAAATCAAAACCTAAACGTGGATGTTAATTACACAAAGCTGATCGTAAAACACAACTAGGCAGACATTAATTAATTTTAGAAAACCACATTCGACACAGATTTGTTGAAATTGAAATATTCTGTAATAGAAAACTTAATATACCATAGATTGGTGCAGGGATGGTATCTTAAAGTCAATGAGCTACACACTAATAAAGTAAAATTAATAAATACACATTTCAAATTCGAAGCCGTAGGAAATTATTTCTTGAAATCCATAAATTCAGATTTCGTATGTGCGCGATACTATTATAATAGGAAGAGGACAATAGACTATTATTTTACGAATGAAATTGTTGACAGCCGACTTCACAGTTACAAATTTTAATAATCTGAATCGTATGGTATAACACTTTTTGTTTATAAACGATGAAACCTGAAACTCACAGCTCTATAAAGAAAAGTATTTTTTAATATTTAACTGTCGAAAAATATTAACAAATGAGCGTGTATTATTTACTGCATGTTAAAAATCTGGAACTATCTGGATGTCCGTCGTCAGCAGAGAATTTATTTATATTCGACAATAATCTCTTAGTCTACGCCTGATTTAATTGGCATAAATTCTTGGTTCGCACACATCGACCAATACCGTTTCGGGGTTACATTCAAATTAACTGACGATACATTAACCGTGCCAAGATTCTCCCGGTACATTAGATAAGTATGACATCATGGGAGAGTCTAAAGTTCTGAAGCTATACGAGAGACAAAAATATTCCCCATACTTCAGTTAGGTTGAAATTGTTCAAGAGTGCATTAAAGAAGTGTAAATTAATCCTTTTTCCTTAGAGGTTAAAAATAGTCCTGATTGGTTATGTGAAATTTGGTATATCACGTATATAAAAAATATTTGATGTTTTTAGGGATCATGTATTGGAATATTGTTCCTTCTTTAGCCGACGGGATATTGAGGTTTTGCATTCTTTTAAAAATATAATAAATAGTTCCATTTCTCTTGATTTTTGAAAGCATTTTAGGTTACGACTTTCAAAGAATTTGGAAAAAAGACAATAAATGTCGACCGGGTCAAGGACCTCTGGACCTCCCGTTTTCCGGGCGGACACTCTACCATCGAGATAATCCGAGTCGACGTCGTTAGACTCAACATCCCTCCAATCCTGTAAACCTAAGCCAGGCTCACCAACAATTTATTAAACCACATTCGTCACAACCTAATTTGTAGTAAATTTCTGAATAATGGACATTGTGTAAATTGATCGAAGGTGCATGGAATTCAAGTCAAAGGAAGTAGAAATTCTTCAATTTAAGAATCTGTACTTCCTTTGTTTTAAATAATTGTAATAAATTGAAATCTCTGTGTAAATTTCTGTACAGAAGTAGCAAATATTTCACAATTATGTGCCCAAACACAGAAACATAATATTATTCAAAATATTTCTTATCGTTTGTGTGCATAAATATTTTGACTGCGAAATCCATGCTTTGTAAAGACTACAACAAATTAACTTGGGAAAAACAAAGATAATTCTTGTGATATTCACATCCAACAGCACACACCAACTGCATTTTGGCTATTTGAATACAATTCACTTCAATTCTGTTAAGCTTGCGTACTCATGCAACTAAATGATTATAAAATACATTCCCTCATTGTTAGGACAACATACCCAGTCTATCTACTAAGAAAGAATATTTTAACCCATGAAATCAAGTATATAAATAAAATATTTCTTAAAATTCGTAACTTTTTCGTGTAATGAAATGAAAAAATATTGTAGTATTAACGTAAAAAAATCAGTTTGGTTTTAGTAATAATGTAGGGACAAACGAAGCAATATTGGCTCTGCGTCTAATTTTAGAAGACAGGATAAGAAAAATCATGCCTACGTTCATGGTATTTGTAGATTTAAAAAAAGCCATTTATAATGTTAACTGGAACAAGCTATTAAGGATTTTGAATATGAAAGGAATAAAATATCTAGAAAGAACAGTTAACCATAACTCTACAGAAGACAGCAGTAATAATAATTGAACGGCAACAAAAGAAAGCAGAAATCAAGAAAGGAGTAAGGCAGGGATGCAGTCTGTCACCCATGCTGTTTAACTTAATATATATAGAACAGGCGATGTAGGAAGTTAAAATGGAATAGTGAAAGGGAATCAAACTGCAAGGAGAAGAAACAAAAACCCAAAGGTTTGCTGATGATATTGTGGTATTAGGGTAGTCAGAAGAGGACTTGGAAAATGACATTAACGTGAAAGAACAACATGATGATTAATAGAGGTAAAACCAAGGCGATGGAGTGAAGTATGGGAATTAGTGGAATAACAAAGTCTGTTAGATTGGGAACGGATATTTTGAAGTAAGTTAAGGAATTCTGCATAATAATTAGTGACGGTACAAGTATAGTAGACATAAAGAGTAGGATAGCACAGGCAAGGAAAGTTTTGGCAAGAAGGAGGAATTTACTTACGGCTAATTTTTGTACGAATATTAGAAAATCATTATTTAAAATGTTGGTATGGAGTGTGGTGTCATATGGGTGCGAAACGTGGACGATAGGAGTTGCAGAGAGGAAAATAATAGGAGCTTTGGTGCTATAGGAGAATGCTGAAAATAAGATGGGTGGATAGGGTAACTAACCAGGAGAATCGGGTGGGGGGAGAGAGAGAGAACAATTTGGAAGACTGACCATGAGAAGGGATAGATTAATAGGCTACGTTATGAGACATGAGAGTCTTGTAAAATTATCATTAAAGGGAGGAGTGTAGAGTTAGAACAGAAGAGGGAGGCCAAGGACGGAATACACTAAGAAGATTAGGGAGTATGTGGGATGTGCTAGTAATGCGGAAATAATAAGGCTTGCACAAGATAGGTTAGCATGAAGGATTGCATCAGACCAGTCTTGGGATGAATAATACAATAGCAACATTATACGCAAGAGAGAATACTTTTTAATAACGTAACAGTACTGTGTAGAGAATTTTTTTAATCTATTACACCACTCCATAGAATAGAATTTGTGAGGAGAGAACATTATGAAGGACAGTGAAGGTTAGACTAATAGGCCACATTACATTAGTATAAGAGGTTGGTGACAGTGGTAGGAATGGAAGAGGGCTAAACCTAGAATGTGGTAGCTATGTAAAAATGAAAAGGCTTGCGCAGGAAAGGTTAGCATGGGGGCTGCATCAGGCCAGTATTAGAACAACAACGTAAAATATAGGCAAATTAGTGTCTTTCGACTACTCTTAAATAAATATCAATCTATAAAGTTATTGTCATTAAAAAGGAAAATTAAAACTCATCAAATGTGTAGTGTTTAGCAGGTTACGGAAGCTGTGCTAAGACCCCAACTGAATAAAGTACTGGTGACTTTTTGAAAGCAAGTCTAATCAGGCGTTATGAATATTTGTAATCGGAGGTTGTGGCGAGAGGCTATCAATGGTGTTATTAAATATTCAGGGTCTGTGTCGGAGTTGCGTGGCCTCATAACTCATCAACCTGTGTCCACAAATTAAAGCGTGCCTTGCTGCTGTGTTAGCTTTAGGTGAAGCAATTACGAAATTAGGCCCTGCTTCCGCAACAACAGATTCGGTTTCAGGAATCCAATAAAATCAAAGTAGCCACGTTTTTAACAAACCAATCAGCGGAACTATGGGCCTCATATGCTATTCTTTTTGACGACGACGACGCGCTCATCGGGCGCAGAGTTGGCCTGCCTTGATTAAATTGTTAATGAAACCAAATCGTTGCACTGGTTCATGGACTGGTGAGCATAAGACAACGGGATGTTCCCGGATTGCAGAGAATACTAAAGAAACCTTCAATTGTCTTAAGAAAACGCCCTACTTAAACGGTTTAAATGAGGTTCTGGGTTCCAAACTTTAGGATTTACCATTCGTTGATGCCTACAACTCCTTTCTTACCATTTACTGGCTTCAGGCTTCATGTCATCCAAGACTAATAACATGGTTTTCTTACATATTATAATCGTATACATATATCTATTAAACTTGTCTGCGAATGGGAAGTTTGACAGCTAACATTTTACGTATCGTCCGGTTTATAATATTATATGACGACAAATCCAACAACTTTTAAAAATATCTTTTCAACCCCACAACGTTTCAATATATTATCCAACTTTCATTACGTTGTATATGTTTTTTCTGCGGTAACAGAGTTTAGTCTATTACAAATTACTCCTCCATAACACACACTCGTCTGAAAATTTTCCTTAATATACAACTTAATTTAATATTAACATTTATCGAAAAGAAGAAACAACATTTTTTTTGTCGGAAGTAGTGTAAAGAAACAAACTATACTGTAACATTTTGAAAAAAAAATGTATGCAACTTTCTTTCCGAAATCGAATCATAAGTTTCAGCAATTTTTTAGTATATTTACCAATCGTGAAGTAAATATGAACATAATTTTTTTATAATAAAACTGCAAATTTGTTCCAAAAGTCTATACATTTTTAAAGTTAATATAGAAGAAATAACATAATTAACGACCCGTATAAAAGACAGTTCAATAAAATTTTGAACAATGGTTTATAAATTAATAGAACGAAGATAGTATAAAAAGTAATAACCCAAAGACTTGACTAGCCAAAACAATTTAATAAACCATCCTAATAAAATTTAAGTGAGAAGTATCTTGTTGTACATTTAATGAAAATTTATTGTGTTTTAAATGTAAAGGATTTTATAAATTAGCCACAATTAATTAGTTTGAATTGAGTAGTGTCATCTTGCACATTTACAGAAAATTTATTGGATTTAATACACAGCATTTTACTTTAATTAATTAGGTAAGGTCAATTTCTGAAATGCTTTATCATATATCCAACAAGTAATTAAGGTTCGTTTCTGAAATGCTTTATATTAAATCCAGTAATGCAAATGTTACTTCCCACTTAAATTCAATATAGACCCTTTGATGCTTTAATAAAATATCTGTTAGTAACATCTTTGGGTTACTCTTTGTTTTGTACCATATTTGATCATTTTATTTCAGTTTGCATTAAATTTGACATGAGCCACATAGGTTGGTCATAATTTCTAAACTCTTCTTAAAAACTTTACTATATTGTCTGTTATATTTAAGTTTTCTACAGAAGTTAATTAATTATTATTTTTATATGTTCTAAGTTAAAGTTAAAAAGTAAAGGATTTTATTAAGTGATATTACTTAATTGAAAGGTGTCTGAATTTAGTGAGTTTGAAGTTGTTTTAATAAATGAAATTTATGATAAATTACTTTTCAATAAATTTGATCTCTATTTTAAACTGCATCATTAAAATTCATTATTCTGTTCTAATTTATGTTGGGTTACAAGATTGTGACATATTTTTGTAATTGTTTTTGTGCTGTTTCAATGTAGTTTCAAGAGCAAGTTTAGTTTTCCTATATACCATATTTCATATTTGTCACCACAATTACTTTTAGAAGCATCATATACTCCTTTTCTTTTTAAATTATGTGTTTACCTCTTTTTATAAAGATAGGTTGTTTATGAACTTAAAAAATTATATTAAAATTTAAATTTGTTAATAGATATTTAATATTTCACCTAATATTATCATAATACGCTATTTTAAGTACTTTTTGGCTTTATTATTTTGTTATTTTTTTCTTACTTTTTGGTTCTGAAATGTTTTTAGTAATTAACTCCTTGTGATATACGTTTATTTATAAAGCTTACTTGTAGAAGAATTATTAAATAAAATATTTAACATTTAATTTTTCATTTTGGTTATTGTACGTTAATAATATGATTATCATAAATATATACGATTCGTTTTTTACTGATGCATTCGTTAATTCTAAAAATATATAAAACACAACATGAATACTTTGGTGTCAGAAACCAATTAGTTTCAAGAATACCATAGTTATCGTTTATTAAACATATATAACTAATTTTATTATTATTTTAATATATATTTAACTTGAAGTTTATTTAACAACTACAACATCAACAACCGAAACGTCGTATATCGTTCCTGTACCTCCGTTTTAAATCTAATTTAATTTTTTTTATATCAGATAGTTGAGTATTATATATCCAAGAAATCCATTGCCTTAATTCAGATTAATACATCAATTACTGGATGACAATTTCCTCGTGACTCGTATTCCTGGGACCACACGAAAACTCTCGTGACTCATGTACGTTACGTGACAGCCTTGAATAGAATGAGAAAGACTTGAATGGACCAGCAGACATTTAAAATGTCCAGAGAATCAAGACGTAGATAATGACATTGGTGGACGAATGCGGAGAACTACGTCATGACCTGAAGGTTATCCTGTATGTTAACGGAAAAAAAAACATGAACATTAATTTATCTCGAGTTTCCAACCGGGTCAAAGATTTTAACAGTGACGTTTCGATGGCTTGCTCTGCCATCATCTTCAGACTGAAGTGTCAAATTCGGTGAGTGTAGGCATTTATATAGTCTGAGGCAAGTCTGTGCAAGCACAAACCGCCTGTGATTGGCTAGATGTGGACGCGGGAGCGAAGGCGTCTCCCATTGGTCCACTTGCTTAGTCATGCTCTAGTCCCCCGTGGCTGCGGTCACGTGGGACTAGAGCATGACTAAGCAGCGGAGACGGGCCACGTGACCGCAGCCACGGGGGACTAGAGCATGACTAAGCAAGTGGACCAATGGGAGACGCCTTCGCTCCCGCGTCCACATCTAGCCAATCACAGGCGGTTTGTGCTTGCACAGACTTGCCTCAGACTATATAAATGCCTACACTCACCGAATTTGACACTTCAGTCTGAAGATGATGGCAGAGCAAGCCATCGAAACGTCACTGTTAAAATCTTTGACCCGGTTGGAAACTCGAGAAGAATTTATACATGCCATTCACCGGGAAAGACCTCGTACTTTTATGAACATTAATTGTTGGACAATATAGAAGCCAGTACTTTTGACTTTTATTCTACCGGATTACAAGAAAAGATTTTCAAATTAATATTAGAAAATAAACAGGCTCAGACAATTGGGCCATACCTGATTTGTTTTCCGATCGGGAATCGAACCAGAGAACTTCGTTGCTCTTTTCAAAGTGAGCTCTACCGGTCTACCCCAGGATCGGTGCGACATTCCTCCATCCTGAATACAGGCACACCTAACTTCAAAGCCTCTATGAAGAATCGATATTACATGTAAATTAATCAAAGGCTTTTGTTTTAATTATTTCAAATTAAACCGTGGAGGTCATTCCGGATTTATTGACGTTTTTAGAGATATTTCCATCCAGGCACTACAAACCACTTTCTAGAAATAAATCAGGTATGGCCTCCGGGCCTAAGCTTTGTGAAATAACTCTGGCTATTCTTGATTTGAAATTAATTTACATATAATCTCTAGGCCCTTAATAAAAAAATTGTAAGCCTGCATTCAGGTCTAATAGATGGTTTAATTTGGCCTGGCTAGCTCTGTTGAAAAAGAGAAGCCTATGCTAATGGGAGGTCCCGGGTACAATTACCAGTCTGTTCGAGATTTTTTCTCCCCATCCTGACACTTTTATTCAATTTATAAGTAAATTCTTAACCCAACTATTGAAGAAGTAAACCTATACTTTTTGGTGGTCACTATCAAAGTGTGCATGGAATGACCTGCTATGTCGGAGCGACCATTTTCCTTGAATCAAGAGGAGATGGGTGCATTAAATAAGGCTGCTGTATGGATTTCAGTTGTGATGTATCATTTAGCGTACCTGGAACATGTAATATCCACTGATAAAATGAGTAGTCCCTAGCTCATAGTCACTTTCAAACTACCATCTAAAATTATCAAGTTGATTTAGTCAGTTTTGACCGTCCAGATCACGGTTCTTAGGATTTTTTTTATCACTTTAGATGTCTTAAAACAGTAATTTGTTTGAAACATATTTTCTATACACGTATTTTGACTTTATAAACGAACGTGATCATATTATTAAATTTTATTTTTTTGGGTTTTGTAAAATTTGGGTGGTATAACGACGATATAACAGTAGCGAGTGTTCCGCCCGTTCATTTTTAAGACCTGTTGATGTTATTCCTTTCGTATGCAGTGTAGCCGGGATATGTGCGGTATTTGGTGATGATCATCGTGCTCGGGGGGTGAACGCCACAATCCCAAACTCGCTATCGAGCGGCACGTTTCCACCGCGGTGGGCATTATGGTCTGCGGAGTCATTGGCGATCCTCACCCGTCCGGCCGGCGCTGTAGCAGCTCAGATCAGCTTGCTATCTTCTCTCACTACTCACTTCGCACTTCTCAAAGGGGGCTACAGGAAACCAACCTCTTGCTGCTGCTGCTGCTGCTGCTTTTACACCAAGGTGACAGACTTGAACAAGTTAATAGCAATCTAACTGAAGTGATAACGCGTGTACCTCCAAAAGGACGTCGCAGAGTAAATAAAATGAAAACCTAAATGTGAGGAACGCACCAGATTTGACTTAATTACTGGATAGATTTTAAAGAAGCTTCAAAAGATAGACACTGTTAGGTTGACGTGTATATTAAATGCAGCTTTCAGGTTGCAATATATACTAGCCACCTGGAAAGTAGCTACTATTTGTTGTCCTATCATATAGTCAGCCAGATATTTCTATTATTTGAGAAACTGCTTCTCAATATATTAAAACTGATCATCCAGGAAAATTAATTAATTCCTATCAATTTGGGTTAAGAGAAAGACATTCTACAATAGACCAAAAACATAGAATTACTGATATAACAGAAAAACCTTTAGAGAAAACATTAATCTGCTCAACTTTATTTCTCGATATTCCAGAAGGATATAGTAAAGTGTGACACGAAGTATTATCCTGGAAGTTAACCCTCGGTTGGGCACGTCATGCCCGGCGGACCTACGCCGTTTTATTTCTATTATATTTGGAAAGCCAGGTCAGGTACTGGGATGAACTTTTATGACATCCAGGAAGGAAATGTGTAAAATGGTCTGCCGAGGTCACATTCCATAAGAGGCCGTAGTTTATAGGAAAATGACGATGATGAGAAAGAAACACGGCGTAGGTCCAGGGGGCTACTGCGCCCACTAGCGTCACTATTTTTCTGCTTTTCTTTGCTGCAGTACGTTGCGACTATTGAGTTAATTTCGTAGAAATCGTTGAATAATCACGTTTATAATTAAATATTTTTATATTTGTTACACATTTATTTTTATATTTGGATACAATAAATGTGTTTTTTCATAACTTTTTTGACAAAGAACAGTTTTGCAATATTAATAAAAGTATATAAATTGAGTAATGATCAATATATGTAGGGGAGGTTCGTCTTATTTTAGAAGACGATATCTGTGCTACAATGTTGTGCCGAAAGACGATATTGAAGAATCGGAAACTGAAGATAATGAAGGAGCAACAATACTCGAATTACCAAGACGTAAGATAATACACTGTAGACCATACAAAGAAACTAAGCAACAGTGTAAAACTCAACATTACAGTAAAACTGCAGTAATCATTATTGTTTGGAATTAAATACTAAGATACTGTGCCAAGAATATTTTGAAGAATTATCAGAATAAAAATGCGACAAACGCCGAATAATTTACTTATTTTATTAAAATTATAATTACCTACTTTATAATAAGTATGTGTGTAATAAATAAATTAGTACCTTAAAGTTAAATTAAAATTTAATAATATAAAGATTACATTTTTAATAATTTCTCTCTTGAACACGCAAGAGCGGTTGATCTTTCAGGCCTCGAATTTTGTGTGATTAAAACTTTCAATTTTATTTTTGGTAGAATTTTATCAAAATAATTATATTACAGTTTTAATTAATAATAACTGTATGTATGAGCACAAAAATATATATGTAAATTATCTGAAGGTAAATTGATAATAATAATTAGAAACATAAACGTCCACTAGACCGAGTCCGTCTAACGGAGGGTTAAATAAAATTCTGCCAAGGAAGTATGTGGAACCCATAACCTCTTTTTTTAACAGTCTGTGTGGAATTAATCAAGAATAAACAAGAATAACGAGCAGGAGTACCGCAGGGAAATGTTCTTGGACCTGTCTTGTATGTTTTATTCACGAGTGACATCCCCAATTTAGAAAACGTGAAAATTGGTGAAGATACAGCGATAACAAGACAAAACCAGACAACGTCCACTAAATACCAAATACCGGAAAATTAAATTCGATTAATTAAAATCCATACATGTTAAATTCGGTAATAAAAATGAAAATAATGGAACCATATATATGAGAGTATATATATAAAAGTGAAGTAAAATATCTACGATTGCCGTTGGACATAAACGTGAAGAAGAATCGAGAAAAGTTTAACATAAAATATCCTCAACATGGATGGCTTACGGAAAGATATTCCAATATACCCTTCAGTAGGAAATTGATAGTGTTCAATAAAATTATTAAACCTATATAGGTGTGTGGTATTCAGATCAAGAGTCGTGCTAAAAATAATATGAAGAAGAACATGCCACGTGTCATGGAGAATGCACCATGGAACTTAAGACACGCTGAAATGCACAGAGACCTTTCCACCGTCAAAGGAGAAATTAAAATAATTGCGGGAAACCTGATGCACATATAAAATTTCGAAGCTCTTCAGCTATTGGGAAATAGACATTTTTAACGACGACAGAAAACGACGAAGCCAATTTAACTCATCTGAGTGCATCTAAATCAAGTGAAAAGCAAGTTTCCAGAACTTCAATAAAAAGTGAATTATGTCATTGAACTTATTTAGCAGTAAAGTACCTATTTTTAATAACTAACGATGAACAATTAATGATTAGTTTTTTAGACCAGTTTCAATGTGTAGAAAACAAAGACTTTTTTTAAAAGAGACAGTTACAAATTCACTAACTCACACTTCTCTTACAGCGTACGTTTAGTCATTATTTACATTTCGAACAATCGTCTGACAATTGTGTCCATTTGCCTGGGATGTTTTCTTTGGAGCGTCCTTGTATAATTGGGCTGCCTAACTTGCACGATTATCAAGATTCTCTGATTTTCGTAATCCCGTGTCTATAGAATTTATTATGGTTCCAAAACGAAAGTGTCTTTCGTAACGTGTTTCGTTTTTCAAGTTGAATTCCATGATGCTGACTAAGAAAAGTTTCCTGTCGATATTTTGAAGATTTAGGTCCCTTTCTTCCCCCATTTCAGGCCAAAATAGATCCACACCCTTGCAAACAGTTTCAAAAAGTGCTCAACACGTTCCATGCGTTTATAACGAAGTTTTAAAATCTTCGGCTATATGGGCAACGAATGGATTCAACGACAGAGTGTATTAAATATTGTATTCGGTGTATGAGTGCGCACAATTGACAGAATTTAATTAAATCAAATACAAACAGCCAAATTTCAGTTCGTGTGTGCTGTTTGTTAAATTTCATCAGATAATGTATATCATACGCTTATTTAATTCTTTGATCGATTCTTAAATGTTACATAATATATAATCAACATAAGACTGAATGTTAAACATGACACTAATAACATTGATAAGTTATACGATGTATTATTTTAAATTCTTTTGTCAATTACAGTTTCATCTCTGATCTTCCCATACTTAGCAATGAGGCACGCATCGAAATGTTCGACCTGTTTAAATTATTTCAGTAATGTCCGCTTTTCAAAGTTTGTCTGTTAATGGTAGTACTTATAATTATTATTGTTACAGACTTTAAAAATATAATTTTAAATCATCTATGCCACTCAGACGAGAAATGATAGGATATATAAACGGGTTTTCAAAAAAGGGGGTCGGTGTTGAAGTGGAATAAAACATATCGTGTGTTATGTATTTATTAAATTCTTTTTTCATTTGAAAGGCCCTTTCATATTGATTAAGAATTCTGTTAATATCTCAGACAGTTTGTTACTGACTGCCCTAATTGAAAAACCATATATATATAAATCAGTGTGTGCAAATATAACTGAAGTTTTCACTAGCCATTTACTATATTTTACCCAGGGGTTTGACTTTATTACAATGGAACTATAGAGAAAGTATTTTCATATTTCTAAGAATATAAAAATCCTGAATCCCCTATGTTGAAATACGTACAATAATTAATGTATAAATGTAAAAATATTTCTGTCGGGTAATTATAAAAAACTACACACTTTATATCCCAAATTTAACATAGCCGAGTAGGCATATTTTCACCTTCTTAAGTTACCGGGATTATTTTTAATTCCTTTAAGGGAAAGGGACTATGTTTTACTTCTCTAGTGTAGCGTTTGTATTTTGGACTCCCTCAAAGGTACCCGGAGAATTTTAACCGAATTTATGTACCGGGATAATTTTCATTCTTTTAGCGCACCGGGAATTTTAGACGCTGCAGCTGTCTTGCTTATTTAGTGTATTGACTCGGTTAATGTACCATCAGTCGTCATCATGGTTAATTTGAAGCCAACATCGAAACAGTTAATCACGGGTTGGGCAATAGGTTAATTTTGAATTATTTCATCTTCCGGGGTAGAGTAAAAACATACCCGGACAGCGCCGGGAACACAGATAGTAAAATGTATAACGTGGCCAACAATACTTTTTCATTTCCTTCCCAGGACGAAATGAAAGTTTCAGAATGTTAAAACTGACACATTATATGGTGCTTCATAGTTCTACAGATATTAAAGGAGTAAATCAGATTAGACACGAGTAAGTGGAGTTGAGATTCAAGAGTACGCGGGAGAGGATCTATCAGCATTTCAGGGCCACGTAATGTACTGATCAGGAGCACGTCGATTCAAGATGGTGGAAGCGCACAAACAATGTGGCGCTATTTACGGTCAAGCTTCGCATATAATAACTACGGGCGGCAACAATAGTATTTGTGCGGAGGCGCATCTGTTGCTGTTGCCGGGCAACAGCTGGCCGCGAATTCACATCGAAAACAGCGCTCCGGACGCCTAACATTAATTAAAACATGTTCGCTGTGTGCAGCCCTTAGCCAGGCTGCACGCCCCAATCTGTTTATTGCTGCTGCAGCTCAATCAATATGTATACATATATACAGTGGACACGCCGGCTCGGGACCCTGGCTCGATACCCGCCGAGGCCGGGACCATAATGATGTTATGGATTTCACGCTGCGGCGCCCTGCGGCAAACAAACACACCTATCGTACAAATATATCACCCAAAATATTCCATAAGCACTCCTTTAATATTTTATTTTATAGACAAAATTTACGAGTGGAAAATAGAACCCAACCCTAGTCATATGAAGGTGACTGAATAATGTAGACGAAACTCCATCCCGGAACTGTTACTGTAACTTTACCAACGAAGTAGCGAGTAGGGAAGAGAGAAATAAAATTAACCGAACAGTAGTAGAAGTATATAATGTAATCACGTAATCAGTCTGAAAATAAAAATTAATGTAACAGCACCGAATTCCCAAAAATATTTCCAAAAGAGACTAATTACAAGTATTTGAGACAGTCAAGATTAATATTGTCAGAACCCGTATGTGAACCATATAATAAGATATTTAGGAGTTCAATACACCGATGAGGATTATAAAAAGTTTACTGATGGTAAAAATGTCACGGCGGCCGTTAGCGGCCCCCAGTGTTATTTGTTACGATTATTAGTAGTAGGAGTTAGGGCAGGGTTCCACGCAATACTTACCATGAACCCTCAACCTCTGATTGATTTTTATTTCTTCTTCAAATAATATACAGTCCCAAAAACTATGCGCTTCATTCAAGATCTTGGTATTACCAAATTCTTTTCAATGAGAGAATAATTGCTTCAATGTTGACCGGGCCAGGGAACATGGGGCACCCCGCTTACCGGGCGGTTGATCTAACCAACTGAGCTAGTCCAAGCGAACTGCCAGATCAGACGCCGCATTCCCCCACTCTTGTAAACCTGATCTCGGTTCATCCTAAAATTTACAAATCACATTCTTTAAAGCCTTAGCTAGGAAATCAGAGATCAATTACCATTGTGCATGGATTTCAATTCAAAGAGAGTAGAATGGTTTTATTTTAAGGTCTAAGAAAGGCCATTAATCTAAATTTAGTTATCATTATCATCAGCAGCAGCCCTAGTGTCCTTTGATTGGAACATTGGCTTCCCGTATGATTGTCCTCCATTCAATTCTGTCCTGGGCCCTGACTATCAAATTTCGTACACCCACGTTTTTATGATCATGTTCATTATCATCAAGCCATCGTTTCTTAGGTCTTCCTCTCCGTCGGACACCTCCCATGTTTGCGTTTAAGATCTTCTTTGGAAGTCTCTATTCGTTCTACCTTTGGACATGGCCTAGCCATCTTCTTCTCATTGCTTTTATATAACTTAAAATAGTCTCCCCTCTGAGTAATTATTGCACTTCCCTGTTGGATATTATCTTTCAATTCCCTCTCACATACACTGGCCCATATATTCTACGGATAATTTAGAAGATAAAATGGAAAAAATATCCATTTTCACCGATTTCCTAGCTAAGGTAGTGAAAAATGTGACTAGTGAATTGTAGGTGATTAGGTTTACAAGAGTGGAGGAATGTTGCATCGGATCTGGTAATCGACCTGGACTAGCTCAGTTGGTTAGAGCAACCACTCGGTTGGTCTGCTATAGATATGAGGGTCACTTCGCCAGATGATGATGATGACGGAACATCGAAGAGTCTCTACGTTCATTACACTCAGATAACTGTTTCCGAAAACCATTCACCAAGACGAACTTGAATCCTTATTGAGAGAGAATTCTTATTCTGTTAGAGTACTTAAATAATTTTAACCCTCCTGCTGTACTGGGAGTATATTTGAGGTTCCGATGTCGACTTAATCATGTGTCGACCAAGAATTAAGTAACGTACCGAGCAACGCTGGGCTCTCAGATAAATATAAATAAAAAGTAAGGTTGAGAGTAATCATTTGGATACTAATAAAATAAAACATGAACAATCTGAGTTTAAGAATTTTAGCAGTAAAATTAATTACTAACATACAAAAACATTCTTAGCAATGTTTTTATTCTTTTCATGCCATTAAAATTGGGGGAAATGTAAATATGGGATTCAAATAATTTAATTATGTGATAATAATGAATTATAATGGCTTTGGAAAATGAGACTTGGACGTTCAAACAAATAACACTTGGATGATAGAATTTTGTACAAAAAATGTAGAACACATATTGAGCACTCTATGACAAAGAATAAGTTGAAACGCTTCTCTTACAAATTAAAGGTAGGTTCTCCAGTCAAGGGCAATTTTCTAATTATATCACATTGATTTGAACAGTAACGCTTTGTTTTATTTCAAGGGTAGAAAAAACACCAACAGTTGTTACATAATGAAAGTTTTAATTAAACAGTTTCACATTTGTATCAATTATTCCAATGTTCCTCTTCAAACAAGCGGCATATAAAACAGAGTTATTAACTTGAAATGCTAAATTTACCACTCCCTTCACATGTTATTATATAAATGTAAAACTGAATAGTATACTATATACTTTTAAATTCGATACAAATACTGTCAGAAAATCCGATATTATGAAGAAAATTTGTTGAAGGCATCCATGAAGACAAAAGTGAAACTTATTGTTATTATACAACCTCTCAAATGTATAACGGTATTATAAACAATACCACGAAGTCATTAATTAATAGCTTTTTTCGAAGGGTTGGATTACTCAATTCATTCAAAAAATTATTCTTTAGTATACGTTGAAAATTATTCTCACCTAATTGTACAGTTTATTTTGGAAGCTGCGAGAAATACTTTCCATTTAAATTCTCAGGTTTTTGACTGCAGAATTATTTTTGTTTTTAATCGCACCAACTTTTAGGTCATTAGAGACCGTGTACTATTAAGGTTAGTAATATCTATGGAAGGGCATGACAATATGGTTAATCAAACAGCACAACGTCCAATCCGATGCAAGGATTGGAACCCGGGACCTCTGTGGTGCGACGCAGTGACGCTAGCCACTACACCACATGAGAATATTTCTTCGCCAACAACAACACATTTGTTCGCTAATGACGTTTCTTAAGCCAAAAATGTTTGCATCATTTGGACGATTGGTAAAAAAATTAAGTAGGGGGTTTTTCAATAAAGGATTAAATAAGTTGTGTTTGAGGTATTAAAAATATTTTTTTACAGGCCCTTTTAAATAGAAAAAGAATTTCATCGAAATCTCTCACACTGCTTGTTTTATTCCATTTCAACATCGACCCACCTTTATTTAGTACTAAGGAACACTTTACTAACAAAACGTAAGTAAAAATAGTACAATATATTCAATAAAACGTCTCCAAAATTATACTAGGCTATGCCTGATAACCAACTATTGACTTGAAAATGTCTTCCTTATGAATGGAGAAAAAAACACGATGATTAGATGTCGTCTGTAGGGATCGAATTAAATTATTTTACCTCTCAAAGAACATCAAAATTACCCCACTGTACTTAAGGGACACGGGGACTGAAATTTCGGCCAGAATCTGAAGAAAAAATCTATTTTCTATTTTTTTCATATTATTATGCCTATAAACTAAGTAAGTAAACTGGAAAAAAAGAAGCTGTCTAAAAAAAGAAGGAAGGTGTGAGATGTGCTGAAGGACAATTTTAATTAACATGATTGATTCTAAATTAATAAATTATTTCTTTTTTCAGAAAAAGCAAAAAATTTCTATGCGTCACAAATATTAATACGTTCTCTTCATTCTTTTTGTACATCTTCTACGTGTTAATACTTTTAAATAAAGTATTAGTTTTTTCAAGGAATTTATTAAATTTTTGTTTAAAGACTGATAACTTATGATAATTTTTTCCCTTATTTATATCAGTCACTTCAATTTTGATTTCAAAACTTTATTCGGCATATGGCAATTGCCGAAAGATTCATCCGAATAAAGTTTAGAAATCAAAATTGAAATATACTTTTGGTTTATTGAAGTTTTAGTTTTAATTGTTGAAGTAGTTTAGGTGAAAAAAATGCTGTAAAGCGCCAATTTTTAAGTCACCTTATGAAACTCTTGGTAAACAATTATTTACTCCCCGATATTTTATTCAACTTCAAAAATAATATTGACAACTGATAAAAATGGTCAGCTCTAGATAGTAATGTAAGAAAAGCTAAAATACATTCAAGTACGTAACGCAAAGAACATTTTAACATCTGCTAAAAAACCAAGTTTACAAAAACAAAAATTTGTACATTGCTACACAATTGTAACACAAAGTTAAATTTTCAGCTCAGTAGCAATTCATTTAGAGGAATTTTCAATTTTCAGTCCCCGTGTCCCTTAAATTTAAATCACTTTAAATGATCAATGTTCATTCACCGAGGGAAAGTGATTCATGTTTCTAATATTAGATTTGAAAGTTAACGTTTACAAGACAGCTTCTCTAAAGTTACACGCTCACATTTAATATTTGGACTGTTAACATTTACTCTGTTTCTTAAATTAGAAAAAGTTAACAATTAAATGTAGTCCAAAAAAAACAACTGCAGGCAATTGAAGGAGAAACTTTTAATGAAATTAAGCCGTATATAATGTGTCCCTGATTTCGGTTCTTCCAGAAAATTTAGTTCACCGTGTAATGGAGCAATCTGGAAGTATAATTCTTTATGAAGCCATATGAAGAAGAAATATCTGTGAAGATGTGAAACACTTCCAGGTCATTAGGCGAAATCACTTTCGATCACCACAAACAGCCTTCTTCGCTGTTTACGAGGAAGATAACTGGGACAACGTCGGTTTATGAATTCTAAACGACTCTCGTCTTATCCAAGTCGAGTAGATTTCAGTTTAACCTCCATTTCTTCGATTAATGGGTTCTTTTCAGTTGATTGAATTTAATTACCGTTACGTATTTAGCTCAAATCATTTTCTATTCCTGGACAAGTTGAGGACAGTACACAGGGTTTTCTATAATACAAACTGACGGTAAAGGGATGAAAGCAGTTCTAAAATAAAACTTTTTTTTCAACGAAAAATTGTGTTATAAATCTCATCTAATCATAAATGTAAATGTTAAATAATTACTAATTATTACAACAGCCAAATTATTCTAAATTTTAAGATGAAATTTTATAACATTTAGTTCTCTTAATTCCGTCAAAAGGAAAAACCTTGAGATTTTATTACATACGAAGCCAAATGAAGAACTATGAACATGTGTAACAATAGTAAGACGTGTAATTGCTTTCCTTGCACCATCTTTAGATGCAAATCTAAATTATTAAAAGAAATATAAACCGAAAAATTAATTGCCCTTATTGCATATTTTCTTTGTCGGCGGAAATGTTCGCGCAATTGTTTTGTTTCATATTTTATTTAATAAATTTTTGATAATAAATTATATATTCAGAGACATTTATTCTTTATATGACTTTATAGTGAATTGAACTTCCAGATCGCTCCATTTGACGGAGTACTAAATTTTATTGAAGAACCAAATTCAGCAACTGAGGATATTTGGTTAATTTTCTTAAAATTCAATAGTGTTTCACATTTCTCTTAATAAATTATTTATAATAATTGATGTTCGTACCTGAAGATATTTCGAAGAAATGAACGATATGTCGTGCCGTTGTCGTTTATATATACCAAACTTTCTTTATAAAATTTATTTCTGACCAATTTTACCGTTGAGCTTTTGTTTGTATTACTTCGTTTAAAATAAGTAACTATTAAATGATTACAGTTTATGAATGCTTTCCACAATCTATAACTTTTATCCAATATATTTAACACACATTCTCCAGAAATACAATAATTTTCAGTAAAAAATTTCTCAGGGAGTTAGCTCTCTGCCAACAATCTTAATTACGGTGCGAATCCTGCTACAACAATAGATGAAGTGAAAATGCTCGCCCCCTTCTCTCTCTCATGCAATCAAAATTACGGTTATAGCAACACAGTAAGTGGAATTAAAGGTATAGGAACGCCTGATAGGACTTACATAACTGGCAGTTGATTTCCACGCCGCTTTTCGCTCCAAAATAAAATGTATTAATAAATATTTACATTAATACCTTCTGAACTCTGCGAGATATCGATATGAAACAAATGAAAATTTAAGTTAAGATTCCTGTTTCAATACCTGAAATATTCCTTTAAATCCATTAAGTCGTTTCGGAAAAAGATCAAGAGTATAGGCAACCCGCATTCATTTTGTGGCTTCAATGCGCGTATAACAAGAAACTTTCCCGTAGAAATAATATTTGTATTATATTATGTTATATTAATATCTTTTGTAATATGTCTCAATTAAATATTCACGAATATTTGAGTCTCCTGTTTTTAAACCTTCAAATTTTCATTGAATTCCATTGAGTCGTTTTGGAGGCTATTCGAGACAAACATACAGACAAACATTTTAATTTTATTTGTTCGTATAGGTAATGAATGCATATTATTCGTCCCCTATTGGTACCTATACCAAAAAAATTGACAAGAAGTGGTGCGCGAGCCATCCTAATGTTTTGGGAATTAGTAAAACTATTTTACGATAAGTGTAGCGCTACACGCTTCTACAAGTCAGTTTATGTACCGAATAGGACATTAAAAGTGTCAAATCGTTTTCTTACATATTTAAAGGAAAATATAATTTATATCTGTTATTTAGCATAGGCAACAGAAATATTATTCAAGTCCTTAAGAATGACGTCTTTATTGTACTTTAATTCCTTAAAGTATCTAGAATTTTATACTGCGTTCAAGGAGAGTAGAAGGACGGTTTTTTCATTATTTAAAACATTTGGTGTATTTTAGACTATCTTAGGTTTCCTCGTTTTTTTATCTCCTGGAAAGTATTAGGAATATTTCTCATACTTTTATTGAAACGGAAATTTTTTCGAGTCTCTTAAGGTGCCGTGCTTATTAAAATGTGCAAAGAAATTAATAATTAGGAAAATTGAGGGAGTGTGTTGGGGCTTAAGCTTTCGCTGAACTAAATGGAAACCCAAGAACCGCTTTTCTTATCGTCTGTACTGCTAATTTACAATCTGTTCACTTGGAACAATTAGTAAATGATTTACAAGGTATAAGCTACAATTAAGAGAATCTAAATAGTAAATCAAAAATGATTGTGCTTTAGTCTATAGACATGTTCACTATTGTCCAACATGTTCACGGATTGTTGGCTCAATCTCGTTTGATGTCTCTTACTTCGTTTGGTCATAATTTAGTCAAAGTAACCACTTATACAACGGGAAAACCTTCAATCGCTAATTGTTTTTTACCCGATTATTTTTCAACCTCAAAACGAAACGTCGTATCTTATACAATTCAGGTTTTATAAATTTTAATTTTACTGTTTATAAAACGTTATTTTCTAAATTATTTTGTCATATGTTATATCAGATAATTGTATACTTAAATATATATTGAGAGAAGTTTGAATCTGCGTCGCACTAGACGCTGGACTTCTTTGTATCTCAAGACTGTTCCTTTTCTTCTTAACCATGCGGTTGTCCTCATTGTAAATAATAATTACTGACAGTCATTCTGGAACATCTGATAAAATGCAACTGTGCACCTTTCTTAAATTATACGTATATAAATCCACTGCAAATATTTATCCTGAAAACATTTTAGTTACAATATTAATTACATGCCTAATAATTGAAATTAGATCAGCAATGAGGCCAGACAACCTGGGGACAAGTTTTCATTTGTAAAAATTCCAAGCTTTTACTCACATATACAGCACAATCCAACTTATTCCGTTAACAAATATTTGCGCTGAACAATTTAAGCGATTCAATATTTACATTACCCCATTTTTGTGTAATTATTCACAAAAAAATAACTAAGGGCGACGACAGTGATCTACTCGCTTTAAAAGCTGGTTTATGTTTATTCAAGCAGTAAACACGCAGACACTAAAGCAATATGAAGGATAAGTACGAGTAATAAGATATCTTAGTTTCACACCACTGGAAAATTCTTTATTTTAAGAAAATTTTGATTACTTTTTATTACTTTTATTACTTCAGTGTACTGATGGTGGTTTCGTTTAGCGTTAAATTATGAAATGAACATAAAACCGAGTCAATTTTAGAATAGGATAATCCTATGTCGTAGTTATGTGCGGTTTCACAAAAACAGTTACTTTTTAGGTAACGTGTTATTATCTAGAAATTTAAATTCGTTTAGGTGCTATTAATATTCTTTTATATTCGACGTTCCGCACGGGCTACCATTTCAGGGGCGAGTAACGAAACGGGACATGGCTGTATTATTTACCTTACGAAATTATTGAAAGTTATAGCTTTGTCGTCTAAGGAAAGTTCCTGGTAGTCTGGTTCCTCTCCTAACATTTGTTATGATGTAAAATTCCTTGGAAAAGACGCGAATATGTCTGTATTTGATATTATTGGCAGTTTTGGGAAGTGACACGTGCAGCATCGATTCCAGTTCTTTTTTTGTTTTGTCCCGAACAAAGGCGTTTGTTATTTTATCTGATGCAAAGCAGTGATTGCGTCTTAAAATCTATGAAGTCGACAGCACTTCATAATTTATCAGTTCACTTTATAAATATTTGGGACGTACCCTTAATTAATTTTCTCTTAAAAAGGCTACTTGTAAAGACAATTTGTGGACAAAAGAGTCCGGCCAACACTAAAATTCTGGCTCAAAGCCGTGCTTCGATTTCAATGCTGCAAAAACATTCCATTAATATTTAATTAATTATGAATTTTACATTTTTAAAATACCTCAATACTTTCCTTGTTGTAAGGTCACACTACAAATCGTGACGCACTGTCGAGTTTTTTCACAAACTGGGTGAGAGCCCGGCTTTGCCCGGATATTTATTAGACCGGAAAATGAATTAATTACACACTTATTTCTTGGTCAACACGTGATTTAACTGCAATGGGCACTCCCCGACCTACGTCCGGGATGATGACCCTAGTCGTGTAAAAATTTGCCTATTTATCATTAAGCTGAATAAGTGGTTTTTGAGTTTCCCCTTTTCTCAAAGAAAGATTAATCCACAACACTCCTACTCATTAATTTCTTTGGGCAATTCATTATACCATGGAATACCTCCTTAAAATGTATATTCTAGAAAGTTCCTTATTAAATTTATTAACTTGTCTTGTTGAAAATTGGTGAATTAAAAAAAACTTACTAAATGCATTACAAACCTTTCTTTAGTCTATAAATAAAAGTTGATACATCTTTTATTTAGTTTTCCACCGAAAAATAACCTAATTGTTTTGATACTTTCACCCCTACTGTTCTCTTTCCTCCATGATCAATTTTCCGTATATATGTTAATTATTTTTTGTTCACCATTGTCAGCGCTGTGAAACACTATCTTAATTATGTTACTAGTATTAAGTTCAGTAGCAAGTCTTTTACTGGATTTTAAATAATTTTTTTAGAAGATGATTGGAAAATGTCGAACCGAACACTACGTCCGAGTCGACGCCAGAACCCGATGCATTATCCTGTAATTTTTTTTACACCTAAACCTCTACAGAATGGCCGAGATTCAATTGAAACAATTCTTCTCTCTTTGAATAGAAATTGCTGCACCTCTGATCAATTTGTACTGTAGCGTTCGTATTTAATTTTGTTGAAACTTTTAATAGAATGGATTTGTAATTCATTCTTAGAATGCGTTGGTGGAGATTTCTAGGGATTTCCAAAGGATGCACACAAAAGTTATACCACAGTTGTTTTGATCGATTCGTAGTTCTGCGAAAAATATTCTACGGGAGGTCGAATACTGCAATAGAAAACCCTAGAATTTGAGGGAAGCGTTTGGCCAAATTAGTCACAAGACAGTGTTTGTGTAGGAGAAAACACCCGAACAAGGGCGTTGTTGAAAAAAATCGGTAGTCAGTCAGTCGGAGTTAGAGAAATGAGACGGAGGATGTAGTAGTTGTGTTACTCCGACCAACGCTGCCGACTCCATAAACCTCTAGAGGCCGCCGTCACCACCGAGAATCGTGTCTGCACCACTGACAAACAAACAAAGACCTTGTGTCGACATACGAGTAATGCCTTATACGTTTCATCTTCCGTTAGTTTGTGTGCCACAATTTTGTTTCAATCAGCTTGACTGTGGCCCCTGAATGAGACAAAATTTAAATTCCTTTTAAATTTGTGTTAGGTCCTGTTCAAAGGTAGATATTTTAACGACTATGTATAAATGGAAAGCCGGAGCGATTGAACATGTTAACAGTAAATATATTTTTATTGGGAAATAAATAATTACTCAATTCTATTTAATTAAATTATTTATATACTTTTCACATTTTTCACATTTAATAATAACAATTGCAATTAAAAGAAGTAAACTTTACGCCATTCATGACTGATATTCTAACCTTAGGCTGTGGAGATTGTAATTAGAAAAATTAATTCAAATACTCCATTCAATTCAGTACATTTTCGTATATGCAAAAAGAGAAACTATTTTTGTAAGAGTGGTGTAAATGAGAAACAATATAAAATAGAAAATATATAAAAATCTCCGTTTTATAATTTTATTTATATAAAAAGAAACAATATTCTTCTATCTGAAATGTTTCAACAATAAAGAGTAAATAAATAAATTTTAAATATTATATTGGGTTGTACTTGACAGTTTGTTACGCTATTTAGGATAAATCTCAGAAAACGCGTGAAGTGACATCCTCATTAATATAAATTAATATCAATGCATATTCAAATGTTAATGTCAAAGTGAAGTCGATGTATTTCTTTTAGGTTTTTTTCTTTCATGGTTTAGACATTTCAAAAACAATGGTTTATATTAGATTAGGAGTATTATGTATATAAATAATTTTAATTATATATCTGCCATCGGGCTTACGTCCAATTTTAGATTAACAAGGATATACAAAACATATTTAAATAGAGGAATATTATTTTTCCCGTAAGATAAATAAGAAAAATGTTAGATAAATGTTTATTCGGAAAATTATATTATATATTCCCTTTCAACCATTTTAAATATAAAATATGTTGTTAATCATTGTGATATTTTTATTATAAATTAAGTTGTATAAGGAAAGCATGCATTGCAATGAGTTTTATGTAGGGACAGTTTGTAATAGACTACGGTCTGTTACCGTAGTTACAACATAAAAAACCTAATAAAAGTAAGAGAATGTAATGAAGCTTCTTGAGTTGCATTAAATATTTTAATATGTCTGTGAAACGATAATTTATCTTTACGTAATTTTAATATTTTGTTATAATAATCTTATCTTGAAAAATTCAAAATGAGTTTTGAAATTAACTATTATCTTTAATCTCTGCAGTATGTTTGTATCTCTATCCATTCAAAGCAAATAGGTATAATTGTTGCCCCATTTTTACTTCATTCATAATTGTGTATTTCCCCCAAAAACTTATATTTTGTTCCTTCTATGCGTCAGTTTTTGCAAAACTGTTAAGCTTAAATAGAAACTTTGGCAGTCAATATCAAATACGATGCCCCTTCTTCAAAATTTAAATATCTACCCCACGCACAGTTTGTGCAAATTATTTCGAAATCAAATCTCCATTCATCTTGGCTTTCACGGGTTTCAAGTGCTTCTGACGGGGATATTTTAGTGTTCCAATGTAATGTGCGCTTATAAATGCCCTTTCTGGCAGAGCAGCCGATAAAACGAACCGTATTGTTTATATAGCGAAATTTATTACGTATGTTACATATTTGATGTGAAACTGCGAGGTCTGCAATTGATGCGGACGTAGTATAAGTGCAATAAGATTCCTCATTTCCCATTCGTATCTTACGTTGCGCTGAAATTATATGCGATACGATCTGACAAGAAAACTATCTTCTACTGGTTAGTCAGCTTTTATTATAGATTCGCTTCTAAACCAATCTCTTATATCTATAAGAGCAATTGTGACATCAATTCGTATTTCGGGACCTCCACAGGAAAATCACTACTTCACCCCAATTGTCAAGCAGTATTTTTGAGAAAAACGTGAGAGGCCACATCTTGTAACAAAAAATTAATAGACTCCAAAATTTTGGTCCCAACAATACCAGATTCAGAAACAACAGTTTAATACATTTAAATTACTACATAATTTTCCTCTGCCTGTGTTTAATAATTTAAATTGGATGTTGGTTATAACCGATAACAGACAGTTTATTAATATGATATTTAATGAAACACTTCGCTTTTGACGACAAACTTGAATCGTCCTGTCAGTCTGCCGATGAAGAAATTTTCATTTACTTTATATCATTACAATTGGCTACCTCAAGGCTTATTTCCTGGTAAAGTCTCACCTATCGTGTACCACATCTTGCACTTTAACGATAAATATTTTTTTAGAATTTATTTGACAAAAAGGATGAAGAAAGAAGCCAACTACACGTAATAATAATAATTATAATAATTTCCTGCTAGGGGCTAAGGTAAGGTCACACAAACCGGGATTAAGACTTCTGGAGGATCAATACGTTGACCACGTATCACACCAAATTCGGAATGTGTCCTGTAAGATGACAGTCCGCAGTCGACCCGGTAGGCCAAGGCCCTGAATGGGTTGCAGAGCCAACGACGAAGATGGAGGCTAAAGTAAAAGTGACACACTGATTTCAAATCCTACAGATCGATTTGTCTACTGCCAATTATCTCAAAAATGTTTGAGAAATTCCCAATGAAAAGGGTGCGGCCAATAATAGAACACCAGAATAGAATACCAGAATTCCTATTCGGATTCATAATAAAACACTCAATAATTGCTCAAGTGTATACAGTAACTGCCAATACTGAACGAGAACTGCTTGAAAAACTAGTCGGCTGAACCCGTCTTCTTAGAAGCTTTCAACAAAGTATACCATGAGGCTTGATAGATAAATTACTCAGAATACTCCCGAAGGATACAGTGCAGGCAGACAAGTCGATGAATACTCTGATCTGAAAGGGAGTGCACCAAGGTATACAATAGTACTATCAACTGGTGTTTGCAGCTGGACTATCGGGGTCGCAGATTTGTGGCCTAGAGGATTCACGCCTCATTACTTAATTAGTGGACCTCCGTATATCAAACTACGATTAATTTAGAAGATTGGAATAGAAAAATCTCGACCTGACACAGAATCTTCTAAATTCTGTCTCATTGCCCGTAGCCTGAGCTTCAATTAAAGCATTTGTTCTGTTCGAAACTACGATTAATTTTATCTGACACCTTAAAATATTTACATTATGTCAATTATATGCAGCATGAAAAAGTAAAGGATACGTAACCTATATCAATTAGAAGGAATGTATCTTTGTCCCTATACGACTAATCCGATTGCCATGAAATTTTGGCAGGTGGTAGTTTTCACCCTAGAGAAGGTTTCATTTCTTCTCCCTTTTCAGGCCAAAAAGGGTCCCAACCTCAGAAACTTCTGAGTAGATGTCACGCAATTCGCACGAAGTTTTCGAATAACATTTTGCGCCAACCGCCAGAGATCTCCCTTGTAAATTAAACGAGACGAGGTAAACAGACCTTGCAACAGGCGAGAATATAACATTAAATACCTTTTAAAGTTAACATTTTATTTAAATAATTATAGTTTTAAATTAGTTAACAAATATGCTAAAAGTATTACAAGTCCCAGTTCTGATGATTGAGGCTTATTATTTAAAGGAAGGACCACGGTCATGCGCACACACGTTTTAGCGCTTACCAAATTATTATGCTTATTTAAAGTACCAGTTGATTTCTTGACTCGATTAAGGTACTGCGAGTCATCACGATGGCTGTGATGAAATTAACATTCCGTCATACGTCGTACGGTAGGAGGCATTAAAAGGAAAATTTAAAAGAAAAAAGACGAGGTTTTCGTTCATGGTTTAATCGCGTGTTGGTAGAGAATTACTGTCGGATTGTGTACTATACCGGTCTTATATAAATGAATTTCCAGGCAACGACGACAATTAGTAATTAATAAATCGTAGTATGATATACAGAAGTTCATTCGGTAAGTAATCGGGTGAAATTGCGGTCTTGTATAATCCACAGTGCCACACGGACTCCCTACCATCTGCGACTCGGACAGCCCAGAAGCAATCGCTCGTTGAAGGCACTGTTTCGATGTGCGAAATTGGAAGGAACGGTGGTGATTACATATGCAGATAATACCACGACACTAGTAGTAGAGAAATATCAAAATTTCTTAACTACAAGACTACAAGCAACCAGAAACTCAATTTACTAGGCTGAACAATAAAGATAAAGCTAAACGGTCAATAATCGCATATTCAAATATACTAGTACTGAATATAATTAGCATCACTGCCATGTCCCCAGTTGTAACACTAGACATAAAAGCTTAGTTAGGAAAAACAAATTAAAGAAAAAAAGGGAAAGAAGCATCGAAAAAAGACCATTCTACTGCTTACATGCAAGAAACTTCAAGTTTTCAATCTCTAACAAGCTATTAATTTATAACCAAATATTGAAACCACGGTTGCTCTACGGTGTCCAGCAGCCATCAGCTGAGTAACCAGCCAGCAAGGACGTCGGGGATCGTCACAGCACCGTGGTGATGTACCCACCTTATTGTTTCCTGCCTCTGGTCGTTTGTATATAGTGTTCGCTTTTCTCCCCCATATTCGATTTATACCCACTGGGCGTTTAGCTTTCCCTTAGTTAAAGATTCAATAATGCTCCCGATGTAGTGAGTGAGGATCCTCTTAAATATCTAATTTAATAAATCTGCATTTGTTAAAATTTAAAACTTATAATTTTTTTTATCCCGTATTAATTAAACAACTTAAATTCATTTCCCCCCAGTTACCTATTATAGAACCCACACCACAGTATGAATATTTTGTTCATCTTTAAAAAAATAATCCGAATCCATTCGAGACCAACGAATACCTCAGTTATAAAAGTAAAGTACCTAGAGTCATTTATATATATATAAGATGAGCGGTTAATCATCCACAGAGCAAGAGGTTCCAATCCGATCACGAAAAAACGTGCTGATTGGAAAATGATCTACCTGAACTCTGGGTATAAAATTTCAGTGCCATATTTTGTATGTTTTCTACATAGCACATAATTTAATAATTTCTAATATTAGTCCACGGTGATAAATAAATTTTCCATTATTGGGTTACACGTAATCCTGGTACACATGCACTTTCCTTTGAGTCATACATTACACTTATTACCATTTTTTCCTTGTAAATTATTGCTCCTTACGTATTGTTTTAACCTCACTCACGTCTACACATTTTACTTTGCCATTCAGTCTAATATTTCACTTAAATATTACCTACTCGCATTGAATATGTTGAATTGATGCGGGGAATATTCCGAGGTGTTGAGAAACTGGAAGCAGAGCGTCAGCAACAACCACTCTTCATGACCTTTTAAGGTGCGAAGAGCTGTTTGTACTCTTACGGCTGCTATTAAATATTTATGGGGGAATCTATTATACAGAAATCTCCAAAGATGTGCTCAGAAAAATCTATATCGGTGGAAGCTCGGAAAATGCTGTCTTTTGTTACCGTGTGCAAGTGGCACAAACCTCCAAAACGGCAACAGAAAACATCGCGAAGTAAGAAATTAATCGTATCAAATTTACGTATAGTAAGAAATTTGTAATACTGTTATAATTTTTTAAAATTAGCACAAAGCTCTGGTATTAAGTTGTGAGTAATTTAATATGAGTTAATATTTTAAATAAAATACATGGCCAAAAGTCAGAATAATTTAATTTGTAAACGTTTCGTCTTCCAACTTGAGGGACTTCCTCAGTTCTTTAATTAAAATATAACAAAACTCCACGTTTCCGCTGCAACGTCCAAGGCCGAAATTGATTAAGCCATTCGTTTCGCAAAGTCGTTTTCGCCCAGGCAAGTAGCAGTCGTAGACAAATGACTCCATATAACAGAAGGTTCTTTTTTATTGTTCAGCGAATCAGAGTATGACGGGACATTTTCACTGCCCTGTTCACACACACACACACACGCACAATATTTCGGTTGACGAAGCAATGGTGTATTGACCTTTCCATCAAAGGGTGGGAAGTTGAGAACTTCAGAAGAGCTTGTGCGAGAATTGGCATTCGGGAAATAGGGGCTCTGCTTTCTACGATGCGATCTGTTTTTTTTTTTGCTAAATTTCTAGATGCCGACGTTTCAACCGTAAAAATTGCCTTCGATTGCATCGGTCTTTCCGTGAAACCCGATTTTAATTATTTCCCACTTAACAGGTACTAGTTGCTCGTATTAAACAGATTATTCCAGATAAAATCATCCTGTTATTTGTAAAAGTCTTGCAATGGTAACTGTCACGTGTGACAATGTCCAACACACTAAATGCAAGCCACGACGAGAAATTTAGCATGTGTATACAGGTTTATCCATTTAAAATGCAGGTCTGTATTACTGTTATAATTCAATTAAAATCTATTATTTTCATATTTTAAATAAATATTCTATATTAAATTTTATGCCTAGTTGCTGAGGAAGTCCACAAATATGAAAGAAACGTTGTAGAGATCTAAAGTATATAACAATATATTTTGCTGACAAATTGTAAGGATCTTTGGTTTATGTATTGTATGTATTTATTATTACTACAACAGGTGGGCATTTGCCCGGTGGCAGTATTGATAAAAGTTCAAAGATAAATTGTTGATAAATTAAAAGAACAAAGATTAATTACAAAAAAATTAAAAACACAATTTAAAAATATTTCACGTCCCTTTTTTTACAAAAAAAGCAACTAACTTTTTTTAAAAACATTAGTATTCTTAGGGAAAGCCTCTAGTACCCTTGGAGGCAAAGCATTCCAGTCCCTTATTACCCTGTTTACGAAGGAATATTTTCCCAAATCCGTTCTTTGGTCCCTTTCCTTTATTTTGTATATAATTCGAATAGTTCTCCCATTATTCATATATATTATAGCAAACTTCAGATTTTGTAATTAATTAATTTGATTTATTAACTAGCTGTTTTCTAGTGCGACTTAGAAAGTTGTAGACAACATAATAAAATTAATTCAGATCAAACTCACAGATAACAATATTCCTTATATGAATAATTATGTGAATATCAATCGAAGACACAGATCGTTACAAAATTTATTTGTGGAGATTATTAAAAAATTATTGAAATAGTGTATCTTTCCTTGACATGTTTGCTTATATTCACGATTGTCGAAAATTACAAGAGTCTCGTACTTTTCCATAGAATGTACTATAAAATTGAATGAATCCTCAGTTTATCATGAAAAAATTTTAATTCGTCTATTTTCAATGTTATTACAAGAATGTATCGACGGTTTCCCCAGAAACTATGCTGAATAAGCAGTTCTTTGCTTGTGGCCTCTTCAACTTACAAAAATTATTTCAAAAATAAGTCCATGTTGATTTTAAAATAGGAGCAGTTTTATCGAATGAGAGCAGAAAAATAGACAAAAGATGCCTAAAGTGACCAGTAAATAATGAATGACAACATGCACTTACGGCAGCGCAGGCAGCCATTGAAAAATTGTGTTCACCGGACTGCTTACAGAATTCCTATTAAATCTGCGATCCTATGAAATACAATAATCAGTTATGACTGGGCGTTTGCCATCCGAATGTCTAATGTTGGCGCGATGTTAATTATGACTAGTTTTTAAGGCACGTTTAGTTTAGCCTATGTAAGTGGCGTCACACTCTGCACATGGAATTTTAAGACAAGGATCTAAGGGATTTTTACAATTCTTATTATTGGAGGACATTTATATAATAGCTAGCAGGGGATCCGGTGTTGTCCGAGTATTTATTTATATTAACCCAGTACATTATTTGTTGGACAACACATTAATACACCGGCATCGAAAACGTCACAATATGAACCTCAAATATACTCCCATTACCTGGAGAGAGTCGAAATTACTCCAGGTACAATAGCAGGGCTAAAAAAAATTTCAATGCTCTAACAGAATAAAAGTTCTCCCACACTTTAGGGACAAATTTTTACTTAAATTCGCATGTTAAAGGACATAATGTAACAGCAACTAGCATTACACTGATTTTGACGCCAAACCCGATAGTTTCCTTGTTGTTTTCATATGACTCAATTACACCCCCACCCCTAAAATTCTGAAAGGGGTTGAACTTGTACACAAATATTTTCGGGGAAACATTACAAAATTAACTGACCTCAAAAATATCTTTTCCACACACATGAGCCTTTATTACAAATAATAATCCCGCTAATTCCACTCCTTCCCGGGTATTATTTCCAAAGTGTTTGGTTTTGGGCCTCGAGGGTTATGGAATCAAAACTTTTCTGTCCTTAACATGTATTAGGCAGAAGTGTGTATTACCCCGTCCCATCCCCCTGTTAGGGGATTTGGAGTGCTAAAGTAGGCTTGTGAGATTTTCACATAAATATAAATGTATTTATTCAATTAAGTTCAAATTTATTCTGAAGAGTTTCTTTAGAAAGCAGTCCAGTGTGTTATTATGCTCGAATTACAAGATTTTTCATGTCTATAATTCTGTCCGAAGTTAAGCTAATACGCTACTGTCAATATTTTATCTATATTACAAGTTCTGCTCCTTAGGACTGTCCCAGAGGTACGGATAACTAAAACCTCCTAATGCGCAGAATTTTCCTGATACGCTGTTTTTGTAATGAAATGCAGAGAAATACGTAATTGAGAACGAAAGGCTATCCGATGGTAAATTGTCATCATGGAAGCCAATACAGAATTTGTTGAAAACTGAAGTTATCTGTTTGTATCACTTATTAAGAGACATCGAATGTAGAGTGTTTTTTTGGTGTTATTCTGTCCTAAGACTGGTCTGCTGCAATCCTCCATGCAAACTTTTCCTGCGGAAGCCTTTTCATTTTTACATAGCTACCACATCCTCCCTATCCTGCTTAACGGATTCCATCCTTTGCCTCCCTCTGCATGCAATTTATTATGTTTTGTAAGTCTTATTCTGACTCCCCTAATACTACAATAACATCGGCAAACCGTAGGATTTTTATTTCTTCTCCTTGCAGGATGATTCATTTTCCACATTCCGTTTCAACTTTCATCACCTGTTCTATATATAAGATAAATAGCATTGGCGACAGACTGCATCCATGTCTTACTCCCTTCTTTATCTTTAATTATTATTACTGTTGAATGCCATCTGTAGAAGTTATGGATAACTTTTCTTTCTCGATATTTTATTCCTGCGCTTTTAAAAATCCTTAATACTGTGTTCCAGTTCACATTATCAAAGGCTTTTCTAAATATACAAATACTATGAACGTAGGTCTGTTTTTTCTTTTCATGTCTTCTAAAATTAGACGCAAAGTCAATATTGCTCCTCTTGTTCCTACATTCGTCCTAAACCTCGTTCCATCCTCATATATACTATTTTCGTTAATATTTTGCATGCATGAGATGATAAACTAATTGTCCCGTGCTGCTCGCATCTGTCAGCCCCAGTCTCATTCGGTATTGTTATAATTATGTTTTTTACTACCATCTTCTGGTATTGTTCCAGTTTCGTTCCTGAACAGCCATGATATTGCTTCTTCACCCGATGAGCTTATCAGCTTCGCTGGAATGCTATCAATTCCTGTCTGCCAGCGCCCTATCAAACTCTGACATTAAACTTTTGTCCCCCAACTCTTCATGATCCACCTCCTCTTCTTCTTCTACAATTACTGACTGATCTAGATTTACACCGTGATACAGCTATTCTAAATATTCCTTCCATTTCCTCCTTTATCCCTAATTGGCTTTCCATTCACACTCCTGATGTTCTTGCTAATAGTTTTCCTCTCTCCAAATATTTCTTTGATTTTCCTATAAGCCCAGTCCTTTTCACCATGAAATCCTCAACCGCTTTGCATTTCTCTTGAAGAGAAGCCTCTTTAGCTGCATTGCACTTCTTATTTCATTCTTCAAGCCTCTGTACAGCTCTTTACCATTTCCATCTCTCGCGTTTTTATATTTACGTCTTTCATCAATCATTTTTATTATTTCTTGTGTCATCCACGCTTTCCTATTGGCCTGCGCTATTCTTCCTATTTTATCGTCTGCTGTTCTAGTTATTTCTTCCTTCAAGAGTGTCCATTACTCTTCTATATGGTTTCTAGCTCCTTTTTATATTAACCTACACTTGATATCTTCTTCGAAACTCTGAAGCACTTCCTGTTGTTTCAGTTTTTCTATTTCCCATATTATTTTAATTTCCTTTGTGAGTTTCTTTATTTTCAGTCTAATTATGTGGTTAAAAACAAATATGGCGTATAAACAACCATTTAATGTATGAAGTATGTATTCTATTTCTCTGGGATTACTACGGCGTATTGATTATTATATTACATTTAACGTCCATATTTGTTTATTAAAAGCTTTGAATATATCATTCTCTTTTTTCTGAACATTTTATAAACATGACATAGAAACGACAGACATTTAGCCGTCAAAATTAATTCGGAATTGCAAGAGAACGCGAGAAACGAAATATATTGTGCGCAACCAAAACACGCGATCAAATAAAAAGTGTGTAAAGCAGTTCATATAATTGGCCTGAAGGGAAAGCCATCGATGTTACTGGAGAATGAGCCAAATGTTGATGGTTTAACTTTTGTTTCGTCGGTTATTTTGATGGCGGCTTTAAGGGAACAGAGGCTTCTGTCGGCGCCGTTAATTTTCGATTTCGATGAAACAGAGGCGAAACTTCAAAGGCGCTTTCTCGCCGAAGCCAGCAAATGGGATCCCCCAATGCTGTCAACAAGGAACACTGAAGATTATTGGTTTGAAAATATAAAATATTTAAAACATCCATCAGAAAATGAAGCTTCGATTTATAGATTGGAAGCGCGAGGGAGTGGGAACGGTGGGGACATTCTACCTGAAATCATATCAAATCTGTCTATTCTTTAATTTTAAGTCTATCTACGTGTAATAATAAAATATTCTTTAGTTTGCACACCAATTTTGATATGAGGAACAGTAACACAATATCTTTATGTTACAGCGTTTATTCACAGACTGCAATATAAAGCATATCTCGAAAATCACAGTTGAACACAGAATATAACCAAAGAACTTCAAATAACACAGCATACAATTTCATAAAAGTTTCAGTGTCCACTTTATTATTTGTTTAATTAATAATATTCAACACTTCAAAAGCAATTCTTTTGGATCCCTCGTCTAATATAGTGACGTTGTCAGAACCAAAATTGTTTAAATTTAAAACGGCTCTTAATAAAACCGTTCAAATTTACTGTCTGAAAGTTTGTTATTTAATCCCTGTTTTCCATGTCCTTTAGGTTTGGTTGATGTAACAAAAACCGAAATTTGAATAAACGATTTATTCACAAAATTGGCAGTAGAAAATGTTAGGACAATAAAATCACCGCTGACCTTGCAGTTGATGCGACTATAAACAACAAAAAAAGTAAAAATTGCAGAAATTTAAACCAATTCACAGTCACGATATTTTTATTTCGCCGAAAGCCTTTGACTTGTTTCGCCATAATCATCTGAAACTAATGTATATACGTTGAAAAATCGGCAAATCAAATAACTTCTACTGCTACATTGAATTTTTATTCCACCTACAAAACGCCAGTGTGTTTTTGAAAGCGACTAGAACATATGTTATAATAAGTATATTTATAGTTTCTTTACAAAAGAAAATATTAGTACAGTATGTTTCATCAGTTTGAGTATAATAAAAATATGGTCTTATTGAAGGGCTTTAAATAAAATAATAATATGATTCTCGTTTTTCCAGGCAAAGGCATGTCAAAAAATAATATTTTTTTTGTAAATAATGCTATACAACCTGCTCAAACAAGAATCTGAAAATTTTTCGCGACTTAACAGAAGCGCAAAACAGATCTTATAAACTGACAAAATACCTCCAATCCTCAAGAGGGGACTAAATTAATGAACCCAAATATATTAGGCTAACAGTTATTCATAAGTTTACCTACGGCGGAGGAAGACGTTTTCGGCAATAACACGAAACCATCAAAGATTGTCTATTCTAGGGTTACGTACCAGCCTATTATAAATAAAACCCCGGGCAGCGCCGGGCACACAGCTATACATATAAAATGCCAAGTAATAACTAATAGATCTTACATTACGTATACTACCAAACATAACTAATGTAGAACGTACAGTCATAAGTTTACCTTTAAGCCAAAAAAACTAGAAATAAGTGAGCTTTTGTCAGATCATTTTAAAAATAATTAACATTAATTTCATGCTGACAATGTTCAACGCCAAGGTAATTTTAACCCTTAACTTATATTTGCAGAATTTATTTTTATAAGCAATAATAGAGAAAACATTATACTCTGCTAGAAATGTTTTCCAGTGGTGTTTTAAAAATGAAATGTGTTATTTTATAAAAGGTAATTAAGTATAGTCATTTATTGAAGAAGTGAATAGAAAATTCCGGGACTTCTTCCCAGGACCTCCCGCTTACAGTCTTAATTTAACTATAATTATTAATTATTCTTTTGTCATTAAACAAATATCACTGCACCTTTAATATATTTACACGAAGTTCATTCCTCACTGAAGTCCTGAAAATTAGGCTGTGAATAATATGAATTAGGAGCCTGAGCTACAGGTCGACAGGTCTACAGGGGTTCACGAGTTGACTCTTATTATCTCAGATGGTAGAGCCCTCTGCCGGGACGTCTCGGGTTCGAGTTATGGTCATAGAGACTTTTTTACTGATCTTATAAATGGCTGAGCTTCAATGGAAGCCATATAGATTATTATTAGAAGTTGTCAAAATAACGAAATCGATATAGGAAACGTTCTCTGTACATTGTTTCGGATGTTAACATGGAACTACGCATAATCACCTAGTTGAAGTTACTATACTACAAAATAAATTACCATAATTCTGAAGCATGGAGGTATTTATTATAAATATATCAATATTTTAATTTCTAATTATTATATGATTTGATCGTACTGACTAAGTCAATTAAATGTTAAAATACATAATGTAATCAAGTGACCAAAGGCTCTAAATCAGTCTATTTTTTAAAAAAAGCACCAATTAATAATTTATTAATTATCTTTACGTTTTGTGATTCATATAATATTTAAATTCCTTCAAGAAAATGTACGAGTATAATATAATTTTGAATGTAACGTTTCTATGAATACGATATGATCAAATATCGAATGCTCTTGTGTATAAACTTTATATCAGAATCAACATTCCGATGGATTACTCTGTTTAACTATGTTCTGGTTCAGACTCGAATTAGTTAGATAATATAATTAACATATATTTATAATAATACTCAATATGATACTGGTTGGCTTTTCAAATATAACTTATGATTTCAAAAATGATGAACATATCAGATAAGAGAACTTGTATACCATAGTTATTCTTTATTTAGAGTCGCGTCAACTGCTAATGGTTATTAGCGACTACGGTTGGGGGAACTCGTGGTCTGTAGTTTTCACAGTGTGAAAACACACAACATTGGGACCGGGACCTCTGTGATACGAGGCAGCAACGCTAACCACTACGCCACAGGAGGTCGGCTGAAGTTAGTTTTTGTGTAATAGGATCATCAGACAAAAAATTGAAAACCTGAAAGGGTTAGTTTGTGGCACCAATTAAACTTTGGACCACGATTGCTCTGAGAAACTAAAAGGATAACTGTGTTCACACTCGTAATTAAACTGTGAATGTTCATTATAACTATAGAAAACTTAATATTTTACTAAAGAATATTTTTAAAAAAAATCAAACAACTCATCTATAGATTTGAAGATAAGGTTGTTTCTTACCAACGCAGAAACCTAAGAATTTGGTGGCAAAATTTAATTTTGAAAGTAAATCTAGTGGAAATAAGAACAAGGTTGATGGCAGAGTTCATTACTATCAATAGTTGTGGGATCAAATCGGATACTACTGACAGAGATAACAACAACACAAATTAGAATGTGTTATCGGCAATATTCACATTTTAAACTTTAATAATGAAACCCACGAATACTCGACAGAAAAGCGAGAAATAATTTTTTGTACGATTGAAAGTCCACACAGAGGAGTCTACTCAATTAACAATTAGACTAAAAGGAATGTCCTTTTTATGAATTTTACGAAGAGCGTAAGCTCGAGTATAATTGTCAGAGGTCATAAAAAATATATAAATCTTTCAGATCACTTCAGATGTTTCCATGTATTGAGTGGGACTTCAAACTTTTCAATGGCAGTATTAAGACATTTTTAAGGACAATTCGAATACGTATTGGAGTCATCTAATCATTGATTGGTTTTAGAAAGATATTAATCCCAGGAAAGTAGAACTGTAATTGCTAATTTAACCGTTATAGTATATTATAGGTCTATCTAATAACGAGATGACATTTCTGTTTGTAATGCTTTCAGACGTGGGTGGTTTCAGAGAAGGGCGATTAACTCGTTTGTAAAAGCGTTCAGCTAGTTCAAATTAAGAACAAATAGTGACGACACTGTTTTTGTACCAAATAATATAAATTCGCTGGTTGTACATTATCCCTGATGTTGATTTTGAATAGCAACTGAGCCTGTACGGCTTCTATAGAATTTATCCTTCTCAGAATTCTGATCATTTTCTTGCCTCCAATTTATCTTGGAAGCGGTTTCCGATTCTAAAGATTACCTGACTCCTTTCTCAATTTCTCTCTTTCCCAGTGCTGAATAAGTAATACAGAATTTTCTTATCGGTCCTATAAATGAATTTATATATTATAGTTGAAACGCGTACGTATATAACATGATTAAGAAAAACGTCACAGTTTCTGGGTAAGCTAAATCAAAAAGTTACACAGTCGATTTTATTCTCTTACAATCCTACGAATAACGGTGCATATCTATGTTCCAAAAGTCATCTAAGTCTTCTACCATCTTCATTAACACACTTAAATTAATTATTTTTATGGTGGATAAAACCAAGGTGTCTTGACATCATGTTCATTATATTTAGTTTATTACAATTCTTTAAAAGTTAGACTAAACCGTTTTCAAAAGTGTAATTTAACGGAAAATATTTCCATATTTATAAGAAAATATTAATATTAAAAATCTCCAGAATTCAAATAGGTACAAGATTCTAATTTATAAGCCGTATATATAATGAAAGTATTTCTGTCATATACATAAGTAAAATGGTTTACTTTAAATACCTAATTTAATATTAGCAGGCTAGAATAATTTTCACCACCTTAACGTCCCAAGATTATTTTAAAATTGATTTAGAGTTAATGGACAGAGTATATTTTTAGTCCCTCTGGGCTACCGTAGAAATCAATTAAGTTACAGGGAATATTTTTAACTCTTGTTAATCCAGCGGAATTTTTTTGTACTACTTCTAGGCGCCGTGATTAATATATACTCAGTGGTCAAATTATTTTGAACATCGGGCAGCATTACACTACAGTGTAGCCACTAGAGGGAAATTTGAATTCAGGAGAAGTGAATCATCCGTTTTACTGTGTTGTTTGCAAAGATATAGGCAAAAGACGTGATTTAGCTAAGTTTGAAAGCTGGATGATCGTAGGCGCTCGAAGAGTCGGAACCAGTATCTAAAACGGCTGCACATGTGAAGTGTTCCAGAACAGTAGTTTCAATGTAGACATGAAGTGGACTAACAAGCAAAAAGTCGGGTCTCAACGACAGGCTTGTGGTCGTCACGGGCTATTCAATGCAGGAGCTGAAAGGGACACGAGGATTGGACAAAATATGGCTATATAAGGCTAGTAACTATTACAAACGCGCCATGTGGATGGATTGTTCGAATATGGAGGAAATCACAAAAAAAAGGGTCTCAATTGTATTGCCACAACACTTCACTCCTATGGGTTGTTTGATTCCTGTAAAAGAACGTCTGAATACAAGGGTTTTCAAGTATTATCGCCGATCAAATAATCTGCCAGGGATGGATACTTCCAGCAGGACAATACTCCTCGTCAAAAAACTGACATTGTCCTCCGATGATTCGAACAGCATGATGGAGTCTTGACCTTGCTTCACCAGATCTCAATATAATTGAGAATTTTTGGGACGAGATAGAACTCGCCATCAGTCAGCTCCATCCAGTACCATCAAATCGTAAGGAATTGGAATGTGCAGTTCATCAGATATGGAGTCAAATTCCTCCAACCGCCAACCAGCATCTCATGAATCCATGCCGATAAGAATTTAAGCAGGTTTAAGTGTAAAAGTTGACCCAAAATTTTGTAGAGTGGGTCGTAAAAGAATTTGGCCACTCAGTGTACCAGGAGAATTCTTGACTGTTAAGGTACCATCAGACATCAACCCGCTAATCGGTCTAGGTCGGTGAGTGCCATCAAGAATTTATCCTAATTAAACGTCGCGATATCGAATTGACTCGGTTTCAGGGCTAATAAAAAAAAATAAACGGGCACCAAGTTAATGGTGTTGACTTTGTGTGTGTGTGTGTGTGTATAAATGTTCCACAAATAAATTAAACGCTAGGAGCAATTTAGACCCAATTTTATTCTCACGTTCCTTCCGACAAGGAAAGAAAAACTGTAGGGTTAGAGCGTTCATAAAAAAAATTCGGAGTCAAATACTTTTTTTGTTTCATTTCAATCCTTTCCCCCCAAAGAGTGAAGACAAACCCCTTTTACTGATTGAGTATAGAAATGCAGGGGAAATCTCCACACACAAAATAATCTGCAATACCCCTACATGCATACAAGTTACCCTAATCGTTCACAGTCACTAATGACCTTGTTTTCTTTTGGGTTAACAAGGTACATGAGGGTGATCCTGAAACAGGCAACTCCCCTTTAATAGCATAGGAAAGGAATTGAAAGGGGCGGATGTGGAAGGTAGAGAAAGGTAGCCAAGGGTTCGCTAGGGTCCCCGGGCTATAGTTTAAGGATCCCACATGGTGTTTCACCTACGGAGATGCAGGGAAACCCCTAGAAAACCTGCATAAGAATGACCTTGCAGTTGATGCGACTAAAAAAATAATAGTGTACCTGCGAAAGAAAAAAAGTAGAAAACTTCCTCGGAAAATGGCTAGCAAAAATTTTAGTCATCAGTGAATTACTGTATAAGGAAGATTATAAGTAATAAATGATTTCAGAGTGTAGGTTTCTACTTGGTAAATTATTAGAATTCCTATTTATTGCTGAAGAATTGAATTGAGCGTAGCTGCCATTGCATAATTGAATGTTTAAAAAGGAATTCAAGCAAACGTATAATTTATTTCTCCGTAAATAATATACCTATAAACAAAATGAAAGTGTAATCTGCCATTTTTTCATCTAATCTCAAAAGTGGTGGAGTGCAGTACGATGCCTAATCATAACTAATTGTCTTCAGAATTTTTGTCTGTCTGAAAGATTTTCTGGAATAGGCTCCGGAAAGACTCAAAGGATTGCCATGGAAAAGTTCGAGATTAAAACAGGAAATTTAACTTAAATTTTCATTAAGTTCCTTGTCGATAATTTGAAGTGCTCAGAAGATATGAATATAAATATTTGTTAAAAGCCTTTTACCGAGATCTCGCGGGTATCATGACCAACATGCGGCGCCAAAGCCCGCTGGAGTGGAAAATTCTCAAGAACTGACAGCATAGTTTCATTTGACCTCTTTTGGTGCTGTTGTCGTATTTATGGTCTGAGTTATGATTTCTTGCCTTTATCTTACTCAACTGTCTATTTAATTTACTAATAAAAAGCTTAGATTTTATTTTGGATGAATTTGTCTATTACTTTTGGTTGATTGTAGCGTTGACTTTAGAAATGAACTTGTAGGTAAATAAATCCAATGAGTATTAAGTCATGTCTAGGAGAAAAAAATTGTTTCTCATAAATTACTGCAAGCGAAAATAAAAAATACGGGAAAGTGAATCTGATCACGAAAGAGTTCATCAATGCTATTTATCCAAGGAAGTCGCGGGCACAGATAGAAATAATAATATTTAAATCGCGCTTCTATTAACCACTATTCATGTGATGCATTAGGAACGCGTCCGTCTGCAAGAAACGAATTTTTCAGGCGGTGAATAATTTTTGGGACGAGACGCAGTCTAACAAATAAAAAAGGGAATACTAGTGTAAAGACACGTGAAAAAAAAGTTTTCAGTTTTATTATAAATAAGCGTCTACGTGTATTTCCCTGGAAATGAAGCTATTAAGGAAAGCCTCGTCGCCATTGCCGCAATCCAAGGATTCCTGCTGTGATTCAATTTTCTCTCTTTATTAGCTGGAACGAAGATGGCGACATGGAAGCACGCCTCATGCACATTCAACTGCTCTAATTGAACCCCTTTCTACTGAAACCATTATCGTCCTTGCTGCTGAAATGTAAAGCAAAAATAATCAGCTTTTGGTACAGGACGGCTTTGTACAAAGGTAAAGTAATATAGGATCAGAAAGGGCGATTTCCCAGAAATGACTCTCTCGTCAAATGTAAACGGCTTCTTTAAAATGAACAAAGCGAGTAAATTTATTTGAGATCTATTAATATTTTCATTTACGACGAGAGGAGTTTTATTTGTTCCGTTGCCGCAGACCCAGTATTAAATTTATTCTAAGCGAATTTGCGATCTTCATAACAAAGGAAACTAGATTGGAATGGCAGAGATTCAATCATAATCACATAAAATGATCAGTTTTATTTTTTTTAATGAAATTTAGTGGAATAAATGTTATATCACTGAAAAAAGAAAGAAATTTTAAGTAAATGTGTTATTTTACAAACTAATTTAATTTTGGGCAACAGGCTACATTAGGGTGAACCTGAAACAGGCAACTCTTCTTTAATAGCATTTTTGAATAGAAAAGGGGGATGTGGGACGTAGAACAAGGTAGCCAAGGGTTTATTAGGGCCCCCGGACTATAGTTTAAGGATCCTACCCGGTGTTTCACTCAAGAAATATGCAGAGAAAACCTGCATCTGATAGGTCGAACTATTGGGTATTATTCTCACGCCCTTCCAAATGACGAGAGACAAGTTTGCTGTGGGGTCACAGCTTTCCTTTCTCCGTGTCTCTACTAGTTTTATGGAAGCAGTTGGCCATCTGATACAATGAGATCAGCAAACAAATCTCACCTTATGTCCAAGGTCTTCGACCCCAGTACATACACCTCCTAAAATAAATGAAGGTGCCCCGACATATGAGAACATTGAAATAAACCAGAGAGAGTAATAGGCAGTCAACACAGTCATGTGAGCCCCATAGTCAATTCGGGGAGAAATGTCTGCAAGAGAATACTGATCTAGGGACTATTTTAAAAACTAATAATTTTTTTTTGAGGGAGGCGGGGACAATAGGCTACATAAGGGTGATCCTGAAACAGGAAACTTCCCTTTAATACCATAGAAAGGGAATTGCAAAGGGGGGTTGGGGAAGGTAGAGCAAGGTAACCAAGGCCTCCAGACACTAGTTTAAGGATTCTACCCGGTGTTTCACCTAAAGATATCCAGGGAAAACCCTAGAAAACCTGAATCAGGTAGGTCGGGCATTGGGTACTATTCTCACGCCCTTCCAAATGACGGGAAAAATAATAAAGTTTTTTATAGCTGACAAACTAATATTTAACTAAGAATTATAATTATATCATAACGTTCGTTTAATATCATTTTTAAACGAGTTCTGTAATTTAATTTCAGTCCACGTACTGACGATCCACATCATGCATATATAATAAAGTCAAAGAATTGATAAAAATAAATTAAGTATTTAAATACGTAAAAAATCTATTATTAATTCCAATTAAAAATCAAGCACACAAAGAAAACCGACTAAATTTGCGTGTAAGTTACTTATTGCTGAATAAAAGATTATAATAATTTAAAAAACATAAAATTAAAATAGAATGCAGCCGAAAACTGTTACTTTTGGAAGGGTAAGCATGGTAGCTCTAATAGAAAGTAGGGTTGATATCAGCAGAATTGTACATTAAGTGATATAAAATTTAGTAATTACTAGCTGAATGCCAACGATGCTAAGTTTACATTTATATTATCCAATGTTAGTTTCATTACCACGGAAGTCATGAATTATTGTACATTGATAGAGTTCAGAATCTACTGGTACCTTAAATAACCACACTAATTTAATATAAGTTTTAAAAATATGGTCAACTAACTCTTCGTGGGTCCTAAGAAAGTCAAATATACTCCCAATATCTAGACAGAGTCCTAAATAACCTTTGTATCCGAACAGAGTCAAATTTAATAATCGTACCCTAGAGTGAAGAATGTGCCCGGTTAAATGAAATCAGAACACTCACCGTACCGTACCAGAGGGAACTACTATAGTGTCAGAAATACTCCCAGTACCTTAAGAAATACCAAAATTATTCCAGTACCCTAGGAAACAGGTTATTTTACCCATTCATAGTTTGTTTCTGGATGGTACTGAAGATGTGTACAAATATTTTAGATTTTAATCCACGAGTTGAAGTATTAGACGGAACTTCGTTTCATGCCCTTTTAGCCCTTAGTCCTAGAAGTTGAACAACAAATTGGCCGACATGCTAGATGACGTAACAAAACCCAGTGACTTCAAAACCGGAATACACACCATTATCGTTCGTTTTCCATTATTTCAATGTAAAGTCCTTCCGCCATCACCACTATTTACGTCTCCCCTGACATTGACATTAGGGAATTTAATTAAGGCATTGAAAATAACACTCAACGACGGCGAAAACTATTCAATCCACGATAATCATTCGAGTTTTAGAAGGTTTTCGAAATGCCGCTAATTTCAAATCACCCTCTAGACAATGTTTGCTGCTGTGTGCCCAAATGTTGTTAGAACATTTTTCCCCACCCTCACTCAGATACTGACCTACAACTTAACCAGCACTTTTAAAGTCAGAATTAAACTTTCAAAACTCCTGATTCAACACCAATCATGGTTGTTTTCATCTTATTTTTATGTAATACATTTCCAAACCCCCATAAATGTGCTTCCTTCTCATTATAAATGGGGTTGAAATTATGCCCAAACAACACTATCAATGTTATCTACTTGATAAGAAATTTATTGATTGCAAGTTTCAACTGTTTTTGCATGTTTTAAAATTTCCATCCGCCCGTATTGGAGGTAGTCGTGTCTTATCCTCATAGTACAGGTTTTCGGATCGTAAGGAATACGAGTACAAGTTTTGGTCTAAATTGCTCTACGAGTTTAAATTTTTTTGCGGAACATACACACATAGTCCCAGTTTTATTTATAATAAATTTAACGATCCAATTTTGAAAATAGAATGGCGCTTTGTAATAATCAAGTTTTTTCTTTAGAAAAATTTTTTCGTGATGTAAAGTCATGAAAAAAAAAGTTATGTAATCGTGTTTTCGAAAAGATATAATATGTCGTGCATAATACACGAATACTTTCAAATATAAAATATCCGGTTAGCAACTGAGAGACAAATGATGTTAACACGAAACTTCGTGCGTAAGTAGTGCAATTATGAGCTTGGTTTTAATTGTCAATGAGAACTGTTCAACCAAATTTCGTATCTGTTAACAAACAAATATTATGCCAGTGGTAATGACGTGTGACGCAGGCGCCTTTGTCTGCATTTACATTCGCAATTTGCGTGCGAATATAATTAATACAGGGAGATATTGAACATATTTTGCTGTCTGAGGCTGTACCCGCTGCAGGCTCCACACGTTTGCGCTAAAATGGCAGCAGAATAATGTTTGCAGCACCACGGTCGGTGTTTCCACACCCTGTTGACGCGTGTTTCAAGCCATCGATCCCGTTAATTGCATATATCGCAAATATTGATCTGATCGGGTTTGATTTTGAAGAGATTCTCATCGCCTAAAACCGTCTTTCACTTGCGCATATCAACTCACAGCAAAATTTACGATTTCCACTAGACAGTAATTACTTTCTGTTTTTTTAAAAAAAGGCCCAGTTTTTTGTTTCGCGTGATTCAAAAATGTTCATTTTCTTCAAAATATAAATGTCTGGTGATTATCAGAAACTCTAAATTTTATTACATCCTGTATCAATATTAATTATAAAATTATTTTGTAATCATTAATTAATCCTCTTTTCGTACTGGAGGGCTAATGAGTAAATCTAACGGAATGTTCCTTTTCTGTATTTAAACTCTCATCCTTCGTGCTAATTAACTAATGCGCACGACAGAGCGAAGGGTTTCCATTTTGACGATCAGGACGCAGAGCCAATATAATTGGATGTCTTTTTCTTGCAATGACAACGTAAGAAGTCTCAGCTTAGCGACGTATCTTAAAGATGCTCCACAACTAGACACTTCCTTCCTGATCGAGGCATCAACTTTTCTTCATAGTTGCCATATAATTATTAATGGCTAAATGAAATCTAATATTAATATCAAATAAATAAATGAAAAATTCTTCGTAAGCAAACTCGACAGTTCGTCCTTACATTAGGACCTTTGGTTTGTATGGTAACGGATAGTATCAAGCATGCAGACGCTACATTCATCAGAAAAAGACAAAAGCTGCCACATCGTCTCACTTCCGACAACAAACACCCTAAACGAATCAGAATCAACATGAATCAGACTGACCAAGATTCATCATGTGCTTCACCCACTCGAGACGTATTTAAAATGTGACAGTTGATCTATTGATTATTAGGTGAATGTCCTCATTTGTGTACCTCTTTTTGTTTAGTTATATACTACTACACAAAATCTGTAAAACTTTTGGATTTTCATGTTAACACGTGGTTTATCAACGTTTCTCCACAGGATAATAACCTGAAGAAGGTACAAATAAGTACAGATACGTTGTGTTTTTCCTCTTTGGAAATTGTTGAAATGAAGTCTGAAATTGGTCGGAAATTTTTACTTATAAATGACTCTGTGACGTTACAGCGCATCATCAACCTGGTTAATTTGAAGCTAATCCTAAATCGGCGTAGGTCCAGGTGTGCCCATCAATTGATTAATTATTTATGAAACGGTCTCTGCGCCACGTAAATCACGTATCGACCAAGAAATTAGTGTGGAATGATTTTTTTCCCAGGCTATTATAAGTAAATACCCATATAACGCCGGGCAGTCAGCTGGTATCCCTTAAATTCGCTATATGATCGCCAAAACATTAAATTAATGGAAAATCCTGACCACAGTTGCAGTTCTATTATCGACCACAAATATATTTTTCATTATGATGCTGTAGATAGGTTCCATAACTATTTGTGTTTATTCCTAGTGATTATTCAATGTTTCTGGGATAGATTCTTTCGCGTGTCTGTAATCTCTCAATTCCCAGTTATTTTCTATAGCTTAGAGCTTTCGCGTCGAGATCCTCGTCACTTTGAAGCTCGTGGATCCCGTTATTTAATTCACTTGATAGAAGCTGCCGGATAATTCGACAGCGTCATTTCCGCGTCTGAATTAGTCACTTTTTCACCGAAAGCGATGTCTGCGTGGATGTAATTACAGATGGATATGCCTCTGATAATTACTTTCGTGGAGTAGTCGTTCCTCTGAAATGGGTTGCGTTTCCAGAAATCGTGGATGCTAAACGGAGAAAACATTCACGGAGAATTGTGAAACTGAAATCAGTTATGCAGAGCGATAAAAATTGTGTAGCTTTAAATTAAAAACATGTTGGTGTATCAGGGCGACAAATTACACATTTAGAAACGTTTTCTACAGACTGTAACAAAGTTTTGCAATTTCAGGTAAACAGGATTTCTGTGGAACCAAGTAGAACTTGTAGGGTGAATATAGAACTTGCTCTGTCTGACGTTTCGACAACTAATGCGAGCCATTCAGCAGAATGGGAGACGCGGGACGAGTTTCCGCCGTATTCAATTTTTACGGCCTACAGCTTCAAATTCGAACTGTCCAGTTTCTATATTGAACGTGTATTCATCAAAATCACTGCTCTGGAATCTCTCAGTACTACATTTACCTTACTGAATTATAGTGTAGCATTTCTACCGATTTTTGAAGCTCCGACTGCAACGCATGTGTTTAGAAATCTCCAATTGAGCAAACTGCAAAATGCAGATATGATAATATTGTCTACTTACATTTTACATAAAATGTAATATAGGCTAACACCAATAATATTTTGTCTTCAGTAATATTTGTTTCTTGAAAACAAGAAAAAAAACTGCCTGTATTTAATCACTTTGTTTGGATCATGATTTTACTCCTTTGGAAAACATTTAAATTCACGATTATTAATATTAATCACTTAATAATCACTTTATTTCCATTATGTTTTGATTCTTACGATTCAATCTATATTTATTTTCTTGAAGAGGATTTTCCCCTAACATTCCCACAGGTAAAGTAATTCATTGTACGATTTAGGAATGAAAATTTGTCCACATCTGTCTTTTGTATACATTTAATTTTATTATTTTTATTTTGAAGCTGATTCCAGTCTATGGCTCTTAACCTTGCCATCTCCTTCTTTGCGATAATAACTACAAACATATTGGCTCCCTTGTTTCGTTCCCATGATCTGCCCCTACACTTACAAATCTCTGTGCCCTTTTCTGAACTTCTCATGCTATTGCTGAAGTATATTCCTAACTACTTGCAGCTCGTCACTCTTGGGATTAAGACCCCACCTATCTGTTTTGGTCTTGAAAAAGAGATGGTGCTGCTCTTCTTGGCATTAATGTCAATTTAATTTTCTTTAGCACAACTACTATTGACCCTTTACAGTTATTTTGTAGCACTAATGCATATCGACGCTTCTTTATCCTTCTACAAATGACACACCGAACGGAGATCAGATCGTCATGGAAGGCTCAAGAATCGTGTGACGTCATCACATCCAGTGACATTTATCAGCTAGGAGGGTCACTGCAAAAATCCTGTTTTCAAACTAAAACTCAAACTTTGTGACAGTTCATTGCTAGTGATACTCAATATTAAAGTCAAATTTCTGTGAGCAATAAGAAGCGGACTTTGGCGACGGAAGTTCGAGAATCGTCCTGGTTTCGGCTGCTGGAGACGCGCCACTGGCTTACATCTGTATGAGGCAACTTTCCCGTCAGGGATGACTGCGACCACGGAGACGAGAGCACATCACAGAGACCAGACTTTCAAGTGAAAAGAAACCGTACGCTACACGAAAATGTGTGCTACATAACTACCGTGTAAAGGATCAACATTTCTTGAAGTATACCCAGCTAGCAATGGTTCTGAAATTTATTTAATTCAGCATAAAATCACCCCACGAAACATTGACAATTCTTTCTTGCATCTAACAATAAAGATCTAGTTAAAGCAAAATATCCTCCCACCATTACAAATACCTTTTTATTTCAATTTATTTAGAATTATTTACTTTTTTAAAATTTAAGTATTAAGGTTTTAACAGATTTTGTGCCTTAATTTTTGCCCCTTTGAAGCTAAAGCTAGCCTTGCCTACAAACAAATGTCCTGACAGCCATGCATTCAGATAACCAGCTGATGTCTATCTTTACAAACAATATTGTAATATTTCGTTACATAATTTGGCACCTCAACTGCGGGTATACGATAATAATAATATTAATAATCATACATAATATAATCTGTTATATTTCATGGCACCTAAATGTAGGGAATGTCTAAATTTTCATTTTTATATGTATGATTTTGACAGCAAAAAAAAGTTTTATTACCAAATTATATGTAGATAATGGATTGATGGGATAGGAAATAACTATTGTTTAAAAACATTTCATTTGCTATTTACTCACTGAAAATGAAAGAAAATGGTTATCTAAATGCTGAAAGTCCTCGAGTGAACCAGAGCAAGTTCAAATGAATAATTTTGATAGTGTCCTGCATTTTTACATGTCACGAAAAGCAACCTTCAATTTATATTAATTATTACAATTTTATTATATTTCCAACCAGTATCGGGAATCATCTTAAATGTACCCGATGTTTCCATCAACAAGGGAATGGTACTAACTGGAGTGTATAAGAAAAGCTTTTGCTGATTACAGCTCAATTCCATTATATGCAAACAAAGACCATAAACGCAATAAGAGCTGCGGTGTTTGACCTCCCATTTAGACTGCTTTCAGTTTGTGCTCCCCACGAGAAATTACTTGCACGCAGGTCTACATCAGATGCACTTCGTGGAGAACCAAAGATACGACTTTGCGTCACTTACATTTATGTAAAATAATACGTTTCATGCAATCGAGATTGAATACCTTTTTAACTTCAAATAGTAATACTTCGCAAATATGTACAACAAGAAATTTATGAGTTGATGAAAGTTGACTACTGGAATGGAAGTGCATTTCACAAAAAATTCAAAGTAATACAATAATTACAATACAAAGCGAAACTCGATTTAATTTTCTTCTACGTGATACGACACTTGAAAATACGGGGTTCTATTCTATTTAAATTATTGTCATAGAATAGAAAGAAATTTCCTAGAATATAACAGGTCGGCTACTTGAAATGAACTCTTATGGCAAGACAAATTATAGACGATTAGGAAAGCCAACCTTTATTAAGCGAGAGGGAACTGGAGAAGGATAGCAATCGTCGATCAGGCGTGATCAGCGAAGGAGCGTGATTGCTCCTGTTCAATTGTAGCTTGCTCAACCACCATTTTCTTGTAGTGAGGATCAGCCTAGAACTGCCACTGCCTCGGACATCGGTTTGCTATTTGCCTGTCAACTGGTCTGCGATAGTTTAATTAATTACCGATATTTGAAAAATTACTTCATAAATTCCATCTCGTCCCTCATTTATCCTGCTCATTAGTCAACGGGCGAGACACTTTTCTTCTAATCAAGTTGCAGAACCACTTACTGTCTCAAAACCCTTCCTTTGCACGTCGAAACCCTTGCCAGGTAAAATAATAGTTATTAAAGTCTGTACGTTTAACATAAGTTTAAATAAGGCCAAAAACAGACAAAAATTAGTGAAATATAAAATATAATTTAAAAGACACTATATGTTTCGGTTCTGATATGGACCCTCTTGTCAGGTTGAACTGATTCACAATGAACGAAATTATAACATTACAAAGATATTGCAGTAGAGACAAAGAATACAGTAAATAAAGAACCAAAAGAAAAAATATTAAAAAACAACAAACAAGATAATTATACATTTGATACACTTGACTGGAACAATTTCCAAATTTTAGACCAAGACAGTAATTACAAATCCCGATTAGTTTCGGAAATCCTTCACATAAAAACCAATATTAATACTCTGAATGTAAAAACTGACACCGATTTGTTCAGTAGTTTCTTTTACTATCTCTCTTATTGTTTTGTACTCATATTCTTGATATGTTGTATTCATATTTTGTTTGCTCTGCTTTGTTTTATTTTATTTATCATTGTATACATAATTTTCTTTACTCATATGTTGTATCCATATTTTGTTTCTTATATTCGTATTCTTAGTGTGATATGTAACATATTCTTTGACTTGTCCTATTTCCTCAATAGAGGACTAATGGATCCAATAAATCTTATCTTATCTATAATATATTTTAATTTATGAAATGCAATGTCTGTCTGTCCGTATGTTTGTGTCGAAGAGGCTCCGAAAGGGCTCAACGGATTTCAATGAAAATTTGAGGGTTTAACAAAAGACAATTTAAATATTCGTGCATATTTAATTTCGATATATTGCAGAAGATATTAATATGAATATAAATAAAAATATTAATTCTACTGGAATTGCCGCCCCAACAGCCGACGTGTATATTAACCTTTGATACATTCCCTTTCTCTTCCATGATGTCTAAAAATGAATTGGCTGAACATGTTTTCAGTTAATGTTGCTTAAATAATTGGGAATATTTTTTCACATATTCTAAGAGCATCTTGAAATTCGTAAATTTAATAATAATTCCAAATTTGGAATGTATATATATATGTTACTAAAATAATGAGTCGATTATCAAATATTAGACTTTCATATTTACAAAATATCAACTGGTTGAAACTTAATTTGTTCTACATGAACAGCGATGAAACACCCTAAAAAATTATAAACTATTGACAGAAATTGACTAGTCATTACGTGTTTATTGACACGACAGTTTATATTATTTATAGTACACATGTTAGAGCTTTAATAAATATTTTTCGTACGTAATGGAAGTTTCGTTACGCAGTCCTTCTGTCGGGCAACATTTGACAAACCTGATTTCTATTGTTTTGTAATGCCTGACTGAATTAGAGAATGAATTGGGTGCTAGATTCTGTGAACAGTAGAAGCGGCGACGATTATACGGCTGGGACTCGAAGTCGAGATTCTTCATTGAGCTGCATGGGTCGATACCAAAGTGCCTGGGGCTTTCCAATTTGCGTTTAGTACGCGATCAAAATGGTTTGACTTATGGAAGGTCATATTTCAAATTAATCCTGACCGTGCCTGAGTTACAATGGTTGTTCTGTCTGTCACGGTAATTCCGACGTACAGGCTTCCGACAAAAACGCCAGAAAATCTTGTTACAATTATCAAAATGGCTACGTACAATGCAGGTTGCGTCAATACACAATATTAATAACAAATCGGGTTAAATCAAAATAGAAAACGTTCCAACAATTATTCCTTTGTTTAAATCCTAAATTAAACTACATGGAAAAACTTGTATTTAAACTCCAAACTGCGTAACGTTACTTACAAATTTTATAGTTTATTTAAACAAGCAACTATTCAAACATTATCACGTGTCTTATTATGGATTGTTAATAAACGTACAAAATTATAAGGGTAAGGTTTACAACTAACCGACGTACAAATTTTGGAATCTATTTCAATTTATTTCAGCAATAGTAATTCATTCACAAAATTGTCTACGAAAAAATCTTATATGATTTTGAAGTACTTCTTGCAAAATGCGACTGCATTTATCAAATAAAATGGTGAGACCACGATTTAGAATGTTTTAATGAATATGTTAGTCATCTACTTATGAAACAGGTCAAATCAAATAAGTATTACAAACAACAATCCAGTATTAAAAATGAAAATACACAAATGAGGAACGAAAACATCACACACGTTCCCCAGACATAAAAAAAATAAGGGCGGCAAGTAAGAGCCACGTATAAGAACGTAACAAACCTAAAAAAAAGAGATTGAGAAATACACGAATAGTATACGCACTATTGTTGAATGAAACTGACACACACGTACCTAATTGAAATAACTGAGCGATATGTATAGGAAAAATACTCTATTCAAGGAATTTGAAAATTTATTGATTGATAGGTCATATTTCATAATGTAATGTACTTATGTTTGAAATCAGTCTCAATTTAATATTTAAAAAATCCATTTAATATATTTACATTTTTATATTATATTGTACATTATTATTCATAGCAGCATTCGGCAAAAGTCCATAATCATCTATAAATAAGAGAACACATATCGAAAGAATTTCAAAAATTAAAAACTAATAAAAAACGGAAAATGTTAATATTTTACGCAAGGAATTTTACTAAAACTGCATGCTTCTTTTTATTTTAAATCCAACAAGACATAGGTATAACATACTTCTTTATTATTTTTTTAATTTTAGTATATTATTCAATATATTTCAGTTATCGTTTATATATATATATATATATATATATGAATAAGGCCTGTTGCCAAAGGCTTCTAAAATTCTTGATAATATATAAAATGTAAAAATATTAATAAAAATTAATTTTTAATAAATTCAAACTGACCTCAAACATATGGGTTCCTGATTACATGGAAACATTATCGGACGAACCAGTCAGTTATTTAACTTTTCAGGAAACTTTTGGTATAGTTCCTCAGAAATCAGTACCCCGAGCAGCCACCTCCGGAATAAAGGGTACTGCAGCCCGTGCAGCGTCAACACTATGCCACAGTTCATCGTCTGTAGTGACTGGGAACTCGTCGCATGCCAGTCTCACGCCAACCACTGACCAGACCATTTTAAATTGAGAGAGATCAGGAGAACGTGTTCTGTAACAACTAAGGTCACGACGGTACGGGCAACATGCGGTCGCCCCAGCAATGGGAACATGAGGTGATCGAGCTGTATTACTAATAGCACCCGCTAACATCACTAAAGGTAAAAGGACATTATGACGATGCAATATAGCAATATTCGTTGCCCACGATCCACCAAACTTGGATGCGGTCATTACGAAGCTGTATACATAGCCGAGATTCGTCTAAAAAGACGATGTGATACCCAGGTACACCATTGAGGCGCTACAGTCTACGATTCAGCGTTAAGAGTAGCCGTACTGAGAGTCCATACTACTGCAAACGTCGTCAATCTGTTCACGCAAGCACCTGTCGTGTTTATAATGACTCCTTTTGTTGGCTTAAGCTGTACGATCACATAGAGCCATGTGGATGAGATGTCTGTCTTCTCAATTGTTAGTGACAGAGGGCTGCTGATACCCTGCACGGTTTTCCGTATGACCGTCCTGAATCCATCGATTACAGTTGGATTAGAGATGACAGTCACGGAATCTCGACCAACGCGAGTTGCAATACTGCGCAAGGGATCAAAGTTCGCCACCGCTGGCACATGCATTTCTCCTTCTTAGGAGAGGTATAACAATTAACTTAACCCAAAAACAACGCTCAAATGCAACTTCTTTATGAGAAACGTGCTGTAAAACCACTTCTTCTATACACATTGTTGATGTTACCGCCGCCTCTTTTGAATGGGATTAGTTGAAAATAAAAGCATTTACATACCACAGCAGGTTATATATGTCACGTATGTCGCGTGAAACCTTCCGAGTGTAACAACTTTATTGGTCAAAAGTGTATACATATCAGCCGATTTGAAAATGAGAAAAAAGATAGGAATGTGTTTCGTACCAATTCAGGGAATGGGAAACACTTAATTGATAAAGAATTTGACAATCCTGGACCACACCAAAATAAACAAACAATGAGGTTTCTTAAAGCTAAAGAATATAGCCGAGAGTGGTAACAGAACCACTCAATTAGTTTTCGAGTTTCAACTTTTTTTAATCTTATCATTCTTATTTATTTGCTTGCTGCCTGTATATATTCTGTAAGTCTTTAATACTATTTTCACTTAATATAATTCATATTTATTCTACACGATTATGCAACTACATTTGAAATTAATAAATAGTAAATTCGACAATTATTCAAAGTTTTCGTTACATTGTAATGTAGAAACGGTATTTAATGCATTTCAATTTAGTCTGTCTACGTGCTTGTGAATGGGTCCAGAGTAAAAGGTTGAAGCAGAGCAGCATTGAGGGAAGTAAAGAGAAAGAGAAGTCGTAAGAGGATCGACTAATGTATGTCAGGCGTAATATATTGACTAATGCGAAGAGTAAAGCTTTAGTTAAGGAATCGGATTCCTGGGGGAACTCCACCCCCTCTCCCCCCCGTCTGTTCGACGCTACGAACTGTATTTTTAAGTAATGCACTAGAATAACAGGTGAAGTCAGACAGTGATTTTGGGAGAGCAACGAATTTAAATTGAATAAAAATCTATGAACGAAGTCCTGATGTTATATTTGGAAAACCGAAGCACAATGTTCTTTAAAGAACTTCCTTTATACGTTATATTACGGGTCTTTAAAGCCTCTCATAATTTGAATACGAATACAATTACCGTATTTTATAAATATGAATTCAGTCAGACTTTTAATTCGATTCCTGGTATAAGGATTTCTTCATTGGGTAATCAAAAATATTACTACAATACTCACTAGTTTAACGAGCCTGTAATATTTTAAAATGATAATAAGGATAAAGCTAAGATGTATTCGCCGATAGACCTGGACTAGGCCTGAGATTGAGACATTTAAGTGTCCAGGGACGCTTAATGACATCGAAAAAGCAATTTAGCGAAATCCTCAGAAATTGTGAATATTATTGTGTTGCTTATCTGACGAGATATATTTCCCTTTCTTATTTTAGAAACATAAAAGAATAATTGTGGTTTATTATTCCGAAACTCTTATGCTAGTTCTGCACAAGAAAATTTATAACAGCAAATGTGTGTTTAAATACATAAAATTTATCATAATTTTACATTTTAAACCTACAAGTTTATATGACGAGTATTTTTAATTTTTTGTTACTCCTCTAGTTCTCCAAATTATTATGAGCACCTGACAGCGTCACAGTGTTGCCTCTAAGGGGCGATATAGCTGTATTACGAGTGAATCATCAGTTGTAGTGTGTTTTCTGCGAAGATATGGCCATAGGACCTGATTTAAAAGCATTCGAACGTGGGATGATCGTAGGCGCTTGAAGCGTAGGAGTCAGTATCAGCAAAACGGCTGCAATTGTGAAGTGCTCGAGAGCAGCAGTATTTAATGTTTACAGGAAGTGGACTACCAACAAAAAAAGGCTACTCAATGAACGAGCTACAAGGAGATTTTCCCAGAGCTTTTTACGTGCAACAGAACAGCAAGTGTGTGTAAAATAATGGAGAATGTTAATCAAGAACTACCTGTGAACGTCTCTGAAGGACCTTTGCTGGGCTATGGAAGCCGACGACCTGTTCAAAAGCCTCTGCAGTCTGCCTTGAACAAGAGCAGACGTCTTCATGACAATGTTTGGACAGTAGAGGTCTGAGAAAGGGTCTTGTGGTCCCATGAATAGTGATTTCAAATACACCATGCAGATGGCAGTGTTCGAATATGGAGAAAACTGAATGAAATCATGACCCCAACTGCATTTCCACAACACCACACGATAGCGGTGACAATATTAGGTTTTGGGGAATTTTTTCTTGTAATGGTATAGGTCCTTTCATTGCTGTGAAACGACGTCTGAATGCCCAAGCGTATTTAAGTATTATGGCAGATCAAGTACACCCAGTTGGGTTAGTGGTGTACTCTGTCAGGGTTGGGCACATCCAGCTGGACAATTCCCCTTGTTCTCAGATGGTTCGGAGAGGACAACAGACAATACCGTGCTTCGGTAACCTGCACAATCACCAGATCTCAATCCAATTGAGATTTTGTGGGATGAGATGGAACTGTATCCAGTAACGTCAAACTTAAGGAATTTTTAAGTGCAGTTCATCAGATACGGTCTCAAATTCCTCTTACCAGCTACCTACACCTCACAGAATCCATACCCATAAGAATTTATAATCAAAACTCTACTGAGTCAGAAAAATTAGGTCATTCAGTGTTATACGGTACCAAGTAAATCTATTTATTAAACTCCTGTGTGTTATATACTTGCGGTGGATGATAATTCACGAATTTCATACGGAATCCTAGTTATTGAAACATACTTCAACGGTCACATTTAATACCTCCACTTTCAAGTTTTGGTGAACTGCTAACACAAGACAGCCGTCTAAACGTTGGAAGATTTTCCAACGCCTGTTCCGTCTGAAACCTGAGAATTATCAGCTCATATTCTTACACACACTATTTTCAACTTCTTACTTCTATTTTCGTTGCTTTGGTGTGTTACTTCTATTACATGTAACTATTACATTCATACATATTACACGTTAAATAGCAATATTCAACGAACGCAAAATGAATAAACAAATCTGCAGCTATTGAATTTACAAACGAAGTTGTTATACTTCTACTCTCTGAGATCCATATAAATTATTTTCTAAGTATGCTATATGATCCTATATTACGTACATTTTCATGATGAAAATGACCCAAAATTTTCGCTAGTCTTTTTCCTTACACGTCATCGCCAAAATTTTTGGCTCTTCTGATAACAAAAATAACGTCATCATTTATTTGACTTCCTTAAAATTTTCGTAAATTTTATCGATCATTTTCTCTAATGAATCTCTTTGCTAAGCCATATTTCAGCCTGAATGTATACCAGTCATTTGGACATGTACTAGTGTTTCATTTTCAGCATTTACTCGTAATTATGTTGAAAAAAAAATATTTTCTCTTTCGGGTTAACAGGCTACATGAGGGTGATCCTGAAACAGGCAACTCCCCTTTAATAGCATAGGAAGGGAATTGATAAGGGGGGATGCGGAAGGCAGAGCAAGGTAGCCAAGTGTTGACTAGGGCCCCCGAACTATAGTTTAAGGATCCTACACGGTGTTTCACCTAAAGAGATGTAGGGAAAACCCAAGAAAACCTGCATCAGGTGAGTCGTTCCATCCTCCTATATACTACATTCGTTAATATTTTGCATGCAAGAGATACTAAACAAATTATCCTGTGCTATTCACATATATCAGACCCAGCCTTCTTGAAAATCGCTATAATTACAATTTTAGTAAAATCGTCTGTTGTTCTTCCCGTTTCGTAGATTTCGCAAACTATCCTGAACAGACATGATGCTTCTTCTTCGCTCGATGAACTTTTCAACTCCGCTGGAATGTTATCAATAAAATGCGAAAAATAGATACAAGATTTAGCCTTCAATAACGCTGGTGGAAACAATTAAAACCAGATCTTAGCATACAAAGTGATGTTAATTAAAACAGCGTGAATGAATGTCATCAGATTACTGAATCGAGAGTTTTGTATGGGGCAATGCAACCTTGAAGGCGATTATCATTAGTTTCCAAACGATCTGCATTGTGACACCGTGGACAAGGCATCTGCTGTTCTGAGGCAATAGAATAGAAACTAAAACACGCATTAATTGGCGAAACCTGCGACTCATTCCACGACATCATTGCGTGAATATCGTCAGCGAACGCAGTGTCTGTTTTTCTTTTCTGAGGAATTTCCAAGTAACGTTCTTTGTCTGAAGGCTCACCATCGACCCAAGATTGGCCATAAACGCGTTCTTGCCACCTTCACGATTCCACCAGGGAGCTACTTTGCTGTCTTTTATTCATCTTACTGCCTTCTCGTTCCCTTCAGATCCTTGACGGCTAGGGCGATCGTAAATAATTGTTCATGTGGCGACGTTCCCTGCTTCTCATATTAAAGTCCTCGTTCTGCCGCGGAGACGACGTAATAATGTCCGGACATTTTTTAAATTATGTGCCGTCTCAATACAGGCAGCACATTTACGCTCTAAGAATAATAAAACATTGAAATGTAATGAACTGTGGTTTCCTCACTAACACATTCCGATATTAACACAGAAGATAATCTCACCCCTTCTCTAAAAATATATTTTATGCCAATATTTAAAGGTCTTCGGTTACTTACAAAATTTTAACAATTTAAAGCAAATTGTCCATACTAATTAACATTACTGAAATTCAGATTAACAGTTGCGTAGATATTACAGACATGCAAGTGAACATTAGTAAATTCAGGCAAAGTACGAGACTAATTTAAAGTAGCCGGAAAAATATACTTCCATATGCCAACGAGAAGAGAACGCGGTCATCAGTCTAATTTAAATCGAGACAGTGAATAAAAAACTGTCCGATTTTTTCCTAGTAATAATCAGGTTTTGCTTTTATTTTAAGAGACTGCAGAAATAAATAACATTATACGTTGTTATTATTATTGTTACCATTTTCTTATAAATAATCAAAATTACACTCCACAAAGAAATACATTATAAATAATGTAACCAACTTGTCCGCAAACAATTTTATACTTATTTAATACATCTGCCGAACTCCTGTGGTCTAGTGTCTGGCGTCTCTGCCGTACAACACACAGGTCCCGAGTTCAAATCCTGGCTTGGGCATGGATGTTGTGTGAATGTCTATTGCATTTTATAAATAGCCAAACACACTTTAGGATTCTTGCTGCCAAGATCGGACGGTAGAGAACGGCAAGGGTCAATCATCAACCGGCGGAAGGCCACGGGAAACCATCGCTCTGTAATTTCCCTTGAAAGAGGAAAAGGTTCTCCGTAGAGAACTTTCCTCACTTGAACCTGTCGTTAGGCAGAACACTATTTACTTAATTTTACTAATATATCTACGACATTTCGTCCATATTTATGGAATTCATCAGGTAAATTCTGAATGGATAGCATGTATTTAAAAGTGGATAATTTTTGCGTCGTGGACTGCATCCTGTATACGAAACGTAGTAGATGGATTAAATAAATATAATTTTTTTGCTAACAAATTGTATAATATATTATACATTGAAATTCCTTACATGGTTCTGTTTGCACTGTCAGGAAGGACCGTCAAAGTTAGGCCGAAAATACGTTATATTTTAAAATACTCAATTAATGCACAACATATGATTTTCTTTGCACTTGTTACGGAAGAAATGTAGAGCTGTTTTTTCCGTTATGATTTCAGCTGATCGAAATACAAGTCTGCGCTTTATTGTCCGTAAAATGTTAACTAAAGAATATTTTTACATTCTCAGTCATGGTAAAATTTCCCAACATTGAATGTTTTTCGGGTGAATCTTAAACGTTCATTATTTCCATATCCTTTTGATTTTAGGCCCTTTAGGGTATGGAATTGCCGTTAATAAATCACAGCACAGAGATCCTGGCAGGGCTGGTGAATTGTTCATACTTCCGTCTCTACGCAACAGCCCTAAGGAAGTAACTCAACCAGGTTTTCCTTCGGTTTATTCTGCCAATTTTAGCACAAAAACAATTACATTTTAGTAAAAGGTCAAACATTCTCGTTACAACAGAGATTGTTATAACCAAGTTAATGTGTCATAGCACATGTTCAAGATGGATGCTACACTTGACCTATCGACTGAAGCAACGTGTTCCTATATAATGTTTGTGCTGTAAGAACGAGATAATAGAAAACACCCACAAGTGGTTGAGTGAGGTTTATAGACATGCAGCTACGGAAGGCAGTACGGGCAAGCAGATTACGTAGTGAAAGAGACCACGCCAATATACGGGATACTCCTCGCAGCGGCAGGCTCAACAAACTTCTGACAGTGTACGCAGAGTAGTATCAAGTGATTTCCGGCCATAAAATTCTAGCGTGACTGCTGCTCGTCTGTCCTCACATCACGTTGGTTCTCTACCTACAACATACTAAAAGATTCAACTCAATGCTCGAGCTGAAAGGAGACTTGTCAGAGTGGTCCAGTGCAACAGAAGAGCAAAAGTGCGTCAAAATCTTAATCTAGGAATAACTATAGAAGCCGACGAACTGTTCGATAGCCTCTACCGTCTGTCTTGAACAAGAGCGGACGTCTTTATTTCGAAAAGGAGCACAAACATTAGAGACAAGATGGCTGTAAAGGGCTCCTATAGTCTTATGAGTCACGATTTTAAATTCACCATGCAGATGGCAGGGATAGAATATCGAGAAAACAACACAAAAGCATGGACCCCAACTGCATTGCCACAACATGGTATGGGTTCTTTTATTCCTGAGAAGAACGTCTGAATGCTCAAGGGTATTAAAGTATTATCGCAGATCAAGTACATCCAGTTATATTAATGATGTACTCTGCCAAAGATGGGCAATGCTCCTCGTCATAAAGATGGAATTGTCCTCAGATGGTTCGAAGAACATGACTGAGACTTTATCTTTCTTCATTGGCCTGCACAACCACCAGATCTCAATCCAATTAAGAATTTGTGGGATGAGATGTAACGGGCCATCAGACAGCTGGATCCAGTACTATGAAATATGACGCACTTGGCCTCAAATTCCTCCTACCACCTACCAAAATCTCACGGAATACATACTCAGAAGTATTCAAGCGATATTAAGAACAAAATGTGGCCCAATATTTTATTGCGGATGTGGAGATAATAATCTAACCATTCACTGTATATGGAGCATTTCAATGCAACGAATAGTTTTTCAGAGCATCATAGAAAATTACCATTGACTGCTTCCGCCAGGAAAATACCACACTGAGAACGTTACTCGTTTGGAACCATTGTGTAATAAATGAGAATGTGTTCCGAGAGGTGTTGTATTTGTGCCCCAGGCGGCGCGGATGTTATACGAAAAATTGGCCCCAGCATCTCTCACTAGAATTCCATCTCGGAATATCCGCGAGATAGCAGCACCTTTTGTGAAGTGACAGCAATTCAAGACATTGAAAAGTAAGTTGCACTTGGAACATTACATCGCGTTACCTACATTTAGAAAAGAATATGATTGTGTTGTGATTCAAATCGTAGACTTCTCTGAAACTAGACATATTGTATCTCTACACTTGTTTATTATAACGTGATACATTTTATTATTGACTTGTTTAGTGAGTCAACGCTTTGCGTACTACATGAAAAATAGCGAGTAGGGGATTTGTTTCCTTATAGGCGACTGTACCGCATTACTTCATTAAACTTGCCAACATTGAAATAGTGAAACGTAGTTTCTTTGTCTTTTTACTTTATCATGTTCCATACAACTTCATTAAATTGATGTTTGTGAAGAACGTGTGCGTACACTCCAGTATTATCCCTGTAAATTGTTAGTTATATTTTAGCGTGAAGGAACAAGCAAAGAGCACTTTAATTACCAGAGGATTACGCAGCGAACTCCACAGCTCGAGAACAAAATACCCTTCACTGGATAATAAATACTTTATTGCTAAAATTGAGTTATTGCTGAAGTTACTGAGGCATAATTTAAATAATATAACTGGCGATGCTGTAGGAAATTCTTAAAAGGGTTCTTCACGTGCTCGGGCGGTATATAATGCCGAGATCAAAGAGACGGCTTGGCTTCCACGTTACAGGCGTACCAAAAATTATATTCCAAACCAAAGTTCTCATTGATTGCAGGATGGGGGGAAATTCAGCAAAATATAATCAGCAAAACGTAGCAACTAAATTGCTTAAATGTATATTACTGTAAAGTTATACATCTGTACACATATAAAATGTATTACATATATATACCCGGGCGAATGAATTACATAAACGTTTTTAAGACAACTACATAAAAATACAAGTAAAAGTCTCAATTTAAAACATTTATTCTGCTCGGAGCTTTCGTCTTCCAGAGTTATATTCATGTATAGAAATCGGAAGAAAAAAATTGGAGATGAATAACTAAATAACACACTGTAGATTATAATCGTTAAGTTACGTTAATGACCATTAATATTACGTCATCATTCAAATAAAATCACTCAATCATAATTACTAATCCTATATTAATTCTTATAACAAATTGTCGACCCTCCACCGTACGGGTGATTTTCATGTCTTATCCCCCTCAGTGTTTGTTCCCGGTTCAGAAGCAACACGTGCACGAAAGTTTGGTTTAAATTGCGAACACACTTACATACTTTCGAAACTAGTTTTTTTACACACACAGTCAATTTGATGTATAATAAGAAAATATTTCAAACGTCTATTTGGTCTGATTACCGTAAAATAATTTATATTTACCGTAATGTACATTTTATTTTAGTAATGTTAACGAAGGTTATTTATTCGATTAACTATAGGACGTTCAAGTTTACCACCCTGTTGTTTGTACAAATGACTAGTAACAATTTCCAAGTAACTTATTCAGACAATACTTTCAAAGAAAAATATTTTAAAATTGTTACTTTCATTTAGGAGTTTTCAATTTACTAAAAAATAAATATTTGTTAATATGGCTAATGCAACTTTTAATTTTAGCTTGTTTTCAGAATCTTCACATCATTAAAAGAAAAACAATTATTTCTTCTTTCAGGAAGTAACTACTTCACATATTTTCGTAACTGCCAAAATGCAACCAATAAACCAGCTGTTGCAGTTAACACAATGTGTGCCATAAGCGACAGTAAGTTAAGTTAGAAGACTAATGATGGTTAATTTTCTGGAGGGGTGTGGCCTAGAATTTACGAATTACAACGTTTGAAATAAAGAGCGGCCCAAGCAGCGGTACCTAAAATTTGGGGTGTGACTTACGGAGCTCGCGTTGTGTGCTTTGCTACGTGGACAGGAAATTCTAATTTAAAACACAATAATTTTTTTTCTCCAATCTCAAATATTTATCTTTCAGTGGCGTCAAAGTTTTATAAATATAATTAATCGGTTTTCAATTTTATTATAATTTATGCTATTTTTCAAAATTTCATACGATACGTTATTCATTAATAAAAATAAGTAGTTGTAAACGTAGGTAAATTGTTACTAATTATAGTGGCTTTTAAGGTATGTTTTACCCCTTCATTGATATTATAATTGTAAGAATTGCCAGAATTAATAGGTTTTAAAATATTTAAATTATTTTAGAGCAGTAGGTACATAGTATATTATTTGTTAGTGATTAGAACCAATAATTTAACTTCATCATCTTTATATCGAAGTTACTGCAAAAACACTGAAAAAAATGACATTCAATATCTAGATTTTTTGTCTCTTATCTCTAATAAAATTGACTGTGTGTGGGTGTGTGTGTTTGTCTGTCTTTCTGTAGGTATGTTCCGCATAAATATCTAAACGAGTGGACCAATTTCGACCAACCAAAAGATCAACACTGTTGGAATAAGACTAGGCAACCGCCCCTAGGGGCATGGGTGGAGGGGGCGGAAAAATGACAATATTTCCATCATATAAATACAATCTTGGATCAATTAAATTGATAGGGTGTCCTACGATGCTGCTAGCGTATAATTTCAATCCAACCCATAATCGAATGAGAGTATTCTTAGGGGTGGGGGTGGAGGGAACTGGTAAAGAAACCAGAAAACAATCAATATTGTAATGTGAGTCGCTGAGTTTAATTATAACATAAAAAATTTAATTCAAGTTACAGTTCATCCCCTAATAGAGGTTGCAAGGGTGTAAGACAGACATCTGCATACATTAACGGATGGAACAATTTCAACCAAATTGTGATCAGGTGTTCTTGGCGAACCAAACTAAACAGAATTAGGATAATACACGGCTACCACAACTTAAGCATGAGGGGGCGGTAATTTTTATAACTCTATAAACATCCCTTATCTCCTAATATGTATATTGGGTCAATTAGTTTGATAGTTTTCTCTGAATTTGTTTACTTACAATTTCTGTTAAGCCATTTACATGGTCCAAACTAAAAGTGCTTTAAAAATTCGTCATAAATAACATCGCGCCAACATTAGACATTCATATTGTAAAAACCCAGTCATCACTGATTATTGTAATTATGGTGATCACAGCTTTGATTGAATTTCTGTAAGAAGTCTGGGGAACAGTTGCTTTTGAAATTGTTGCAAATTTGTTCTTGAAGCTCTTTCTTGTGTCATCTGATCAAATTCATGTGAAATTGGCACATGTTATCCACGCAGCTGCGCTGCAGTATTTTTTTTATCATTCATTACTTTATTTGTCACTTGTGAAAACGTTTGTCTGCTCTCATTCGCTGAAAGTTAGAAGGGCTATTTGAAAATCGATATTAAGTAATTTTGAATATGATTCTTAAAAGTTGAAGAACCACGCCCTTCAATATTCAGAGGGATGAAAACTTCTTTGACCCGAGGGGGGGGAGGTGGACCAAAGAACTACTCATTCAGCATAGTTTATGGGGAAAACGTTGATTATTTCTTGTTGTCATAACATTGAAAATAGACGAATTAAAATGATATTTTATTGATAAACTGAGGATTCATGCAATTTTTATAGTATATTCCATGCAAAAATATGGGTATAATAATTTTCGACAATCCTAAATCCAAGCAAATGTCATCAAAGAAAAATACACTACTTGAATAAATTATTTAAAATATCCACAAATAAATTTTGTAACGATGTGTCTCCGGTTGATATTTACATAATTCCAAAATCTGTGATAATTTGATTTGAATGGATTTTAATATGTAATTGTTTTATGTTGTGTACAACTTGCAAAGTCTCACTAGAGCCTGCATAATTTTTCTATGCATAGTTTTGCAACCAGATTTGTAGGCTATTAGTTAAAAAGAGAAATAAATCATCAAACGACAAGTGATAAATGATAACACATTCGTTTCGTGTTGTCTTAGGCGAACTGTTGTAAGTGGACTGGCTTCGGAGAAAAGCAATAAGTCAAACGGCGCATTTAGGTAATAGCAGATGCTCACTATTTACATTCATTTCCATTACTTTTAGAAACATTACCGAGTCTCGCAGATTACATTAGCATAAATTGATTTACAGAAGATGAGTTGCTGAGGAGAAGGAGCTGGAAACCGTGGCACATCCAAATAAGTGCTCACTCAAATGGGACCCAAAGAACATGTCGCCTTGAGAAATTTTCTGATTAAATCATCCGTTTCTTTTACTTTGCAATGAACATTCATCGCAGTTTACCTTGAAGGAAATGGCTTTCATCTCTATTACTTTTAATGTTTATGATATGCAGACTGTTGTGAACATCATGGGCAGTAGACTGTTTATAACTAATCATAATGGAGGATGACTAACCTATTCCTAACAAAGGTATACAGCAACTCAATAAAAACGCTCCATTTAGTTTGTTAATATTATTAGACTAGAAATGCTTCCAGCTGTAACCTCTGGCTCAATATAAGGCTGAAAGATTTACCGAGAAGACATGGCGTTGAAGTCAGCTTCAGCCGCCCCGCGTTTTGATTTCTCGTTCACGGAACGCCATAAAGAAAATTAGGCTTCCTTCCAAGTTCATATAACTTGATATGACTCATTAATATCAGGCATGACCTTTGCGCAATACTTTATTCTGAACGACTGAAAAATTTTCAATTTATTACCGCAGATATTCCAGTACAATTTTATTAGAACCACTTTTGTCGCACAAATATTGTTGCCCTAATTTTGTATCAGCAAGCGAGTGTATTGAAACATGGAATTAGTATAATATGATTAGTGAACCAAATCATATTACGCTACTGTGATATCCTCGCCGAGATTTGAACAATGTAATTACAATTTCATATATATCGTGCGCTAATGAAGTCATTTATGATAAAAATATACGCATTTCCCATACTCCGGCAAATATCGGTCATTAAAAATTTTATTTCCGGAGATTTTTATTAATAATATTTTAAATGGTGTATTATTTTTATGGATTATTTTCATAGATTCGTATTTGTCGCAAGGTATAAATTATAGCAGTATCATTTTGCTCCCAACAAACTCAAATTGCACAATTTTTCCGTTAATCGTGAAGCTATAATTTTAATTCGTTTGTTTTCCATGTAATGACAACAAAAACCTATCAATGATCGTTCTTCCCGGTGTATATTGTGGCGCAGTACAAACCCTTCCTATATTTCTCAAACTTTTAGAGTTTCAAAACACCTCAGTAAGAACAATCTAACAGGCGACAGGCAGATAAGAAGTGGTTTTTCCCGTCGCCAGGGTTCCGGGCCGAAAACATGCTTGTCTGCGGGTTTATAAGATTCAGCTTGTTTGGTTGAAGGAACATTCACCCTTAAAATTTTCCGACGGACACTGTTCCCTTTGTCATGGAGAATTTTCCGTGATGGACGAAGACTCACGAGGATTGGCGGAACAAACATCAAGTGGAATAGCGCTTTGCCTTGGAGAAGGGGATTTACGAGTTTAGCTGGGAGGCGAGAAGCCGAAATATATATAGAGTTGCTAGAGACAGTGAGAAGGCGAGGAGGCAGAGGAGGAGAGTTGATCAGAACGTGGAAGGCAGGAGAAAACTGTAGAGTGCAATAAGAGCTGAAAGGGAGGGGTGCATTGTTGCTCTTTAGTGAGAAGGAATTGAGAACAAGGAAGGCCAGAGAAAAGGAGAGTGAAAGCTGAGTTTTCCTTAATCACCGGCAGTAATAGGTCCATTACCCTTTCCGTCGGCAGAGGGCAAATTTACAATTCAACCGGAATGAAGGAGGAAGTTCCGGCCGCCTAGTAACCATCATCGAGAGACGAAGGAAGATAAAACTCATTCATCAAAAAAGAAATAAATCTCTGCTGCACGTGGTTACCCCAATAAGTAATTAACCAACTGACTTTTAAAACTCGACCCATTTAATTAATTTATTTGTTTGTAATAGCACGCAGGGCCCCTTAAAGTTGTTTTCTATTTATAAATAACATTATTTTATCTTAAATTACAAGTAATTATATTAAATAACCTAAATAAAAATTCCTAATTATTTACAATACGCTGAATTATTAGTCCGGTGGCGGACTCTGCCGTATTTCTCTGAAGCTTTAAACATACCAACAGTCTCCATAAACTTAAATATACCCTCCGGAGCCTTCAGAAATATGAAGAGTAAAACTATTACCCTCTATTTCCTGGAGGAAAGAATGTCTTTTCTTGGATATGCAGGCTACGTGACAGCGAAGATCTGTTTAATGAATTCTAAACAATTATAGACCTATACTCAATTGAAAATTCCAGATTTTGAAGGCTATAGTAGGCTTTTGGACAACAATCCTATATGAATAAAAACCGTACAATGTTCAAAATCGACACGTGGCACAATAAGACACCATTTTTTACACAAATGTGGCGTTGTCAAAGAAAATACCGAATTCAGACTTCCATATTTAATTTCAAAATTTCTTCAGGTGGTTTGAACGTCAGCCATAATCGTCTGTGAAACAAAATAAATGAAAAATAGTCAATTTTTGATACATTTATTGTGTTATAATATTCAATCCAAAAAGTTATTATCTATTGTAATTTCTTAACTTTTTATCATAATATTAATCAAATACTTCATACCTCTAACAGCAACCATGTTTTTTTTATTCAAATTTTTCATCCTATTCATAACCTTCTTAGATCTACATTTCTCCATGTCCAAGAGCCGGATTTAAACGCTCGCCCTCAACAGTGTATTCATAGAAGTGTTTCATGGCTGACTCTGAAAGCTCCTGAAGAAAATTTGAAATAAAATATTGAAGACTTTATTTGGTTTCATTAATTGATGAAAACCTATAAAAAGTTGTTTCATTGAATATGAATACCTGACAGAGGATGGGCTTTTGAAATCCGACTCTTGGACACGGAATAATATAGATATAATAAGGTTATGAATAGGATGAAGAATTTGACGAAGAAAAAATGCTCGGTTGCTGCTAGAGACATGGAATATTAGATTAAAATGATTATGAGAAGTTAAGGAGTAACAACAGGTAATAAATGCTTTGATTTAATATTATTATAAAAGAATTGTTTTAAAAATTGACTAACTTATATGCATACATATGTTTCACAGATAATTATGGCTGACCCTGAAAGCGCTTGAAGAAATATTCAAGCAAGAAAATATTGAAGACTATTTGGTTTTATGCATTGATAATAAATTATGAAAGGTTGTTTTATTGAATAGATATGTAGCAGTTATGGGAACATTGTGTTAGTAGAAACTGTAGTAATGAAAACTAGTCATTTCAGATTTATGAATCAGGATCATGGATTTCAGTTTAGTGAGGGCTAAAGTTGCTGTAATTTACAATCGCTGATAAAAGAGTAAACAATCCCGGCTCAATAACACTCCTGGTGACGGGGAAGAACAATGCTCGGTCTCGTTTAGCTGAGCTGTGACCGTAGAGAGGATGGACAAACACCACCTTAGGCCCAGAGGCAATCAGGAGGAATCACGCTACACGCTGGTAAGCGGTGGAGTACAAAAGCGACGCGCAATCTACAGAACTGACCACGCTTGCTTTTTCAACATATTCTTGGCGATTCGAACGAAATATAGAAGAAGAGAATCGACGAACAATATGCCCAAGCCCAGCTACACAACCTAATTGAATGCTGCTGATGCACAACAGCGGTATCCTAGCTCCTTGTGACCTACAAGGCAACTAACTATTTTTCCCGGTAAAAGGACACACTTCCGATCGAATTATCTGCAAAAATTTTCCCTCAGCCTGTCTCTCAATCTATATCTTCAATTGTCTATTAAAGGGTATTATCACAAGTTCGTATTGCTTGACTAACAGAACGTGAGAGGTGATGTAGAAAGTTGTACACTCTTATGCTCGCGTTTCGTGATTTCTATTCGTCACCGGCCATAAGCTCTATATTAAAATATTAAAAAAGTACACTTCACATATGAAAGATGACAGAGTCTGTTATCGAAACGTCGTGGCCCATGCTTTCTTCGACCCGGAACTACTTATCGAACAAGCACACTTTTATGTATTTCATCAAATTAATTCAGGATAATAAAACGTTTAACTATTTTCGACTTCGAAACAATTATGTACAATCATACGATTGCTTACACAGCAGTAAATTATTACGTCCGAACTTCCTGTGTAATAATAGTTTTACTTGCATTGCTAACTACAATGTTAAAATTTTCTGCAAATAATCATTAAATAATTATTACAATTAATAAAAAATACCTATTGTTAACAGAAGATTGTAGTAATTATTACTAAATAAATTCGGCAATGAACATTTTAGTGATTATTAGTTTTGTCAGTGTTTACAAGCAACTCAAACATATTTTCGTTATTTCAAAATTTAATCCAAGCAATAGTTTCAATAAAAAAAACTTCCTGTAATATTTTATGAATCGATTTCTTCAGTAAAATTCTTTTTTTTTCATTATAACTACAAATTACAGCCTAGTTGTGAAGCTGAGATCATAGTTATAATTTATCCTGTGCCACCTGCTTTACCCACAAGCACTAACGAGAAAATCTCATTATCCTAGATCCTAGTTTCTGTTTGAATTAAAAAAATAATTATGTTCCTTAGAAACTTATTTACCCTGACTTATATCAGTTTCGTTATTCAATTTTTAGATTTTCAGCATTTTAAAGTAATAAATTAAATAGCACGTCAGTGACTGCTATTTGGTTAACGTGCAGCAAACTCTTACGTTGACACTAAAGTGGAACACATTTCAGAATTGTATAAAAATTTTCAAATGTTCATGTTAGAATACTCACCACTTTTCCCGGCAGAGGCCACTACACCATGAGCGGGTTTCGATGCAGTAGAGATCGTCGTTACAATTATCCTGTAACAAAATATATATCAATCCAATGACAGTAAAAGTTTGAGTTACTGAGTAACACAATGTTGGGTACAAGTTTGACTCCTCTTTTACGGGAGACTTCAGTAAGGAGATTGGGAAATTCATAAATGCCTGCCTTGACATAAATCTTAATATGTCATTTGATAAGTGACATTCGAGTAAGTATATCTGTAGAAAGATTCAGGACAACAAAATAAGAAATTTCCTGATATTAATTAATAAATAAATTAAATAAGAAACGCGACACAAATAACGTTGTAAACGTCTTAATTCCAAACTTAAATTTTACACTCTGAGAAATAATAGTCTCCGTATCTACCGATGACTAATAAGGAAGGAGCTTATCAATACCCATAATTAAAATTGAAGTGCCTATGTTTGATTTCAAAACAAATACCAAATTGTAAGTTAAAACTGCTATTTATTCGATGCCTAATCAAAAATAATTGTTTTAAAATTTTTGTCTCTCCGAAAGTTTGTCTAAGATTGGGTCTGAAATGGCTCAACAGATTTCATTGAAAATGTTATGGAATAAAACAGGAATGTTAACTTAAATTTTCTTGTAGAGGACATCGGGGCGGAACAGGATAGTGGGGTGGAACGGGATACTCTACTTTTTTTACTGGAAAGACCTGAAGGTTAGTAAATAAGGGTGGAGCACTGCAACTGTCAAGGAAGAAGTCCCGGCAGCCGAGCTCTTATTCTGGCGTCTTACATCTGTGTCTTTATAATTTTTGCAGCATTTCGACGGACGGTAACCTACAAAACTCCTCGCTTTTAACTCTTTAATGGTATACATTCGTAAACTGGGTGTCATTAGCTGCATATAAGTAACGTATAAGGTTTAAATCTACTCGTATTAAGGGTCGGTGAAAAGACTTAACCTGAGACTAGTGTGCGGGTCGGAACGGGATACTAATGTATAAGGCAAAAAGTTTTCTGGTCCTCAAGACAGAAGGGAAAACTGACAATCATCTTATGAGAATGAATGCCCAAAAAGAATACACTAAGAAAGAAACGGAACGAAAAATATTACCAATGACCTTTCAGTTACAAAATAAATCGTTTTGCGTAAGGAAAAATTGATAAAGCAAATTAAGTATAAGAAATAAAACACAAAAAGCGTTAAGATTTTTCTTAAATCAGATTAAATTTTATTACAGTAATTTTAAATACCCCGTGGGGTGGGGCAGAACTGGATATTTGTAAGTTTCTTTTTAAAAATTAATAAAAAACCTAAAATCGTTGTTTTAAGCTATATTGATATACTATTAAGCAAGCACTAGAGAAAACTAATTATTTATACTTTTGAATTATGTATTGGTTGAATAAAGCGCTTAATTTGGAAATGGGGAACTGTTAGGTAAAGGAAGGGAAATGTGCGTTTTAGTCATGTCTAAGAGAAAAAATAAGTTTCTCTCATCCATTACTCTGAGTGAAAAGAAAGTAAGGAGTCAATTGTAAATTGAATCTGATGAGAAAGTGCCTGTGGGAGTTTTCTCGCAGGCGCTTCACCCCCGGAGTCACTGTCGGGAATGCCTCGCGCACTCTCTGGGTTTTTTCAAAGTTCTCACATGCCGAGACATCATCTATTTTATGAACGTATATGTACTGGGGTCGAAGACCTTGGGTATAAGGCAAGAGTTGTCCGCTTATCCCATTGGATCAGTCGGCCAACTGTCTCCTGAATCTGGTGGAGACACAGAAGGGAATGCTGCGACCCTACAGCAAACTCTTCTCCCGTAATTCTGAAGAGCGTGAGAATAGAATGACAGACCTACCTGATGCAGGTTTTCTAGGGTTTTCCCTGCATCTCTTTAGGTGAAACACCGGGTAGGATCCTTAAACCACAGCCCGTGGGCCCTAGTCAACCCTTGGCAACTTTGCTCTACCTTCCGCATCCCTCCCTTTTCAATTCCCTTCCGATGCTATAAAAGGGGAGTTGCCTGTTTCAAGATCACCCGCATGTAGCCTGTTAACCCCCTCCCCCAAAAAAACATTTAAAAAATGAATCTGATCATTGGTGTATTTTTGTCTACGTCCCGGGCGAACGAAGTCGCGGGCACGGCTTGTCAATAAAAGAACACAACAATTCCATCTAAAATTCAGACAATTGTCCTGACTCATTGTATTATCCCTGAGAAACAAAATACTTGTCTGCAAAACGATCTTGAAACCCCGCGTCAATGTTAGTCTCATTCAGTCGATACCAGATCAATGAGTGAGCAAGAGGTTCCCGAATCCGTTTCGCAACGAATTATAAAGTTTTGACGAGAGAAGGAGTGAGACGTTCAGAAATTTTAACTCTCAATTCAGGGATGACACACACTCCAAAATCCGCGTGTACGAATGGCACAACAGTTTTTTTTAATGCCGGGAAATGGTGGAAAATCAAAGCCATGATCAGCGTCGTCGAACTTACATCACCGAAAACAACATCCGTGCAATAAGGGAGCTTTTAGAATAAGACCGGTTCATCACCGTTGACTAAATTGCTTCTTGAGTTGGTGTAAGTCAAGGGAATGCACATTCGATCATCAGAAAGAACTTTCTCCTGATCAGAAGAACGTCTGTTTTGAAATTCACTACGGGCTTTTGGCCCGTTATGCTGAAGAAGTAGAAGGCTTTTCTCAGTCGTATGAACCACCGGTTCATTACTTTACTCCTAAATCGAAATAGGCGAGAAAAGAGTGCCGAATAAGACATTAGGCTGCGTCAATAAAAGTTAAACCGCAGGGAAAGTTCTTGCCACCTTGTTTTTGGGTTTTCAAAACCATTCTTTTAATGGAGTTACTCCGCAATCGCCGAACAGTGAACTGGACGAAACGAAAGCTGCATATGGAAGTAAAATACGGCGTTTCCCAATGAAAAGCTTGATCCTCCTTCACGACAATGCAAGGCCTCACACGGCCTGCATAACTCCGATCAAATTGGAGGAGATTCACTGGGATCAATAAGAACATCCACCATATTTGCCACCATGTGACTAGTATCCGTTTGAACCGTTTAGGAAATCTCTAGGAAAGATGAAGAGGTTGAATTCTTTGTACTCCATCGGTTAAAAACTCTGCTTTCAGATTTTTATGATGACGGCATCTCGAAGCTTACAAAACACTGGGAAAATGTGTTTCATTACAAGAAGACTATATAGAAAAATAAAATCGATGTTTTAAAATTCTATCGCTGTCAGAAAAATTATTTAAACAAATCGCGTTTATGTTGACTGACCCCACGTAATAGGTCAATTACGTTGTACGTCAGTATCTATACTCTACAGAAGGATCACAGGATTGTTTTCACCAGAGAGGGAATACAACGAATAATCTGACAATTTTAACAAAAACATCACTGACAATAAAAATAAACTAGTACATAATTTGTATACTACTGACCGCACAACCCGTAAGAATTCAGAAAAGACTAGAAGTGAAATAATGGGAAAAGGGAGAAAAATAAACGGATGGAGATTCTAAGTTTGTAAATGAATAATAAAAAGATTAAGTGTAGATATTTGATTCTCTGATTCCAGTGGACTACATATCGATCGGAGCTAATGTGAATTTTTTATCATCAGGATTCCCGACTTGGATTAAGAAATGATGGTATTCCCTCGAGATGAAATTTCGAAAGACAAAGCGTTGATTGTTTGGAGTTTCACATCGTGTAGCAGCACTTCTCGCGTCTAGGGATGCTAGAAGAGGACGTTGCGAGCGAGAAAGCAGCGTTCTTCCGCAACGGAGCATAGGAGAGCAGTAAAAGTCTCCAAACACTACCCCCACGCTTCCAGCAAATTCCAGACGAACGCATTATTCTCTGCGGCTCCTTCAGCGTTCAAGTAGCCTGCTCCTAGAAACAGACTCCTGCTGGTCTTCAAACTTATTCTCAGACTACACTTTACTTTTACTACGTATAACTTACAAGAGATTTTGCTGATCGTTAAGAATGATCGACTGACGTTTGGAACAGTAAAATATCTCTGTCCATTTTATGGACCTGTTGGTCAATTTTTAACTACAAGATAATTATCACTTATTCAAGAAGAATCTTTACCTATATTTGTAACAAACCATTCTCCCACAAAAAATCTATCAGGTAAATATGGCGATAAAATGATCTCATCGGTAGTATCACAAAAGTAATTTTGAAAGTTACAACATAGTTTTCTGACTTTAAACTTTACAAGAAATAAAAGGACGACCAATAAGTCAGCATATAAATTTATCCTTACTTATTCGAAAGAGACGTTTCGTCTCCTTTTTGAGACTTCGTCAGGCGTACTACAGACATATTATATGGGTTCTATGTTAAAATTCTTTAATTTATATTAAAAAATTAAAATTTTTTAACCATGTTTTTCATATATATATTAAAAATTTGTAACATAGAACCTATATTTAATTTCTTGTAATATGTTTGTAATATGCCTGAAAAAGTCTCTAAAAGGAGGCGAAACGTCGCTTTTGAATATAAAGTGATAAATTTATGTGCTGACCTATTGGCAGTTTTTTTATTTATTGTAATTTTGTAAAATTGTTAATATCTTTTCCAAAATTCTTACAAGTTACGTTCACAAAACAAATATATCAAAATTAGATTGATTGAAATTAAGCATTAAATTAAAAATTTGCCCGCTTAAAAGCCTAATAAATTAATTTTGACATATCTACCCTCCTTTGAAAACTTATTGACCTGTTTAATAACTATTAAAATAACTTTCAAACCTGACAAAATGTGTCAAAAATATTGAACACAAAATTAGTGACGAATGTAAAATTATATAGAAAATTAGATTGAAGAGCTTCTTACAGAACGTTCGTTAATAACCGACATTAATAACATAAAAATATTTAAAATCCAACATCAGTTGATTCAAAATATATTTAGTAAAAAGCAGAAGTTTTAGATGAAGAATACAAATATTATTCAGGTTTGATGAGCGAAGCGTTGCACATCAGATATCAAAAATCAAGCTGTTAATGCGAAAACCGATACAGTAATTTAAGTAGAATAAGTGATTCCTTGTTATTACAAGTGATATCATTCAATGTTACAAAATGTTCCATTGTTAATATCAACTGTGCATTTTGGCTGCAGCTACACATTTAAAACTTTTTTTCTATTTGCATTCATGAACAATATCCTATTGTTTTCATACAATTCCATTATTAATATCCGGTATGTTAGATCTGTTTTTATTTTAGATAGCTGTTCCGCCGATTGCAGTAGCAGTAATTGATGAGAGACACTTATTCCTTTTCCGACATGACAAAAAACAACAGTTCGATTTCTTCACCTAAGAATTCCCCACTTCCAAAATCAAGTCCAAAGTCAACCAAAAGTAATAGACATAATTCAATTCAAATATAATTTAACAAGACTTCCAGCCAATTGAAATGTCCTCAAGTACTTTACAAATTAATTTATTGTATCGTCACTAATTAAAACAAAAGCTTTCGGCCATTGGCCATCAAATCTGTAATTAATAACCAACAAACAGCCAAGTAATCACTATATTTCCTTTGCAAGCAATTCATGTATGTATATTTGTTACTTACAATATAAACCTCTGTACCTAGGGACCAACGTCCGACGTCAAACAGCAACGAAACAATACTAATAGTACACGTAGCTAACGAGTTGAATTGTAAACAAAATTCCCCCCTCCCCTTTCCCTCCCCTCTCCCTCTCCTTCACTGCCTCCCTTGGCATCTGCCTGTGGCTTCCTTAACTAAAGTGATTTGATTTTATCCCACCCACATACAATAACCTTTCTTTATTCTTACACATTAAAATCTACATTCATTATTCCATTTAAAAATTGTTACCATATATTTTTATAAATTACAAAAAGCGTAATATTATGGTAAATTTGCTGCTTGTTGGTCATTAATTACAAATTGAGGATGGTCAATGGCCGAAAGTTTTAATTTTAATTTTGACGATACAAAAAATTAATTTGTAAAATATTTGAGGACATTTTTACTGGCTGGAAACCTTGCATATTATTAAACGTCTTACTGTACCTTATTGATATACACTTTAACCTTTTTTATTACTAAACTATACCCATAATTGAGAATGACATAGGCTTTATTCAACAGCAGCCTCAAAACGGGTTAAATGAAACTATGGTCAAAAATTTTCTATTCCAGAGTCATGTTGGTCATGATACCCGCTATATGACAGTAATATGCTTTTTGCAAATATTTATATTATATTTTCTGAACCCTGTAAAATATCAAAATGTGACATACACGAAAATTAAAGTGAAATTCCTGTTCTGATCCTTAAAAAATTCATTGTGATCCACTAAATCGTTTTCGGAGCCAATGCGAGAAAACCTTTGAGACAGACAAAGAAAAGTTTCAGAATCAGTTATTTACGATTAGGCAATATAGCAAAATTAGGAGACAGGGATGAATAAATGGTCGACGGAACCTTGGGTCGTCGACTGGGACTAGCTCAGTGGTAGGATCATCGCCTGGAAAGCGGGAGGTCCTGGGTTTGAGTCACGAGTCCGGTCAACTTCAATTGAAGCATATATTCTACCTTTGATTGGGCAGTTTTCACTTAAATTTTGGCATTTATTTTGAAAATACAGACAGACGCTACAATTTTATTTATTGTGGCAGAGATATGTAAATGTTTTCTTGTACCTGATGAGAATCCTAAGAAGGGAACGACATGTTCTGTTTTTGTTAATTTGTAAAAAAAATTATTTGAATCAAATAGAATTCTTTCCAAATTATCTCGTTGATGGGTTTTTTTATAATTAATTTATAATTGGATATAATTCTCTATAATCCCTGATATTTACTTCATTTCAACCATATTACAAGTCAATATTTATAACATAACTAATCAATTATGTTTAGGTAATTTACCCTTCGTGTTTTTGATAGCATTGGCCAGTTAATCGTAGTTTTTGTTCTGAGACAGAACGATATTCTCTGGCGTCAGTGTGTCCAAACAAATCTATGTAGCTGAGACTAATAAATGTCCCATTGCAATATAACACTCCTGGTCATACAAGATTATTCATTTACATGATAATAATGAATAATCAGTCAGAACCATTTAATAAACCAAAACTATATATTAATTTTGATTGCAATTTCTTTATCCAATTTTGAAGGATCTTTCGGCATCAACAAATTTAAAAACACAAATTATACGTAACTTTTACAATATAAAACAAATTTTTGTTTTAACATGTTTTGAATATTAAATAACTAACCGTTGTCAATTGATATTTTGTGTATGTGTAATTTCGGAATATGCCGACAGATCCTTCAAAATTGAATAAAAAATTTGCAGTCAAAAATAGTTTTAGTTCATTAAATAGTTTGACGGATTGAAACCTAGGGTTATTCATCATTATCAAATTAAAAATCACTCCTTTTAAAATTTTTAAATTTCATTGAAGAATTTACATTAAATTATCTTTATGGCCAATTTATTGTTTATTCAAAAATTTCCCAAAGGTGTCGAGGAGTCTCCAATGTTGTTCAAATTAGTTTATTTATTATAAAATTTTAATTTTAAAAACTGAAAAAAATTTCGCAACTTGAAAGTAGTTTTTAGAAACTTTGATCTAAATTTTAAAATGATTTTTTTAAATTAAGTATCTATTGTTAGTAAATTATGAAAACAACATTCGTGAAAATAAAAATTATTTGCTTTTAGAGCAGTTCAGCCATATAGTTAATGAAACTAAATTAAAGGATCGAGATTGAGAACCCATAAAATATTATAAATCGCTTTATCCCGCACTTTTTTTCTGTAAGAAGTTAAATTTCTATAAATTCCTATCAGCCAGAAATCGGATTTGACGCACAGATTCAGAAGTAAATGATTTAAAAAATAATCGGTAAATAAAACGAACAAATCTCACTCGCCGGCCATACTAGCGTTTTTCCTACTTCAGCTGGATGTTTCATTTAGATACATTACTAATAATGGCTGTATTGATTTATGAGATATTTCGAGTCCCTTTCAGAACGCACTGTTTCCCTGAGAATCGTTTCCACCTCATTCTATAAGGCAAATGTTCCCAGCATGCAATTCTTTTTCGCTCTTGAACGACTTGAGCAGCATCTTGCACACCTGCGCGCTGCGTACAAAAATAAACGACCAACAAACTTTTCCGCAGTCTTGTTCTTAAAAGCTGAGAGGGAAATCTGAAATTCTGGAAACATACGCGAGAAGGTATAATACATGTAGCATCTAGTACACGAATGAATAATTCATACGTATAATTTATAGCATAAATAGAAAATCAGAGGAAAATTAATAACATCTCAGTTTAAGATAACTCATTAGTAAAAAAAAACATGAAATGAGGTTGTAAACATTTTCATGTAATAATTTTACGTACTTTTAATACTTCTTTTACTTATGAAAGCATATTTTATTTCATATTTTCGTCAGTGATCAGGGTCCAAAATATATTATTACAGACCAAAAACTGTTCGATAACATATAGGTCAACATTTTTGAAAATTCAACGCATTTTAAACAAGAATTTCAGTTATCACTGTACACAAAAATTACATTTGCCAGCGTTACCATAGAAAAATTTTCGTTCTGACAAAAATATAATAATGGGAAAATTTGGTGAAGAAAATGAGGACATTTGAACTAGAAGGGTAACTTAAAGCTGTGTCACTTAACCCCCAGGAAAAAATTTTAAATTACCCAATGCTATACTCTCAGATAAAAATTTCAAAAAGTTTTCCAATGAAATTTATTAATATTTAAATAAATGTTTTAAAACGAATGAATAATTTTGAAAGTTAAATTTCCAATTTGTCTTTATGTTTTCTAGTGCGAGTTATTGGAGATCTTTTCGTAACAAGCTTTGTAATCGAACAATTTTGTATACAGTTTTATGTTTGTATAATTTTTAATTTACTCTTACATGTTTTTGACAAAGTTTAAAGTATTGGAATAATTAAGAATACCACGAATACCATAATTATCAATCAAGTGAAATGGTTTAAACTGCATCTCTTCAAAAAGGTTAGATTAGATATGGAAAATAATTTGTTATTAGGTTCTTTAACAGGTTAATTGTCACATAAACTTAACTATGGCTTTTTCTGCTTTTATATTTTATTAGCTTGGGACGCGGCGTTTCCCGGGTATTTATTTATATTATCCGGGTACATTATTTAATTTTTGTTCAACACAATTAAACGGGCATCGAAAGCGTCACGGTATAAACCTCAAATATATTCCCAGTGTCCTGGTACATATCAGGACTAAAAATATTTTCAGTAAACTAACTGAATAGAAATTCTCTTAATAGTTTATGAGAGTATAAAAATACTCCCCGTGCATTAAAGAAATAAAATTGCCACCAATAATCTAAGTGTGTTCAAACTATTTCTGGTAACCGAATAGAGTAAGAATCACTCACTGTTTCTTAAGAAAGGCAAAATGACGTCCAGTATTTTAAGATGGTAGTAATTAGCTTCGATACCGTAAACATTAGGAGATGTGCCCGAGGCACATCTCTGAATGAACTAGTCGTTATTTTACCCTTCAAGTATTCCTATTGGACCTAAGTGAGATATAAAGCAAGTTTGATTGAAATATCTCCAATTGTAACCCCCTGGTAATCACTAAACATTACTCAGAAATGCGTTTTCCCTTCCTATTAGGATAAGAACTGAAATTTAAATCTCATACTAAGTGTCTGAATCAAACGCCAAGAGTCACATAGCATCGATTACCATAACCAAACTTGACTGTTATCTTTTAATTTTTATATGATGCCCCCTACACCCCACCTCTATAAATACTCCACTTTGACGATCAAAGGGGTTGAAATTGTAAGCAAACAAATGAAATGAAAACGCTATCAATTTAATTGACCGAGAAAAATATATACTATAAGTAAATAATGGCTTTTCTGGATATTTAAAACTTTTCATCCCCCTTCACCCCCAGATACTGGTAGCGTGTCTCACCCCAACAGTGTTGAATTTTTGGGTTGCCAAGAACATTTGTTCAAAATATAGCGAAAATTATTCCATTTGTTGAAAATGGTATGCGAAAGTCTGTTTAACCCCCCGGCAGTCCCTCTTAGAGAACGAACTGTAACATGAATTGCATTTTTTAATTCAGAATTAAACATTACACCGATTTAGAGCCCAATCTCGATTTTTTTTCGCGTTATTTAATGTGATTCCCCTTCACCCCCACCACTAAGCATACTCCCCTTCGATTATGGTTGGGTTTATTACTATACAGCAGCAAAAGGAGGAACCACTATCAAATTAATTGATCCAATAATGTATTTATGCTGGAAATATTGGTCGTTTCAGCTTATTTAAAATTTTACAACTCCTCCACTCCCGCCGCTAGGGGTGGTAGCCGAATTTCACCCCAACAGTGCTGATTTCCGGGTAGCAAAGAATCCGTGTACCAAATTTGGTCGAAATTTGTCCATTCGTTTAGATTTTAATGCGGGACATACAGAAAGACAGACACACGAACCCACATACAGGCAGGGTCTCAATGTTTTTTTCGCTTTTTTAATAATAAAATCTAATTAATAATTCTTATTAAAATTATTTCATAATTACGGAAACGATATTTTGCACTATTGCCCAATTCATCTACACAGAAAAATATACATAATTTTTTATTATAAAAGACGTATGCAACCAGGCCACATATATGAATAGACATTATTATTCTAATATTATAATGCACTTTATTCTATAATTCTACAAACGAATAAACCCAGAAAAATAATTTTCTGTACACGTGATTATAATATTATTGTCGAAAGCGTCATTTTTAAAAATTATTACTATAATTAATTATAAAAAATATTACTATAATTAATTATAAAATATATTACTATAATTAAATATAAAAAACTATTAGTAAAATTGTGACCATTTAGATTAAAGTACAGATAGCATAATATTAATTGACTGGCATGCCTGAATTATTAGGAAAAATTAAAAGTTATCCAAAACTGTGGGAAAGTCAAAGAGAAGTAACCCTAAAAACTGAATAAAAATGCGGAATAGAAAATCGCACATCAATCATTAATTTTCCATATAAATCTAATTAAAATGACGCATTTAAAATAATTATTCAATTGTTTTGTCGAAAGTGACACTTTCAACAATATTACCTTCAAAATAATGACGACGCTCTTCGAAATGAGTTCTCAGAGTTATTTACATGTTCATAACGAAATCCAGAGAATTTTTTAAATAAAAACTAAATAAGGGAACGCTATTGGGTAACATCAAAGGGAAGTTCTTTCTTGCGTTTCGTATATTAAAATGAGTGTACGAGTGTTAAATTCTGACAATTTAAAATAATGGACTGGGACCAGCGAATCGTGATACGATAGCAGGTTTACGCGTTTTCAGACCGAATAGAAAGTTATTTCTGAAACCTTTGATTTTTATTACATTAGTTTTTTACCGCGCACTTGAGACCCAGTATATTGTCACGTTAAGAGGACGATAACCGTTGTCCGGGATCCAGAAAATAACACATTTATATACTTGGTGGGGAAAAGAAGCAAGAAACGAATCGAGTATTTTATACACACCCATTAACGACGTGTACAAGGAGAAATATTTCAGATTCAAAGCAAGGCAAATAAAAGACGACGAGGTCACAAGGAGTGTCGGCTGTATGACGATATTTTTCGCGGAATTGGAGAAATTTAACGGAACTTCGGAGATACATTGTCTGTTTACAAAGGACCGTCGTGTTGGTTATCGTTTTTTTCCCTCAGAAATTTTCAAATAACAGAGACGGACTCAATCTGTCGAGCCAGAAAGTAGCAACAAAGATTGAGGGATAAAGGAAGCGTTTGTTTTTTAAGCCTGCAATTACATAGTCCATCCGTTTCCTCAGTTAAAAGTGTCATACCCCAATAATGGACACTTCATTAGTTTTGATACTTTAAAAACGAAAGTGGTTGTCTAATTTGATGATACACAGAATTATGCACTCGGTGTAGGTACAAAATTTTGCAGAAATGTTTCTTACATAAACTGATAAAATCCAATTACCAAAGACGAATTACGCTAGGGACATTAATAACAACATACTCTGTAAACAGGTTCCGTGGAATGTTCTCATTTTAAGCAAACGCGTCACCCATCTTGCGCACAGATTTCTCATTTCCGACGTCTGTCGATATGCGATGTACGTTTTGAAATGCCTACCTTGTCTGGTAGCTCGTGCAATTTCAGTCAACAGTCATCCAATACGGTTTAGATTATCATGGAAATTCACAGAGTTCAGTGCTGAAGTTTCCAATATTCCTGAACTTTACACAAATTATTTAGAATCGGTTACTAATTTAATATTAACTTCACAGCAAACACAAACAGTTTATCTCCTAACTTGGAAAACATTTCAGAGCACGCGCCTTTTCTTGGTCTGCTGATTGACAATAATTTGAAAAGGAATCACCACATTAAAAAAATATCGGGGAAACTCAGCAAAATTTGCTTTACATTACGAGTGTTAGCTCGGAAAGCCGACATAGCCACATCAAAAATGATGTACCATGCATATTTTGATTCTGTCATGTGTTACGGTATTGCAAACTGGGGTCATTCGCATCACGCGATTCACTTTTTTAAACTAGTATCTGGTGCGGAGTGGAATACCACTTGCAAACTTGGAATTTTAACTTTACCTTGCACGTATATTCTAGAAATTTTAAAATTTGTATGGAGCAACATCAATCTATATGATCTAAACGGTTCAAGCCATTCGTACAACACAAGAAATCGCTCTCAGCTCCGTGTTGAAAAACATCGTCTAAGTCTTTTTGAAACAAGCATTCACTATTCCGGTATAAATCTATACAATACTCTCCCGGAAGAAATAAAAGCTTTAAAGGTTCAAAAATCATTTATAAAGAGTTGTAAATCTTTGTTAATGAATGGAGCGTATTATTCACTCAAAGAGTTCGTAGATAGGAAGGACTAAAACAGTTTGCTGGTGTCCTATCAAATTCTTCTATTATTTTACAACTATACTCTACTAGAATTTAACTGCTGACTTATTTTCTTTTTCATGTTCGACGTATCCAATTCCCTCTAGCGAGAACTAATGGATTGAATAATAATAATAATAGCTTTAGGAAACCATTTTCTAATTCCACATCAGACAGTGTAGCATAATTGTGATCATTAAAACAGTGATTTATAAGAAAGGCAAGAATGGAAAAATTTCGATTGGACCAGGGACTGGAACCCCGGACCTCCCGTTTTCCGGGCGTACTATGTACATATATATATGGCCACGAAAAATTTCTATCATGTCACACTCGGAAATATTTGAAAGCCGACACTTCAAAATAGGGAATGTAATTTAAAAGATTTCAAAATGCGATACTTAAAACATATTAAAAAAAGGTTAACAATTCCCATCAAACTAAGCTATTTCGTCTTACACTAGACATAGACGTTTGTCACGTTCCTAGCGAGTACCTCCCGGAAAATTTAATCATAAATTTGAAAATTAATGTCAACTGAGGACAACTTTTGTCAAGTTATTGTACTGTGAAGAAGTAATAGTAACTGAGAAGTTAACCGATGAGATGAGATTATAAATATCTACAATTTGCAACCAGTTAATAATATGAACCCGTATGGCCTTCCGGGGTAGATCTAGAAACTGTGTGGAATATCTTAGGTGTGTCTTCAATTTATGTATCATCGTCCAGGCAATGGTAAATACGTATCAAAGCTCATCTAGGCCGTCGCGACGCTCTGACCACAATTGAGGGCGCAGTGGACCTCTTATAGCCGCCGCCATTGACGCCCCGTGGGGGCCCACACACACACATACACACTCACTCACACAACATTCGCGTGAGGAAGCTACGACGGAGACCGTTAATAAGAAAAATGACCGCACCCACAGAGTTAACGAAGAAAATGTCCGCGGAAAGTTCGACACCGCGGGGATGCCACTTTACATTGCTTCACTTGATATAAATAAGAATATATTTATATTGCGCAAGGAGGCGTACTATATAAATATTAACTAGCAGCGTGCATGGCGTTGCCTGGTATATATTTATATTAACCCGGTACAATAATTAATTCGACAATATTCTCTTTATCAACTCGCGAGAAAACAAGTATCGGCACTTATTCGCGCCCCCTTCCCTAAACAGATGGCGGAATGTTAATTTTATAACAACTGTCGTGATAAATTACAATACTTTAATCAAGTTAATAAATGTTGGGGTGACAAGTTTCTCCAGCGCCACAAACATCCAAGCCCATGCCAGGATTCGAACCCGGGACCTCTGCCTTGTGAGACAGCGACCCCAGCCTCTAGAGAACAGGAGGTCGGCTATAACATCCTATTCCTCATATAAAAACGGAATAACTGAAATAAAAAGAGAAAAAGAAGGAACCAGGAACTTCAAAACAACCAAAGAAACCGAAGATTAAAAAAAACTGTTAATAAATTAAAGTTCTAGACTTAAACCCACTCCGGTGTTAGCAGTTCTGAATCGTTCCATTCTAATATATCATCCGTATCAACTAAAGAACCGGAAAACAAAGTTACTGATTGTACCTTCTAGAACGGAAAATTCTTCGGAGATCAACGAAGGTAAATTTGGTTTCAGTGTATCTGCTGTTCTCTATAGGCTCGACTTGGCTGTACCTGAGCAGGAGCACAGAAAGACGATTATATTTGTAACTTCGAAGCAAGAATAATTTGCACAAAATCTTAAAAAATATGTTTTTTAGATAAAAATAACTACGTTTTGTGAAGTCGAATTAGTTTTTCAATGATTAAAACCCCCTATTCCATATTATTCGAGTATCTCATATTAACCTCCATATGTAACTTATTATAAAATAAACTTTTTTATATAAATAGTATTTTTATAAGTGACAGTTTATTACAATTAATTACAGTATGTATTCATAATTATTTTTGGGTTTATTATATTTTTAAAAAACCAGTTAAGTAATTTTTATAAATGTAAATTGTTTTCCATAGTACCCTCTTCTCCTCTATTATTTCCCCGGAATTCAAATAAGATGTCGGCTTTTCCCCATAAAGCTAGGTTTCCGAGATATTGGCAGTTATAATTTCAAACACTGCAATATTTTATACATTCTTAACTACACAATATTAAAACATTCCCACGGACCTAGAAAAGAGAAAATATTTCACCTCTAATCGGCCAGTATATATTGGCACTCAAGAAAGTTACATACAATTTTTTGGGAAATCAAAAATTATCGTAATATTGGCAACGATCTTATAAATCTTTAAGTAATAATATGTCCTTAAAAGTACACATCCTGCAATCGCATTTAGATTTTTCTTTGGGCAGTTAGCGATGATCACGGGGAACACTTTCATCAGATGGTTTCAGCTATGGAAAAAGGGTGTCAAGGAAAATGGAATCCTAATACGCTGGCCGATTATTTCTGGACCATAAAGAGGCGAAATATAGTAGAAAATCTTCTTGAGGTAGGTCAATATATTTGAACATTGTGTAGTAATTTCGGAAACCTTGCGTGATGGGATGAAATCCGATTTCACATTTGAATTAAGAAGAAAATTTATCAGAATAACATATTTATTTTTCTGAAACAACGAAAAATATTTTTTGTTCCTCAGTGTATTTAGCCTGCCGATTAAGCCGTAGTTCAGCCCCTTGTGCATTTGTTCCAATACAGGAATTAAACTGTCCTGGAAGAAGAACCATAGCACCTACTTGGGTGGGCGACGGAAAAGACAAATATTTGAAACAGGATAAGGGCGTTTCAAACAGGTAATTATTAGAGTTAAATGTAACGTTTTCTGGGTCGCTGAGTGTGATAGTGTGATTCTCCAAGCTATAAATACCTAAATTCAACCCTTAACGACGATGACGCGGAGCATTCGTAAGGATGGGGGCAGAATAACTTAAAAATGATTCCCAAACGACTAATAATTGTTTGTATTCAAATGTTATTAAATCATAAGTGCTTAAGTGTTACGTTCAGCATGACAGTTAAGTTGTAGTTCAGTCCCTAGGAGTGGATGTGAATGAGGGCGAAAAAAATTCGGCATACATTCTGAAATCCTGGAAGTGTGTTTAAACACAAATTATTTATGAGCCAGGAACAGATATTGGATTAGTAAAATATCCCTAATACTTATAAGGGTGGGGGTTCGCGAATATATTTCGGATATTTTGACTCTCTCAAGGTACCGGAAGTATATATAACTGACTTAAGAAATCAGAGGGATTTGGGATTCTGGTACATGAAATATACCGGTTTTGTAGAATTTCTTTGAAGTTACTGTACTGATTTAATGTATCATTAGATTGCTAAACTATATTGAGTACTGGCAGACGTTACCAAATGGCCTATTCAGCTATTCTCATCTCACTTACTGAATTAGAATTTTCTCTAATAACATTTCCATAGTATTGAGTAAATGTGTTTATTGCACTATCTGTCAGGCGCCCTTTTCCATCGCTCTGATTTTAAATCATGTTGCAGTATTCTGCCATTTAAATCCTAACTCGAAAACTGCTTATGATATCGCGATACCTTTTATAGGAAAATAATCTAAAATAATTACTCCATAAAATAAAATAATAAATTAAAAATTGGATTTTTTGTAGGTCTTAAGCTTTATGTGAGATGGAACGGCCCCTAAAAAATAAAAGTGACGATCTCGATGCTTGATAAATGACTTATTGACAAAGGGATTAGTGTCGAATTAAATACTTCACTGAACTGATATACATAAATACCCGAATGAAGTCTGGTTCAAAGCCAGTAATGAATAAAATCATTAGTATAGTGGCGCAAGAATATTTTCTATCCCAAACAAATACGAGCGTGCGAGTCAACTCCTAGCAATATGATGTGTCAGTTTCTTAAGTTTCATGGAACGAGATCACATATTTACGTTGCATTGAAATCTAATATGTGGAGATAAACAAATATTCCCCATGACTTATCCCATTTTCATATCTCGTGAGAAAACGGGGACAAGTGCCTTGACACGGTGAATCCAGCCAAATACGTGGATATACTTAACTAAGGTAACGGCGTTACTGTGAAATCCCAAATGAGTGTGACCGGACCACACCCAACCTGGTTCGCATTTCAATCAGTCCCAAAGCTCCGAATCCCAGACTGTTCGCCTCTGAATTTTAATGTTGCCACCACTGCAACGTAGTAAATCCTCAAAACAATGACGCAGCTCAAACAACGGCAGAACAATTTTTATAATTGCTTCGTATCGGGAATAATGTATCATCGGTTTACAGGATAATTTTATTTAATTAATGCGCGACTACTGGCTCTTAAATACGCTCTGTTAGTATTCCAAGGACTTTGGAACAACTAGTCACAATTTCGCGATCACTAGAGAAATAATGTTTCCCATTGTTCCAGCTGGCCCCAGACGATTTTTTTGTTATATTTTAATTCAAGAACTGAGAAGGTCCCGAAAGTTGGCGACGAAACGTTTTCAATAAAATTGTTTCATTTCTGCCTTTTGTGTTTTTTATAATAATAAGTCTCATTCATTCAATTCCTTAATTTATAAATGTATTTATTAATAAACTTGAAAACTTGGCGACATAAAATAGATATATGAATTATATAGCTATTTAGGACTATGCATACGACGTAATTTAAAGTATTGAAAGAGTAAATATCTCAAAATACATTAAATAGAATCTCTGATTTAAGCAATAACGTAATAAGGGAGAGAATATGTTAAGAATGCGGAACGTATAAAAAATAAATACTACAGAAGAAAGAAATCTTAAATATAAGCTTTTTAATCAATTTATTTAGCAATCAGAATAATTTACAATTGTATGAGCTAAATGCCGATGGCTATTAATTGCATGAGTATCTAATAACATGATCAAATAATATCGCCCGTAGAATTTAAATAAACAATGCTTAGTTTAACTTAAAATAGTCAACTAGGTTTCTTTTAATGATCACTGGTTCTAAAACCTTGTCTAGTACTGGGTTTGGATAATTATCTGCTTGATGGCTTTTCTATGGATGACTTTGTGTACCTTTGTATGTAATGTGTGAATATTTACGTACCATGGGGCATTTACAATTCACCGGATGATCTTGGGTTGGCATCTTTGACTAATTGATATATTTGATTTTGTTGCACATCCCCGTAGCTCAATACCATAAGTCCTTATTGGTTTGATGCAGCTTTGTATATCATGATTTTATTCTCCATAGATAACTGTGAATTTGTTTCTATCAGCCACAGTAGATTTCTGGTCCTCATCTCGACTTATTGTCTCTTTTCTACTTTATGTTTATTCCAAACAAATTTAGAATTTAAGTTAAGTCCTAAATCTGTTACTATTTTTGTTCTGAAATTTGCACATTATTTATTGTGACTGGAGGTGCAAGTTTCTTTCCGAAGACGGAATGTGATATGTGCAGATTTATCCTTGTTCACTCTTATTTTCCTTTTTTCTAGCCATCGTTGTACATTGGTTAGATGAGTTTGTGTAATATTTGGTGCTCTTTGAGGGTCCTTGTGCCTGGAAAGAATGGCTGTACCATTGGAGAATATCACTACTTTTGTATAATGTGCCAGTGGCATCATTATTAAGGTCTCTTGCTATGTTATTTTTTTGGTAAGAACTCAGTTGGACCACAAAAATTAAAATTAATTAATTTCTAAATATTGTAATTTGTTAAATCTTTTGCATTCCTTAATTATAAGTGTTTTAATGTGGTGATCGTTTACTGTAGTTTGGAGTTTTCTCTGGTTCAAATATCATTTTACGAGGTTGAAGTATGCAGGTGGAAAGATTCTTTGGGTTTTATAAATTAATCCTGGGTGTCAGATTTTATCAAAGGCTTGGCTGATGCAAAAGCTCTATTTATGGTTTGCGTGAATTTATTGCATTGTAGAGCGTTTCTGACGAAACCTAAATTGGTGCGCTTTTGTCCAGGTTTCGGAACGGAGATACTTTAGTAATCCACGAAGTACTCGTCTTTCAAGTATTTTTCAAGTATATTTGAAACTAATAGGTCTGTAAGAGGAGACATCTGTTGGATCTTTGCCGGGTTTTAAGTATCATAAATTACGCCGTTTTATACAGTTTGGCCAGTATCCTAATCTTAGGATTCCATTGTATATGTAGGTTAGCATTCCTTTTTTATTCCTTCATGACTTTAGCCGTAACAAGTTCAATTCCAGCTGCCATCTTTGGGTTTAGGAGTTTAATTCCTTCCGATTTTTCTTTAGGTATCGGTTTTTTGTCAGGCTCATCTATTGCAGGTGGGATAGGGCACTTCCTACAATTTCTTGATTATCTATCGGTTGAAATAGTGAAATCAAGTGTTTTACATATATTTTAATTTCTCATAATCATTTTTGCCCACGTTTAATTGTTATTTTTTATTACTGTTAGGTATGATGAATATAAATTTTCGTTGTATATTTTATATTATTTATCTAAATAATTTACAATATGAAGTATTCTGTAAGAATTTACCATAGAGAACAGATCCAGGGATGTTCGGAGGTCACCTTTCTGGAGTAACCCCGGTTAACAAACACAGTGATAAACTTAAAGCCTGACAGGAGCCTGAGCAGTCTCAGTCCTTTGTCTGAAAGGATTTTGCAACTTTATGAAAACCCCAGGTCAGCCAAAGTCAGCAAGGTGGTTGACCCAAAAGATGGAAATTTTTAATTTTGGAGAGGAAGGGTAGGGACGCCAACCTCATTGGAGGACCTGGGGAAGATAGAAAAAGTGGGAAGTACAATGAGGTTTCTAGGAGGGGTGAGTTCGAGCTGGGAAATACCTCGAATATACATTTCTGAAAGGAGTGTCGGAGGTGAGAGGCCAGAGAGGAGTTATCAAAACGGAAAGTCTGACTGATTGGCTTCAAGGAGTCAGAGAGAATGAGCGATTTGGCTCCAAGTGTCACGAGGAAACCAAAGAGGAGGCACGTTTCCTGAATCACATCAGAGGCCTGCCTGCTTCACATACTGCCTATTCGTTGAATCCAGGATTTCCGATCAACCAGGAAACTTGTGGAGGATTAATGAAAAGTGAGAAACAAAAGGCAACAACCTCGTGTTCTTCTGTGCGTATCAAACGTCATACAACCCCGAGTAAAGTAGATTAAATTTATTAAGGTCTCTTGCTATGTTATTTTTTTGGTAAGAACTCAGCTGGGCAAAAAAAATTAAAATTAATTAATTTCTAAATATTGTAATTTGTTAAATCTTTTGAATTCCTTAATAATAAGTGTTTTAAATGTCAAAGTTGAGATTTATTGAAGTCCATCCATTTAAATATATACTCTAAATTCTTTACTACAATTATAAATAAAATTAAGGACCACGTCACATAGGTTAATTGATATTTGAAAAAAGTGGCACTAAATTTCACAAATTATATTTCACCTCGATCAATACAAAAAGACGATAAATTCAAAATGAACATTTCATCTTACTGTCAATTCCTGAATTTAGAAGTTTTATGACTCTGTTCGATTATTTTTCCAAGCCACAGAAGTAGGAATGTTTCTATTATCTGAAACTGATAATTTATTGAGTCCATAGTTTTTAGAGGTTGAATTTTATTTTGAATTTTATCATGAAGAACCTTCCACCTTCCTACCTTTTTATTCGTGTCTCTCAACAACGATTCCGATTGTTATTTTGCCACATATAGAACAATTAAATTGTTACTGTTGTCAGCTGCTCGTATTTTTCTCGCCCATAAAGGTGGGAAAAAAACATATTTCTTGATCAATAGGGAATGAGTGGGGATCATGTGACGCGGTCGCTAATTGGCACGAAGTGCGCCATTACAGCCAGCTCTCGCAATTTGTAAAGGGAAACAGCTTTCCATTTGCAAAACATGGTGCACGACGAGAGACATTATCTTTGTTCCTAGTTTTAGCAGTCTTTGACCATCATAACGTTATCACAATCTATTAGCGTAAAACGCGGAGCCTCTTTTTCCCCCTTCCTCAAATCGCCGAAGTGCGTACAGCGTTATTGTTCTTATCAAGCTTTCCTCGTCCACACAGACACCATTATACTACCATAAGCAACGTTAAAATCCTCTTTATGCTGATGGTGTGTTTATATCAGAAGTCATACCTTTTTTCAACTATTGAAATGCTTTATATAACATAAATATATTAATTGCACAATAATTAGTTGGTAATAAAAAATGAATAGGAAAAACGCAACGAAACAGATTATTTTATTTATTTTCATTTATTTACGTGTAGGTACTACACAGACGTTAGTCCCATTAATGTTTAGATACACTCTTTGATACAATGCAAAAAATCAGTAAATATGAATATTCCTTTACAATCGCGTACAGTAATTAGTAAACAGTTTATTAATCATAAATAAAAAATAATATATTAATGGTAATTAGTAAACAGTCTATTAGTCATAAATAAAAATTAATATATATTAATGGAAAGCACGACGTGTCGTTCTTTTCTTTGGAACCCCTTCCAGGAAATATAAATTATCATAAATCTAAAAGTACAAAGAAAGTAAGATATCATAAACTAGACATATATATTACAATTATATGAAATATTAAATTTCTAGACTTTTATCCATTATGCCTGTATTTATGTACAAATATGAGATTCATTAAAAAACAATTAACAACTTATCTGATAAATAGCATATATTAATAAATTTATTTTTATAGTTTATCCCCCTTTTTGATAACACAGTGTAAACTTATTCAATTGTTCCATAATTATGGTATTTACCTATATTTAAATCTTATAATAATTTAAACTTAATCTAAAATTATTATTTCAGAGAAACACAATGTCTATACCAAATAAAAAAATTGGATTGTAAGTCATGTTACTTAAAACAAACAGAACGCTCCTTAAAAATTCGTATCAATGAGCACAAAAGTAAATTGAAATTCAGCGTAAAAATTATTCTGTCGTTTCCAAACACGTACTTCTCTTGATAATGAGCTGCAAATTTCTGAAATAACACTGCACTGAAAAATAACCATAAATAAACAAATTGTAAATGAATATTACAGAAAAATGTTGCGTCTCCGGTAGAATTAAGCTGGCAGCTGTTGCCAACACTTGCATTTTAAGAGAAAAACGATTGGAAATCGGCATGCATTAAACTCCGAACTGTAAGGGAAATATTTATGTATTCTTAGTTCTCAGTTTTGAATGTTCATGAAATAAAGGAATAACGAACGTTATGCAGAGTTCCTCAACCCTCGTATCCGTTCTCTCACTTTTTATACATTAAAGTAATTATTTCTTTTATGTAATATAGAAGCTGATTCTGCGACTTTTCGCATAATTATTAAGGAATAAATTTCCATTTATATAATTATATGATTTCTGAGGTATTCTGTGCAGTATTATAAAATGAATGGCGTCACGAGAATGCAGCTTCGGTCTCTTCATTCTTGACACCTTTTATGCATCTTGCGATCCTAATTCCATTGTGCGTATTTCCTACCTAGGTTGGATGGCAAAATCCACATCGGGAATGTAAGAAACGGAGTTCTACAACACAATTACTTTAGTTTAAGCAGTAGTTACCTGTCTCATTGTCCCTAATAAATAAATTATTTCGTCTCATGCTGCAGTTTAGGTCCGTTCAAAATGTTCTGTCTTTCATTGATTGTCTTGCACACTGCGTTCGAACTTCACAAATCTGTCCACTTCCGTTTCTTGCACACCATAAGTTTTCATTTTGGAAGCGTGAAATGACGTCATTGATTGTTAAATAAAAAGAGATACATGACTGAGGGATGCAAATAATATATTATGTAGAATTAGTTCATCCGTGTATAAAATTATTAATCATTTTATGAAAATACAGCCGAGCAGTATTAATATCGCTTGATTTATTACTGTGGTATAGGCTACGAGAGATAGCATGGCGTGTGTGGTGAGAATCAGACGAAGGGATGACGGCCAAGGTAGTAATGGAGAAAAATTACTATCATTTAAAAATATATTTATTGTAGTCATATTAACGGGAGAGACAACACCAGTGTCGTTTTACCAGACCCGGTTACATATCATCCCTTCACTTTACAGGTAAGCTATTAGTTGTTATATATATACCTCGAACTTAATACTATCTATTTCTTTGCGTCAGTGTCATCAGCAAATGTTTTTGCTCTACCAGGTTGCCGTAACAAAGATTTGTGTTGAAGTGAGCACCAAAACTATAAATACTGGAAGGGGGAAACTGATTTTCACACGACTACCTATTTCTCTATAATTATACCTATATTAACCTTAATACCCTTTTGTTTCCTACTAACATAGTATTTTACAAGCTATAAAATTCCTGAAAAGAGCGAACTGTTTGTCATTTAACATACAATTCCTATGAAATGTCAATTTCTTTTTCATTTCTCTCTATTATTTCATACATAACCTGACGTGAACTCGTGACTACTCTAGTAAGAGCTAGGTTTCCTGTTGTCCAAAGTAAAACTGGTGACGTGAGGAAAAATCATTGGATTTATGGTTGTCACTGTGAATTATGAGCATAGTAAAATTTTAAATTAAAACTCATGGATTTGATTTATTATAAACATTTTTAACATTAATGTATCGACTTTTTCCTTTTTATGTAATTATCTGTTTTCAATTTCAAATTGTCTATTTTTTTGGTTTATCCATTATATGGGTTGTTATATATTTGTGAGTTGTTCTTATTTATGAATCTGTGTATGTTTTTCGTGTGTTCATGTTTTTGCGTTTCTTCTCTATATATGAAGTAACTATGTAACTCAGTAGTAATCAATATATAAATGTTATCCCGTCTGGTAAGTTTAGGAATTTCGACTGAAGATCAATTTATTATGGCTTATAATGCAGCTTAAAATTGAAAAGAATAATCCTATTTGACAAGTATGTACATGGAGTTCGGCAGGAAACCGAAAACTCGCTAATGTGTGCCCACGTGGTTATATTTTGAGAAGTTAGCTTTTTTAAAAAAAGTTGGCACTGCCTGATTCGCAGTTATCGCCTTGCTCACACTCAGCAACGAGTAATCTTTAGGAAATAATGAACGTATAAAATTAATATTTATTTGGTAAAAAAGGAAAACACACAACCTGTTTAACATATCCAAACGGTGCTCAGTATACGCCTCTAGAGATGAATGACTATGTGGTATTAAAATTCTTCCTACACACTAGACAGCATGTTTGTGTGACCGTTCTTTCACGGCTGTTGTTATGCTGTTCCGCAGTGAAACCATTGATGTTGAAATTTGAGGCTCTTCTATAAACCCTCAGAAGTAAATATCACACACAGTGAGGTCCGCTGACCAATGATGTCAGGTTGAATTTTTTTGTCCATTACGGTCGAAACTTTGTGAATTAAAAATTCTGGAATGTGAATCTCGGAGAGTTTCCTCTTTCGAATAATACATTGGTAAAAATCCCATGGGGTTATAACTCGATTACTTATGACTTTTTTAATCTAAAGATTCTGTTTCATACACAATGTTCAATAATTACCGCATATTTAAATGAAATAACACCCAAAGTTGGAAACACAAACATGGGAGACCAATTTATTTTATTTTTGTGTTTTATTGCAGAATATTGTGATGACATTTGAGGGTTTCAGTGTTAACTGCAGCGGTTCAGTAATATATTTAAGAGAGAACGTGAAGTTGGGTTTTGGTTGTACAACACTGCGCGTATGTTGACCGCGTCAACAGTGCGTTCGCCTTTTCCGTAAACGGTGACAAAAGTAATTATTTTTCAAAAGGGCTGATAACGTAACAATGGTTGACGATTTTGTAAAACGAGAGGAATGAAATTTCACAAAAGAGATAATAAAAGCTTTGAAAGTGATATGCCATTAGCAGTCGTGTGGCAGGAGGTTTACCCTGGGCCACAAGCAGAGATAGTGTTTAATCAATATGTGAAGCGACAATCATTGACGGCGAGGCCGTACCTATGGATTTCTCATCCCCGCTAAAACACGTAACTTAGACGTCACGCACGCCCAAATTTGCTCTCAACTCGTATCAGGTTTTAAATTTTCCTCATAAATCGTGTAAGCAAATGCCGATAAAAACATATTCGTAAAATGCTAGTCATCCGTTGAGGAACTTTGTTCCGTCGAACAATTGCTTCGCTTAGGTTCTGAAGTTTGTCCTTCCCTCAACATTAACACTCTAATATCTCATAAATTATGTACATTTTATCTTCGGATCAGAATCTCTGATTTCAGCTTTAATCGGTATTATGCTCATGTTTGGGTAATTTAGTTAAGTGACAAATTCTGTCGCTGTGAAATTAAATTTTTAACACGTCAATACTTTGAATTTCGCTATTATCTCAAAATTTTATAACTGGGCCGAGCTCAGGTACTGAGATTTTTGTTATTGCCTCACACAGCAGAGTTACCAGATTTATTCTAACATCTTCCCGAATCCGGATAGAGTCAACAAAGTATTAGGTCCTAGAATATTCTTAGGTTTAAAATAAATGTCACTTTTACAAATCATTAATTTTAAATTGCCCAATTGGAGACGGAATTTACCCATATATTTTTTGAAAAACAAGCATGATATGTATTCCAGGGGAGAAGAAGTTCTAAAATTTCAAAACATGTTAAAATTTTGGATCAGTGAGACATTGAGATTAAATAAGTGAATACCCATCCATATTTAGAATGTTAATGTTTTACGCTATTGATGAATTCAATTCGTAGTAATAAAAGTTTTTTTAGATGTGTCATCTGAATACGTAGGAAGCACTGACATGGCTGTCAGTGCTTAAGTATAATTTTACAGGATTTCCGCAAGTTTGAAAAGTTTTCCTGTAAAAACCGGTGAACTGAATACAAAAATAGACTCCACGTAAAAACGTGGACAAAGCTGACTGGTGTGTCTAATAGAGCTATGGGGTAATTCTAATTTTTAAAAGAAATGATGTTTGTATTTAATATGTATAGGAAATACTGTTGGATCACAATGTACACATCCTCATAGTGGCAACATTATTATGACCACCTGACAGCTTCATCTTCGGCTAGAAGGAGGGATAGCTATAAAATGAGAATTCAGGAGAAGTGAATCTTCAGTTGTACTGTGTTCTTTTGGCGAAGATGTGGGCAAAAGACTGAGTTTTAATGCAGGATGATAGAAGGCGCTCGAAGTATCGGAACCAGTATCAGAAAAACGGCAGCACTTGTGACGTCTTCAACAGCGTCACTTATTAACGTTTACAGAGAATGGACTACAAAATCCGGATCTCGACGTCAGAGTTTTGGTCGTCACAAGCTACTCAGTGCTGGAGCTGAAAAGAGATTTGCCAGAGTTGTCCATGTAACAGAAGAGCAACAATGCGACAAATAGCGAAGAATCTTAATCAAGGACCAACTGTGAACGTCTCTGGAAGAATCTTTCGCCGCACATTACATCGTATGGGCTATGGAAGCCGACGATCTGATAGAAAACCTCTACTTTCGGCATTAAACATCAGCAGACGTTTTCAAGTCACAAAAGAGCACAAGGATTGGACAGTAGATGACTGATAAAGGGTCATGTGGTCTCATGAATCGCGATTTCAAATGCACCATGTAGATAGCAGGGTTCCATATTGAGAAAAGCTCACGAAAGCGTGGACCCTAACTGCACTTGAAGCTGGTGACGGCAATGTTATGGTTTGGGGGATGTTTTCTAGCATGTTATGGGTCCTTTGATACCTGTGAAACAACGTCTGAATGCCCAAGGATATTTAAGTATTATGGCAGTTCAAGTACACACTATTGTGTTTATGGTGTACTCTGCCAGGGATGGATACTTCCAGGACGAAAATGCTCGTTGACATAAAGCTGACATTGTCCTCAGATGGTCCGAAGAGCTTAGTGGAGATTTTACCTTAGCTCGTTGGCCAGCACAATCACCAGATCTCAATCCATTTGTGAATTTGTGGGAGGACATCGAACGAGTCATCAGGCGTTTGTATCCAGTACCATAAAATCTTAAGTAATTGGAAAGTCCAGTTCATCAGGTATGGTCTCAGATCCTTCCTACCATTTACCAACATCCCCTCCCCCCAACAGAATCAAGGACGTGAAGAATTCAAGCCATATTAAGAGCAAAATATGGGTAAATATTGTGTTGAGGGGATGGACATAATAATTTAGCCACTCAGTGTATATTCTTTTAAAAGCCTTTTCTTCAAATATATCAACGTAAAGCATCATAATGACAGCGCCATTATTTTTAACACATCTTGTATTTTTGAGAATTTAAATAGTAAACAGTTACAGACAAATATATTATAATATTGATAACGCCCTAGTGTGCCTTAAACCCTTAACTGATTGTACATTTAAGGTATAAAAGATATATAAAAAAAGCAGAAATTTGTATTTATTGTTTGATTTTAAAAAGAAATTACATTTTATTAATGATTATAATTTTTATTATTTAAAAAAATGGAAGAATTCTCAATACGAAATTTAGAGGTGACTTAAAATAAATAGACAATTAAAAAATTAGGTACATATGTGTATTAACTGAAAACTAGCTACCTAATTCTTTTGCATTAAAGGTAGAAAAGTGTATTTGGAAGTACAACTGTCCATCAGGTCTAGCCCACACACGTTATTTTACCACAATATCTTCCGCAAAATCATAAAACAATTCATCGGGTTCTTTCACAAATTTGCTGCAATTTTCAATTCATTGTAGAATTGAATCTGATGCTCAGAATGGTGTTTATCTTTGGAAATAATTTTTCGTACATAGCGCGCTGGTGGCCCTAGCTCTTGGCTTAATCCTACCAAAATATATTCCTCCTCTTCTCCTGCGAAATAACTTTGTTCCATGTCAAACGGAATCTCTTTACGTGTACCACAGGAATTTTATAGATTAATTTACGATCCCGTTTTCTGGATAGTCCATAATTGATTTTTACATATTTTAATATAAATATTTAGTTTAAGGTCCTCTAAATCTGAGAATACCTTCTTTACATCACAGCTAGCATAACAATCAATCAAAGCTGTTGCACCAATGTTAGAAAAGTATTAAGACGCCATACAAGTCTGTCAAATTTAATATTGAATATTGTTGTGAGTCAGTGAGGTTGATATTCTATCTTCCGATTTCTGTTTGTGTATAATTTATACCCCTTTTCGCATGATATAGGAGCAAACTTAGAGGTAGTGGTAGTGGAGAATTACATAAATTCACGCAAAACGACTGATATGGCTGTCGAATCCAGAGAAGCTGGGTTTAATTCTTACTTTCAACTTGCCGGGTGAGTCGTACTTCAGACCTGCTGATTGTGGAGCTTCAGTTCCGTGCACTATCTCAAACACGTTGTACGAATGTTACTTAAGATTCAGGAACAAACACTCAGTTACTAGTATTTTTGACTCAATTAAGATACCAGGAATATTTTTCTCTCTTTTACGGTACCGAGAGAGATTTTTAGACTCTCTCAAGATAATGGGAGTATTTTTAACTCCCTTAGGATATCGGGAGTATTTTTTATTTCTCTTAGGATATCGGGAGTATTTTTGCCTCTATTTAATTTGAGTATGAAATGAACTGGTTCCTTAGTCTTTTTAAGCTGCTTCGCTTATCTGAAGTATCAGTAGATGTCTTTACGTGATTAAGTTATTCTGAATCATTGTGATGAAATTAATATTCTGTCGGCATAGATAGTCTAGGGGTTATGAAATCTAAATGTTCACATTCAATAATCACGCGTTAAACCGGGAGTTTAGTTTGGAATTAAATATTTGCCGGTCTAATATACATAAATACTCGGGCAACGCTGAGAAAAAGAAAAGAAATATGAGTGTATGACGAGGCTGCCAACATTTCGCGACAAGTTACATATAATGCCTAGATCATATCTCAAGAATTTATACTACCAAATCGCAGCTAACCAATACATAGAATCAGATAATGAGGTGGATGAAAATTTTCAAAACCATCTGGTGGTGTTGTTGTGAAGTGATTTAATTTAATGTATAAATAAAATCTAAAGGTATTGTTTCAGGTATTTATACAGATATTGCCTGGTCTTGAAAATCGTTTCGTGCTATATTACCATAATAATTTCCTTAATTCCCGCTAACCTCATCCATTCTGTACCAGGAATCGGAAATATTTTTGAAAGAACACTCCAGAATGCGTTTTGTGGATCGGATACCAATATTTCAATCTCCGCCATTGTAATTTGGGTTTCAAATAGGTTTCCCCAGCCATCGATTTTGCGCTGACGATCTGAATGCCGACGTGCCTTCACTCCTCTGTTCATAAGTCACGCACCACCGGGATGGCCGATCACCATCAATACGCTAATTTCCCGTTCAATCTCCATGGGTTATTATTCACACAACTAAGCTACAGTGGACAGGACTAATTGAGGCATGCATGTAAATAACAATCCAAGCGCTATCACTAAATTCACTAGATGATCAATTATTCCTCCCTCTAACGCGCATTACCCGGATAAAGATACGTTAATTTAAAAAACAATATGAAGAAAAGTCTTATATCATTGAACCTGAAACTTTTTGTTAAATAAAATTTGAAAATTGGGGTAGAAATATTCTTTTTGGACACGAAAGCTTGTTTCAGTTCTAAGTGATCACTGAAATGAAGCATCAACCAGAAAGATTATTTATTTTATAATTGTACGAGTGGTGTTATACTCGTAGTCACAGTTCATACATTCGTCATTCAATCTGCCCAATCCGGAAGTGGAGCATTCCAGAATTTCCAGTTCTTTCCTTTTCCTCCATGTCGAATATTTTCATAGGAATTTTAACTATAGGATTATATACATTTTACGTATCCGAACGTCACTGTGTAAATCTTTAATGTATTCAATCAATTTTTGCTGATAAGGACATCGTAATTTTGTGGAGAATGGAAATGTAATTCCTCTTAAAATTTTCCAATAGAGCATTTTAAACACGTGAAATGACAAATATTAAATATTTAAAAGATTTTCTTACTACAGTATTCCCTGATTAATGAATGACTGGTCTCGATTTTCACTAGTTTTCCCTCAAACAGATTGCAAACAAATAAGTGCTTAGTAGTGATAAAAGCCTTTTTTCACTGTTTACAGTTATCTAGAGTTTCTTCGAGATTGTATAATCAATCTGAGAATTTGAATTACATATGAAAAAACTGATTATTTACACTAACCTAATCCCTCAATAACTTGATCCAACCAAAATTAATAACAATAATTTTCTTTAATGGATTGATTGTTGCGACTCTAATAAATAAGGGCCAGGCTATATGCATAAATTCTCCATAGAAATACACTTAGAACAAAACCCAGCTTTATAGAAGCATCTTATATCTACTTAAATAGAATCCAGATAATTAATTACTAAAAATGAAGGCTCACTATGCCGCCATAATTAATAAACTGACAAAATATGACTCTAAATTCCTGGCAAATGATACAAGGTAATTAATAACGCTGATTACTGATGTATCGATTTACTGTCTTCATCATTTCGATTAAGATCGACTAGTTGTATAATTCTTCCACGTGAACACAGTAAACTAGAACTCATATTGTGTTAGTAGGATCGTGATGAATGCTAATGCGGCACCATTACCAATTTAAATGATGTTTTCTGTGACTGTTTATTGTTAATGAATAATGCTTGATTTATATTTTCAAAAACGTATGGACTAATGACAGTTTATTACAACCAATAAAGATATACCCTTTCCATGACTCGAATGGTGAACTATCAGGATTGTTTTTGCGTTGATTATATCTAATATTTATAATTTATCATAAAAATTCATCCACAAATTTTTAAAAAAAGAGAAACTAATATATTCCTTAATTGGTTTGGAGGGGGTATGACGTCATTTTTCCTATTAAATGTTTGTTTTTCCAAATACGTACTATTAAAAGTATATTTAAATACGGAGTATATAAAAACTGTAGAGAAATATCTATTTTATCATATTTAATTCAAACGCGTAAAATTATTATAACAATGTCGAAAGCTTTCTAGTTGAAGAAATAAATATTATTGGAGACTACTATATTCCTCAATAAAAGTGTTTCGTGTAACCAAAGGCAGTTGATTTACTCGTAAATATTGAGGGCTTCAGTATGATAAACCTACTAGCACATTTACCAGTTGATCCCACTCGCCTGGAGAACCTATAACTTTTCCAGTATTTCCGCCCATTCAATATGGACAAACTTTCAGCTGAAGCTCATGCATATATTCATCTTCCTGAAACTATATATTTTTTACTTTTTATATAAGTTACAGTAGAATCAACAATTTACATTTACTAAACCCCGTGCATCATACCACTACGCATAATTTTCTGACGTTAAAAATATTAAATTGCTGTAAAATTGATGCACAGAATTATTTTCGGTTTTAATGTACTAGCTTCGGTTTCGTGTTTCTTAAAACGCCTATCGTCACTCAGCCCATTTTCTTTGTACCTTACAGAGTGTTATATATTAAATTAGTATAAAATTTATACTTTCTTAAAGATTTATTGTAATATCGACATAAAACAGAAAAATATTAAGAATGTGTAAAAGGTGTTTATTAAATAAAATGTAAAAAAATTACCTACTTAACATTTTATTAATTTTTTTATTCAAATTACCATTTGGGTTCTGTAATACAAAACTTTTAAAATGGTAACTTAGGCCGAGATAACTATTGAAAACAGATGATAGCTCAGGTCAGGGTATTTATTTAAACGAGACTCAATTACTTATCAAAGTCATATCTGTGTGGGAAACAAACAAAAGGTGGCAGAGATCTCGCTCATTACTTTGAGCCGGAAAACGAACCTGTTTCGTTCCGCGCTCGGCGTCTTTGAGTCTTGAGCTGGTACTAGACGATTTCTGGGAAGTCAATGTGTCCCCCTCAGCACACCCCTGGTAAAGATATTCTTCCTCCTTCATATACAGGTGTAACCTTCGCAGGCAGAAGACAGTGTATTTGCAGTGTCCGGTGTCAAAGAAAACTAATTTTCTTTCTCTACAGAGACGATAGTACCTTAGCCGAAAATATGGAGCGACATGGTAGAATTTCTGGTTACTTTCAATTAGTTGCTAAAATAATGTTATTTCGGACAACTAATATAACTGTCTTAATATCATTTTTCGTTACCTCTCTCAGACCTCCTTTTTACCCAAGTCTTGTAGTGAATTTCTCTATCTGTATATCTTCTTTCTCTCCTCTCCTTCTGACCTCCTTCTTCTTCCAAGTCCAGTCGTTAATTGCCTCTTTCGTCTCCTTGTCACTTCCCACCCAATAATTCTGTCACCCCTCTACGTGGTAAAACACCACCCCACGTGACATGTCAACGCCAATCATATTTAATTTTCCAAGATCGCGGGTTCCGTAATTTCGAAGGAAGGGGCTGACCCTGGGGAAATTTCCATGGTCCGCTGGTGGCTGACTAGCCTTAATCATCAAACCTTCTTTATAGGCACTTCATGGTGACTCACTAATCCTGGAAATTCCACAGCTGCAACGCCAGTATCTGGCTATTTTCTAAATATTTTGTATTAAATGATTCTTAAAACGGGGAGTATTCTTCTGAGCTAAAAAATAAAAGATAATAAGGAATTGTGGAATAGTAGATATTTTAGATTGGTATGATGAACAGTTAAACCTAGAGCTCCACGGTTTAAATGCAGACTAAACATTCAACAAGTACTTTGGAATAGTGTTTTAGTATTAACAGATTATATTATTACGTTAAATCTGTAAAGGTTAATGTATTTGTTTGACGTTTGTTGTTAACGTTGTTACAGTTTATATTAATAAAATAGTAACACAAAATTAGATATCGTGAAACAAATTTACACTTATTTTTGGGTAATCAAGCGTAAGTCGAAATCTAAATTTTCTAAACATTCAGAACTCAGAAAATCACATATTTATTAACCAATTTTGACAGTCGCATTATGGAATTATCCAAAGTATAATTTGCGCACGGAATTAAAGTCAAGGGAATTAGAAATGCTTCAATTGAAGGAACCCCACAATTGAATTTGTAGATTAAACCAAAGTATTCAATATCGCTGTTAATAACTTTAAAAATAAATTTAATTTAGATGAGTATGAATTATCTTAAAGTTATGTGGTTAAATATCCAGTAAGTGAACATCTAGCCTCCCCCGTCCTTCACAGTTAATTAACATTGCTCTTATAAACTAGAATATTAATAACGGCGATAATTATTTTACTTTAATCAGATCATATTCTGACCTTGAGCAATAAGCAAGCCTTAAATCGTTTTCCTTTGACTTCTTACCACTCGTGAAGTACATTTTTCTTTTTCGGGTACGATTATAAAATGGTTTGTTGTGTGTTGATAGAGCACCGTGGATGGAATCAAGAAATAAATTGTAAAAATGGATGTGGCGCGTCTACAGTCACGGTTACGGCCAGTTGGATGTTCTAAAGTTACCTTGAATAGAGAATATAAAGCATTCCACGAGCCGTGCTTTCCAAAATTGGCCTCTTTATACGGAAACTGAATTTTGGTCTGAGCTCTGGTTATTTCTGTTAACCAAAGTTAATTATTACAACAAGAAGATATGAAGAAAAATAATAACTGAGGCAGCACGCTAAAAGATTTCTCTAGCCATTGATATTTATGGGGCTAATTCTTCTGTGTTCTTAGAAATGTCCCACTTGGGAAATTTAATAGCTTCAACTGTAAGCGTTTTAGAGTGTCGTTTTAAAACCACAACTAAAGAGTAACTCAAACAGTTTTAGAAGATCATATGTGCGAATGACTAAAGTATCAATTTGTATTTTATTTGTCGCACCGTGGGGTTTTGGAGAGGACAAAACAATCTCGTTAGGAGAGGTCTACATTCAACGCGGCAGACATTTTTTTTGGGGTGATCCTGAGACAGGCAACTCCCCTTTAATAGCATAGGAAGAATTTTTTGGGGGGGATTAACAGGCTACATGAGGGTGATCGTGAAACAGGCAACTCCCCTTTAATAGCACAGGAAGGGAACTGAAAAGGGGGATCGGAAGGTAGAGCAAGGTTTTTTTTGGGTTAACAGGCTACACGAGGGTGATCCTGAAACAGGCAACTCCCCTTTAATAGCATAGGAAGGGATTTGAAAAGGGGGGAAGCGGAAGGTAAACATCAAGAATTTTTTTAGGTTTATAAATCGTGTATTAGAGCGCAAATACCTAATGATTTGAATCGGAGAGGCTAAAGATTCCATTTTGGGAACCTGATAAGCAAATAGTAGGAAGAACTAGATTCTAGGTTGGTTGCACATATTGAAAATTAGTAAGAAAACTTAGCTTAGTTTACTGTAATTTGATGTATGATTTGTTTTAAATAATCTAAATTAAAAAGTTATTGTGTACAATTAAACTTGGGACATTCTCTCATGTACATTGTTAACGATATCTTCACATATAGTGACAATGCCTATTAAGAAGTAAATATTTTTATTATAACCTTTATTAATAATACAAATGTAGATTGTGTTTTTAAGTTTTAGTTTTGAATTAAAAATTAAAATTGTGCCAAGTCAAGACATAGCGATCTGTCAGCCCTGCATTCATAAGTATGCGATATTTGCATTTTCTGCGTTAAATTCATCCGCCTGTAATAAGAGTCGACCTGACCAGGTAAAAACAAACAATAACTTTCCTCTGGTCGATGCGAAGAGTTACAAACATTTTCGAGGAACTTTTCAATAACAAAGCAACAATAAAAATTCTCCGGCAATATACTGACAAAGAACTTTAAGCTAACTATAGAGGCTCTACACCGTCAATATCGGTGGTTCTGTTTGTTATGAACAACGCAAAATAATGAGCCTAAATGTGCCTGTTGGTAAAGTTGGAGCAAAGTCAGAGAATTGGAACCACGTAATCATCCAGCATCCAGGTTATTTCCAGGTAATGGGAACCCTCCGAGGAACGCTCGCCGATTTCAGCCAAATCAGTCAATAAACTCTATGCTTACCGTTCGTTTGAATCCTCGCTCAAACGGGAATAGTTTCCAAATATATTTCTTATGAAACTAATCGCATTTTCGTATTAAAGAGATGTTAAAAAAGTAATATTTTCAACGATTTTCTTCACAAAAGTTTTCCTGTACCGATATGTTATTAGAGTTACGTGTAATATATTTTTATTTCCCCACTTTTCTAACTTATGACCGACTGCAAAATTATTATTAAAATTTTCCTGCAACTTTACTGACCAGAATGTTTTTTTTCTATTGATATGTTATTAGAGTTACCAGTAATATATTTTTATTTCCCCTATTTTCACATTTTTGACTGACTGAAAAATTATTTTAAAAAATTTCATCCTAGTTTAGTGACCAGAATGTTTTTTATATTGATATGTTATTAAAGTTACGTGTAATATATTTTCATTTTCTTACTTTTCAAATATTTGACTGACTGAAAAATTGTTTTAAAAAAATTCATGCTAGTTTACTGACCAGAATGTGTTTTTTATATTGATATGTTACTAGATTTACCGGTAATATATTTTTATTTCCCCTATTTTCACATTTTTGACTGACTTAAAAATTGTTTTATAAAATTTCATGCAACTTTACTGACCAGAATGTTTTTATATTATGTTATTAGAGTTACGTGTAATATTATTATTTCCCCACTTTTCAAATTTTTGACTGACTGCAAAATTATTTTAAAAATTTTAATGCAAGTTTAATGACCAGAATTTCTTTGCTTACGTTGACAACCTCAGCAACTAGCCTTTCAATGATGTGAGGATTCATGGATATATATATATATATATAATTCAAGTAGTTTGTTTCAAATTTTGTATTTTCGGGTTTACGCATCATTTTAACTTTGAATATTTTGACCTCTCACTTTCAAACTGAACACATTTAACGGAGTTGAAGTATCTGGGGTTTGCAAGTATATAACTTGGTGTCATTTCTATCAACAGTTACAATCTTCCATTTTTTTATTTTGTTTGCGGATTTTATCTGTTAATCTCAGTTAAATCGTCCATTAAGTCACTTAAGTTGATTTGGAAGGTAAAAGAAATTATTGATAATTTCTTTTGGCCCACTTTTGGTCTTTGATGATGAATTTAAAAGACAATCACACTCGAATTCCCAGATTCTGTACCGTACGTTTAGGGCGGCGTATGTTCCTCACCTTAGGTTAACTAACTACCAGCAACAAATCACTCCTGGTGTAGTTGATGCCTCGTTTGGAGGATCTCTTTGACGCGGCGCTATGCAAAGTTCAACAACTCTTACGACACCATCGTTCTCTCTTTTCGTTTCAAGTGATCCTGTTATGCAAGATGGAGTGTTCGTGACGTATGTTACGTGCCTTTGAATGTGTCAAAATCACACTCATCAAAGTGAGAGCGACAAGCTTTTTTGAGTCATTCAGCGAAACGCCTGAATTGGAGACAAAATTTCTCGGAAGATCGCGAGAACGAATGAAGGCAGTTTTCTCGTCATCCTAATAAACGCCGTTGGCTAGAAATGTCAGATCTGAACAACGGACTACATTCTTTATCTCTCCTCCTAAAGAAATGTCCATCATTGGAACACAGAGAAAGATCAATCTATAATAATCAAGATTAGATTACTATTTTTAAATCTTCAAAAATGGTTAAATTAGTAAATGAATACAAGGACGTGATAATTGTTGCCCTGCAAGAATTTACTATCTCTTTTCATTTAAAATTATATATAAATGTTTACACTTTAATAAAGAAAACATTTCTTTCTTGTTTATCTAACTCTTAAATTTTCTTATATATAATTATAGAATCATGTTAGGAACCAAAGCTTATTATGATAATAAATAACTCTTCTGAGGTAACATCACGGAGAGAAAAAGTGAGAATATTAAACACTATAATAAGACCAATTGCCACGTATTCAAGCTAAACATGGCTGCTCAAAGATTCAGCTATTCAAAAACTGCTAGTTCTTGAAAGGAAATTTTTAAGGCAAATCTATGGACCAATAAAAAACACAGAAGGGACACGGGGCATAAGGAGAAACGACGAATAGAATAATCTCATAAGTAAATACAATATAATAAATTATATCAAAGCCCAACGTCTGAGGTGGTTTGGTCATTTATATAGGATGTCAGAGGAAAGAATACACAAGTGGACACCAACTGGATCAAGAAGTAGAGGACGTCCAAAAAGCAGATGGGAAACGACATTAAGAAAGACTTAGAAAAGATGAAAATACTCAACTGGAAGAAGAAAATAAAAGAGCAAACCGAATGCAAGAAAATTTTTGTGCCGACCAAAACATTCAACATATGAAGTTTTAGAGCCTTTAGAATAATAATAATTAAATTTTCGTATCTGAAACATTTTAACACCAAATTCTCTAACATCCCGGTACAGAACTCCTGATTTTTAACCTTCTTAGCTCTTTTCTGTTGTTTAAAAATAATTAAAAACGACATAAACGTCCTCAAATTTGAGGGCATATATGTTCTTTTTTAATTAATTATTGTAATGAATGTCCTGCTTGGTTATGTTCTATAAAGCTCTAGTTTTAATCCTTCCATTGTATTATACATCCTTGGTGTTGCGTGTTGCTTTCCAACACGATTATCTCCATCTTCATTTCATTACATTTTGACGCTTCCCTGCAATTTATAAGTCTAGAAAAGTGATGGAGCGATCCATTTCCAAAATTAACTCCGTATCCTATAAATGCAAACCGCACTCAAATTTAATAAGCATGGTGAATTTTAATTACTCAAACAAACCGCTGTGAGTGCTTCGTGACGGGAAATGGATGAAAAAGTGACATATTAGCATGTGTCCGGAAATGCATTTTTGCCACGGTAGATGGCACTGACGGACGATATGATTCTCTCGGACCACTTGCAATGTGTTTCTTGTGTGTTTGTGTGGTTGGATTAGAGTACTGTAGAAGCAGAATGGCCCGCGGTATTCATTCCAGGGAGAAACAGAGGCGATGTTCGTATACGGTAAAGAGGCAGCACAGATATACCGACCCCAAGTACCAAACACTTCACACGACATTTGGAATTATTTTTGTACGATTGGGATTATCTTTACCAGATTTCTCTCCACGAGAAAGAGCTTTTCGGTTTTTCTGTCGTCAATGATGACCTTTGGGCTAAAAAAAATTCTGGGGAAATGGTTAAAACTGCTCATCAGCAACGGTTCAGCGTCAGCGTTTTAGTAGAGATTCCTGCGGACCACCTCCTTGGGCAACACCTCAACGGCCAAATGTATCTCAATTTTCTGCAGAACTCTCAGCCTGTTTTCATTGTGGCAATACGACATACAATAAAGCTGCTGCATGATGAAGCGTGTGAACGCTTGCATTGCATCCCGTGGAGGCCACGTAGAACATCTCTTGTGACATGGATGTGATTCAGACCATGTACTGTTTGCCGGGACGATTATTTTATGCGCTTGTACACACACCGTTCATTAAATTACATGTGTTGATATGACTTTTTTTTTCATCCATTGTTAGACAGGAAGCAGTCCTTGCAGTTAGTCTGTGTAATTAAAATTCACCCAGCACGCAACAAAATGGTACTTACGGTACAGGAACGTTTCCAAGTTCTATTATAAATCTTACAGAAAGAAGTATTGCACCCTAGAGAAAAATTATATATAATGAATTACAACACAATTTTTCGGTTAAGGGCTAGAACTTCGATGAAAGGACGATGCATCTCCTCAAGAATGTTGCAACAGTATCCCACAAATTGCGTAAATGTACTGTGGGTTTGAGGTAAGACCAACCCTTGTACATCGCAAGCGGATGTCTTCCATTTACGTACATCAATAAAAGACGAACGTAGTGAATTAGCGTTCTATTTTAAGCGATGCTCTGAACACATTACTTCGCGCCATTCTCGTTTGCGAAGGAAATTAAGCTCTGCTAAAAATAGTTCTGCGAAACATGAAAAGATTTTTAATGCAAAGGGTGACTGAAGAAAATATTCTCACACCCAATATTCAACACAAGAAAGTATATTCCAGAAGCATATTTCTCAATGGATACATTTTCCACGATTTTACGATAATAATCATTTGATGGTTGTTCTTATGTTGTTTTTTCACATTACACACGTATAAAAATAAATTTTACCAACCAATATAAAGATCTGTCTATTAACGTCTGCTATTTATGAAGACGTTTTGAGACATCTTGAAGCTTACCTCAATGGTTAAACAATTTATGAAGTAAACTCATTAGATGCCATGGATATGTATATGATATATTTTGTATCTTAAATAAAAATTAAATCAATAATAACACAAAATATTAATAGATAACATCAAAAAATTCAGTTCGGTTAGCAATCAGGCAAACATAAAATTATATTTTATGTTTTGATAATTAACAACTTAAGTACTTTTAAACCAACTCGTTCCGGAAAGCAACGCATTCAGAACGTGTTTCAAATTATTGATAAAATTATCCAGAACACAAGGAAAAGCTATGATTTATTTTTTTTATGTATCTATCATCGAGGTTAGAGAAAGGAAAATTGAAGTGTGGGTGGGATAGCTATGGCATAGAAAATTTGAGAGATTGAAGTATAAAAGAGGACTTTTAGAAGGATTGTAAATCCAATATAATGTGGAGGAATTAATAATCTGATTTATTAATAATTATTTTTTATAAAATTACAAGGACCACAATGATAGTGTTATATTTGATAAAATTATTTTAAATAACTAATAACCATAAACAATACTAAATTTAAAAAATAAGAAAATTAATGAACATAAAAATAATCCAGTTAAACAAATACTCTAACAATGCACAATAGTATCGTATTATGTGTAATATAAAAAAACTAAACAATACATAAACAAATTTTAATTTTAAATTCATTTTTAAAGTTAATGTGGAACAATAAATTATAAAAATAGAAAAATAGAAAAATAAACCCAATAACAACAATTTGATTGTTCTCAACATTATTGTTATATAGGTCAAACCAAACGTGCTCATGAAACTAGATTAATAGAACAAAACAAAATAACAAAACTTTAAATCATAATATGAACTTATAAAGTGAAAAATTTAGAGTATTATCTCAAAAATACTCATAAACAAATTTGCTCACACAGCTTTGTTGTATCATTTAACAATAGCTTTCAACTTTTGGCTATATTTATCTGTATTTTAAACGTACATCGATCATTATTTTATGCATCTATCATCGAGGTTAGAGAAAGGAAAATTGAAGTTTGGGAGAGATAGCTATGGCGTAGTACAAGTTGAGAGATTAAAGTATAAAAGAGGACTTTTAGTAGGACTGTAAATCTAAGGCAATGTGGAGGAATTAGTAAATAAGAGTTCGGACGCTGGGAGAATTTCTAAAGAATGGTCAAACAATCATGATTAATACAAATAAACGTGTGAATATAGATATGTGATGATAAATATGCTTATGATAACAGATAACGAGTATATAAAGGACGGAAATATTAAATTACTTGGCATTTCTGATTAGAATCTACGTTAGATAAATGCTGTATAATAAAGAAATGAATGTAATACATTGTATTAACTACGACATGTGAAAAATAACTAAAGGTAAAATCTTAGTTAAATGTTTCAGTGAGGAAGCTCTTTGCATTTTGGAAGATATGTTCAATGTGTGAGTATGCGTGCTATGTGAATGAAGGACCAGTATTGTAAACAAAACAGTAATAGATTTTGTATACTATAGTAAATACATACTAAATTTATCACTCTCTTATATGTATGTGCAAACTTGAATTTTTTTCTAACATAGTTGATGAATGTATACAATAATGATTGATTATGTTTTAAAAAAGATAAATATGTCCAGAACTGAAAGCTATCGTTACATAATACAATAAAACTGTGTAAACGAATTGGTTTATGAGTATTTATTAAATCAAAATATTTTTACTATACATAAAGTACAAGAAAATGAAGTCGAAGCTGTAGACATTGAACAAAATTTAATGTTGCATATTAAAAACAACTTTAAAGACTTGAATAATAGTACTTTAAAATTAAATAGCTTTTAGCGGACAATTATTTTAAGAAAATTTGAAATGTTAGACATTTTGAAAATTTTAGTATAAGTTTATAATTTTAATATGAAAACAAGGTTCTTAATTATTTACGTTTGGTAAAATTTATTATTATATGGAATGAATATTGTAAGTTTATTATTTTATTTTCAATAATATATTGGTTACCATTTTATTGTTCCTTGTAGCATTTCTGATTAAAGATTCGAAATATTATATTGTGTTTTATTTACAAAACGTAATAAAATAAGGATATATTTTATTTTTATATATTTTTTTAATATGATACGTTGTATTGCTCCATTCGCCTCTTGTAGTTTTATATCGTTTTTGGTTACCAAATTATTATTATTAATATAGCTAAATAATCGTGTTATGTGCAAGGTGTTCATAAAAGAATGTAATTTCCCTCTTTTCTAACCTAGTTGATGAATGCATAAAATAATGATTTATTACGTTTTAAGTAAAGGTAAACCTGGCCAAAAACCATAACCCAGATTTCATGTATTAAAACAATTTAATTTAGACTATTTACAACAAATCATTCATCAATTGAAGGTAAACTAACCTAGTTTCTCTTAGAAATGATTAATATGTGCACACATCCAACCTAAAACCCAGGTCCTTCCAGAGTGTGGTTAACATGTCCAGAGTAATGGAAACTATAGCCTCTTAAATTCTGTTTCTCAACTGTGGAAAATCATTAAGTAGTTGCGGAACGGAGACGCGATCTTTTATAAAGCCAAAGGAGAAATGGTAGTGAACAGAGTAATTTTGAGAATCGTTTCTAGATGTTGGTAGCTTGACGCCTTGAATGTCGGCCTCACCTAGCGACATTGCTTCGTATAGAACAAAATTTGTTTTTCTCACTCGTGTATGTGCATATCGTATACTGTTTGAGTATTCAGTCCTAAAACTGGTCTGATGCAACCCTCTATACTAACCTATCTTGCAAATGCCTTTTCATTTACGCATAACTAGCACATCCCACATCCTCCATAATCTGCTTACCGTATTCCATCATTAGCCACCGTCTTCTATTCTTACCCCACACACTTCCCTCTAATGCTAATTTTACAAGACCCTCATGTCTTAAAACGTGGCATATTAATCTGTCCCTTCTCTTGGTTATCATCTTTCATATTGTTCGCTCTTCCCTTATCTGTTTAGAACTTCCTCGTTAGTGATTCTACCCACACATCTGATTTTCAGCATTCTCCTACAGCACCACATTTCAAAGGCTTCTATTCTCTTCCTTTCTGCAACTCCTATCGTCCACTTTTCGCACCCATTTAACGCCACGCTCCATACGATCATTTTTAGCAACGATTTACTAATATTCAGACTTATATTAGCCGTAAGTAAATTTACACTCCATTACCTTGGTTTCCCTCTATTAATCCTCATATTTAACTCCTTCTATGACGCTTACCGCTGATAATATAAACTTTTACATCTAGGACATTCTTTAATGAACACCGTCTATTACTTGCGTTGTGTTGAATGATTATAACATCTGGTAAAAAAGTCTCGTGTATTTCAATTCAGAAAGTAGAGGATTATTTTTACTTGCTTTTTAATCAGCTTAACTTTCATTGTTGTAGGCAGCCCTACTAAAACTCAAGAAAGTGCAATATTAATCACATTAACTTTAGAATATTACGTTTCACCTGTAAAGCTAAGAACACTATAAACCTAAACAAAAAAAGGTTCGTTTAATATTTCAAAATCTCGTTACATCCACAGTTTATGTTAAATTCCTTGTCAATTATATTAATTAAATTGCCAAATATACTTTAATACTTTTCATTATATGTTTTGATACTTTTGGTTTTTAAATTCGTAACTTTTGTTTTAAAAATTTTCATGAAAACAAAGCTGGTTTTATTCTCTTATTCACACTCTTAAAAAACCAATATGGTCCACATGACTGCAATGGCTGATTGCAGTATCATAAACTATGAACGATTGCAGCAGCATCTAGATCGAATCTCTCGTCATTTCCACTTTAAAGTAAGAATTGTAATCGATAATTCGTTGAAGATTACACTTTCCGTCGACTTTTCGATTAAGTCTTCTGTAATATTACTAAATAATTTTTTATTTATTAACCATTTAGTACAGACAACTGACAAGCTCACTCTTCACAGTTTCAAGGACCTATTTCTTCTCGGCACAAACTTTTATATTTACAATAACGAATAAAAGTAATTGGTAGCCAGATTGCAAAACATCACTTGACGAAGGAAACTTTCATAAATTGGAACTCAACTCTAGGCTTGAAAACTAATTACGATGCTGATGAAAAGCCAAAGAATTAATTATCATAAAGTTTTAACAGTATTTCGATTCAACGACGTTGCGGGGGAGTTATTTTATAAACAGGAAAAGTGCCTGTGAGTATGTAGACTCTATTATCACGTCTCCCTTAAATGTATAAACCAGTAAATTAGATATGTTAGAAAATAAAATTTTTAGTTTTCATTATGGACTCGTAAAACTACAAGAACTTCAAATACATGACAATATGTTTTAGTATTAGTTTCAAATATCCATGTTTTATGGTCTTGAATCAGTATTCCTTTAAACATTTCAATGAATAATATTCCTTTATTGAGCATAAATTTTATATAATTTTTAACATTAGTCTTGTAAATATATTCATTTTCAAGTAACCAGGATGTATATGGGCCAAATATCTATTTTCAGATCCATATAAGTACTCCTGATACTTTTTAGCTGATCACAATATTTAAAAAATTATACTTCAATTCCTTCTTCCCGAAGATAGAGACATGAAACTATTAATCAAATTTACAAATATGAATTATTTTGTAAGAGAAACTTAACCGTTTCAAACTACAGAAATTTTTCAGTAACACTGTAGTTTCACCGCTGGTTGGTCCGAATATCATATTCATTAATACCGATTGATTTCAGAGTGTAATGGCAGACTGCTTCATCCTCGGGGTAAATATTTAATAACATATCGTCCATTCAACAGAGACGCTGAAATAATATTGTGAAAAAAATATTATACACAACCATCTAACAGAAGTCTCACCTAGATGAAAAAAACCACCTGAACAAAATTATTCCCATACTTCATTATTTTGCTCATAATAAGATACATAATTTTTTACTTTACATGTTTTTTATTAACATCATAAATTATAAGAGCATTCTAACACACATTTCAATTGAAAAAATAATATCAAAAATTATTTTATCATATTTTTCTCATGGGTGTAAAGGTAACTGCAATGTTGTACGTTCTAATTCATTTACAGACCAAATAGAATAAAGGTTGCGATGTTGATATGCTTTTTTAAGTTTTAATTTATAACAGTTACACAAGTAAGATCCAGATGAAATTTAATGACCAATTTTATATTTATAATTGTGTTTAATTACTAACTTCGTAGGTGTGTATTTAAACATGTCACTAACACCCTAAAAGATAAAGTTTTTGCACGAAGCATGTTTAATAATTTTCCCACATTAAAACATTACTATAGTTACATAATATTTAATATTTAGTATTGCGTTACAAAGGTTTTATTGATTGATTCCTAAATTCACTCCCGACGTCAAAATAGACTTTTCATTTAAAACACTTTCTGATGTGATAAGCCACAAACGTTTTATTTTTTATTTAATTCGGATATGTTACTAAATTAAAAAATATATATTCCACTTTTGAGAACCACCGAAATCGACTTTCAAACAAAAGTTTCCTAGATTGTGCAACATCGTCTGCGATTTTACACCTCTCACGTTCGTTCTCTCGTCAGAAATTCAATTTCTCCGCCTTCTTGTCACGATCGGTTGATAAAACTCAAGCAAAACTGAAAACGACAAATTTCGGTAAATGACGAGGGAAAAAATGATCGTTCACAGAAAATAGAAATTTTTTTCCCAATAAGTAAACAAATACTTGGAAATACGAAAATAAGAATTTTAATATTTTATTTTATCGTGCGAAAAAGATAACTGGAAATGTTCTCTGATTAAATCTATTATGCCTTACAGCAACGAAAACATTAGATAAATATTGAATCTAGTTTTTATATCACACAGAAACGGAGAACTGTGTAACTAAAGTGATCTTTGTCATTTTCCGGCAACCAGTTTTGTACAATGTGGGTAAAACATTTAATTATTATTCTCATAAGTCACGCGTTTCTACGTTACGTGGTTATTATTTCAATTATTAACCTAAAGGGGAAATGTTTAGTGGAAATGACCATTGCCGGAGCAGTTTTTTTGTTCTTTGAGATCTTAAATAGTTCTACAGATGGCATCCAATAATGGTGTTGTTTCTTTTTCGCTCATGAGGAAGCCATCGTCTATTCACTAGTTGGTTGTCAGCCATAGCTTGGTCTAAATATATCCGGATAATCATAATATTAGAGATCATTTATTAAATTAACTGTACTGTTTTTATTCTTCTGGTGTTAGTACTGTGTTTTTTGGTAATTAAGGTTTGCTGTTCATTCACTGAGTATTTTGTTCTTGCCTCTGTACACTTATGGACTGTGCTCTGCTAGATTATTTACGGAAATTATTTTAAGAACATAAATTAATTATTATATTGCATATTCTAAAATACGATCAGGCCCGTGTTTTCTGACGCTTGTCAAATAACTAATAAATACTTCCAAGTAACTTCAACAGTAAATCTTTCAAGGAATTTAGCAGAGATTTATGACATTCCTTGAGTAGTCTGCAATGCATTAAAAATAGCAGCATAACATTTACTTAAATCGTTTCCTTCATTTCTACCATTAATTTTATTTCAATAATATATATATATATATATAATGTGTGTGTGTGGTTTCTGCTTTTTTGAATTTTAATTTATTTTCCTTAAATGAGATTTTTGTATCATAAAAGAAAAACAATAATACGAATTTGCCGAGGAGTCGAAGAAAAACCATTGCACCCATTTTTACAGTTAACACAAGGTATGTAATAAACCAAATTGATATCTTGCATTGTGAAATATCTCAAATAAGGCTTTACAACATACAAGATTTTTTAACGAAATTTCTTAATGTTTAACGTCACTGAATAAAAATGAAGTGATCTATGTCCATTCTTTTTGTTTTAGAAAAAAATTAGTAGCTTATCCATATAGAGACAGTTAATTATAAATTAAGCATGTCTAATAGCATGAAATTCTATTTTCTTAAGAATTTATCACATGAAATCCAACCTTGATACGACAGGACTGATGAGTCATAAATTTGAATATGAAGAAACCGACTAGTAAAAACCTCTAGCTTTTCAAACCTTGTTCCTCGAACCAATATTTTGTAGTCTGGTTCCCGCTGATTAGACAGTCTCTCAAGAATTCGGTTCAGAAATATGTTAGCGGTCAGCAACCGGTGGACCGTGACACAATTTTAATTGTCCACAAGAAAAGAAAACCGATATTATTTATATTTTCAGAGCTCATTTAATAAATAAGTAAAAAAATCATTTTTTAAGCTGTAGGTTCGGCGTAAAGATCTCAACTCTCGATTGCTTGAATTACTTTGTGAAGAAATGGGCTCACAACAAAAGCATCTTCTTCTTCATTCTGGAATGCGCTGGTCGTCAAGAGGTTAAGTTTTATTGGGAGTGATTAATTTGCGGCAAGAAATTATTCTAACAACAACAAACATTCTACATTTCAAAATTTCCTCGGTGGTAATGAGTCGGTAACAAATTGTGCTTATTTGGTAGACTTTAATTATTTTTTAAAATAGTTCAACATAAGTAATCAAGGTCAACTTTCAGATGTCTTTACTTTGAGAAGAAAAAATGAACGCATATATATAACTGTAAAACACAATTAACGAAAATTTGTATTTTTTAAAAAATTATAAATTAGAGAAAAACGTCAGCCAATAGATTCAATTGCACTTTCAGTCGCTCAAAGAGTCTTTTGAACTTAAGTATCCAAAAGAAGAGGACCCTAGAAGGAAATAAGCGGATTGAAAATCCATAAGCTTCTAATATTGAAGAAAAAACAAAATCTGAAAGAAAAAGAAACTTTAATGGAATTATTGGTGTATGATAGTCTCAAATCTCTAATTCAATAATTAATTTTTGAGTTTCTGTAAAAAGCGAATATCCGCTTTGAGTGAAGTAGTCTTAAAATTTTTTGACTCTATTCACAACGACTTATTAGTGTGAGAAAACAATCTCAACTGTAAAAGGTAATTAAAATACGCATCGCTCTCGGCTTCAATTAGAAGCTCCTTATCGTGTTTCTATGAAATTGGCATCAACGATTAGTAAAATTTAAACCTACAGCAGGAAATGTGCCACTAATTATTAAAATACGTAAAGGATTATTTATTTCACTTTGAAATACGTATAAAATTGTTATGCTTTATGTATAAATAAAGGCGCATGTATATTATACTCAATACTTGTATTAATTCGTACCTTCAAGAATTCTGTTAATGGCCCGCGAAATTTTAAATTGCGAATTTAGTGGTCTGCAATACCTATAATGTTTTTGACAACGATGTTACGAGATGCTGAACTGATTTTACCATCGTGGAAATAAATAGTGTCGTTTCAAGTTGCCATCATGTTACAGTTTCTGCTTGTGTGGTGTAGTGGTTAGCAACAAAGGTCTCGAGTTGGATTTCTGGGAAGGGATTTGAAAATATAGTTCCCCAAATGGTAGGATGGACGTTAATGGTCTTAGCTGTTAATGCGACTTTAAATAACCAAAATAAAAAGAATTATTAAAGGATGAGTTTAACGAGAAATTAAGTTCCGAGGTTTCATTTCCTTCGCAGCCGGTTCTTTCTAGTTCCTTTATCTGTCTTTGATTTCGATTTAATTTGATTCATCTAAATGAATGGTTCTGAAGTTTAATTTAAAGGTTTATAAGAAATACGGCCCCTCTCCCTCAAAGCGGTCGAAGTGTCCGTTTCTAAAAAAAAAATTGAATGAAAAGGAAGTGTTTTGTGTCGTCAGATGTTGTCATCGCTTTTGTGACAGGAAGAATGGGTAAAAGTTTGTCAACTTTTCGCATTGGTGGTTTACCTCGTCTACAGGCCGCGCTCCCCATAACCAGGAGAGACTTACACGCCTCCGCGTTTTAGGCCCGCCATTATTGAAATTACGTGGAAACTAGATTTGGGGCTCCAGGCTGTCAGCTGCGAGGGCGCCCCAGCCTTTCTCACGGCGGGATTGCTAATCAAAATTTACACTTAAAGGCGCTTACAGGCAAATTATCTTGATTTTACAGTTCCTCGGCCGGTTCCCGTTTGCATTTAAACCCGCGCTCTCGCACAGTCAAATCGATAAATTTTGAGTTTGTTCGGAATTGACGGGGGCTGATAGAGGGAAAGTGGAAGGGGGGTTAGTAGCAATTGCGATCCAACACTTCCTCACCAAGCCGACAGAAGTAGGCGAGAATCCCTAACGTATTAAATAAAATTAACGATCGCAGCAGAATGGAATAACGGGATAACAAAGTAATGTTGTGATAATTAAATTTAGTCCGCGTGGAAACGCGGTGTAAAATCAAATATAGAATACCAATACGGTCGTAAAAACTTTAGTCAAAATAAATTTATTAACTCCTGTCCATATAAATCTACACCTAAAGAACTATACTATTTTCAGTAGACTTTCAGAATATTTTATCATAATAAAAGTACGAAAAGAGAAAACGTGTCATAACAACTCCAGGTAAGTTGTGAACATCTGGAAACCTATCCATTGCAAATAAAAAAGAAACCCCAAATATGGATTTCATCACGCCGCGATTTAATTTTTGAATCGCGATCTGAACATAGTGTCATATTTTATTTAATCTTAGTGTTTTTAGCATTTCCCCTTCCCATAATATGCAGACTTTCTCATGTCCAAAGCCACGTCAACTTATATTAGAAATCCGCTCTATTTTAACAGCAAATTTTCTGAATCTCAAAATATAAAAAGTAATGAAAATACTTTCTGTCTAGTTATCAAGGACTGGTATAAGAATAATCAGAAATTAATTGTTAATAAAACGTTGCTCACTGGCCAAATTGAATTTCACGTTTTGTTTTTGAATTTGGTAAAAATATTCCTTAACAATGATTGCAGCTTTTCTCGGTATAATGCTTGAAGAAATAATTCTCGAGTTTCTAGCCGAGTATAATTAACAGAGCTGAGAAAGTCATCGAAATGTCGCTCTGTATGAACTCTACTCCGTTAGAACCCCGAGAATTATTTGTTAAAAATTTGCAGAATTGTTACATCCTCAGATTTCAGTTCAGAAACACGTTTTTCCCGATTCTTGAACTAGCTGAATGTGAGGGTATTCCATGGAAATAAAAATATACATCAATTGCTCCATTTTGATTTTAATTTATACGAACGCGCAGAAAAATTAAACGCTTAAATTGAATTTAAGTAGCTGAATAGACGGTGAGCACGGCACAGAAAATTATTAACATGGTAAAATTTTGCTACTGTACCGACAAATCAATAAAACTGCCGGTCAAACTAAATTAGGCCTTTATCAGTTCATATTACATAAACTGCTATGAATAATAAATTAGTGAATTCATTATAAGACAATTCAGAAATCGTGTTCTTAATTAGAAGCACTCTTTGGTTCTTTAATTCACGGAGATTGATGTCAATTGAAACATTTACCAACTTCTTACACAGAAATATTGAATCACGACTTTATCAATGATTTCCCCATCAGTATTTATTAAATTGGGTTCTACATTCCTGTAACCGTTTCATGGAAAGAAAAAATATAAATCTTGTCATACCTTCCGTTTTAACAATGGTTTGCAAAGGCGCCTCGTTAAAATTTTTCTTTACCACGTTGCAGGAATGTAGAGGCCACTAAACAAACATTTATAAATAAGGGTAAAATGGGGATGAAGTGTTTATTTACTGTCATTATCTTCACTGGGATTTTTTTTCCGTTCGATTTTGCGAGACCCCACCTCGTGAAACCGTTTCAAATGTCTGATATTTTTATCAAATCAAAGAGAAAAAGTTTCTGGGTTTTATTGAAGTTTGTTTTCGATTCTTTACCGTGGTTTCCACGATCGATAAAATGTCCCGAAAAGTAACGCGCGTGAAACGTTGCTAAACAGAGTCAGTTCCTATTGGCACGGCAGACATATTCTTTGTCAAACTGCCAGATATTTCATCTCGGATATCTGAGGCACCGACGGCGCATTGTTCCCTGGTTCGAGAAAACGGAACCTGTTGAACCAATTGTCATTTCGCGTAACCGACGAGTCGATTTCCCCCTTACGCGCAAGGCTACAGTTACAGTGGATGCGGTTTCTGACGAAAATTAATTCATCAGAATAGATAAGTTAATCAGGACATAGTGGTTTCTGTGCCAAAGAATTCTGAATAGCAGTTTATCTTTAACTACCAACGAGCCGATAAACGGTGCATATTTACCCTGAAAAAAAAAAGACATTTACTAATGAGTAGAGGGAAAACAGAACGTATTAACTGATTGTTTGCTGCTAGAGACGATAATAGAGAATTTAAATTCCTCCTCCAAGATAAGTCAACCAACAAAGTGAGTATTTCATAATGATGCAATGTGTTAAAATATTTTTTTCTCGCGTCTCATACAGACACAAGGCTAGTTCATTTTCTCATTTAATTGTACCTATTTATTGTAACCTGCAACAAGCTTGATGACGTCGGAATTAATGCGAGAAATTAAATTGGATTACACGAGCAAAATGTTGAGACGTATTCTGCAGATGCAGTTCCGCTCGCATTGTTTGATTGTTCTGACGACGTCGTCAGAACGCCCGCCCACTGTTACCGTAACGTAACACGAAACAGCCGGTGACGTTTCCTGCAAGTTGACTAAATCGTACGACGTTAATCTGCCATCGAGACCGACCGACGCCTCAGATTACGTCTTTCTTTAACCGTAGCTTTCCAGGGAACAATTAGTAGTTAATTCCGCCCGGAGCAATACGAGCGCATTTATCTCCGTCGACGGCATGTAACTCTCGCCGACAATCTGTTTTGGAAAACGCGTCTTTCGGACTCGGCGTTGCTGTTTTGCCTCCGTTAATTGTTCGGCGGCGTCGCATATTGCGACGGCTATTAACGTAATCTGAATACACGCGTATATTCATCGCACTCTCAGTTTAACGGCCCGTACGTATACTAATTTTCTCCTCTCCACCATGCAGATATTTACGGGACTTCTGGATAGAAATTTTGACTGAGAATGAAATTTGTCAGCATATCTGCATTTATAACCCGGAACGGGGGGGGGGGAGGAGCGTTTCATTATCCGTATCGTCGCCACACGGTAACCGTGCCCAACGCGTACACAAATTGAATTTACCGGGGCACGGTTAGCGCGCAGTGTTCAAAAAAATCACCAGTTTGTACACAAACGTAACTGAGAAAACCTGATTGAAAGATCCTGTATAAGTGACAGAAAGTTCCAATCTCTCCTCCCGTCACCATGGTGAACGTAGACGCGTCAACAGGAAAAACGAAACAAGAAAAAACTAAATTAGTATCATGTTAGGCAGTGCAAAAGACAACCTTTAAATCATATATGGGAACTGAAATTTTTGACCAACAAATACACACGAATTAAGGAGTGACCATTCAGCTTTAAATAATATTTCCGTGTTATAAACACGGACACAAAGCCGCGGAGGAAAAAAAAGTAGCAGTGAAGTTAAGAAAGTAGACATGCGAGCAGTTGGAGAGGTGTGATTGTTCGAGCATAATAGAGTGTAATGTTTTTGATTGGGCGCAGTATGAGTCGTCGGTCAGAGGCGCACTCACCGTGAGCAGCTGTCGGGCCGGTGCCGCTGAGCGAACTGGCTTCGGCGTCGGCTTCGGCTTCGGCGTCGGCTGCGGCTGCGGCTCACGCTCCCGCTCCCGCTCACGCTCACTCTCACGCCCGCTGCCGAGCTGCACCGAGCGCCTCCGACCGCTCAACGATCTCGCCCCGCTAACGGTAAATATTTCTCCATATCGCTAAAACTCGATCTGCTATCAAAATAAAAACGTTAACTTGACGCCCCCGAGAAGCCCGCTCCGTCGCGCGAACCCGACCTCCAAAATAGCGCCAGGCTTACGCGATTATTGCGTCACGACAAAGTGTTTGCTTTTCTGCCGACTTTAAGAGAGCTGGAATTTCCTTTCCCGACTTGTGCGGTCGTCGTAATATAACGTTTATCATAAAAATACCAAACCTATATAAAAGACCAAACTATATAGAAACGTTGTCAAGAAACGACAGTAATTTTACATAAAAGCGACAATTATTTTAATATTTTAGAATTTTAAAAAACAAAAAATGACTACCATATCGACTGTACAAGCCTTTAATTAAGTCCATGATTTTATTCTCTAAGAAATATGTTTCGAGAAGCAATGATTCTCATTATTTAGTTCCCGTTCTAAATGAGTCAGATTTATGGAATACTCTCACAAGATTATAACATCATCCCTAAATTGACACGTAAAATATCTTATACTGTTGTAAGTTTAATTCGACGCGTAAGTCAACACTGTAAAAATCTCATTTTTAAACCTCGATATAATCGAGATTTCAAAGCGATTTCTTCGAAGTTGTATATCGTAAAAAGTTTAGATTAGTGTTGTAGAATTTCATTCCTGTGTTTCCTGGAATAAGACTTATTACCGAAAGATCCTCTGACCTGGAAAAACCTGAGACTGATTTAGAACTTTTGGGTCCCTTATTGCGTTATAATATAAGAAACACTCGGTCATATAAAATTTAAATTCCTTGAAGAACATTAATTTCTCCCGCGATAAAATGGTTTATGATTAATAAGAACAATTAACGTCTGTAAATAAATACATATAAATAATTAACGTCGCTTGACTGATTGTAGGTATGTTGATGATATTTTTTGTGCAATTCCTTCCAAAAAATTGGATGATTTACTCAGTGTATTGATAGCTATTGTTCTAATACAACATTTACGCTTGAATTAGGATTGAAGTTTCTGGTGGACGGTTTAATAACAAATTAGGTTTTAATTGATATCGTAAATATTCTGGTAAGTGTTAAACTTTTTATCTAGTGATCCAATAAATCAGAAAAAAACTATGGTTATTAATCTTGTTGACAAAGCTATACTTTTATCTGATTCTCATCATTAAAAGAATCTTAAATATGTATTCAAATTTAGGAAACTCAGAATTAATTGTATTCTTTATTATCCTAATAATTGTGTTCCAAAGTCTATCTATAATAATTACATTGTTTTACCCTATTTTCGTAATTCGTCTACCATATTAAAAATGTTATTTAATATTTAGGTAATCTACAAAGCCGTATTCTCTTTCTTTGTTAAAAACACAAATAGTACATTTAGTACATTATTTAGTACATTTGATTTTCATCGTGTTGTTTATAAAAATTTTTGTAATAACTGTTCGTTTTCCTACATTAGTTAGACTAAGACACCTGTCAATTATAATTAACATAAAGCCAATTTAAAATTTCCTTTAAACTCTCCGATCACTAAACACTGTTTAGAACAAAATTATTCTTTTAATTTTGATAATATTATTGTTTTAGATAAGGAAGTGAATTTTAAGAAACGGTTAATTTCAGAAATTTTGTATATTAAAAGCAACAAATTTACCGTTAATATTAAACATGACAGTTTACAACTTCATAAATTGTATGATAGTTTGTTAAATTGTCTTAGTTAATTTTATTCTTTGCACATCCTCTTTGTGTTATATCTTTAGTTGATTTAGTTTATTAATAAGGACCACAATGGATGGTCGAAACGTCTACTTTGTATTTTAATTTTTTTTAAGTTTATTGTTTGTCTGTTATACGGGTCGTTAATTGTTCATATATTTTCGGATTTAATTTGATCAATTTATAGTATGTCATCAAATGACGAAAATAATTGCGTGATTACATAAAAAATGCAAAATATTTTATTTACAAGAAACATCATTTAGAAATTCAAATGAACATAACTAAAATTTACCGGTCCAAGATATTCAAAAATACAATAACAAATTCCCAGCACGCTTTTAAAATCAATCACACACTAGATAAAATAATTGTTTAGACTATTCAATTTCAGAAATCACCAAGTATGAAATTACAAAAAAACAAAAGAGACTAAACGTAACAGACGCCCACTAGGGAGAAACACAAACAGCGGGAAAGTCCCTTCACGGAACTGAACGACTAGAAATTTGTAACAATGCAAGATTCACCTGTGGTAAAATCCGAATATAACCTAAATAAATCAAAAATGTTGTTTTAGTAGTTGTATAGACGAAAATAAATAATTAAGTACAATAACTAACATTTTATGTAAACCTAAACCAATGTTATTTTACAACTTTTGTAAGTAGATATAAACTGATCCTTTGCAAAACAATTATGCTAATCATTATCGTTATACGATAAGGAACTGAATTAAATGTTTAAATCAACCATTTACCTGTAAGTCATAAAACAACATTTTACATTAGAATTACCTGCCATCACACCCTCATTTCTTCCTCCATTCCCCCTCTCTTTGTAATATTTTTAATAATCGCAAAAAAATCTTCTCTTCCCAGAAGTAATCATTTAAGCCCTTCGATTATGCCTGGTCAAGGTTATATTTTTTTCAACCGATCAAACCAATTCGAATCTCTCAACAGCAATTTAACATTCCCATTCCTTTTACAGAACTTGAGTAGTACAAATTATTATTTGCCCCGTTTATTTCAATATCACTTTAATACGTTCACGGTCTCAGATGTTCACTTTAAAGGGGGGGGGGTGAGGGGTTATCGCTGACAGTTCCATTTACCGCGCAAAAATAATTACGATAAGAATGACGATACGGTAGTGTTACTGGCATTATATATGCCACTTGGTACAGGCAGCTCGAAGACCCGAATCGTTGTGCGGTCAAATGAGAAGAACATATTTATGAGTTACAAAATCTGACTGTTTGGAAATAAATTAATACTCCAACAGTCTACATGTCGGGAAAAAATACCTTATATTAAACAGTAGCTAGTACTCGACGTTTCGTTCCTCATTTTGTAACATCATTTGGTGAGATTTAAACTCTGAAAATAAAAAAGAATTTACAATATTTTATATAACAAATAGCACATGAAGACGTATGCGGCAAAAACAGAGGCCGAAATAACAGTTAAAACCCATAGCTCAAAACGATATGGTTAATGTTCAAAATAACATTGAAATTTTTAAAAAAATGAAAGAAACAATACGTTTGTAATAGTAGAGAATCATCAATTTGGTATAAATTATTTCTGTGATTTTCTTACTTTAATAACCCAATTGTTACAGCTGATATGAACCATCACACTCATCAGCCTAGAATATAATCTACATTCAACATATAAAATTCTCCAGGGTTGCCAATTTTATAGTCGTTTAAATTTAAATCCTTTCACAAGATTGCATTAAATTTTAAATTTAATTTTATGTTCATTAATCACCACGGGGTTTTAATGAGCGTTTAGTTTGGCTAATGTAACAGTAATTGTAACCTAAACAATTAATTTGGCATATAACATTATGTTGATCGGAATTACTAATTTTATATTTTATCAAAGTGTAAATTATTGCAATGTTTACTGATGAAACTGTTACCATAATTTTTAAATAAAATTTTCAATAATTTTGTTCTGAAATCAAATGAGAGGGGGAAGTGAACTATAAATATAATTTTTACTAGGTAAGTTATTAGTTTCGTATTTAATATTAATGAACCTAATTTTAAAATAAATTTAAATGAAATTGAAACGATAATAGTTACGAAAAAGGTTTATTAAGAATTTTGTCAAGATTAAATTTATAATAGCGCTGATGACATAATTAGACTGCTTATCTACCAGAGCTTAGTTATGGAAATTGGGTGATTGGATATGTAATTAATGATTATTCTTAAGTAAGTAATTGTCAGAAACAATGTTCAAACATGAAGAAAGTTGAGTGAGCTATCTGTTTAAATTTCTAAAGTTTAATTTAGCGTGGTAATTATTAATGTATATTAAACCGGATTGAAGTCAGCAAAGTGTTAGCTGAAAAAAAACGTCTTCATTAACTTGCTAGCAACATATGAAATTACTTTTTGGTCCAACTATATCATATAATGCTTGATGCTTTTATTGATTGAAATCCTAATCTTTCTTTGTCTTGAGAGCTACAGAACGTTGGCCGAACAGGACGACTGTCAGACTGTTATGGTTACTGTCAGTTTACGGACTTTTTGAATGACACGTGGCCAATTAAAGATTCTTCTTCAGTCTTAATCCGTCTTTTCGTGGTCATGACGAGCACAAACATCCGAACTCGGCACCTCTGTGTTTGAAATCCACGAGTAGATGGAACGAATTATGGTATTTCATTCGTTGAAATGGAGGCTGCTCCTAATGAGAACGATCTTAAATACTATAACAAATTTTAGAATATATTTCGCAGCATACAAATTTTTATAATCAGTCTCAGGTCGTCTACATGCAGTGCCGTTTCTTTAAACAAATACTTGTTCTGTGTGTCCTAACGTCAATCTTCTCCTTTTTCAGACCGTCATTCAAGCTGTCTATTTTTCTGAGACTAGTAAATGCAAAAGTGTTGTGCAGTAACGCCCATCAGTTGCTCTGAGAGTAGGGAAAATGTTAATGAATGCCTTTATTATTCGGAGAATGTTATGGGGTTGTTGCGGTGGGAACACTGCGGTCCTTGTCAAGTGAGGTGGATATGAGCGTCATAACAAGCCTTTCGCACCTGCTCACTGATTCATCAATGTTCCAGCTCTCTGAACAAGGCCTATGCTTTCAAAGAAGCTAAAATATGTTAGTGAAATCTACAATCAGTAACACAATCAACGCGTCACAATGGTTCGTTACTCGTGCCATGAATTTGTATGGTGTGGACGTTACATCCAGCATCACGGCTTCGCGTTTGGGAAAGCCTGTTTATTGTTACACATTTATATTTTTTTATGGAAACCTGACAACTTAGTAACCCTATACACAAACGGAACGTGTTTGAGGAGTGAGTACCGGTTATCACTTCATGCTCAAATTATAATAAAGTGCATAATAACGTAAAAAATGTAAATTTTCCTCTAAATGTCTTTGGAACTTGGGGCATATTACACGGTTGTCTCAGTATGAAAATTTTACTAAATTGTTTTTCTTAATTCAACTTAACGCCTTTAGTAAGAATTGACAATGTACTAAATTTTATTCTTCCGTGCTTAATGGGAAAATAGCTGGATGCCCGGTATTTCCCGGAAATTTAATTATATGAGTCAACAACAGTATTCAATTCGTCAGTAATCTCTTTGTCAAAACGTGATTAAATCATTAGTGAGTGGGTCACTTTTTAAGGTCACATTTTCACGTCCTCTACCCTATGGCAGCTTACGGAATGTCATCGAGTCCAAAACTCTACGTTAAATAAGCACAGTAACTTTAAAAAGTCTAAAAAATGTACACCTGATTCTCCGGTACGTTAAGACCGGCGAAAATACTCCCGACACCGTAAGAGGATCAAATATACCCTGAGAGAATGTAAAACTCTCCAGGTACCTTTAGAAACTAAAAAATTCTCAGTACACTAACAGCGCCAAAAAAACACCAATCTCAGTTGGCTTTATATAAGATTTTTCAATAATGGCGGGTCGATGTTGAAATGGAATACAACACATGGGGTTATTAAATGAAAAACGAATTTCGTTAATACATCTCAAATAGCTTGTTGTATTCCACTTTAACATCAACCCGCCCTATATAACAGACTTTCCCCCTCCTTCCCCCACCTCCACCGTGAGCCTGAACTACTACTGATATTGCATGCTGAATGTCAGAATTGAATTCAGCGACTTCCACAACACTGGATTCTACAACTTTCTCGATTATTATAGCGTTATTTTTAGTGTCCCTCCACTCCCACCCTCGCATGGCAAATGGGGTTCAAATTAACAAAAAAAACGTTAGCAGAAATACTTATAATGTGACTAAAACCAAAAAATACTTATTCTCCGCGAATATCAGAAAAATCACCAGAAAAAATCGATATTGGGCTTATGCCGGTGTAATGTGAACCACTGAATTTAATTCTGACATAAAAAATGTATTTAAGTTACTTTTCATCCCCTTATAGAAGTTGTAAGGGGGTAAAACAGACTTTTGCATACCATTTCTAACGGATGGAATAATTTCCACTAAATTTTGAACCGGTGTTCGGGTAAGACACGGCTGCCAGCATCTGGATTTTTAAATATCCATAAGACCCGTTATTTCCTTCTAATATATATTTTTGGGTCAATAAATTTTATAGCGTTTCCGCTGAATTTGTTTGCTTATAATTTCGACCCCATTCAGCATCGAAGTGGAGTATTCATAGGGTAGTGTAGAGGGCGTCATATGGAAATAAGAAGAGATCATTCAAGTTTGGTATCGAAATCGGTTTTTTGTGTTCGATCCTGACATATGGGATACGATTTAAATTGCAGCTCATCCCTTAACGAATGGGTTAAAACACATTTCTACGTAAGTTTAATTTTGGTGATTATCATGGGGATAAATAAAGGTCTCTTACAATAGGGGCAATTTCAATCGGACTTGGGTTTCATGTCACTTAGGTCCAGTTTGAACACTTGATGGGTAAACTAAACCCTAGTTCTTTTAGGGGTGTGACTCGGGCACATCTTGTGGTACCGAACCTAATTATTACCACCTTAAATTACCAGACTTAATTTGGCCTTTATTAAGAAACAATGAGTGTTTCTTACTCTACTGGGTTACCGGAAATACTTTTGACTCTCTGAGATTACTTGTAACAATTTTTACTCCTTTAATGTACCAGGAGTACTTTTGTGCTCTAATAAAGTGTTAAGAGAATTTTTATTCAGTTAGTTTACTGAATATATTTTTAACCCTGCTATGTACCGGGATACTGGAAATATGGTTGAGGTTCATATTGTGACGCTTAGCCCGTTTAATTGTGTTGATCAAGAATTAAATAATGTACTCGGATAATATAAAAAATACCCGGGCATATCCGGGTCCCCAGCTATTATGACATAAATTACTCTATACATAGTATCATTTTTAATCTCTTTTACTTAAATTCTTAAACTCATAAATAGCAGTTATGACAATAGAAAAGAACCCTTAATTAACAAACAACCACAAAATATCGCTAAATATACGGTTACAAATACATTTACATTGATATTGCTTGATATTAAATATATTACACACTCAACATTGTACTTTAGTTTTTTTATAATTTAGTTTATTATTTGCAAATTTATAAGTTCTCTTATAGATCTTCAGATTTCGCCAAACAGTCTAGATACTGTTTAATATAACAAGCATTTTATTTCAGGGGTAAGAAATGTCTGGAGTAACGTACACCTCACAACGTTCATTAAGTAACTATGTAATAATCCATTGTGTTTCTGAATTATTTCCAGAGGCAAATTCCAGCAGAATTGCCAGTACTGTAAACATAGACTATTCGGTGGTTAATGTCCGAGAACGCGGAATTCCAACACATCCCACACACGTTCAATACATGACAAATCAAGGAAACTTGTAGTTCAGGAACGCTTGAAAATTTTCATACACCCGGATTTGACACTAAAAATGTCCCCTCGAACCTATTTAACTTATGGCCGTCATTACAGGTCTTTAATTAACACGCTGATGGATTGCGGCTCGTAATTAGTAACGCATTTCATTTTACGACACGCATAAAAATAGATTTTACAAAATATAAAACTTTTTTTAAGAAGAAAGACATGAATGGAAAAATTTCAACCGGATCAGAGAATCGAACCCAGGACCTCGGGATATCCAGCCACGTGCTCTATCAACTGAGCTAATCATTATTATGTTGACACAAAACAATTATAAATGTATTTATAAAAAACGTTTTATAATACGTAAATTACTTAATAAAGTAACCTTGGATTATTAATCAGTGTTTTACCTGCAGATAACTGTTATGACCGAAGTCGGGGCAGTAAGGGACATTAATTGTTTAACGATTATTGCAAAATTCTGGAAAACAAAATCAAGTATAAAACATTATTTACTTAATCTAATATCTGTATAACTTAAACAACGAATTTTGATTTTTGATTAATTTTTAAAAATAAGAACGGGGCAAAACGGGATAGGATGCTTTGTAACTACAATTAATACAATAAAATGAAATTTAATTCAATGAAAATCTTAAAACCTTTCTCATCCTTATTTTGCGTTTGGTTGATCGCTTTATGAATTTTTCGTTTTGCAACTGCGCAGCCTTTGGTCGTATTTTCCACTTTTTCCGTTGCTTTCCTTTTTAAATTATTTTATTGGGGTACAGCATCCTGTTACTCATTCTCATAAGGAGATTCTGCCGGTTGTTTCATTCTTTCTTGATGAACACATTACGTTTTGCCTTATACTGTAGTATCCCGTTCCGCCTCGCACGCACGTTTTAGTTTAAAGTGTTTCAGTGAGCTTTAATACGAACATATTTAAACCTAAATCATCTAATTTACGAATATATATCATTAAAGGATAAAAGCGAGCAGTTTCGTATTTTACCTTATGTCGAATTTCTACAAAAGTTATCGATTCGTAGATGTAAGACAGCAAAACAATAGTGTATTCATAAACCTCAGTCAGAATTTGGTCAAGTTGGGTGTCAGGACTTCTTCCTTGACCAGTTACAATGTTGTACCCCTATTTACTAAACCCCAGCACTATCCAGCAAAAAAAATATAGGGTTTCACTTTCTGCCCCCAGTTTCCCTATCACGGGCTCGTGTCAAATTCAAGCAGTACGTCAAGTTTTTTTGTCTTTCTTTCATATAACTCGACTTTGACAACTCCTAGATTTCAAAATATTTCTTCAAAAGGTCTGAAACTTTAACAGGAGACAGAGCAAACCATTCAAAATTTATCCGAAAAGATTGAGTCATCTGTGTTTCTTACGTTTTTTAAATTAATTAATTAATTGGTGGACCTCTAATAACTCTTGGACAGCGCAACGCAGAAGAGGGGGACAAAGCATTTCTTGTAGTGCTTGAAAGTTGTAAATATAAAATATCAGCTCCAAAATTTTGTACGATTTTTCAAAAAGTGTAGGGAGAAAGGAAAGTTTTATTGGAGCAATAGTTCGAAATCTGAGAGTTTTCAAAGTCGAGCTATATGAAAGAAAGATAAAAAACTGTTGTTTTTTTTCATTTTTTTCGCCATAGCGCATGTATAAAATGATTTTAAAAATTTTCATTTACATATCATAAAATTTCATTAAATTCTTCGTGAAATGAGACCTTCCACAATGACGTAGGTCATTTCAAATGGGAACAGTGAGGCTTCAAACTCAAGGCTCTACTAATTTGACGGCGACAGTAGTTGTTGTCAACTTCCTGTGACGTACAGTTAATGGTCGGTATAGTAGAAATCCCATGAATCTTCCTAGCTCTTCTTCTTCGGTAGCGTTACAGCCCTTGGTGAGCCTTGGCTTCTTCCATATTTCTCGCTTGTTTGCCGTTTCTTCCACCCCCGGACTCCCATACAGTTCAGATCCTCTATTACTTCCTCAATCCATCTTCTTCTAGGTCTCCCTCTTCGCCTAGTCGAATGGATCGCACCGTTCATCATTTTCTTTGGAGTTCTATCCTGTGTCATTCTCTGCACGTGTCCTAGCCATCGTATTCGCTGTGATTTCACAAATTTTACTATGCCCCTACCCTCTATTGTTGCTTGTAATTCGGTGTTATATTGTATTCTCCAACCTTCTTCCTCCCTTATTGGACCATAGATTTTACGTAGAATTTTTCTTTCAAAGGTTCTTAGTGAATTTTTGTCATATTCTGTCAGCATCCGTACCTCCGACCCGTATGTGATAACTGGGCGGAATTGGGAGTTATATATAAGCAGTTTTGTTTTTCTCGTAACAAGTCTATTTTTGAACAGTTTTATGTTTGCAAAGTAGGCCCTGTTTCCTGCTTGTATTCTTTCCCTTATGGTCTTTCCTATATTGTTACCGTTTGTTATTAGGGCTCCCAAGTAATTAAAGGAGGACACTCCTTTGAGGTATTTCCCCACTGATGTTTAGGTCTTTAGAGGTTCTTCTGGCCTCAGATTGTGACATCATATATTTTGTTTTATTTTCATTTACTAGGAGACCGATTTCCTAGTAGCTCTCAAGTATAATTTACTCTCTCGTTCTCTCCATATAATCCCTTCTCTATCTTAACGCTTTAAGTCTCGTATATCTTTATTTTACCCTCTCTCACTTCATGTCTCAGAACTACGGCAACCTTTTATAAACCCTCGGACCGACGGATCCACTCATCACCTTTCCATCTGATCTGAATTAAAAATTTCTTCTCCATAGGGGTCCCCACGACATTCTGTACGTATTTTCACCTGTCGCTGACGGTGTCATTTCATTGTTTAATTTGTAAACATACTTTTTCATTCATTGGAGCATGTAAGAATTATTTTTGTTATATTATACATAAGGACATATCCTATTTCCTCATTCGAGAATTAATACAATAAATCAATCAATGTTCAGAAACATGTATGAATAGTTGTTTGTTAACGTGATTTTGTTATCCAGTCGATTTAATACCTTTAGTGTCTATGTACTGCCATTTGACAAATCGTGGTATTCTCCATTCATATTCACAAATCAGCACTATTGTATATAATAACGTACAAATTCTTAAAAAGAAAATACCCAAAGCTAAGAGTGACAGTTGTGTGTGGGCGCATCTGGTGTGTTGTTTATAAACAGTACGAATACAAGATGAGGATAGAAAATAAAATTTGGAGTAATTATTGGAAGAATTGAATATTAATGCAACCGAGCGTGAAGGCAAGGAATCAATATTGAGAAATATTCGTCATTGTGGGAGGCAGCAATTCACAGAGGGATCGTTTCCTTAGTCTAAAAGGCTGTGCAAGTTATGCAGGCTTTCATAAGTGCTCAGGTGTAAATGGGCTGGTACGAATTAATGAACGCCATCATTTTCTTCACCCCTCCTCCGTAATTGCGTTCTTGTGTGGCGTCCGATTATTTTGCGCAGCCTTCGTATATATTAGATTCTGTAAGTTATTCCTCCACGTGTACATTTAATTAATTTATTCCATCTTTTTCTTTCAGTTCCCAATTGTATTCCTAATTTATGCGGTTCTTCAGCTCATCATGCTGTGCGTCAGCCTCTAAACCTCTAAGAACTGTCTGCATCAACACAAATAACTTGGCTATTGTTTTAGCATTCTTTTAACGCTTAGATACGACACTATATATATCTTAACTTCACTGTTAGCTTTATAGGGAAGTAAAAAACATGTACAATACTAACAATCCTCAATCCTTGACAACTTGAAACCAATTTTAACCAATAATTGAGATTTATGCAGTCTTAGAGTCATTCGTTTTGATCAATTCAATGGTAAATTTTTATTTAAAAAATTCAACATAGCTTTATAGTGTTTAAATTCGAAATCTTTACCTGAAGGGAGAGACCCCTTCGAACAACAGAGGACTTAACGATAGATTCCACAAGAAAGTGAATTCAAACATTTTAGAAATTTTTTATTTTCCCCTTAGTTTATCTAAGCCGCTGTTAATTTTATTTAACTTAATTAGAAATAACGTTACGGCTAATTTTTGGTACTCTTACAATTATATTTAGAAACAGTTTATTTTACTTATACTTTTCGCAGTAACTATGTGAGGTACCAATACTTCCAATTTTTTATTACATTTATTTCTCTAGCCAAATACCTACTGTCTTTAAATTATCCGACTGACCCTAATTGATTAATTATTTTAGGAAATTCATTATAGAATTTGAGGTTATTTTTTATGTAATAATTTTGTCCGGGCTGGCCAGGCCCATTGTACGGAACACAGGTAGTGCATTAAAGTTAAGAACCATGTACGGCCCTCCTTTAAGACAGTTAAAGATGGTCAAGGATCATCTGGCGAAACTGTTTCCTTAATTTTAACACGTACGATAATTTTTTACGGAAATCTGACGCCAGGAAGAACGTGAATTTCAATGAACCTGGAATTATCTATGCAAATCTGTAGGGGAGTTTCTAACGAGAATATTAAGATTTTGGGAGCATGGATTCGATTCTCATTGGCCATTATCATCCAGAATTCAAAACCTGGTGGGTTCATCCAGCTTTCAAGATGATCTACACCGCAGAAAGAAAGGCAACTGTTGTTCAGTAGTGGAACGAAGCAGAAGCGATGTGGTTAATTGAGAATAAGTGGTTCAGCTATCGGTAAGACAGAGAAAGCAGAGAGACATAACCGATGAGTCGAATTGAGAGTTGGGAGAGGAATTAATAGTTGAACAACGGATCACAAGAAGAAGTTCAAAGAAGACCGTCCGGGTGTACGAACATTTTCCTGAAATTCGGTAACCTTTCAGCAGACAAAACCGCCGCAGTTTGTAAAACGATATGCACCGACAAAAAACGAGCCAAAGTAACTCACACTTCCAAATATTTATGACCACAATACTTTTAATCTGCAATCGTCTGAGAAAAAGTGTAAATTGTTTTGATGTATTTATAAATAACTGGTAGTTTCACCTTTCGTAATTGGAGCAGGAAGACAATTTTTTGTTGTTGTTATCAAAAGACTCTTTAAGGTTGTTTTATTTTGTTTTACTATGACCTATTCCCTTAATAAATAAATCAAAATTAAGTATTTATTATTTTAATAAGAGATGCAGTTATAGAAGTAAAATTTACTATGTAGATAAGTTATTAAACAAGAACGATCACTTTTAATATCAGTTTTCATCCTTCACAGCTTCTTTAGCCACTTTATTGCTTCATTTCATAGTGGTTCAACCTTAAGATCATCTTTATCATTTTATCTCTCTATTTTTATTGTGATTTATAAGCAGATCCACATTAATTCATAAAGAAAGATATTGCTTCATGTAATGAGACCGCAACAATAAAAGCTATATTTACATTGGATTACTTTTACTCAATTTATGTTGTATCTTTTTCATAATTAAATAAACATTTTTATTCTTATTTTTTAACCCATAATTTTATGTATGATGTAGTTTCATAGTGGCTTAATCATGATTCCACACCAATCTTTTACGCAATACTTAATTCAATTTATATTCTATTATTTAGACGCAAAAAGTTTTGAATGTAGTAAGTTATTCGCAGCTATCCGTTATTCCATAATTAATGAATTAACAGGTTAATTTATTCAACAATATCTTTGATATTTAAGCAGTTATTCATCATCACTCCATGATATTTGTATCTCCTTACCCATTCCGGAGCAGAATTAATAATTACAATTTTATGTCCTATTTCTTCTTCATTTTTAATTGAGTAGTCTCCTATACATCTTGGAATTTAAATTTTGCACTTAGCTAAAATTACATCAATCTTAATCTAAAAATTAGACAATGCTATATCATACATTAGACACACAACGTTAACTTTTGTAACTATAATTTACATTTGTTGTACAGAAACTAGTAGGTTAAATAATTTCTAATACTTGATACAGCAATTTATTGCAGATTTCAATCATTTGAATAACGAAAGAAAATGAAGAAAAGCCACGGAAGGAAGTACCAATTTGATATATAATTTTTTTGAAATATTAAGTTATCGAGGTAGACATGTTAGGTGACTGCCTACGGCGACAAAGCCGCCTGAGCTAGATCGCAAAATCGTCTTTCCAGTTGATGATTTGTCCAATCTCAACGCTTTCTTCACTTTTAGCAATGAAAGAAGATCCTGTTAACGTTATTAAATTATTTTTTCTTAAAATTGGCCTAGATTAAGCATTCATTTAATTAATAATTTAGTTAATACTACCCATAAATGTTGCTTTTTCTCAATTAAAAATAATAAATTATTTAAGATGCAGGTTTACTTAAAAACGTCTTAATGAGTTAGCCATGTTGACTATTGAACATGAATTGAGTAATAAAATCGATCTGAAAGAAGTTATTAGTGATTTTTACGGAAATCGAAACATTGTTTAATTTCAGGTAAAACTGAATATTATTTAACTAGTTTTGTTTGTAGTTTTAAATGTTATATTAAGTGTTTACCATTCCTCTGCTGGCTTAAGTATTTTTCTCGTTGTTTTGTTTTCAGTATTCCTTACATAAGCTCACGGAATTGGATTTCTATTTCAACCACTTAAGCTCGTAGAAGTCAAATTTATTTCAAGTTATTAAATTTATTATACCTGTCTAAGGGTTTCAAATAATATATATAATACCTCGAAATATCATGATAATGTAATGAAATTTTTTTCTAACGTTTCGGTTAATATTTCCGGAAAATAACCCAACACGCGTTTGTACCAACAAAATTAAGCCTATTCATGGTTTAATAAGAAACAAACTCGGGTTGGCAGCAATTAAAGGCTAATTGATTACGCTCGGACTTAAATTAATTTTGGAAACTTGATTAGAAAAAATTGCAAATAAAGTAAATTGTTTGGATGTAACGAGCTGTCTGTTCGCAGATGCCAGTTGCGAATTGAATTCTGCGTTCCGCACCTGCGTCAATTCATCTGTGGGAACAAAACGCGTCTTTTTGTCATTTCCTTCGTGACTTCGCTTCATTTTGTTACGTTATTTTTCAAACTGCGACTCCGCAATTAATTACTGAATGCGGAGCGTCATTAAGAAATGTTTCACTTCAATATTTCTGTACAATCAATGAAAATCAATTTCGAGAAAAATAGTACCCCTATAACCAATTACAGGACATAAAGATATTACATTTAAAAACCGTTATCTCCTTACTGAAATTAATCCGTTCTTTAAAGACAGAATCTATATTACTAATCATTTTGTTCAAATCAATTGTTAATATATTCAAAGTCGATTTTACTAAGTCATATTGAATAAAATAATTTAATACATTTAGATTAAAATTAAAATGAACAAATAAGGCGAAAAAAAATTAAACAAAATATTTTCATATAGCTAGACCTGCTATTTGCGTCATTCTCTAACAACATTTAAAATTATTGTGCATCAGTCTATTCAATACTTGAAAGACTTCTTCCACTTGAGAAACGTATATTTTAATGAAAGTATTATAAACGAGACGCTGTTAGAGAAAGTCGCAAAGTATCGTCGATATGTCCAATTGTTTGCTTAAAATAGTGTGTGTAATTTTTTCTCATTCTAAATTTTTTTGGAGACTGTGAAACAAAGTTTCACAAAGTTCAGCGTAAAAACGTAAACGCGTGGAGTAATTTATACCAAACGTCGTCCACATATTGCTTACGATCCAGGAACAATGACTGTTTGGATGAAACACGCCTAGGGGTGGATGTGGAAAAGGTTGCTTTTTAAAGTCATTCTAAATTTTCTATTATTAGTGTGGAATAAAATGTTTTCAGGATCGCAAAGATAGTTTTCAATCATAACTGAAATACAAGTGGTGTAACATAAGAAACATATAACAAGTCGGAAGGCGTGATGTTGTCTGATTACATTCATATAGCCGATTATATAGCTGATTTAAGCCTCTTGTTCTTATATTATATTATAATTTAAATAATATAGCTTGGATATACATTGCGTGGCTAAATTATTATGACTACCTCCTCAATACAATATTGGGCCACCGTTTGCTTGAATTCTTTTGGGCATGGATTCTATGAAATGTTGGTAGGTGGCAGGAGGAATTTGAGACCACATCTGATGAACTGCTCTTTCCAATTTCTTCAGATTTCATGAAACTGGATCCAGCTGCCTGATGGCCCGTTCCATCACATCCCACAAATTCTCAATTAGATTTAAATCTGGTGATTGTGAAGGCCAATGAAACAAAATAAAGTATCCGTCAGGCTCTTCAAATTATCTGAGGGCAATTCCAGCTTGATGACGGGGAGCATTGTCCTGCTGGTAGTGTCCATACCTGGCAGAGTACAGGATCTACTTGATCTCAGATAATACTTCAACACCCTCGGGGCTTCAGAGGAATCAAAGGACCCAAACCATGCTAAGAAAACATCCCCAAATCATAATATTGCCGCCGCCACCAGCTTCAAGTGTTGTGGAAATGCAGTTGGTGTTGTCTTCTCCATATTCGAACCTTGCCATCTGCATGGTGCAATTGAAATCGCGATTCATCAGTGCACGTGACCCATTCCCAGTCATCTACTATCCAATCCTTGTGCTCCGTTGCGTGCTGAAGACGTCTGCAGTAGTTCAAGGGAGGCTGTAGAGGCTTTCCAACAGGTCGTCGGCATCCATAACCCATATATTGTAATGTGCGGCGAACAGTTCATTCAGAGACGTTCACAGTTAGACCTCGATTACGATTCTCCGCTATATGATGCACTGTTGCTCTTCTGTTGCACTCGACAAGTCTCCTTTCAGCTCGAGCATTGAGTAGCCTGTGACGACCACAAGCCTGACGTTGAGACCCGGTTTCTTGCTTGGTAATCTACTCTTTGTAAACATTAATAACTACTGCACTGAAAAGTTCACAAATGTAGCTGTTTTGCTGATACTGGTTCCGACGCTTCGACTGCCTACGATCATCCCGCTTTCAGAATCGGTTAAATCAGGTCTGCGCAAATAACACAGTACAACTGCTGATTCACTTCTCCTGAATTCCTATTTATAAGTATCTTGCCCTCTAATAGCGACACTGTGACGCTGTCAGGTGGTCATAACCATTTGGTCACTCAGTGAACTTGTCTAAAGATATTGTATTTTAACTATGATCGTTTGATATGTTCATTGATGTTTATGTATTATTAAAGGACAATGGTTTAAAAATTCTATTTAAAATTGTAGCTAATGTTACACTTTAGTTAATCAGGAATAATGGCTTTGAAATATATAACATTATTATAATACCCACTAACACGTTGCTTGTTACATCATAATGTTGTTCTTCTGCTCGAACAGGTTGAAAATTACCGAATGTCGAATGATTGTTATTAATATTACTAACACTATGTGAAAAAATATTTTGGTGCGTTTCCGCTGATGATATGAGAATAGCTTATATTTATCAAATGAAAAAAAATTGATTTGTAACGAATTTGTCAAAGAATTTAAAAATGTAATTAACTCATACAAATGTTTGAGTGTCTAAAATTCAGGTCAGTTTTATGTTTTAATTAATTTTTTAAATTAATGATTATATTATATCACTGCATCCATCAACAGACTAAAGCAAACTGTTATTTCAATATATAAACACGACATATTGACATAGAATTATTTCGCCAGAAATTTAATACGTTTTTACCTTTAATGAACTGTTAATTTATAACGACACAAAAGTTTGAATTGTATTCTAAAGAACCTTGTTAACAAATAAAAGTTAAATTTCCTCTCCAACAAGTCCTTTTACGCGACAAGAAAAAAACAAATCTCACTTAATTACCTTTGACACAAAATAACAGAGGCAGAGTAATTAGGCACTCCATCTGATTCTTAACTGGACTTTTATCCCAGCTCGTTTCTTTCATGGAATGAACTAGACTCGTAGAATATTTTCGACCTGAAAAAGAGACATCAACATTGTCCTCTACCTGTAACATTTAATTTTTCATTAACCAAGGAAGATTTCGTGCTTGTCGTAGTTAATGTAATCCTCTATTTCAGTACCGTATTCTCCGGTGAAAGTATTACAAACGTTCCAGAAAACCTACCACAATGTAATTTATAACTTACTTGAGCTCAGCCGAGACATCTTACGGAAATTTTGAACGGAGTTTTCAAACAAATCCTATTAAATTTAACGAACTGTTTTGAAGTTACAAAGGAAAGTAAATTATCTCCACGGGCATTAAAATAAATAAGTCATATGAAACTATAAATACACAATATAAACGAAACTTTTTGTGTGTTAAAACTTCAGTTCTTATCTCAAGGAAAACTATTCTAAATGATATAAGGATTTTATTTAATTTAATGAAATTACTTGCGCTTTACGATGTAATATAATAATTTTATTTAAAAAACAATCACTTTAAGGGATTCTTCGCGCTATTACAAAAAATCAACTAATTCAAGGGGACGATTTTTAAATATCAGGGTTAATTACTTATTGGGTAACCACGTGCAGCAGATTTACATTCACTTGATTAACTTGTTTTTATCTTCATTCGTGTCTGGACGCAGGTTACTAGGCAACCGGAACATCCTTCGGGTTGAATTGTAAATTTTCCCTCCGCGGGCGGAAAGTGGGATGAACCTGATACTGCCGGTGACTGAGGAAACCCTATTTTTTCCTCCTTCTTCCATCTGGCCTTTCTTGTTCTCAATACTTTCTCACTAAAGAACAATTTAAACCTCGCCTTCAACTCTAGTTGCACTCTCCAGCTTCTTCCTCCCGTTCACCAACCGTTCCAATCTCCAGCTAGGAGTCCTACTGCGCTACACTATCAAAGCCTTCATCACAGTATTTGATATATGCAAAGCTAAAAATACTGTGTCTACGTATATGTAAGGTTCTGACTTTAAATATTTCAAATGACAAATCCTTAATTTTGATGACAGCTTTATGTGTAACGTTACTATATACAAAATAATATAAATTAAACAATTCAATTATTCACTACAGCATTTTTTCGTATATACCTTGTATGTTCCACTACTTATTGTGTGTGAATCTTATTGTATATATAGAGTGAGTAATTGTGTAGAATTATTATTTGACATTGTACTGTTTTGGGCAGTGTGATTTAGGCTACCATCACATAGAATAGGCAGGCTCAATGTTTTTATTTTTCGTAAATTATCCTTTACTTCATGAACTGAGTTAAGTGTTAGAACAACCTCCAACCCCTTTCAATTTTTATAAAAAAATAGCTAATAAATATTTGGGAAAAACACACTAATTATTCACGTAAATTGGGAATTTAATGATTGAAAATACTTTTTTGTATTTTATTCCCAATAGTTTTAATCTATCACAGTTGGACATCCTCTCATACTTCTGCAACAAATGTTTTTATTATGTGCAAATTAATTTTGCAGTATATTATTTTAATTCTTCAAGTGAATTGTGAAATTCACCCTTATTACACCCAAAAATTTAAACATCTAAATATGAATACAAGTAAAGCTATATTTCACAGAAACGTGTATTAGACTCTGTATCAATCTCTCCACTGAAATAAAATACTGTCATAGGGAAAAGAGAATACAATCACTCATTCCTTTTTATTAGATCTATATTTAAAGTAAAAAATTATAGTGCACAGAATTTTATAAGAGCAAATACTTAAAACTAAATATGTCATGAAAAATAACTAAATTTCTCTGAAAAAATAAGAAACATCCCTATTCCGAATATTAACCATTTTCATGTGTTTTTATAATTAATATTCTCATCATCATTTCTGCTTAAGTAGAGTATTATATGAAATTTTATCTCAATTTTATATGTTAACATCAACAATTTATTATTTTACCCCTCTTAGTTATATACAAGTGTCGCCTTTCCTCTTTTCTTTTCAATATATATTTAGGAGGTATTATAGGGAAATTCTTAGGTGGAAAAAGAGAGAGATGTGTCGCTGGAAAGAGGGTACATAATATTTGCGAATGATAACGTTCTATTCGAGGAAAATGAAAAAATGGCAAATGGGAAGTTGGAAGATTTGAGAGGAGAATGTAAGGAGTTTGAAATGAGAATGATCAAGAAAAAGGCAGTGCAATGTGACGGGTAAAAAAATTAAAAATACATAGTTTAAGGTTGGGTACGAAAACGTTGGACAGGTTCTTTAAATATCTGGAAAGTGTGATCACTGAGAACTTGAGATGCTATCGAGACGTGAAGGCACGCATTGCTATAGCGAATGAGGCTTGCATTAGAAGAAGAAACTCATTATGTGGTGGGTTGGATAAGGAATTGTCAAGTGCTTTATCTGGAGCAAGGACGTGGACGTTAAGAATAGAGAATGTGAAAAAGTTGGAAGGTTTAGAGATGTAGAAGGATGCAAAGGTTAATTTGGATGGAAAGGATCACAAATGAAGTGTTGAAGGCGACTGGTAAAAGAGAAGAGGAACTCGGTAGGACACGGCTTGAGACGGAACTGCTAGCTGACGGAGGAGAGAGATACGGGAAGGAAGAGAAAAAGATATTAGATGATCTAAAATAATACAAAAGGAATGAAAGTCTGACGAGGATAGTGTATGTCATATGAAGACTTGCCTGCGGACAGAAAACTGATGATGTTCACGATGTTCATGACGTTTCAATGCAGGCATTCTATACAATATTATAATGAATATTTAAGCTGACGTCCAAATGACTAAAATAATAATTATTACAGTAACGGAGTCAAGAATACTCACACCAATCTTGGTTGTTTTCACATTATTTTGGCCTGAACTACTACAGATGTTGCACGTTGCAGTTTTAGAATTCTATTTCGCAATATTCGTTCTTCAAATTGCGCATTATCACAAAAATGTCAAAGGGGAAAAATGCCCACTTTTAAGTTTGATGCGTGTGTTTTTTAAAGGAATGTTAAAATAATGAAATTTATTTGATTGAAGCCATTTGTTATCGATCTTATTATATGGATAGAGTATGACGAAATAATTATACGAACACAGTTGTATACTAGACGAGGTACTGTTGACATGTAACCTACGAACTACTTTGTACAGAACCATTTTTAATGAATCTTGGAATGCATTCGTATCATTTATTACTAGAAATTATGGATCAGTACAAAAGCAGTGTAAATATTGAAATTTCATAGTTTAATTGTACGTAATTAATTGTGTTCTCTTTTTTTCTGATATGTAACAAGAGAACGCATGAATATTGCCAACCAAAGCCGAAAGCATCCAAATAAATCGGGCTAATTATTTCAACATCTTTCAGTTAAACATTTCTGTTTGAATAAATTTAATTTTATAAGGGGCGATGGAACTTTTTAAAAATTAATTATAACATTTTATATTTTAATATTGTACTCCTCCTTTTAATTTATTTATTTTAAACGTTGGCACTGGGGTTTTCGCCATGTAGTTCAATAAATATATTTATCGACCTGTCACCATTTATAGCTCCTTCTATATCTCAGAAGTACCAGCGCACAACCCAACAACCGAATTGCGTCGGACTGAAGTGTAAAAGAATTATCCGCTTTTACAGGTATATATTTTGAAATAAAATTAGACATTTTTAAATGGAAGATGCTCAATATACCCACTTGATATGCACTGCATATATCTATGCGGTATGCAGATATTTTAGCGAGCATGTCTTGAGTTACTGCTTCCATGGATATGTTATGCGATTCTGCCGTTCGACCATTGTTGCTGGAAGTGAAGGGGCATAAACAGAGTCTTTCATAAGCCCCCACGGTAGTGAGTTCCCGTGTCTTTGGAGGCCAAGGATGTAAAGCTGAATCAACTTGTCCAGTACGGATGATGAAGCCTGTCGTATGAATCACGATAGTGATTACAGTGCACTGTTCAATCACATCGGGATACATACTGAATAGTTATGAATTTTTTTAAATCAGATTATTCTTGTATTAACACCGTATAATTTAAGGAAACAAAATAACGGGACGTCACGGATGGACCTCGTCGTCAAGAGGAGATAACGGGGAAAGAAAGTTGCAGACTGACGTCTCCCGCAACTATGCTGAACCATATCTGTGAGATTAGGAGTAAATTGAAGCGCGTATAGAGCCGCTGCCGCGAATCTCTTTTGTAGCATACGGAAAATAATAGGCTAGCGGAAATTGGGAACGCGACGCTAGACAGCGCTACTAGTGCCATATTGCTGCCTATGCACAAGGGGAAGGAACAAAAATATGAGAAATCTGCACATCTCGTTACCACATTCAGCCTGTTTATCACTTTGCCTTTTATACATAACTCGATATAAATTAATTCTCTACTTTTTTAGTTCTTATACTTCTTCAAATCAAACAACTGAACACCCAAACAACAACATCTCTGAACATGAGACAGTTCCAAGCACCGAGTTTATTAAAATATTCCTATTTATCCTCGTCCGTCCAATTATCTACGGCATAATTTACAATAAGGATACTTTCCGCCATTAATACAAGATTTCATGTAAGAAAATCGCCTCGGACGACCGCAGAGGTCCCAAAAGAAACATTGTTTTAACGGAGCAGCGTTATCACTTGTCGTTGACAGTTGCATTATTAAATGAAAAAATAGTAGTTTGCTTTATAAAAGTGAAAGTTCTTCTGAGGGCACCAAAATATTGAGGGACGAGTTCAGTTGAATAGAAACAAGGACAGGCGTCTTTCACTCTACAAATAATGAATACATCATGGCAACGATAGGAATACGAAAATTGCAAGGATCATTCTAGAGATGTTTAGTATAGCATTACATAATATTTCGTAGACCTTGTAGAGATGCTGGAAATCAAGGATGCGGAATGAGACTAATTGAATATAATTACGATATTTATTATAAATATACTTAACATAGTTATTTTAATATTAGAAGAAAAGAATGAAGAAATGTCAACCTGACCCAGGACTCAAACTGAGGACCTCCCGCTTTCCGAGTGAGCGAGGAATTTTTGCCACTGAAGTCCTAGAAATTAGAGAGTGAAGAATTTGATTTGTAAAATTATAGATGAGCCTAGCTTAGGTTTACAGGAGTGAAGGGATGTCGAATCGATCCTCGGGACGTGGACTCGGACTAGCTAAGAGGAAGAGTGCCGGTCGAAATTTCATCTCCCTTTGACTTTATTTTAATATTAAACTAATTATGTCAGCTCATTATTTAAGTAGATGACTAGTTGAGCAAAATCTTGATAACATTTTAACTTGATTTTATAATCCTTCAGGTCTATGATGTTGTGTGCAAGCTTGTAAAGATAGTAATAGCATTGAAATGGACTCATTTCCTTGTAATTGATAGTGATTTAACGTGTTTATAAAACTTGTTCTTGTATTTAATCTGTGTATCTCTGAGTTGGTCATGAATAGGTTTCTATTACGTATGACACACAGCCCTAACGATAGTAAGAACTTGTATGCAAGAGTAAGAAACCCCTGCAGGATGTTCTTCAAGAAATATGACCCACAAGCTAAACAACCCTTTTCTGGAGTTTAAAGATTTTATTTTTATCTGAAGATACACACTAAAACAATTTATATCATATGACAATAACGAGTAAACACATGCCAACTAAATTAAATTCCTGATGTTAACTTCACCGTTATTCTAACAGCACAGGCGTATGAGCTGAATTTTGTAAAAAAAAATCATTGATGAAATTTTTCCAATTTTGTTTGCTATCAACAGATAAGCATAAGAATTTGGAAGTATTAACTTCGCAAATTTCAGCATTTTTTGGGTCTTCTCCTATAGAATTAAGTGCTATTTTTTGTTTTAAATTGTACAAAATGTGATTTTTCACTGTAAATTGTCAATCCATTAGCTGAAATCCAGTACAGTATATAATTGAATGCACTGAAACTTCCATTCAAGTAGCAGAAAATTAGAGATTAAAAAAATAAGGTAGCATTGATAGAAATCTGTTCCTACGGCAGTGTAATTTGGTGACCCCTGGAAATTCCGATCATAAAACTCAAAAGCATAGAGCCGGAGATGTTCTCTTTTTCCAGGCACTAGGGGAACGTCAAAGTAACCTGAAAAAATTCTGGAAGCGTCACATAAGAGTCCGCCTTCTCGCAAAAGCGAGGGAAAACTGAATTTTCACATTGATCTAACTGACCACATGAAGACATCAAACAATGGTATAAGAAAAGTTGTCCAGCTCAGAGGAGAACATGCTTTTGTCGACATAGTTTTCGTTTCATCCTTCGATTTCAACGCTGTATCAGGAAAGTTGGGTTGCATGGTGCAAGTATTACAGTTCTGTTCCACCAACGTCGCGGCAATTGTAGAACAGAACCTCGAGATCGTGCACCCAGAAGAGGGAGAAAATCAACAAGCGCCGGACTTGAGGAAACGTAACTGCCAGAAAATAACGCATGTAGACAGGAAGGATGCCGACCTCCCGTGGTGCAGTGGCTAGCCTCTAGTTGCTGCCTCAACTCAGGGGTCCCGGGTTCAAATCCTGGCATGGGCTTGGATGTTTGTGTCGTCATGGTCGCGAGGACCGGGATTAAGGCTGATGGGGAATTGATACATTGACCACGTATCACCCCAAATTCGAAATGTGTCACGCCAGATGACAGTCCGCAGCCTCCTCGGTAGGTCAAGGGCCTCAAGAGGGCTGTTGAGCAATTGGAAGAAGAAGAATAAGAGGAAGGATGGATTAATAACAGCCGTGAGATCAGTATGGTTTCCTAGGAAAGCGATGTCCGTCAGTAGCGGACGTAATACAACGGATGATGACGTCACAGACGCGTTGTCTGTGAAGCCAGATTGGGATGGAAGGTTTCCTAGGAAGCGTTGTCCGTAGAATTACCTGCGCCACCACTTGGATTACGTCCGTGATGGCCTTGACAAACAATTCTCCAACGTTTTCCTCCAGGGCACGGACGTCATTTGGAAGTAAAACCACTAACCACAGTGTTTACGATGCCTTTCAACTCCCCTGGCTCGTTGATGTAATCTTTAAACTTTTCCCAAATATGAGTGGATTCCATTCTAGCACGGACATTGGGATTCAGTTTTCAATGTATGACAAACGAATGTACGATTTCATTATGGGTTTTACAAATTCATTGTCATTCAACATATTTACATTTTTAACACTTTTTCAACATTGCTTTTAACTATAGGTGCTACTCTAAGCATTTTGACCGAACAAATTCCTTCTTTGCATACTTATAATCTTTTAATTTGCACCCATCTTTTGTCCAACATTTTTGTATAAAATAAGGTGGATAACAGTTTTCTTTTAGTACTTTAAAAATATTTTTCTTAACATAATCTAAATGTACAATGTCAGTAATCCTTATAGCTCTACTTATCACATTAGAAAATATTGTATTGAAATTGAAAATTTAGGCAGTATAAATTTTCTTGATATGTGTTTCACTAGAAAAAGTGGGACAATCACCACTCAATGGTATAAAAAAGATTACTCGGCTAATACTATATTAAATTACAGATCCTTCCATCCATTTCGCCTATAACTAGGCAAATGTTCCGGTTTTAACATTACAATTGACATATTGCAAAATATTTTTGCAATTAAATTTGTATGGGCTAATAAAATACCCGGTTGTTATTTTATTAATATATTGAAAATAGCCCATCCTAGGTTGTGATGCCGTTATCATTTATTTTTGGTACCTGATATAACATGCCCGATTAAAATGTTTGTAGAAAAGATTTCCAATAGCATTTGCTTTCTTCATAATAAGATTTGATCCGTCAGAAGAAAATTAATCTCGTATTCCAATTAATACTAGAAGAAGGATCCGCCGTACAAGGCTTTGTGCAGACAATGGCGCGGAATCACCGTTTAACAGCAGCTCAGACTTGCAGGAGACGCAGCTCCGTAACACGAAAATACTTGAGCGAGCGAGACAGTGTGCAAACAATAGTTGCAAGTGCTGCACCCTCTAAAAGCGATTGTTTCGCCCCACGTTGGGGGGGAAAAGCTAAGCATTTCCTACACCACCAGGGAAATACGACTATTATACACAAAGTTTCGACGAACGGGGGAAAATGCTCAAATAGAGAAATACAGAATACTATGTATGCACGTATATTTTTCTTTACTACGAATTGAGAACGTTGCGGTAAAAGTAATATCCACAGTGCACGTTTCCAGAACATTATATATTTAAAATGTCATTACATTTAACACTACACGTCAAACGTTCACTGGCTTATTTTATTATTACGCATTTAAATGAAAAGTTGAAACGCCTATTTAATCTAACACTGATATTTAATATCATTGAAATATTCCATTCTGTTTAAGTAGACTGACGAAAATATTTTTTAAGAAATTAGTATTTAGCGTAATCGAATGTATTTTTATCCCGGGCTGGTATTTCGTAGTATTTTTTTATATTTAACACCTAAAATGGTCTGACTTCATTTCTAATCCTTGTTTCCCCCAACTGTTTTTAGTCGCATCAACTGCTAAGGTCATTAGCGACTGCAAACCATTAGGGGAACTTAACAACACAACGTCCAAGCCCATGCAAGGATTCGAACCAAGGACCTCTGTAATGCGAGGCAGCGACCACAGGAGATCAGCTCCACCTTTTCATTCCCATACAAAGTTCACAAGCAGCATTTATGCTGCCTGTGATATTTCTTAACGTACACTTATTAAAAAATAATGAAGCACCCCTTTATTGAACACAACACACATATCAATTTTGGTGGGGAGTATTAATTCGGCTCTGATTGGCTCGGGAGGAAATTAGTTCCCCATTTTACAAGGCCTCCAACCTATAATCAGTTTTCCACATAGTTTCTCAATCCGAAAATTCACTCTCCTCTCATTTTGATATACATCTTAAATATCCGAAAAATGTTGAATTTAATAGTTGTTGGTAATTAGTTAAATATACGAAGAAAATCCAAGCTGTCACTAAATTAAAACCTGAATCAAGAGTAAAGAAAACCGAAGGAAAGCTTAGTTAAGGCTAGTTGAAATTTTAAACTCTCATCCAATCTGAATTTATTTCTAACGACTGCTTCCCCGACCCTTTAATGGGTTTACAAATACGATGCGGAACGCCTAATTTTATAGTTTCGTTATGCTACATTCCAATTTCAATATTTCACAGAAATGCTTCATTTGTTACTTCGTTCGTGTATTTTCCAATCTATTTCCAGAGCACCAAAATTAAAAATCTTCCAATCTATCATCTGCATGTTTCTATAAACGTTTTGGTTGCCTACTTTATAATTATTGATAATCCACTAGTCAATATTTTACAAAGAACGTATGTACGTTTGTAAGCTAAGGTTCTATCTACTTTAATTAAAAGTTGCAGATATCATTAATAAGCGTCTTTTAATGTTTGATTAACTAAGCGGTCCTGATTTATCAGGCCTTGCTGCCTGTAATATTTCTTAAGATACGCTAAGCGTCAAAAGAATGAAGCACCCCTTATTGACCACAACACGCAATACACTTTTGGTAAGGAGTGTTAATTGGTCACTGATTGGCTGTGAAGAAAAATAGTTCCTCATATTACAAGGTCTATAACGTGTTATTAGTTTTCTCAAAAGGCCTCATTCTATGTTATTTTAAAAAATGTTTCATAAATACTAGAGAAATGCAAAATCTAAGAGTGATGTGTAGTTATCGTTCAGTAAAGGACGGCTAACTTCGTGCGAGTCGGGCCAGGTCATAGAAACGAAAAGGTAGAATATCTAGGATGTCAGTCACTGTCACAAAGAAGAGAGAAAGCAAGGCTACGTTTGCTATTCATAACAAGAAAAACATGGCAAAAAGCCCAGCTATATCGGCACATGGGAATGTCAGTTCAAGTTAAATGTAGAAAAGAAAAAACAGAGGTTGGCTAATTTTCATTCCAAAATCGGACCATGAATGACTGGAATAATCCACGTGTGGGAGTTTTTGGGGGAAATTCTCGTCAGGAAAAAAGTTTACATTTCTGATAACGTGTGAAGTGGCTTCCCTTTAAACCATGCATTTTTCGGAACGCATCTCCAATAAGGACTATAAAAACTTTATTTGTTTTTGTATGTAAATATACACACTTAGAACTACAACAATTTAAAAGTTTTAAAAAATTTACAAGGGAATTTGTAGAGAACATTCTGATTGCTCGTTTGAATATTTTTGATCAGCGAGAGCAATTACACCCAATGGCAATCAAATGAAAACGCACAGAGTAAACCATTTTCCTAGGAAATGAAATGGAAACAAAATTAAATAATCGTCGTGTATTATCCAAAGAATTGGTCGTATTCCGTGCTAATTCGAAATGAGGCAGCGCGAGTGCGACACAACGCGGTCAACGACAATCGCGCAAAATAGACAACTCCCCGCAGAACAGCGATCCATTACCTAGATTGCCCTAGAACGCTCAAAGTACCCCAAACACAGGCTTCCCTGCATGCCCAATCCAAATCAAGCTTTCTTTGCTCTTGAGAGCAGTTTCGAAAAAAAAGGTATGAGCGGAGTGGTGCATGGAAGAAGAGTCATAAAAATCTGCCCCCCCCCCCCTTTCCTGATTACCTGAAAGGAAAACTGTAGAACGCGTTTCGTGATATTCCTGTACAACGCATAATTAAAATTTAATATTCATCTTCAAACTTAAGCTCATGAGAAATTGTCAGCGAATGTGATATATATTTTGGCATATGTTTAATAGTACAGGGTGTCCAGAAAATAATGTCCCAGTTATGAAAATTAATAGTATTAGCTGTAAGCGTTGTAGAGTATTGTTCCAAGATCACAATTTAAGAGAAGCTCAAGCAGTTTAAAGGGAAACGGGGACTAAAATTTCGGCCAAATTCTGAAAAAAAAAAGATTTTCTAATTTTTTATATTAAATTGCCTATAAATTCAGTAAACTGAAAAAAGAAGCAGACAAACAAAAGAATGAAGGTGTTGCGTATGCTGCACGACCATTTTAAGTAATGTGTTTGATTGTAATAATTTATTACTGCTTTTCATGAAAATCAGTTTTTATCTACTTCATGATTTCTGGTAGCAAAAACGTACTATGTGTCACAAATATTAACATATTGTCTTAATTCTTTTGTACATACTCCATATGCTAATACCTTCAAATACAAGAATTAGTTTTTTAATTGATTAAGTGGAAAAAATTTCAGTTCTGAAAAGTGCTAATTTTTAAATAACCCAATAAAACCCTTAGTAAATAAAATTATTTTCTACCTACAGTTTTATTCAATTTCAAAAATAATACTGACAATTGATAGAAATTGTCGGCGCTACATATAAATGTAATAAAGGCATAAATATATTCATGAACGTAACGCAAGGAACATTACAAAACGGCCAAATTTTGAAAATAATTTTCAAAATATCTCAACAAAAAACAAGTTTACAAAATTTTGTACAATGCTACGCATGTGCGTTAACATATAATTAAAATTTCAGGTCAGTACCAATTCATTTAAAGGAATTCCAAATTTCAGTCCCCGTGTCCCTTAAATAATCACGTGAAAGGTGAGGCCTGCATTCAAGGCGTCAAACCATTAACATCAAGGATCGATTCCTAAAATGACTCCGTTCACGAATATATTTCCCTTTGCGGTCTTGTATTCGTTCCGCCACTATTTAATGATTTTCCAGAGTTGAGACACGGAATTGAATACGCTATAGCTTCAATTACTTCGGACCTGTCACCTTAAGACGGGTGGTAACACGAGTAGGTCACCAAGAGTCGTTCAAATGAGCTTTTCACTTCTCCCGGATATATGCATATTATGCGATTTATATATCTACTTGTATGTGTGTTTGTTATAAATATTAGGCGCTTATATGTAATATGTATGATAATAATGAAATTGATGGTTGAGATTCATACGTAAGTCAATGTTTATTTTATTATTGAATTAATTTGATAATACATTATTACTTACATACTGAAGTACGTCGATGACTAAAGTTCGTTAAATTGATTTTCAACCCAGCAGTTCAAATATTATTTCAAACTAGCGGAAATAGTTCTTTTTATATTGCCCTAAAAACGAAACAACAGGTATAGAATTTTGATAAAGTTGAATTCATTGAATATATAAAAGGTACGGTATCATTTATTTATGGCCGCTTCAGGGCAAACCTTAAAACTCGCAGTTGGTTTTGAACAGGTCCCGATAACATACGTTTCGGAGCCAATCATGTAGCCTGTTAACCCCCCAAAAAAATAATACAAATGAGGATACAAGAGGTGCCTGTGGGAGTTTTCTCTCGCAGACAGTTTGGCATTTCCCCCAAGAGTAACTGCGGCGCTCACCTGACTATGTCGGGAATTCGTCGTACTCTCTCTAGGTTTTTTCAAAGTAATGGAAAATGAAGTGGTCCTTGTTAGGTGTATCTTGCAAGAGTTGCATTGGGGTGGAGGTTCTCAGGAAAAGAGAGAGCTGTGAGAAATATTGGTGTGGTTAGTCCTTACCCTGGAAAGCACTATTTGATCCTTTCGTGTGACATCTTCGGGGAAGAGTAGATCTTCATGGTTATTCACGTCTAGGTGGAAATTCCCGTTGTTACTTGATCTTCTGCTGAAGTTCCAGTGGTCCAGGGTGTTCTTGTTATAATTCTTCCTTATGTCATCTGTGGTGCATTTATGATTGAATATAAATTGTAGATGGAAGTTGGAGTGACTTCAGCTTGATGGTCAGCTGACTCGTTTCCTAAGATTTTACGATGGGCAGGAATCGAGCATACGGTGGTATGGCGATTGTTATTACTTGCTTTCCAAACAGTGTCCCTGATGCTGTTTAGTTTATTTACGTATAACGTCGAGTGTATAGCATTTTATGAGTCGCAAAGGATTAACTTATTTGGATCAGGTTTTTCCTGAGTGCCCATCAATAGCGCGTAAATCTCAACCGTAAAAGGCGAAGCGTCCTCGTGGATTGCGTGAGTTTTAATTAATTTTAAGTAAGCATGACACATTTAACTCCATTAGGCGATATTGACACGTCAGTTTATATAACTCTTGGGTGATTGTGACGTTCGGTAACTTCATTGATTATTGAATTCCAATCGTTGGTGGCGTACTTGGTGAGGGATGTCAGTTGGGATTTCCATGTATCTCCAGAGAGGAGTTGATGAGAAGGAGTTGAAATCAGGAAAATGAGGGGAGGAGGATTTAATAAGGAGAAATTATTAGAAGCAAATTGGTTCGCCATGTAATGGGAGTTTTATTAGATCTTCGTTGTGCCCCAGGTTATAGATGTTGCCTCTTATTTTGTCTTCTTCGAAGTTTTGGTTCATATAGCATGCTTTGCAATTAGAAACATTCTTCTGTAGTAAACAGCTACTAGTATTTTTGTTTATCTTAAAAGCCTAATCATCGGAGTGGTGATCCAGTAATAATGCGTAACGTTTTGTTGAACGTGTCATCCAGCTTATTCAATAATGATTTACAGATTACATGTTGAGAGTTAAGTGTCCTTTTAAATACTGTGAAGGACTATTACAAAAAAGTACTCACACAACGCCGGGTAGCCAGTTAGTAATCAATAAGATATTTCTGGCAAATCTACCTAAAAATTAAAATCCTCCGTAAGCAGTCTTGGTTCTCCTATTTTTATGGAGCCTCGTATGAGGATCATGGAAGTTATAAAAAGGTTCGACATGTGTATTACCAACGTATAATGTATTAATACTTAAATAAAACGTTCAATAAATTTACAAATTATTTTGCGCTTAAATTGACCAAAGACATGCATCAACTATCTTCATATATATAAAATTCATATTTTATCAATAAAAAATCGCAAATTTGGCATGTTTATATATTTTCCATACAAATTTAAACTCCTGGAGCAATTTTGACTAAACTTTGTCCTTGTGTTCCTTGCGAATCGGAAATAGTGTCGCCCGAGGGGCGGAAGTGGACGAGGCAGAAATTTAAAAATATAAAAAAATTATTTATATTTGCGTAAAATACAGACTTTTTACGATCACTGGGCGTGTAATAAATATTTTTGGGTCAATGAGATCGATAGTCTTTCTCCCGATGTTGTTTGTGAATATCAATCCCATTCTGCATGGTAGGGGCGAATCCATAAGGGTGGAACTGGAGGGACATTACATAAAAATAACAAGAAAACAATCAAAATTAGTGTCTAAAGAGGTGTGAAGGAAGTTATTGAGTTTATTTTTGACCATCAACGTGCCGGTTAAGTTACATTTCAGCCCGTCAGTGGGTCGAGCACCTACGACCATATTTTATAAGCATTCTCCTTGAGATGCGAAAAGAAACATTGTACGACCACTCATAGGGGCGAGGGTGGAGGGAACTGAAATTCAAAATGAAGCAAAATTATCCAGTATTTCCGTTAAATAAAGATTTTTCGGGTCAATTAATTTTATAGTATTTATCCCAATGTTTTTGTGTAGAAATTCAACTCCATTCTGCATCGAAAGGGAACATCCACAGGCAAGGAGTGGAGGGGCATATTTAAAATAACGTGAAACAATCAAGATTGGTACCTATTTCGGGTTTGTGGATGTCTCTGAGATCAATTATGACATTCATCGTGCAACTTAAATTGTACTTCATCCCTTGGGTGGTGGTTGAGCGAGGAAAGGAATGAAAACATAATCACACGAAATTTACTAAGAATGGCGTCTATTTCAGAGTTGTCGAAGTTTCTGAGATTAATTTTGACATTAACATGCAACTTCAGTTGTACTTTAAAGGGGTGAAAAGGCAATCATACGAAATATTTTTTCCTCTTTTAACGTTCAGTTTTTAGACTTTATTTACATTGCTATTTTTATTTCAGTCATTACACTAGAAATAATTAAATTAAGATTCCGTCGGCTTAGGGGGTGTGAACAGGTATGAGTTCAAAATTTGTGACGTTCTCGATGCCTGTTTAATCGCGCGTTGACTCAGAGATTATTGTGGAATCAAAAATTGTACCGCCCTAATACAATTAAATACCCGGGCAACACCTGGCACCCAGTTCGTGATCAATGAAAAGACACTTTATAAGAATGAGAGAGATTAAATGTTCTGAATCGCACGCATGGTAAAGAGACATTATTTATTAATGAAAACCATTGCAGTTCATCGTTAATTGTACTTCATTATCCACACGCATATGAATGATTTTTTGTTGCATTATTCATATTTCTATTTTCACTGTGTTGAATTTCAAATTGCGTGGATGGCCAAGTCGACTGAAATAATAGTAAAAAGAAATAAAACAGTACAAATTTCTTTCAGATTCGATGACCTCGACTTTAGCGCAGGCTGTAAAGAGCGGCGAAGAAAAGTTCGTTACAGTTTTCAAGGGGTTGGTGATTACGGGCGAAACTTCTACCAAACACTGCTTTCAGGAGACGAGCTCTGCGGCTACAAAAATCTGTGTGTTTAACGCAAGGAAAACCAAAACTATCGACACTATCAGTGACTAAAATTCTATAATACATCATCCGGAAATTCGTTTCAAATAAGAACCCCGTCGTTAAGTGCGACGCAGAGAAACGAGTGCCGCGCTGGGAAAAATAAGATAAAATTTGAAAATGAATTTAATACGAAGAAAACTTTTTATAAAATGCCACCAAAATCTAGCCGCAAATGATGAAAACAGGTTGCGTAATTAGAGTAATTAAAAGCTAGTCATTTATTTACTGTATCAGGGTCGCAGTTTGCAAACTCTGAAGTGAAAGGTCTTTAATCAATCACGGCCCTATTCACCAGAATCAAGCGCTATTCAGAAAGGGCTTGTTTTTTGTTTTTGTTTTTTGCTTTCCTTTATTTGCATTGTATTTTATGTTTCCTAAAAGTCGATTAGAATATTTGGCTCACCACGGGCCTGCAATGTCAGCATTCTTTATTAACAACTGACGTGATTTTTTATAATAGTGATATGACGAGGCCAATTAAGAACTAAATTTAATTGGAAACAACGAAAATAAAACTATGATGCCGCAACGGTCTTGATATAAACCGCTTTGTACACAATCCTGTATTTTTTTCTAAATCCTTTTACAAAACATTTCCATTTTAATAAATGTCCAGAAATTTAAATTGCCATAATGCGCTGATAAGACGCTTTTATAAATGTCTGTACTATTTCACGTCACCATTTGGCTTTATTATGTCAAACATTCCAATATTGTCAGTTGGAATTACGTTTTCTTTTATTCGTGGGTTGTTGATGTTGCAGATGAGTACACCATAGTATTTGCAATTTCATTAATGACGTATCCTATTTCCTCAACTTATAGATTCGATAAAATCTGTCCATCTACAAGGATTTGCATGCTTTTCAAAACATTTCAAACTTTTTTCCTTTTTTAATGTATATAATTTCCGTCAATGGGATATATCTCGGTGGAAGTTTAAGAAAAAATACATAAAAATTCGTGAACTAATAAATAATACATTTCAGAATTAGAACAGATATCTAAGGAATTTTTCCCCACATTCCTCGGCACGTATAATTATTTCACTTCACTAATATAAAATACTACCAACAAAAAATAAGTGAAAATATAAAAGCACTTCACCTTTATCACTTCACTGCACGAAGTTATTTATTTTCAAATCTACTTACTGCAGGTAGATTCTCCTCAACCATTTATGTACGTAAATTGTAACAATCACTTATCTGTCTGTTTAAAAATTGAAATTAACCCTATGACCGTTTCTTGTGGTCTTGTTTAGATTTTAAATTAGTAATCACGTCTCCCTACATAAGTTGGATATCTTAGCTTAAACCATTTGTGTGCCTCCCCACGCTTTTTATGATTTTAAATAGTGTGTTAAGGCTTTCTTTTTCCTTCTGGTTAATTTCTCAAACTCATATCGCCTGTGACCTGATCCCCTTACAATAAATTTTGCTAATCCCCGCTTGAAGATTTCTTACGACTTCCTAGGCGCTCTGTCAACAGTACGTCCTATCAGCAAAGAAGGTTTTATCATGTAACCATCTTAAGAATAATTCCTCCGACCCTTCTACGTTACTTAGCAGGTATAGAGGTCTCCCTCCTCCCAGTCGATACAATCTGGAGGTCCGTAAATTGCATCAATTACAGAATATTTGGCTCACCACGGGCCTACAATGTCAGCATTCTTTCTGAACAACTGACCTGATTTTTTTATAAAATTGATATGACGAGACTAATTAAAACTAAATTTAATTGGAAACAACGAAAATAAAACTATGATGCCACAACGGTCTTGACATAAACCACTCTGTATATTTGTGATTATTGCATTCAACTTTTTATACAAAAAATATGGTAATTAAATTAAGTTACTTTTAAGGCATGGGCAGCAAAACCAAACGCAAAAAATGAAATAAAATTTAATTATAACTACAGCACCCTTATTTCCCTATATAGATCCTCATCAGATATAAAAAAACTGAACTAAACTTATAGAAAGAAGAATAAAAATCTTCATACTTTGCTAAAAGTTAAATTGAAGCTAATTAAATTGCTAAAGTAAGCCATGTGGACAAAAGGACTGTTAGATTAATTTTGATAATTACAGGTTTATGAATCCGGGATCATTAGATTGTAAATATTGTTGTGTATAGAAGCTGTCTTGGTTTTAACACAATTTACAATGTATAACACGCTTAATGTATTATGATGCATTATATTTCATTTAATAATTTTTGTAGTAAGACATAAGCCAACACAAAGCCAAGAGTTGGAGCCTTTGGGACAAAGAAGGGAGCTGGAAAATCCCGAAACGGTACTGAAAAATAACTATTTTGGGCCGGACTCAGAACGGGGTAAGGAGGGGATGATGGGTCCAGCCATCTTCTTCCGCCATGGGTCCAGCCACTTTCACGTACGGTGTCCAGTGAAAGGTTGTTAAAAAGTAGAGAGGAAGGGATAAACAGCCAATAGAAATTTTAGAAAAATTTCTCGTCGCCGCAGAGATTTTGTGGGATGGACACTTGTGGCAAAGACGGCGAAGAAGATGATTGTACCAGGGTCCCAGACTTCCTGATCGTTCCAGCTGTTTCCTGAGTGGTGTTGGCCTTTCATATCGCGTGTTTTGTAACCAAAACCAACACGGTTTATCCTGGGAATAAGATGTCTTATTTGCTTAGCCCGCGCACTTGGTAAATTTGGGTTCATTCAGACCAATAGAATCAATATTTCAATTGTAATTTGTTAATAGTTTTTTTATTTAATAAACCCACGTTTTACTTAACGTTATTTATTTTATTTACTTCGTTATTGCGGAAAGAACCATCGCAGGTGGCGCTCTTAATCCTGACCACGTGTCATTAGCTTAAATCACGTGGTACATACACGAATTATTATCACAGTATAACATTTCAGCAACTAATCTGGATTTATAATTACTACCTATGTTTAAAATACGTAAACTGGTTTACAAAATCTGCTTATAAATGTTAAATTAAGCTAAGAACATTTTATGGTTATTTGAACGGCTATGTGCGTCCTCCACGATCCCGCCCAACAGAGATGCAACCATCGTGATGCCGACAGCTGACACTGCAGCGTCCAGATTCGTCATTGGTGACACCATTGGCGTCGCTCTTGTCTGTGAATCAACCTCAAAGGTAGCCGAAGCCATGAACCCCATGTAGACTGTCCGTGCTTGTGTAAACATTGTCGCATTATCCGTGTAGAGACGTTTCGTGACTCCGGGTTCTTGACGTGATTGTACGATCCTTTAAAGACATTCGGATAAGATTTCTGATGACCGTGGTGTTAGTGATGGGGGACCGCTCAGATCCTGCACGGCGTTCTGTATGACTGTCCTGACCTCATCGATTCCATATTCAGCTGACAGTCATGGGATATCGACCAACGCGAGCAGCAATACTGCGGTACAATAATCCGCAACCCCCTTAGGCTACAATTCTTCCTCCATCAAAGTCCGACACGTGCTGGCAGACATTTCTTCTTCTTACACGAGGCATACCAATGACATTTCTCCCCCAACAACAACTTCTACCTCAGAAACTTGCTTTAAATTCTCTTCTTTCATACACATTTTATGTGTCGCTACCACCACTAAAAGCTAATCATTTGCAATTTTATGTCTATCAGACAAATAACATATTTCTTAGTTTGTATTTTTATTTTCAAAATTGTTAACGGAATGTTACCCTCAATATTGTCTAAACATGAAAATAAACTCTTTCACATCAAATTGTTTTAAAATATTCACAATTTTATACGTTAATGTGTGTACATAAGTGAAACTTATGTATGTAGGATTCTCTTTAATTTTGGTAATATTCTCTGTAGCTTGTGTGTTAATATTTTCTTCGGAAGTATCTGGTTGGTTTTTTATTGTCAGTTTTTTGTTATTGACTAGTGTGAAATATTGTTTGATGTTAGTTTGTGAAGATTTTATCGTGATAAATTGCAACTGGTTTACTTATGTTAATTCTAGATAAAATTTGGGCATTTATAATGATCGGTGTTAGTAATTTAGTGGTTTTTAAATCATATTTTTAATAAGTTTATCAGGAAAAAAACTATTTGTTAAAATATTTTCCATATTGATTTTGACGTTATTTAAAAAAATTTGAATTGGATAGATTTGGAAATTAAGTTGTTCGCAACATTAAAAATCATAAAAGGGGGGGTTGGTTTGAGAAGAAATTTAGGATTGTATTGGACGCGTTAGGTTTGCAATACCATGTGGTATAAAGTTTACTATTTTCATTGATTATCGTCATATCCAAAAAATTAAGTCTATTATTTTCTTGCGTTTCTATAATGAATTTTATTCTATTGTTAATTGTTCGAGAAATAATTCGGTTTCCTTTCTCTTGACGTTGACAAAAAGATCGTCAATGTATTTCAGTAGTAATTTTGGTTTAATCTTAGACGTTGAAATAGTTTTATTCAGAATATGGTTCATTACGATACCGGATATATTCACACTAAGGCATCCTCCCATTGGTAAGCCATAAACTTGTTTATGTCATTGGCCTTTATGTTCAAAGAAGCCATTTTCTTTATATATGGATTTATTTTTTATAGGAATATATGGTTCAAGGGATGACCAATTATCACTGAAGAGTTTAAAGGCTAGTTGTAAGGGTGTGTTAGTGTATAACGGGACAACATCGTAACTAACTAAGATTTCATCAGTATCGAGCTTAATATTTTTTAGTATTCCTTTTAATACTACACAGTTTTCATGTCATAATTATTTTCACTATTAAATTTATTTACTAAAGGATTGAAAAATTTAGATGTTTTAGACAAAATTATAAATGTAGTATATAAAATACTATGTAAAAACTGCGATAAATCATATATTGGCTATACCGAAACTAATATTAAAACCTGAATGTACAATCATAAACAAACATTGAAAGCCAAATCCATAAATAGTACAGTATTATTTTGACACGTAAAAAATAATAATCATGAATTCGACGAAATACGTATTTTATACCTGAACAATTTTAAAAGCAAACTCAGATTCGCAGATTCAATTTTTATTAAAATTCTTAGAGATCAAATAATTAATTTCAGAAATGAAGGAAGTGAAATAAGAAGCTATTACATTGAGACCATCAATAAATTACAATAATACTAAATATTATACGTTAATCAAATATATACAAGTCATTATGCTACTACCCATGTTTATATATATATATCTGATTAATGACGTTTTCTGCCAGTTTGTAAGGGACGACGTCGAGAAACACAAATATTTTGTTTATTTACAACGTACTTTGTATGGAAACTAAGGATATTATAAAATAGTGTATAAGTACGAGGTATGTAAAAATGTTTATATCCTTTTTAAGAGTTTTTAGATCTGATATTGTATAAAGCTTTTTAAATTATAAGCAATATATTGATTGATTTGTATATTATTAGGATGAATATGGCAGTATAGCTGCCGAAAGCTACGTCTTTTAAAATATAATAACTTGCAAAACAGTGACTGTAAAGGAGTTTTTATTACCCATTACTGAAAAACATTTTATTCTATAATATTTTACAATGTCGTTAATTTGTGTTCAGAACTTGAGCAAAAAAGTGGTTACGAATTTTCTCGAGTGGATGAGCTTCGTGACTTTTTGTTCTATAAAATACTTTTATAAATAAGGGCCACTGTATCTACGACTTGTTAGTACAAACTACGGGAAACTGTATAAGATGTTCTCGGAATTCTCACGCACACCTTAATTGAATCATGTCGACATCCGTCCTCAAAGTCCATCTCAGAATATTAAACCAAAGTGGAAGGGTAAATTATTACTGCGTCGAGTATGGATTCGACGAATTTCTTATTTGTTGTTGTTGAACGAAGCCCAATGAACATATTTTCCTGTGCTTCATATACTTAGCTTTAATTACATTCCAAGGTCTGTACTAATTACGCGTTTGAATTTAAACTGAAAGTACCTGGAAGCACTTTGATGTTGTTCATTACGATTACATTTAATTATATAGGATTAGGAAAGCTTGAAGCTGACTTTCAGTGTATTTAGTGCAATTCCACATATTTAATATTGAATATAGTACTACATTTTTATTTTATTTAATTCTGTGTTATAGGCGCACTAACATCAAACGTCATTAGCGAATATCTAATTGAGAACCTTATTTGCTGTTTTTAATCGAGTTTGCTAAGTGAAAACACAACAGAGACCCCCAGGCCCATGCCGAGAATTGAACCCGGGACATCTGTGATACTCTGCCCACTAGACCACAGAGACGGTGAGTTATATAATATTTATTAAATCATTAACGCTATATTTTGAACATCTCAAACGTTAACTTTCCACTGTAATGAAAACTAACGCATTAATGCTGTGATGTAAACAAAGTTGTTTTTTTAATTACATTGTAAATGGTTGACAACTCTAACAAAAATAATTGTCAATAGTGTATTTCCAAGATTATTTTATGTATTTACGAGTGTAATCTAGTTGCTACATCAGGAAGGTGGACCACCACACATGTAACATTTGCAAAACAATTGTAGCATGCTGAGATATTGATTGATTCATCTTCATTAGCCTATTGGCTATTTTTTGTACAAATGATAATACATTGCTACATACATAATGACAATATTTACATTCTTTAAAACAAAGTATGGTTAAATAAGCACCAATAATGATAATTATATTAAAAATATTTATTTCTATTAATTTGTTATTAAAACTTTTTAAGAAATTTGGAAAATAATATAATAAAGAATTAGTTTATACTACTAATAAATAATTTTTACACTTTTATGATTAATTAAATTATATATACACACTATTTACATGGGATTAATATTTTCAGTGATTTATTTCTTCAATTTTCTTTTAAAAGTTTGTATGTTCTTGCACTCTTTTATATTTGTTGGCACGTTATTGAACATTTTGAGTCCGTCGAAAAATATAGTTTTCTGAGAATTCTTTGTTTTCACTTAGCATGTTTTTTAAATTATAAGCATGCTTTTTAAATTATAAGCAATATATTGATTGATTTGTATATTATTACGATGAATATGGAAGTATAGCTGCCGAAAGCTACGTCTTTTAAAATATAATAACTTGCAAAACAGGGACCGTAAAGGAGTTTTTATTACCCACTACATCAACATTTAAACGGTCAAACAGCACAATGCATATTTTTCAGTGTAATTTATGTTTATAAATATAATATTAATAACTCTATATTAAATTTAATTAGAAGCTTTCATAAATACATGTAATTATTAATCATATAATTGATATTAAACGTACCAGTGTTCAAATTTAAACTGAAACATTGTCAATTTCCTCCTTCTGAAATTCGATGTTCACGAAGGAACAAATTATTACGAAATAATTGCAATTATTAATTGATAATTTTATTTATCGTTGCTTATCGTAGAAGACACTGCGTAAACTCTTAATTCCATAATTCTTGGTTAGTAGCAATTAAACAAAACGATCCATCGGTCCTTTTTTTTTACAATTTATATAAAATGCTGAATGTTTGCAGGTTTGAGTATCTATTGCCGAGTTGAGAGAGTTGTTGTCTGGTTTCTTTTCCTGGGGCTACTTTTCCAACTTGGCGTTTCTTCTGCTGCGTTATTCGTCGCTAGAGGCTAACCAAAACTTTGCAACTTTGGCGAATTTTATTACATTGCTGAGGACGAAGAATCAAAGAGGCTGCGTCACTTCACCTTTATTACTGTTGGCAACACGTCTCAGGATGGAATGAGTTTGTTTTGGTGAGTCTTCAGTTATCAATTAATAATAATAAAAGTGTATTTAAGGTTTGCAATTAAGAAATACATGGAATTTTCAATCTTCTTATAATTCATTACTTTAGATTGTGATAATTGAATCTCTTTCGTTCCATAAATTTTATGAAGTTCATTAATTATTATTTTAATGCAAATAGTTCAGCAGTTAAATATTTCGGTTCGGTTATAACAGAAGATAATAAGATAGTAGTGGAAATACAAGAAGGGATTGAGAGCGGAAACCGATGCTGCTACACCTTTAGAATGCATTCAAGTGTAAAATTAATAGAATAAATACAATAATCAAATTATATTCACTGTATGAAGAGATGTAGTAACAACGTATGGATCGTAAGATTGCGTGATGACAGCAAAGGAGAGAGGTTGACTTTTGAGATGGGAAAAACTTTTGGAACTGTAAAAGAGGAAGAAGGCTGGAGGTGAAGGACAAACTCAGAACAGCAGACACTTTTTGGACTGGTGGATTTCTTTTTGTGGCATTTAGTCGTAAGACTCTTCTGATTCAAATCTCCATTATACCTATCCTGCGCAAGCCTAAACGTTTCTACCTAGCGTATTCCATCCTTGACCTCCCCCTTCAGTTCTTACCCCACACATTTCCCTCTAATGCTAAATTTACAAGACCCTCATGTCTCAAAACGTGGCCTATTAATCTATCCCTTCCCTTGGTCAACGTCCTACATATTGTTCGCTCTTCCCCTATTCTGCTTATAACTTCCTGGTTAGTTACCCTATCCTCTCATTTGATTTTTAGCATTCTCCTATAGCACCACATTTCGAAAACTTCTATTCTTTTCTGTCCTCAACTCCTATCGTCCACGTTTCGCACCCATATAACGCCACACTCCATAGCAACATTTTTAGCAATGATTTCCTAATATTCATACTTATATTAGCCGTAAGAAAATTTCCTCTTTTTTGTGAAAGCCTTCCTCGCCTGTCCTATACTACTCTTTATGTATGCTATATTTCTACCATCCTTAGTTATTATGCTGCACAATTAGCATAATTCCTTAACTTCGTTCAAAATATCCCTTCCCAATCTAATACCATTTATTACACTATACTACATCCCCTTCGTTTTCCCTTTATTAATCTTCCTGTTGTACTGTTCCTCCAGGATCACGTTCTTTCCATTTGTCATCGTTTCCAAGTCTTCTTACTCCTCTAATACCACAATATCATCAGCAAACCTTAGGTTTTTTAATTACTCTCCTTGCATTTTGATCCCCTTTCCATATTTATTTTTAACTTTCTCCATCTGCTTTCTTTTATTACTCTTCAATTCTAATTACTGTTTACTGACATCTGTAGAGGTTAGACAGGTTGATACTGTAAATAAAACCAAGCAGTAGAATTCCAGAAACTCGGAGTGTTTAGAAAGTGTTTTTAGAAAATCTTGTGGGACAAGGCCTATGAAAAGATGGAGGCCCGGGTTCTTCAAGGACTGTAGCACCGATAAACGTCCCACATTTTTACTCCTTATCGAGATTAGTTTATCACAATACATTTATTATGAGCTATTCCATGGTTTTAACCATTTATAATTCAATATATAATTCAATTCTGGACCATGAGTTCTAAAAACTAATTTTTTAGCTTCCAATAATTTTATTTTTTAGATGATTTTAGAGGAAATTTAATTTTTAATTATGATTTATTTTATTATATTAAATGTCATGTTCAACCATAAATATGACGCTAATATAATCCTGAAACCACCAAGACTTCAAGATTGCAATAATTGATTATTATCAATGGATGACTGAACCTTCACAAAAACATAATATTGTCGAAATAGTGAACGTGGACCAAAATAAATAATTAGACTTTAACGTGGTATGCAAAATTATTAGTTAAATACTTATTTAGCACGAGTTGCGGTTACATGATTGCATATTACTGATTTATTGTGTTTCTTTTCTTTGCCTGCTCTGTTGAACATTAAAAAAGTGGCTGCCCGCAACTAACCTGGAATTTGTTTCCAGAAGAAGAAAGCATCATCACTAAGTACCTTTCACTGCTAGATAACCAGTAATAATTTCTTTTCTTGTTTGCAATTGACAAACATCCTTCCGGCTGTTCTGTGCAGTCCGTTTTATCATCTATCTCCTAATAATTCCAAACACTACAAATTCCCCGCAGAATCCTCTCTCCGAATATCTCTAATCCGTTTACCTGGAAAACAGAGAATACAGGCTTCTGATCCCCTCCAATCAGTCCTTTCAGTTCACAAATGTTAACCCTCGACGGTCGAATACAATTATCTGAATGGGTTGACAATTATCATTTAAACTGAAATAAACACCAACATAGTTTTCTGACTTTAAAACTTACAATAAATAAAAAGACGGCCAAAAAGTCAGCATTAAATATATCACTATTTATTCACAAAAACGACGTTCCATCTCCATTTTGAGACTTCCTCAGCCTTACTACAAACATAATAATACATTAAATTAAATACTATGTATATATAATATTATGTTTGTAGTAAGGCTGAGGAAGTCTCAAAGTGGAGATGAAACGTCGCTTTTGTGAATGAATAGTGATATATTTAATGCTGACTTTTTGGCCGTCTTTTTATTTATTGAAAAAAATACCATTATAACTCTAATGAAGACGGTTTTAATGTACAGATGTGAGACAAAATTATGGGTAGTAATAAGCTAATACAATAAAAGCGGTGACACGCACAAAACTCTACTAAATCGTATGTAATCTGAAGAAAGCATACAGTAATTAAATGAAATAATATATATTATCATCTGTACCACTGCATAAAAGACGAACATATAAATTGATGCAATATATATATTTATCCTTAATTTACATAATTCCTAGAACCTATATAGATTCGTACCTACTAAGGATTAAACCTTTCGAAAATTAAGTAATTTTTAAATAAATTTGAATAATTAAAAATGTGTTAAACTGATTTATTGTCACCAGTTAAGGTACTTACTTAAATTTTAATTGTTGTAGCCTGCGGACATTAGCAAGTGAATCGTAGTTTATTAGTATTTGTGCGCGTGCCTACTGACTCAGTCCACTCCAGACTCAATTCTAAGCCGATTATTTGATTAGAATTAGATACTTAGAGAGCGACTGAGTGCTTTGTCGCTATGAGTTATAGTTGGCTTTCATCTTCCCCGATTGCGTCCATGGGAATAAAATCTCAAGAGGAAGCTTTCATTTCTCTGAGCTTCTTTTGCACATTCCTCTCCGGGAGATTGGCGCCGCTGCGAATTCGTGTCTACAGATCGTAAAATCTAGGAGCGCCTCCGTCTCTAAAGGATTCAAATCAACCTAAACTCCTCGGCCCGCTTCAAGGGCCAATTATTTTACGGCTATTCTTGTCTTTACTACATTAAAATGTATTTTCTTTTAGCTCGCCTTTTTATATATTATATTTTAAAATTTCGCAATTAAGACTCCTAAGTATGTCAATAAATACGCTTTAAGGAAAACTTTTCGCTATCGTTTATTGCAATTATATAAACTTAACGATAATAATAATACTTAAAAAATTGTGTTATTATTTAAAAGTATAGTAATTCATCTTCGATTAAATTTTGTAATCTTACAACAAATACATAACCTAATTTTTAACAATTTCCAGTTTTTTTGTCATATTGTTATTGAATCCTCATACCTGGATACATTATTCTTTGCCTTCATTTGTACCAACGCATTTAGACAAGGGAATGCTGCGACCCCACAGGAAACTCCTCTCTTGTCATTCGAGATAGGGTCGTTAAACTGTAGCCCGAAGCCCTAGTCAACCACATGGTCATGGGGAAAGGATCTAGAGGAGTTCCGGAAAGTCTCCTTAAGGCTGACTTCCTCCTAATCGGTTTTCCTCCCACGACCAGACGACCTGGAAGAGTTTGAGGGGTGTACGCATGGGGGTCACAGACCTTCAGACCAGACGGCCAGCTGCTCCTGAAATGTTATCAAGGCATGGAAGTCTCCCGTCATCTAAAGGGTGAACTACCTGATGCAGGTTTTATAGGGTTTTCCTTGCATCACCTTTAGGTGAATAACCTTACACTACAGCCCCTGGGACCAAGTCAACCCTTGGCTACGTTGCTCTACCTTCCGTATACTCGTTTTTCAATTCACCCTCATGTAGCCTGTTACCCACCAGAACCTAGTCAACCCCAGAAATGCCTGCAGGAGCTTTCTCTCGCAGGTAATGATCTCCTGATTAATTTAGTTGCTTACCTTTGGGGATGCCTCGTATAATTTTTTTTTCAGTTTCTCACATCTTAATCTACTTTAGGAGATGCCTGTATTGGGGCCGAAGACCTTGGGTATATGGTAGGAGTTGTCCACTGATCGTATTGGATCAGTCGGCCGACTGCTTCCTAAAACTGGTGGACCCACGGAGAAGGAAATGCTACGACCCCACAGCAAACACATTTCCCGTCATTCGGAAGGCCGTGAGAATAGTACCCAAAAGCCTGATCTACCTGATGCAGGCTTTCTAGGTTTCCCTGGATCTCTTTTAGGTGAAATACCGGGTAGGATCATTAAACTATACCCCGGTGGTCCTAGTTAACCCTTGGCTACTTTGCTCTATCTTCCATATCCGTCCTTTCCGATGCTATTTATGGGAAGTGGCCTGTAAACTCCCCCCCCCCTCCCGGAAAAAATAAAGTAAATAAAAAACAAAACAGAAGACAAATATTGCGTAAACAGACATTAATTACCCTTCTTCAATGTCTGTAGTCGTTCAACGAAGATTAAATTTTGTGACACTGAAGTTTGCTATTCCGTTCTTATTGTTTAAGAATTGCGTCTTGGTCTTATACAGTTAGTACGGAGGATAGTGGATAAATTCCTAGTTTTTGGAGATGATATTTTATTATTATTTATTAAAATTACCGTCGACACATTTTTAAGGTTAACACTTTGAAATTAATTCCGTTCAAGTCGTCAATAAAATATTTATTAATACGTCCAAAAGCTTTCGGCACCAGCCAGAGTTATATATTAATTAAATTCAGTGTATATAATACTATAATCGTAATTTTGTAATACTTGTTGCGTCTTTAGAATCACAAAATCAGCATCTTAACACCATATATAGAATAAAACTTAATTAGATATTTACATGTAGGCTACACGTCATACTCGCAACTATTTTGCAATAAAATACAATTCGTAAAATTCTACAAGGCGTATTTAAATGCCCAGTAGGAAAAGGAGAAGGGGAAGGGAAGTATTGTTGTTTGAGGAGGTACTACACCTCCTAGTGTCTTGGCAAAACGCTGCTAGCATTGTTAATAGCATTAATTGTCTTTAAAAGAACTGTATATGGAGACTGCGACGACATATTTTTAAAACGCGCTATACTTATAATCTATTACAATTTACGGATGCGTTTCTTGGCGTACAACTTATCCTGAAATGACAGCAACATATTTCCTAACACGAATATTTTCAGAATTGCTTTGGTCAACAAAGCATGGAGTACAAGTGACCACTGCGATATGGGCGGAGTTGTCTAATGCGCATCGTCTTGACTCACGACTAGCTAATTCTCCTTAACTGACCGAGGTCATGTGATCTACTTATTTATTCATATTACTCATGTCACTCACAAAGCCATAAATTTATTTATATACAATAACAGTGTTGCATTACTGGTGAATTATCTTAACTACAATGTTATAATAAAATACGTCTTATTTCCTATTATTATACATATTAATTCCACTCAAAACTTATGTTTCAATTCCCAACAAAATATTATATATCATATCCATATCGGCTGCAATATTGTTATATCAAAGAAATCACAAGATATTATCATTACTGTAATAATAAAAATCACTAAGATCTGTATTAACAATATCATTCATTTTTACATAATTTTTTGTTCATTCAAAAGTCAATGTAATATAAACAATAAAATATTATTTAATAACATCACATTATTTTATTTCATAAAGAAAACTTCGTGACCTGTATTGTGTATCTCATATAATTGGTAATTAGCACTTTCCAATACACCCAATTTGTCAGCCAATATTTATACTATACATTATGTAATAAGTTTAAACAATTTACATAATGAACTCCTACATTCCCATTTTATTTAGATCACTATCAGATATCGCGTTTATATATATTGTTACGCGTATAAATTTTCGTTGTTTATTTTATTTATGTAAATTAATTTTTAGCATTCTGTAAGAAGTTTCCATAGAGAACAGATCCTGAGATGTTCTCAAGGAACCTTTCTGGGGTGAACTCGGTAAACAACCACGGTCAAACTTGAAGGCTGACAGGCGCCTGATAAGTCTCAGTCCTTTGTCAGGAAGGATTTTTCGGCTCGGCGGAAAACACAGTTCATTCAAAGACAGCAAGGTGGTTGACCCAAAAGATGGATAGGGGTGCCCCTCTCAAATTTTGAACTTTTGGAGAGGAAGGGTAGGGACGCCAACCCCATTGGAGGACCCGGGGAATATAGAAAAAGCGGGGAGACCATTGAGAGTTTTAGTAGAGTTGAATTCGAGGTGGGAAGGACCTCGAAAATACATTCGTAAGGGAGAGTCGGACGTGAGAGGTCAGACAGGAGCTAGCAAAACGGAAAGTTTGACTGATGGCTTCACGTGTCACGAGGAAACGAAAGCGAAGACACGTTTCCTGAGCCACATAAGAGGCCTGCCTACTTCACATACCGACCCGGAATTCGCCATTTAGTTGATTCCAGGATTGCCGGTCAACCAGAAAACTTGGGGAGGATGAATGCTCTGTTATGCGTATAAACGCGTCATAGAACCCTGAGAAAAGTAAATTAAATTAACTAAAGTCTCTGGTAGGTTATTTCTTTGGCTAGGGCTCAGCTGGGAAAGTAAAATTCATTAAAATTAATTAATTTCTAACAATTGAAATTTGTTGAATCACATTTTTAATAATAAAAGTGTTTTAAATGCCAAAGTAGAGATTTATTGACGTCCACCTATTTATGTATACTCCAAATTATTTAATATATTTATAAATCTTAAAATAATAAAACCTATGCTACAATATATATATATATATATTTGAGAACCTTGATAGTACTCTGAAATATATATTCCTTATTATGCTGTTTTGAGTGATGATATGAGTAATATGTTTAACGTTGTACGTATATGATCGCGTAAGTTACTGTAAAAATGTTTCTAGTATATATTTCTGTTTATATTATTATAAAATTAAGATTATAGTTTTGTTCGGCTTCTAGACATATTAATAAATCTTTTATTAAATAAAGACTTGAAAGGTCTTTATTTTAAATATTATTTATTGAATTTTTGGCTGAAATTTAATTGCACGTTGAAATCCTTTCGTTAATTTCGACTTCGGCCTCTTTACTACAGAAAACCTTATTAATGACGACTTGAAACTTCACACAAATAACCGAGCATGTGTAATGACCACAAAATTTATGGTGAAAATTTGGACTCGCGAGATAATAAATAAATACAGTGTGAGTTTTTAATCCAAGCTTGACATGACAGGGACCCGAAATGATCCACTTGTGCTACACGTTAATCCAGGATTGATCCAGGGCGGATGGCGCTGCTATCGAAGGACAATTCAGACAGTTTACAAATAGAATCGGTACTTCGTTTAGGGGCTAATAACATTTTGCAGTTTTCGGTTAACAATTCGAGACTACAAACGAAATTAAAACGCATAACGAAATAACGTAGCTAATGGCGTCACTTGTGTACGAATGAATTTCAAAATCTCCCAGTATTCAGGCCCATCTTTGCCCCTCTGTTTCGATGAACATTTTGAATAAAACATTAATCTAACTTAAAGTTAAATAGTTACGAAATTAATAACACACCGCATTTTTCGCGATTCTAAATGCAGTTGAATTTACAACGAAATTTTTCGTTGTTATATTAAATAATCACAGCCACCACTGCAGTATCAGAAAGACTACTGCAATCTAGGAAATTTGGCAGTGACTTTTCCAGCATCCATGACCAGCACAGACGTCTTAACGTAAATGATTCCAAAGCAACGGACTGATATTCACAGCACCAAAACGGACCAAACAATTTAGAGGGGATGATTTCCGGCTGTAATTTCAGAGAGATTGGAGATCCCTTTCAGACGTACTCAGCAATATAGTTGAAGACTTCAAGCTTAACTTATTACGGCGGCTTAAACAGATACTTCCCTTCCTATATCTCTGCATTCGTCCAACGGAGATTAAATTATGCCTCCTTGGAGTTTGTTATTCCTTTCTCATTGTTTAAGAATGACACGTTAAGATTAAACGGGTGGTACCGAAGATAAAGGATAATTTTCAAATTTTATTAGATTTTGGAGAATATTTTAGTTTGAGCGAAAAAGTATCTCTCATCGATAGTTTTTTCTTGTATTTATTTGATAATCTACAATTGGGCGTAAGCCCGGTGGCAGATACAAAATTAAATTTTCTTACATAAATATTAGTCCTAACTAAATAATCTGGTGTCCTTCGTAATTTAATATCCCTGAAACAAAGAAAAATCACAACAATAAATTAACATTTCACTTTCAATGAAACATTTAAATTGAACTGTGTATTCATATTAATTTATATTGTTGAGGAAATTGACTTCGCACAGTTTCTTAGATTTAACCTTAATTTATTGTCCTGAAGAGGATTTTTCCCCGAACACTCCCGCAGGTCAATTATTCCAGTTGTTGATTGTCCTGTTTATCACTGAAAAATTACCAACATTGTTTTATTTGTATTCTACGTTTTACCTTGAATCGATGATTCCATCTACTGGGCTTGCGCATTTAAGAGTTAATTTTAATCCATGGTTTTTGGCCCGTATAAGCCTTGAAAAGCAAATTAAGCCTTGCTTTGTCTTTCTTTTGTGCCATCTTATTATTCTACGTTTTCGTTGTATGGCCTGGCTCTAATCAAGGATTACTGTAACGGGCTAATATAAATTTATTCCCGGGTAACGCCGGGCACCCAGCAAGTATAAAGTATGTCGTTCTTGAATTTAAGTTGTCTATTATAAGTTTTGAAATTTTACTTACATTTTTCTCAATAATTTCCAAGTGATTACTTCCTACATCCTATCCTTTTGTCCTAGACGAGTTGTAATTAGGCTTCATTCAGGGAATAATTCAATTTCGTAATATAAAAATAGCGTATATGTTACATAGGGGACATCAAAAAACTTAGTTGATGCCTCATAAAAAAAGAGCGGGAAACACTGTACTTAAAGGAGAATAAATTCAGTGAATATAGTTACGGATCTATCAAAAGTATAAGCTATAACTTGTCAAATAAATCTAATTTCTCAGTGTGCAATTCTCTTAGACTGTAGGGGTTTTCAATAAGGGCGGGTTGATAATCAAATGTTGAAATGTGTGAGGTGTTAACGAAATTATTTTTTATTTGAAGGGCCCAAGTAAAAAAAGGAATTTTGCTAATATCTGGCACACATCATGGTTTATTCCATTTAAACATCGACCGAACTCTAATGACTGGCGATTTCCATTTTATCCCATCTGTGGTGATATTCAACACACTATGGTTGAAAATATTCCCAGTAGTGAGATTTAGGCGGGAATAATACCCAAGTCCGATGGAAATAAATTACAGCAAGACGCCAGCAAGTCGAGCGTCAGCAAGCCATGCGTGATAATGCTCAGTTTCTCGGATTAAGGGTTTTTTCCCGGCTCAGGGCGTTCAACCCTCGGGAATTTCGTCGGCCGCTTCTTCCGATACGAAGTATGAAGACTATCCGCGGGCCAAGCACGATAATTGATTGCGGCTGGGGGTCATGTCATCTGCCATCCGCCCCCCATGGTGGGGGCATGAGAAGAGTCGACCTGATGAGAAGCGACTGAAATTGGACAGCTAGGAAAGAATCGGAGATGGATGAGGAAGGCAGTTGGGAAATACTCGTGATACAGAAAGCATAAGTAGGGAAGGAACTTTGAAGTTGGAGTTTGTTTTGAATCCCGAAACAAACTGATAGAAGACAGCGGAAGGTGAAATCCCGTTCACGTAATTAGCTGGGGTCGAGGAAGAAAACCTCGGGGGCGAACAGTCCAATTTTCTTGGAAACCAGCCCCAGAGTCAACAAAAGAAGCAGCCGCCCCAGAAACCCGGAAGCAAGGTACGTCAGTGCAAATTAATCGCCGGTGCGTATGATTTCCTGCTCTACGAAAAGCCTACATAAATGACCCTTAAATATATGGAATTTTGCTAAGTTAAATTTGAGCTAGCTGTTTCTTGTGAATCCAATTAATGAATTTAATTTGTTCAAATTTAACTCAATAAACTGGTCATTATTTAAATTAAAATTCATCCCCTTCTAAATAATATTGCAGAACGTTATTGTCAAAACTCTGTATTACTTAAAGATTTTAATTTTAATACTCATAAAGAAATTTCTAAAAAAAAATAATATCTTGATTTTATTAAAAAGAAAAAATAATATTTATCATTTTACAGTTAAAACATGAAAGTCGGTAAAGTAAAAACAAAATTACTCGCCGTATAAGTAAATCGCGAGGCACACCTCACAAGTTAAAATGCACTATGAGTTAAAACAGCCATTTTAATACCGATTGAAAAGAGTGTGAAGAATAAAGGATGTTGAAGGTAAATTATAAGAAATCTTTGGTTGCTATGAAGAACTACAGTATATGAGACGTAGGAGAAGGGGACTTAATAAAGTTGTTCAAATGGTGTGGGCGATGGAGAGATATAAGATAAAAGAGAAGGGAAAGTGAAAGCAACGAGATCCATCGCGCACTAAATTGTTGGCCTACCTCCCCGGTCATCCACAAGAAACGCGGATTCCGTGATATTAATACCCAACTGGCGGATAAAATTCTCATAACGCCGCTAAAATAAAGTATAAATCTTGCATCAAGCCGTGTGAAAATTTGACCGCTGTACAGGTTCTAACTGCAATGAAATAGTGTGTTTACTTGATTAACAGCTGAGAGTGAGTGATCTTAGCCTTCCCCTTTAAGTGCAGCGTTTCTCTAAATGTTGCGCGCGAAACTAGGAGGTAAGCGAGCAGCTCTCCAGGGAAGAGAAATACGAGCAAATTTCGCGGCGACTGAGATAAATCGTGTCCCGTAAAATTGCCTAAGGAAGCTGTCACACTATTGTTGCTCGACTGATACTTTCGCATGCTACATTTTATGTTAACGAAAGGTCCGTGGTCTGGAATAAATTGCTGTTTCCAAAGGCTGCTGCATATTTTGTCGTCGATTCGATCCTTATGGAGTGCAGTGAGGTTGAGGATTCCTCCGCATCGAGGGGAATATTAAGGTTAAGATGCACTTTATCGTCTCAACTCTCACAATCTCAAACCATCTAAGAGAGTCAGACCTTGCAACTTAGCTAATTCATTCCCAATTACGTGGGTTTCAGATAATATCAGAAGTGACCAACTAACCTTAAAATTTAATTATTTATAATATGGTTTCTTACTGAGTGTGAATCTTAAAGATTTTTATCAACAAGAAATAAAAAAGGAATGGAATCGTTTAGACAATTTATTCAAATGAATAGGGGGATAATAACTATTTTAATGCAATATTTCTATATTAATAATGTGCTTTTATAATAAAAAGCAATTAACTTTATCCTAAACAAATTTACGTTAATATTAAAATGTTTATATTTTCAAACTTTGAGCCGTAAATTGTATCTTAATTAACACTACATATATATTTACAAAAAAATGATACAAATAAATTTCTTAAAACTAACCATTTTCGATATCTAAACTCAGGGTCGTATGTTATGGGCCTTCTCATAGAGCAAAATATTCCATACAAAAACTACTCCGATCTGAATATTATATAATATCCGATATGAATATTACAGATGTGGTAAGAAAATGAATTAGCAGTTACATGGAGACATCTATTTTGGCTTGTGAAAGTTTTTGTATTGTGTTATATTGACTTTAAGATTCAAAATAAGGTCTTTGAATATAAATTTATATATATTATGTTTTGTAGATGATTATGGCATTAACCCCCGAAAGCTTCTTAAATTGTTTATTAATAAAGCCTGTGAGATATATAAAATGGTTTTCTTCTTTAGAATTTGGATTGAAATAAGAAACACTACATTCCAACTCTCTGAAATAACAGAGTCTTTTGTATTGCCATTTTTTAGCATGTTCCTTGAAATCTATTTTTAAAACCTGCATGAAGTCGTTTATAGTTCAAGGATGCCTACTTCCATTTGTCGAGTGCACTTTGGCACATCTAGGATTACTGCCAATAATGATTATCATAAATTATTTAATATCACCTTGAAATTGATCCAATACTTTCAACATATTATTAATGTTTATTACCAATTACTTTGTAAAATTATTATTGACTAAAACCTATAATTATTTCTTCTTAAAGAACTTATAAGTAAACAATAATTTGTCACCTAATAGAGAATTCAATTAATTTAATTCAGCTGGCAAACAATTATAGAAAGGTTGACGATTGAAGCAAGGAGTCGATTTCAGATTTACTGCTGCTGAATGTAGCCTGAACCCAATATTTATTTAATTACCGTAACCGTTTGTAACGCAAAACGTAATTTGCAGTTTTTTTAACCATTTGACTTATGTTTCATCGGTACGGTTGCTGTAGGACAAGGTCTTTGTTTTCTTTATTTGTATAACATATGTTTGTAATTTTGTCGCCAGGTTTCGATCAATTCTTACTGAATTTGCTTGAAAATCAAAGTTTGCAAACTGCCACAGTTTTAATGGCTGAGAATGACTTGTTTAAATCCATTTTTTTGATATTTAATTTGAATGGAATATCTAACGTTGTTTTGGAAATTAATTGCTGCATAATTATTCCGGTGATGCTTGGAACGTGAGACGAATGAAAAACGGTTCACGTAACAAGCCCGATGTATCAGTGAGTTTCATAATTTATATTCCTATGTAATGGGAAATTTAGTTCCCCTGTTTTTTACAAACGTTTCGAATTTATCTGGTGAACAGAAGACAAAAGTGAGAGTGCGAAATAAGTATTGAGCCAATCAGAAGAAAGGCAAAGAAACTGAATGAACGAAAGTCGCAACTACCAGAAATTTTTGTACCCGTTTATAAAGTCGCCATTAGAGAATACTATGTAATTAAACACTCAGCAAATAAAACAATAATGCTCTACTTCGAGGAGTTCCAGTGTAAAACTTATAGGTCTTTTTAATAGGAAATTAAATAATACATAAATACTTGTCGCTGTATTTATTTAAAAATATCTGTGACCACGACTTCGTTGGCGTGGGACTTCGACAAATAGCACGGATACTCTCATTTTTTCTTTGCACTCGCAGTAATTGATGAGAGAGACTTATTTTTCTCTTACACATAACTAAAATATACATTTAGATTTCTTTACATATATCAACGCTGCAATCAAGATGTAATTGAAATGAAATAGAATCTAACCTTTTTTATTAATAAAGTTAATGGTCAGTTGAAAATGATATCGTCAAAAAAAATCAAACTTCCCACAATAAAAGCTTCATAAGACAGCAGCGCCGAAACAGTTCAAATGAAACTAAGCTGTCAGTCCCTGTGAATTTTCTACTCCAGCCGGCTTTAGCGGACTTGTTGATCATGATACCCGCTAGATGGTATTTATAAATATTTATATTCACATATTCTGAGTCCTGCAATATATCATAATGGATCACACGTGAAAATAGCAGCTAAAATTCCTGTTTTCATCGCTAACATTTTTATTGTCCATTCGAGACAATCTTTCAGATATCTAGATTAAATCACACATTACAGTGATTGTTCAACTTTGTAAAATACATAAATATAACAAGGTACAGCTTCCATCTCTAATCGTTCTTCCAAATCAACGGTAGGATCATAAAGTTTCAATCATGATCACAATGTACTGAAGGATTCATCATGCTGATGTCAGGTACACTACTTTAATTAGTACATGTTACACTGTAACACAGTAGTTTCATAATTGTTTAATAGATTTGGGATTCTTTTTAATAGATACGTTAATCCCTGCAGTCGGAGTGTAATCGTGAACCGGACAGGAGACGGTTTTATCCGACATACAAATACGTGCCTCCAATGACATACGTGGTTCAGGGAGATTGACAAAAAAGTTGATCACATCGATACTTTTCACAGATAACGACAACTTTCCCTCCAGTAGAGACGAGTGATTTGATTGAGATCTCATTCAAAGAACTAGCTCCCTCTAGGGAGTGAGTACTCATTGGATTGGAAGAAAGGAACGGTAGCTCTTTTGATTCACTCCGCTCCTAGCTGTCTGAATCACTCACTCATGAATCAGATCGCGTGGTCCGTGATCCCAATGCTAGCTGCTGTTTGAATTAGTTAATAATGGAACTGAAAATCTCTTTCCTTCTGGATAAATTATCCTGGGGTCATTGATTGGCAAAACTAAATTTAGAAGCATATGCACAAAATATCGTGACGGAACTTTAAAGTGATTTTCTCTCATCTGTCTGTCCGGAACATATCCGTATAAATTAATTCTGTACTGTACTAGATTAATAATATAAGGAAGGCGCTGCGAGAGTTTCTCGTAGACGCTTCAGCCCAGAGTGACTGCGGGGCTTACCTGATCATGTCGGGGATGCCTCGCACTCTCTCTGGGTATTTTTTTATCAAAGTTCTCATATGCCGAGACACCTTCACCTATTTTAGGAGGTATATGTACTGGGGTCAAAGACCTTGGGCATATGGCAAGAGTTGTCCGCTCATCCCATTGGATCAGTCGGCCAATTGCCTCCTGAAATTGGTGGAGACACGGAGAAGGGAATGCTGCGACCCCACAGCAGACTCGTCTCCCGTCATTCGGAAGGGCGTGAGAATAGTACCCAATGCCCGACCTACCTGATGCAGGTTTTCTAGGGTTTTCCCTGCATCTCTTTAGGTGAAACACCGGGTAGGATCCTTAAACCATAGCCTGGGGGCCCTAGTTAACCCTTGGCTACCTTGCTCTACCTTCCGCATTCCCCCCCTTTTCAATTCCCTTCCTATGCTATTAAAGGGGAGTTGCCTGTTTCAGGATCACCCTCATGTAGCCTGTTACCCAAAAAAAAGTACTAGATTAAATTATTATTATTCTATGTAAAATAAAATTGTATTTTTATTTAAAAGAGTTTTAATTCAATAGTTTTGTAGGGAGATGTGTGTTAGAAGTAAATTAAAGGATAATGAAAAGATATTTTGTAAATTTATGTTAAAAAACTTAACTAGGAAAACTATTTACAAATTTTGGAGGTATGGCGAAAAATCAGACGTCTCAATAACCTCAGGTTTAAACCGTGGACGATATCCTCACTATGCATCGAAGATTGGGAAAGTCGACAGCGTACCTTGTTGGAGCGTAGCTTCTTTGTAGGACACTTTCCTCAGCGTCGACAGGTTCATCTTCATCAACGTCCACTACCAAATGACTATTTGTTCCCTTCCATTCCCTTCAACTTCATAGAGCAGAATTACCATTCACATAGCATGACCACCGTGTCAAAAATAATCGTAAATCGGCCTTCTAAATCGATTCTCTCTAGATCACCAAATTCCAATGGTTGAGCACGTAGTATTCAAATATTTCGTTGTTTTCCTGGTTCCTGGGTACGGAAATTCCAGGTCATATCCCTACATGCCGAAATGCCATCCTTGGAGATTAGAGACAACATCAGGCCTCGATATACTGGCACCATGTTCAGTTCCCAATCCTTGATAACTTTATATTAAGAATTTAAGAAATATTAAATATCGCGTTACATTTTCCCAACTTGATGGAAAGTAATTCACAAGAATTGTATTGCTAACACAGTTTAAATTTTTAAATTGGAAAAAGTTATCTCAAAATTCCAGATGAAAAAATTTAGGCGCCTTTTAAGTGGAAACGTACTTTTGTGTTATTTGTATGGCTGCTGTAGATTGATATAATAACTTTTGTTTTGTTCCTCTTTAAAAGAAAATCCAAATCCGTTCAAGTCCATCCAAATACCTTAAATATAGAAATAAAGTTCCGTGAGTCATTTATTATATTTTTATAATTATTTATTGATTAATAAATACGTAAAATGTATACAATTTTTGTTACAAATTATAAAGTTAAATTTTCACTGGAAACAAGGTAATATTTATTTCGGTAAATTGGGCGCGGTGAGTAGGTTATATATGTAAATAAGCATTTTGCCCATCTCTATCCTCCATCGGTGATACGGAGAGGACCTATAGAGGGTTTCTGATCCGCCGTTGCCGCATCACATCTTAAATTGAACAAAAGGTATACTGCCAAGTTTCTTATCGTTTCTCCGGCTGGCATTAATTTTCCTTGATTCATTTTCTTCTTGTAAATATTTTCCTTAATTTGAATAATTTGTAAATAATACCCTCAAACGTTTTATTTACATATCATTTTAACCCCACCTCGTCAAAAACCTTACTCTGTATATCCAAACAGCATGGTGTCATGGATTGATCGAAACTGCCGTCAGCTTCTCTATTTTGCGCTAGGGAAATTAAATACTCACCAGTTTAAAATCTGAATATAAGTTCTTCGTAATCGTTTTTATAAAAATATTATATTAAAAATAGCCCAAGAATGGATTATACATGGCATGGGAAGAAAATTTATTCGTTTCGTAATTTCCCGCCGTTAAATTAAAATTGTTGAAGAAAGTAATTTATTTGAGAAAATGTTTACTTGAGCATGTGCGATTATCTATTCGCTATCAGTAAATATTAAAAATAATGTAAAATGGAGGTAGGTACACAACGGGTCATTCCCACACATTCTTTCCATTTGCGCGTGTTAACAGAGCCGATCAGTTGAGACCAACAGTTGATGAATTTAAGTGGATTTAGCCGTTGTAAGGGAATTATTAAACAGCTTAACGTACGAAGTTCGCATTCGAAATTTCTTGAAACATTCACAGCATGTAACTAGACATATTTTATTCTTCATCATGAGCCTTTGAGAGAGAAATAATAATAAGTCGTCCAATCCTTTCCAAACTGTTTCTGAAAGAATATTTTAAGTGCAGTGCTGCTGAATGTGATTTACTAGAGCACTTGCTCTTTATGAGATTGCATTATGTAGTGGCGGCAGCTGAGGTTCGTGTCTTACTGTGGAAAGTGCTTTAAAGCTTGTAATTCCACGTGAAAGGTTCCAAGACTGAACTGCGTTCTTCCTTCAGACAACATTAAATTCACTTGCCAATACCACGCTAATTTCCACTGCAATCGTTATCCATTCCACGAATGTAGAACCATTAACATGCCGAGTGACTAAAGGGTTCTTCTTATTTGCGCATTTTAAGCGTGGACGACTTTCTTTCTTAATTAAAAAGGGACAGCTGTGGAACCTAACAACCCTTAATTAGTAATTACTATTAAATTGACTTTAACAACAATACTTAAGGATCACTGAATGAGAAATGTAATTGTATAATAATTTTATATCATCAGTTTCTTAGAAACGGATTTTTCTTTTTCCTAAATTATGAAATTGATTCAATGCAAAGGCGAGAAAAATTAAATATTCTAACACTCAGCTCTCATGGACATATTGATGTTGTCGGCTGAAATTCGTCTTCCCCTTAACGTTGATTTTTTTTATTCGTATAAAAGACTTTTATCAGAATGATTATCATTTAGTACAATAATTGCATGATGGTAATGTGGGTTAGGATATGCCTGAATGTTCAGGCAGGGGGAAGGATGAGCTCAATTGGTAGTTTTCCTTTGAGCCGACGAAAGCGTAGAGATGGAGGAGGATTGTCATGGAATATATAAAGAGAAACATTTTACTTAAAAACAGAGTCCAAACATCAACATCAACGACACAAACAGTTAAAATAGAAAAATATTTAGACTTTTTTTAAATTTCGTGTTCCAGCTGAAGTTGCAGTCACGTTATAACTAATGTAAAAGAATATCTCAGAAATGATTTCAAGCATTAAAATTCTTAACATCTTAGCTTATTCTATTTCACGGCGGAAATAAGAAAATAATTTCCTGGTGAAATATATCATCTCTCTGGCTTAACTCTCAGAAATCACAAGGAGCTAACAAAAAAATACTGAATGAAAACTTTACTTATCGACTGTAATACATGAGGATGTCGTTTAGGTTTTCTTTTTGTCTAAGTAGTTTATTATATAAAATGATAGCACTACGGTCATTGTGACGATTTCGGTGAATTTAGACGGAAAATCTGCGTGGCTGATCGGAGTCCTCGGGTTATTGATGATATCGTGTGTCGTTTCGTGAAGACCGTAGCAGGTCAATTTTTTATCCTTCATTTAGATGGTCAACACCCTAAGGGAAACCTTACTAGAAGCAAGGGAGACAGTAGGCACGTCCGGCAGCCACACCTGTAACGGACCTAGTTTTACCATATGTTTTCAAAATACTTCGGAAATGAAAATAATTTTTAAAGTCACGAAGTGCGAGAAATGACGCGGCGACAAGAGTCGGTCGCGTCTGTGGGTTTAGCCATAGCATCCTTCGCCTATTTTCCACGGGCTCAAACCTGTGACCAGCTGCCACAACGGGTCGCTGCATCTAAAATTCAAAATATTTATAATGTGCGACCTGTTTTCGACGAGTTTGTGTAACGTATAGTTTGAAATACAACGAGCCATAGTCCTCTACAAGGACGGGGTTCAGTTTATGAGAAATTTTGTCAAATATCTACATTAAATTCCGTAACTTTTGTACTTAGGTTATTTTAGAATAATATAGTTTTAAGCAAATATTAGTGAGAGATATTTAAAATAGTGTCGTTATACTGGAAAGTTGTAATGTCTCTTAACTCGAATTTTTAAAATAAACTACACAAAATTTTCGTACTAGTCTAGCATTAATATTCAAATGCTAATATTTAATTGTAAAACGAGGGAAACGGACAATAATCTTTCTGGTTCAGAATTCATGAATATATTTTCTGCTGTTGCGCACGTAGCTTTGTATCCAATCGCAAGGATCCATTAATCCTCTGGCAATTGTAAATAAATGTCGCCAAAGTTGCTGCCACAAACTTCGCAAGTCAATAAAATAAAATTACACTGCGATGAACATACGCATTTATACGACTGAAGGTGATATTGGGACATCGGATTGCCAAAACATTAATGAGAGTAAGGAGATAAACATTGGCAACGATGCCTTGGTTGCTAGGCAACGGCGTCCCGTAACTGCGATCTTATTGGTCGTTAGCCTTTCTACTTCGCCGTCTGGAGCACCTCACCTATGCCAAGGAACAGGGTTCCCAAAAAGCACTTTCAAGGTGTTTTGTTCTTAGAAGCTTATCAGCTCCAACTCCTAGTGAAAACAGCAATTTTACAACGAAAGAATCCACGAAGTTTATAAGTTGGTTCTTAGATAACCTAAGACGTAGTTAAGTTTTTTGTGACAAGCTATTACGTTTCCAACGATCTCATTTTAAGGTCTATGTAATTTTAAGTAATGCTGCCATAGTTTCCATATTCCTTCATAATATTATGATTATCTCTTACAAGTAGGCAACCTGGTTTGTAGATATTTCTCCATATAATAATTGTGCAGCGTATAGAGCAGTCTGTTTATCATGTTTCATTTATTATAACTAAGACTTTCAATACATGTGCTTTCGAACTTCCTTCATTTTCAACATTACACTGAGTGTTTATGCCATAAATAAAATATTTAAATCACGTAGTAATGCATAGGTGTTGATAAATACAAATAAACGATGATATATCCCCACGCAGAGCTTGACGTCTATATTGAATGGTACTGTTTGCAGTAGGTATCAGATTGGAATCGTTCCAATTCCTACTGAAAATAGTACATAATGAACCATTTTTGAAGGAAAAAATAATTTGAACTAAATGAAGAACGATGCCGTACTAATTTTCAGTAAAATTATCTTACACTGATTCCCCACTCTCGTGTTGTTTTTATCATACTTCAACTCTGTAGGAAGATTTATAATATCAGAATATCCACGTATGGCGAATGTTTTACAAACTTTAAAATTTTATGCACAAAGTAACATTAGTATTCGTAAACTTTAGAAGAATGTTATCTGTATTAGAGCCGACCTCCTGTGGCCAGCATCGCTGATCACAACACAGAGGTCCCGGGTTCGATTCCCGGCGTGGGCTTGGATGTTGTGTCATCATGGTCACAGAGAATGGATACGCTGACCACGTATCACTCCAAATTCGGAATGTGTAAGATGACAGTCCGCAAACTACCTGGTAGGACAAGGCCCTGAATGGGCTGCAGAGGCAACTAGAAAAAATTTGCAACTAGAGCGTTTTTTTTTTTGGTTAACAGGCTACATGAGGGTGATCCTGAAACAGGCAACTCCCCTTTAATAGCATAGGAAGGGAATTGAAAAGGGGGGATGCGGAAGGTAGAGCAAGGTAGCCAAGGGTTAACTAGGTCCCCCGGGCTATGGTTTAAGGATCCTACCCGGTGTTTCACCTAAAGAGATGCAGGGAAAACCCTAGAAAACCTGCATCAGGTAGGTCGGGCATTGGGTACTATTCTCACGCCCTTCCGAATGACGACTTTGCTGTGGGGACGCAGCATTCCCTTCTCCGTGTCTCTACCAATTTCAGGAGGCAATTGGCCGACTGATCCAATGGGATTAGCGGACAACTCTTGCCAAATGCCCAAGGTCTTTGACCCCAGTACATATACCTCCTAAAATAGGTGAAGGTGTCTCGGCATATGAGAACTTTGATAAAAAGTACCCAGAGAGAGTGCGAGGCATCCCCGAAGAAAATGAGTGCCTAACTAGAGCGTTTCTTGAGCATACATGCATATATCCATATATAAAAAATTGTGTGTGTGAGAGAGAGAGAGAAACAGGATCGTGTTGTTTTGCTTGGTTGGATAGATGGATTATACACTTTGAATACGTTAATCAGGATGCTTGAGTACACATTATTTACACGCCAATAATACGGTCTCCGTTGAGTCTCATTCCTCACCACACAATTGTAACTATGATGTCCACTAACACAGTTCTCAGTAAGGCGCCCCTCAGCTGCTTACTCGTAAAACTAGCTGACCATGCAGCCATCATTTCTGCTAAGTACAAATAGAATTACAGAACCTTTAGCTATTGGTCTCAGGCGTCGGCTTTGTACCAACTAAAACCACAGATTCAATTTAGACTGATTCTATTTAGACTTAGTTCTAAATAATACCGTGGCTCTACTGATTCGCAACAAAATTAAATAATAATAATATTCAAATGTGATATAATTTTTCTCTTATATATCATTTAAACATGAAACTCAAAAGAGTGCTGACATTTATTAAATATCATTAAAATTGTACTGTCAAGTGTTTCATGAGTTTAGACTTAGACATTTAGTGCAATACATACGTTTCTTTTAGCGTTTTGTATATAGCATGTGTAAATAAATTTCGGACAGGTTTCTATTTTGACGACGCTTGAATATAGGAACCGGAGAACAGTCTTCCAGAACCTTCGCTGCAACCAATAGGAAGTACTTGGTCAGCTGTATACACGAACAGTATTTCCTCTTCCTGCTTCCATTAAACTTCGTTCTCAAACAGCAGCACTTGAGAATAAATTGTATCCTAGCTAGACTCAGCGTTTTTGATTGATGATAATAAATCTACCCACTGGTTAACTCATAACTTTACCCTTTCCCAAGCTACCGAAGAACTCTTATTTTCCTATTATCTGCCCTCTAGAGAGAAATCCTTTCCTGTATACACTCGTCAAAGCCACGCGGCAGGGGGTAGACATGGGACGGTACCACCTTTATCATTAATATCCGCTCAGGGGTGGGAGGGTATGGCGTGAGGAATATTTGCTTATGACAGAATACCAATTGGAGTAAACGTGTACCAGTGGTCCTAAATATATCAGGACAAAGAAATGCGAAAATGTTCGTTGGCCTTTCTGAGCATGCTCAAGTGTAAATCATACCGACCGCCAAATACCTTTCGCAAGACAAAATGTGGGAAACTGCATTTTATTGAGATATGATTCAAACAACTAGCTTCCTCTGCGGAGTGAGTAATCATTGTATCGGAAGAAAGGAGCGGTAGCTCCTTTGATTCACTCCGCTCCTGTGATCCGAGAGCTACTGAATGACTCATTCATAAATCAGATCGCGCGGCCCGTGATCCCAGTGCTAGCTGCTGTTTGAATCAGTAAGTGACACATAATCTCTTTCTTCCTCAATAAATTATCGTGGGGTGATTGTTTTGGAAAAATTAAATTTAGTGGTGTATGCACAAAATGTTGTGGCCGAACGTTAACATGATTTTCTCTTATCTGACTTTTACAGAATATATTCCTATATATTAATTCTCTACTTTACTAGTTTGAATTTTTATTGTTCATTGTAAAATAAAATTGTCTTTTTATATAAAAGAGTTTTACTTCAATAGTTTTTATGGTGTTGTGTGTTGAAAATAAATTAAAGGCTAAAGGAAAGAAGAATGGGGAATTTATTTTTTTAAAAACTTAACTAGGAAGAATATTTACAAATTTCGGAGGTACGGTGAAGCAATCAGTTGTTTCTGTAGAGAGAAATCCTATACTGTATACACTCGTCAAAGCCACGCGGCGGGTGGTACACATGGGACGGTACCACCTTTGTGTAATCGGGCCAATAATGGCTTTTGTAAATGGCCTGTTCACGGGAATAGATTCTAAATTTAAATCGTTTGCGTACGAATGCATAATTTACAAAATTATAGAGAATAAAGATGATGAAATCGCTCTTCAAGCAGATTTAGATAAGATACATCAATGGACATAAATTAATAAGATGAAAATAAATCCATCTAAGAGTAAAACAATTATTTTTACTAAAACGGAAATGGTCATCCCCGGCGAATATAAAATAGGAAACGAAAATGTGTCGCTTATTGAAACGTGTAAATATATAGGTGTAACTTTTAAAAGAAACTAAACTGGGGCGAACACGTAAACTTAGTAGCGCGGAAGGTCGTTACACTTCATAAAGATCTCCTATGATAGAATAAGGGGCAGCAAGTTGGAATCCTTACATAACGGAGCACATTAATGCCCTGGATAAAATTCAGAAACGGGCTGGGGTTTTGTGTGGGAGTGAAACTAAATGGGACCACTCGGAGGAAAAAGGCTAGGCTAGGGGCACTCTACAAAGCTTACACGGACGAACCGGCTAAGTATACCAAACGTTTTATCCAAAAACGATAACAATTACAATATAAAGGAAAGGGACCAACGAACGGATGTGGGCAAATATTCATTCGTAAACAGGGTGATAAGGGACTAGTATACTTTACCTGCAAGTGTACTAGAGGCTTTCCCTAAGAATACAAATGTTTTCAAAAATAAGTTAGAAACACTGAAAAGTTAGGTGCTTATTTTGTAAAAAAAAAAAGGTGACGGGAAATATTTTAAAATTGTATTTTTAATTTTTTTTCTTCAGTTTTTGTTTATGCTTTAATTTTATCAATACTGCCACCGGGTAAATGCCCACCTGTAGTAATAATAAGTACATACATACAATATCCACTCAGGGGTGGGAAGATATGACGTGAGGAATATTTTGTTATGACAGAACACTAGTTGGGGTAAACGTGCTTTTAGCCTCAGTGGTGCTAAATATAACAGGACAAAGAAATGCGAAAATATTCGTTGACTTTGCTGAGCAAGCTTTAGTGTAAATCATAACGACTTTCTCAGGGAAAAAATGTAGGAAACTGCCAAATTCGCAGCCGGTCGGGGGCAATTATTTTAAAAAAGGCATAAGTTGTCTCTATCTCCAAATATATTGAATATATCGTGAATTCATAAAGCGTTTAGACGATGATACCATGAGTTCTCGAGACGATTAAGGAGTTGTATTCTCTCAGTACATGATGTAGAGATTCGTGGCATGATCTTCAGAACATCTGAGGTTGTTCCACGGAGATTACCTACTAGGAAATAGTTGCTAAGAACAGTATAACTGGCGAGCAACCATGGTGGGGGAGTCACCAGCAGCGGCCTACTATAGAAGGGACCTGGTATGCATCTCACAGGCAGATGACGCGGTATTTTCGGTGATCTTACCATAAATATAAATTACGGGTAATGAAACAGTCCGTTTATGGTCCTTGATGGGCTTCATTATTTTTCGATTATATGATTGTGTAATTTTATAACGTCCACGGTCAACTTTGGATCAACCCATGCAACTACCCGGGGCGACGTATTTGTTTAATATATATATACTGTAAGTAGTTTTTTTACATTATTTATAATATGAAGCCGACTTCTTATGGTCTAGTGGATAGCGTCGTTGTCTCACAGCACAGAGGTTCGGGGTTCGAATCCTGGCATGGGCTTGAATGTTTGTGTCATGTCAACGGAGTCTGGAGAATCAGAAAATTCGTAATGTGTCATGTAAGATGATAGTCCGCAGTTGACCCGGTAGGCCAAGGCACAGCCCAAGAAGAATATAATACGAAACCTATGTACTCAGTTTATTTAAATACCTTCTCGTTAAATTGAGCACTCGTTTCCTAGTATTGTGGTGAATCATTTAAAGCTAATTATCGAACAAAAGAAATTGAGGGTGACAATATAATTTATTCAGAAGTAATGAACAAATAAGTTGAAGACTATGGAAGCTTGTGATTATAGAAAACAAAATAGTTGATAAATGGTAACTTGGTCACCTGTAGAGAATTCCCGAATCGACAGTTTACGGATGAAAATAATTTCTTCATAAGTCTTCAGCACTTCGCCTGGTTTCATGTCATTAACTTGTAGTACTGAAAAAATAAATTCTTGATTCCTCGTTTCTTTTGTGAATGTTGTTGTATAACTTAACGTTTCCGGATATTTAACTACCGGAATGGACTAACGTGAAATAAATCGAGGCACCTGTAACAGCCTCATCGATAAACAAACCTCCAGAGGCTTGGCTGTTAAGGAAGTGGAAGTTCCTCAACAATGCGCCGTGATTAGAACGTGACACACACAAAAACGCAGATAAAATTCCCGACAGGAGGTAAATCTCTCGGTCACAAAGCGAGGAGGAGTAGGATGCTAAATCAAAGCGGCGGCTCGGCCAAGTGCTGTCTTCAGTTAATTGCTGCCCCTTCCACAGATAAAAGCAGCCGCTCTGTGGTGCTGCATTTAATTCTGCAAGACACTTTCTTTAGACACATTTACAAACGGCTCGCCTAGGACTCAGCTCACCTGCAACGCACTTTCTACCACACTGATAACTTCAATTCAGTTTATACGTCAGCGACTACAATTTAAAATCGTCACAATAGTGGACTTTTCTACTTAATTGTAATGTTTATAGAACTTAGTTCCACTCATTAATTTTATTTTGTTCAATGCGTACATAAATCAGTTGCTTGATTTGCTTGCTTGACTTATGATTAAATTATTTGACCGTTACTCCCATAGTGTTTCATAATTTTTGTTGTTTCACTATTCGTTACGATATGCCATTTTATAATTAAATAAAAACTGTTAACATTTTTTTAAAATTTAAATACATGCCGTGTGCGGCGTTTCACGGGTTTACAGTATTTAAGTCCACAAGGAACTCTTTGGGAAAACATAATTGAACCAGCATTGAGAGCGTCACATATTTTAACTTTTACCTTTTCGCGCCTCTACCCTAAACTGACGGAATGTTGATTTCAACGGAAACGGCGTGATGACACTCAGTAACAGAATCGAGCCACAACATCTACTGATACATAAAATAACCAGACATCACTCGAAAAGTTTTTAATATCAGTTATCCGGTACTGTAAGACAGGCGAAAATACCCCCGATGCCTTGAGACTGTTTAAAAATTCTCCCCAGTACCTTGAGAGAGTAAAAAATACTATCGGTATCGTAGTAGGCCTAAGCATACTTCAAGTACTTACGATATTCAGAAATACTCCTGTTAAGAGAATCTGAAATACTTCTGTTACTCTAAGACAGTCAAGAAAACTCCCTTTAAGTGCGGCAAGATTCTTGCGATACAGAAAACAGAGAAAATATACCCTCGGTTAAGAAAGTCTAAAACACTCAATATTAAGGCCGACATCTTAAGAGGGAAGAAATAGCCCCGGTACCGTAAGATAGTGATAAACACTGTCAGTTCTAGGGGTGCTTTACCCATCCTGTATTTTTCCTGGAACGTAACTCGTGTAAAACGTTTGGTAAAAATTGTTACATCTGTCCATGGAGTTTTGTTTCCACACCCACCAGCCCCACTCCTAGGTCTAACCTACAACTTAACCAGCATGTAGAAACTCAGCGACCTTCATTACCCCGGAATAGACGCCATTCTCGGTCGATTTTACATTAGTTGAACGTAAAGCACTTTCGTCGCCACGCTTACGAGTATTACCCTTCATTGTCATTAGACAACTTCGACAATGGCACTATCAAGTTTAAACCTGATTTTTTAAAATATTTGATCGATAAAATTATAGATGACTGTTACTCAATAGTTTACTGAAAAACTATCTATTGCATAAATATCATTCATTATCAGATTATCACTGCTCTCATAATTTTGCACTAGCATCGCGAGGACGACAGTTTCCATTTTTTGCCAGTCCCAACGAGTAAAGAGTGTCAAGAATATAATCAAATGTTCACTAATTTATTAATCATTTTTCAGTTACTAATAATCTGTTAATTTTTTATTATGTTTAGTTTCCCCCTTAATTTTATCAATAATATATTATTGAAGTATTGTGGTTTATCATTAATTACCATATTTTTATTTATTAATTTTCCCCTGTTTCGTTATCTAATTTATCGTTTCTCATCGGTAAGTTGATTTCTCTTTTGTAATTCATGTAATTTCTTATTGGTGTGTGAGTTAAATGATTTCCTCGGCCGATTCTTACCGTATCCAACGTCACGACCACCCGTTTCCCTTATAGACACGTCTTTCAAGGGAATTCTCTATTTGTTCTTTATAAATGGAAGATATCGAGGAAATGACAAAGTAATTTTCAATAAACTGAAAAGGCAGCAATACGCGGTCCTTCCGGTTATATCACAAGCCTAACACAATACCGATATGAGATGGGTGAAGGGGAGAGCTGTGTTTTATTGCGGAGCGCCGCGCCACGCCGCGCCTCGCCGCGCCTCGCCGCTGTGAAGGACTTGAAGTGGGAACAGCTGTGAGGAAGGGGTTCTGCAATTACGACAAAAAGGCCTCACTACTTGCCGCCTGCAAAACACGCAAAATATCAAAGCTAAGGCACACTGTTACTTGTAATACAGCGTTCGAGACACACCTACAGACTTGATTGCAGGGAATAATTAAGAGTTTAGCCCCAGAGCTCTAACGGTGACTTACGGAGAATATTCTCAGTCAATCATCGTCTTCCAGCATACATCAGGTATCCATAATTACTTGTATGATGCCCTCTGATCACTCATTTCTATCCGCTGGACCTCCCTCAAAATGGCTACTTGGAAAAAAATCCAACCTCGGAATTGCGACCTTTCGTGGCAATGTGCTTCATTTCTTACAACTTCTGTAACATCCATTGCGATTCTAGTTCCATATATGAAATTAAAAGACTATTTTAAGACACAAATTCTTAGCTAACGCTCTCTTACAGCATTTCCAAACGCGTTCGTGAGCAATTCTTGATGTTCAAAATATTCTAATCGGCGTTCACGCCATTCTTCATTTAGAATTACATCATCACATGATTGATGCGCGGTCATCTACACCGTTCTTTATAAATATTGAAGACATAATAAATCTATTCTGGAGTGAACGAGATTGGTTGTAATATTTACCTTTTATATTCAAATTATTATTCAATCCCACAAAGTTGGAAGCCAAATTGTAATATGAATTTTATATGTGGGGTTCATTCCCCCCTTTTCAATTCCCTTCTTATGCTATTAAAGTGAGCTGCCTGTTTCAGGATCAACCTCACGTAGCCTGTTAACCAAAAAAAGGGCTGCAGAAGCTTTCAATCGCAGGTATTTTTCCCCAGACAGATTTGTGGATGCCTCATACTGTCTCTGGTTATTTAAGGTTCTCACATGCCGAGGCACCTTCATCTATTTCAGGAGGTGTATGTACTGGGGTCGAAGATCTGTGGCGTACGATAAGAGTTGTCCGCTGGATCAGTCGGCTAGCTGCCTCCTAAAACTGGCGGAGACACAGAGAAAGGAAAGTTCCGACCCCGTCATTCGGAAGGGCGTGAGAATAGTACCCAATAGCCCGACCTACCTGATGCAGATTTTCTAGGGTTTTCCCTGCATCTCTTTTAGGTGCCTTAAGCTATAGCCCGGAGGCCTCAGTCAACCCTTGTATACCTTGCTCTACCTTCCACATTCTCCCACTTTTTCAATTCCCTTCCTATGCAGTTAATGGGAAGTTGTCTGTTTCAGGATCATCGTTAAGTAGCCTGTTACCCCAAAATATTGTTTTCCTGCACCTTGTTTAGATGAATCACCGGGTAGGATCCTTAAACTACAGCCCCGAGGACCTAGTCAACCCTTGGCTACTTTGCTCTACCTTCATCCCCCCCATTATATGCTGTTAAAAGAAGTTTCTTATTTCTGGATTACCCTCATTTAACCTGTTACCCAAAAAAGATTTAGTAATTATTGAGGAGCAAATATATATTAATGGAAAAGATAAACAAAATAAATTAAACTAAAATGAAAATTAACATTTATTGGTTAACAGATGATTATAACATGGAGCTGAAACCAAACATTTTATTGACTATTTCTGGGCATGGATATGTGAGGCTACGGATCTTCATCAATAACTGTGACTGCTGGCTTCTGAAGCAGGCCGGCATGAAGAGAACCTTGCTGGTAGACCCCTTGTGCTTAGTGGTAATATTTTCCAACTGTGCTATTAATATGTGTTACAGTTCTCTCTGCTGATACTGCAAACGTTATCACTCAAAACTGAACAACTATTCTCAATTGCTCGTCCGTTTCCTCCAATGCTCCTTCATTCATCTCCCCAAGTATTCATATTTGCATTCGATTTCCCCAAAGACACGCACGAGAAAACTTTTTAGTCCACGCGATACCTTCCTCAGCCAATTTCTGGAATGAGTGACAGACAACCAGTAGCCCCGCTGATTACACGGTCATAAATGTGTCACCGAATAATACCTTAACCTCCCAGTTGCTCCAGTCCCTTCAGCCAACCACACAAATTTTGGGATTTCCTCGATGCTATATTTCAATGCGTTGCATTGATCTCTATAGAAATATTCGGAATGAACTTAATTCCATCAATTGACACCAAACTGGCGAATAGAAAAGAAATCAGTAATATTAACTTATAATTTTATAAAATATATGAATTTGTATTGAAAATGTTAATTTTTTCACTGGTCGATTACCCCCTTTAAAATATCAACTTATCATTATGCGTATTTTTGTCATATATTTATTTCCCAATTAGAAATATACATATTTTTAATGATAAGAAGTTAATTACTGTATATATTCTCAATTTTCTGAACACTGATCTGTTTTTTCGGTTTGGCCCATAATAAATTAAGCGTTATAGATATAACAAGTTGTATATTTTTTTTCTACAATATCAATGTAATTAATAAAAAGGTGAAGTTTTTTAGTCCCTATTCATTTTTAAGTGACATTTTCTACATTGTCACCAACGTCCCATTCACTGTTAGAGTCCCTCGCAATACCACTTCGAAGATAATCCATCTCAGAGGGTACAATTGGTTTCTTTTTCTTATGAGCAGGTGCATTAAGCCATCCGTCATGATGATAGACGGGTCCAGTCGTTCACGTTCTCGGTCGTCAACTACGGAAACAAAAGTTTAACCATACAAAATTATGGTGGAGGAAAAATTACTTTTCTGAACTATAAGATAATCATCCAGAAAAACAATTATGATATTCGTGCTTCAAGCAAATCATTGGATGGTATAAGGGGAATTAGGTCGTAGCAGCATTAAAAATGAACGGAATATGCATCAAGATGTCTGCTCCAGAAAATTATACAAATTCGCGAAAATTATACAAATTTGCGAAAATTGTAAATGTCTCCAAAAATACACGGGCTACAGAGTTTCCGACCCTCGTTACATATACAAGACATGATTTACTTGCGGAATTTACTGCTCCAGCTAATAAATCATACTCTCCACGTCACAAATAGTGAGCGTCAGTATGCAACCTAACACCGTTCATCACGTCGCATCACGATTGGCTCGGATTTCATAGAGGAAAACCACTCCTCTCAGTTTTTAACGAATATTCCTGTTCAATGATTTAATTTTTATTAATAAATATGTAAAATTAAATTAACGCCCAATTCACAGCCAATCCAAGTTTTTATTCAATTTCTACAACGTTTCGTCCTCGAAATGGGACTTCATCGGATAAATTTCTTTAGGATATTACTACCAAAAGTAGTATAAAAATTTCCAGTGTAATAATTCATATTTGTTAAAAAAAATAAACAAGATTACTTTCCCATTGACGTATATATTTAATAGAATAAATTTACGACCAAAATAAAGAATTTTTTTATTTTTTATTAAACTGACGTTAAGTTATCATGCTTGGAACTTCGTCAGGTAATTTTCTCAAATATTAAATTTTGGTGAACAAATAGAAGTCAAAATGTATAAAAATCTATACTGGACTGCTTACAAAGACAGCTTAAGGTTGAATAAAAATTTTATCTCTTCAATTTGATAGGAAATTCATTCGATTTTATTATTGAGAGCAACAGACGTTAATTGATTTATTATATAGTTTAATATCCATTTAAACAAATAATGGACGCCCACATATATAAGATATTTCTCCCTGGACTGCGTCCAAGAACAGCTACAACCTAAATGATATTTAAGAATACAGACCAACAATGTATTGCAGACCGTTTAACATGGCAATGTGAAATAGTGGGAAATTATAATAAATAAGGTTGCTCTAAATTATATTATTAGACAGTTGAACTATACGATGTCAATTTGTAGGAACTAACAAGTGTTTACAGAAATTAATGTAATAAAACATATTAAATAACAAGTTGCCAACCTAATAATAACTATTACCAATCATAAAATAATTAAACGTAAACTATGATATAATTTTTAAAAACCAGCTGAGTCCGAGACTACGTTTGTGCGCGGATTGAAAACAAAAACACTTTCTATTTTGCCCTATAAAACGAAACAACAGGTACAGAATGTTGACCGAGTTTAATCGCTCGAGAATTCGTTCACGTAAAATTCTGAAATGCAGAGTAACATTCCATCGGTTTCAAAGAACTTTTCTGAAATTAGAAAATATGTACCTTTTGAGTTTTACTGTAACTCTGGGACAGTAAAATTATAAAAACTACAGTATCATTTAAGAATCTATTTTATTTTTCGTATTTAAGTATACAACTACATATTTATTTTTCGTATACATATATTTTTTAGAATTATTTAGTTATTATTTTTATGGTAATGTCTGTAAGAGCTTCATACGACGGAAGCGCCAAAACAGATCAAACGAAACTAAACTGTCAGTCCTTGAGAATTTTCTGCTCTAGCCGGCTTGTCATGATACTCGTTAGATGGCAGACTTTTATATTCATAACCCTGCAAGATATATAACGCACGGAAAATTTAAGCCAGAATTCCTGTTTTAATACCTGAAAATGTCATTGAAATCCGTTGACCCGTTTCGGAGAATATTCAGACAGACAGACGAAAATTCTAAAGACATTATGATTAAACATTGTGTAAATAGAAGTTTTCACTTAATTTTGGCACTTTCTTTAAATCACAGACAATATTTAGCAATTCGTAATATTTTTTTATTTGAAACCCTTATGAGAACAACAAGAAAATTAATAGTGTTCTATTTCATTTTCGGCCGTAACCGTCTTCACATGTACATTCTTTTCGGCTGAGGGAGTCAAGAAGTAAATATAATTAATTGCTAAATTTTACGTCTGAGGAGGTCTCAAAAAGAGACGAAACGTCGTTTTTGAGTAAATAGTAACAAATTTATATGCTGACTTATTGGCCGTCTTTTTATTCATTGTTAACAATTTTGTTTTGTTTATTGATATAAATTAATTTTAAAATTTTTCAATAAATACATCAAAAGTTATATTAATAAAGAATTGTAAGTATTACTCTAATTAAAGGTATCATTGTGTGGAATCTAGAGTGTTTATCATTTTTTACAAATAACATTTCATATTAGTACGTTAAAAAAAATTTGTTCGAAATGAAAAATTTTCAACATTACTCCAATTACATGCGTGGTTTTCGTCTAATTTATGGATATCGACAACATTCACGTTGAATAAAGGAAACATTCTCGTGTTTCCACCTGGGTCAAACTTCAATAATAGCGTGACGTTTCGACGACGTAAGGAACTGTCATCATCTTTCAGCTGGAAGAACGTCGCACTATTATTGCAGTTTGACCCAGGTGGAAACTCGAGAATGTTTCCTTCAACAATTACATCGGGAAAGCCTACGATCGTAGACAATTCACGTGCAATTTTTAGTATGCCGCTATATTTTAGTAAGAGTTTAGCTAGATCGTGAAACCAATATTCTGATCGTACGGCAGTTTCAGATGTTTTATAAGCAAAGCCTCGCGAATTTTCTAAAATTAAAGGTGTTGATCACATCAAATCATTAGTCGACCTGTCGTTAGGGAACTGAAAACACTTTTTGTAAAGAGGAGTATAATGATTCCGTCGATTAAGATATAAGACAAGGACCAGATGATTCAAAGTCGGAGATAAAGCATCCAGTTTAAGTTATACCGTTGACCATGACGACGACCAAGTACGTCTGACACATCCTGATCACCAATTTGACGATGAAAGCACATCACCGGACAAATTGTTTGCTCAAGCGTCAAGGATCACCAGGTTTTTATCATGGACAGCGACCGACCTGTTTGCTGCTCAACTGGTGCCTGTGGTGACAAATCTCAGGAGTCGCGTTCACCTAAAAAAAGCTTTGGGTACCGAAAGCTGGATCGTTAACAACGTCTACATATGATAATTTTGCAGTGATGCAGAAACAGAACAAAAACATGGTGTGCAGTTTCATCAATTAGGGATTCTGGTTTAGGAATCGTAGAGGAACTAATACCGTTTAGTTACAACGTCCGGCAGAAAGGTTACGTTGTCATATAGGTAACAAATTGTTAACATTTTTCTCATATTTGAAGTAGATAATTGTTGCTTGTGCGCTGCGTCGTGGGCGCACTGTACATAGATGAGGCCGGACCATCTGCCGGACGCGCTGTTGATGGACAATGAATGCGGTTCCCTGCAATCAATAGTCGTGACGCTGTAAGGGAAGTCATAAACATCGGATCGTGGCCGCCTATCTTCTAACAACGACGTGCCTTGTTTACTACAACACAATATAGCAACCGCTTCATAACTAATGCTTCAATTATTTACGCGTTTTATAAAGTTATTGCAATACAATATTAATTAAATTGTTAAGCCATGACATCTGTTTGACATAAAAAAAGTTAAACTATGACCAATATCTCCATGAAGACCCAGTCAGAGAATATAAAATTTAGTAGGCTTGAGAAAATATACAGAAAAAAATTATATATTATTTCTATTTGCCGAAATGAGATTTTAAGCAGCCAACAGAACTGAGTCCCATAAATATGACCCCTAAGGACAGTTAATTTCTCACTGTAGCTTTTACTAGATAAAAGGGGTATATATCATTTTAAAATGAAAGAATTATTATAAAAAATAAGATTAATATTAAATTTTACATTTATTTATTACAATGTACACTAATTGGTTGAATCTTAATTTGCATAGCCAGCTTTCTTATCATAAACACTACATACATTTACAGGATTTAAACTAATTAAATTTCTTACAACTAAATGCATAAGTTCTACCTTAGGATCGTCTAAAGGAGCCTTCCCATAAAGCACAATCACTAACACAAATCCTACACGGAATTGGCAGTACAGGAAATCGGAAAAAGGTTACAATCAATGGTATTTACCGTGTCGTTCAGCTTGCCTGGAACTAGTCGCTGGACCGCGGTGAGCGATGAAGAGCTGCTTGGAACTCCGGACAGGATAACGTTATTTAAATGTTCTCGTCCAGGACAATGTCCAATTTCTTATTCCTCCCTCTCAAATATCAAATACACTTAAAGTTCCATCTTAACCTCCAATCATAATCTTCTTAGGGTCGTCTCCACTTCCTCAAAATTTCAAACTCCACGTCCTTAATAGCCTAAACTCCACGTCCTTCGTAATGTCCTGGGTACATTTTTCGTGGGTTTTTAATAATTTGTCCCCACTTTGTTATTTCATACTTGGGAAAAACCAGTCTTTTCGAACTTTTATTACGCCTGTCTATAACCTTAACTTCCCTCACGCAGATTGCATTTTATTCCGTACCACCAAATTACGAAAGTATTTGTGCTTTTTCGTTACAAGCTGCCTCCACTATTATATTCTCTATACTGTAATGTTCTCTTATGTATTCCGATTATCTCAGTTCGAGACACCAAAAATAATAATGTACTGTGATTAATCTGTGCTGCTTCCCGGTATGGTTCCCCAACAGTATGTGGGGAACATTAATTACGTTCCTTTCTGAAAATACCAAACTAGTTATATCTTTTGATGGTTATCACAGACATTGCACTGTAAAACTAGAAGAAACTTGTATTCGTTTTACCATTAGAGGCCGCATAAGTTGATATTCCTATAAATTCGAGATTTGGGAAGTTGTTATAGCTTTATCAATTTCTTCGTTTTATAGATATAACACACAATACAGTATGAGATTTATTTTTATTTAACATAAAAAGTTTCAGAGTAAAATATTTTTGAATACACATAAGGGTAATATGTCGTTGTAACATTAATATTTAATTCTTTTTCTAATAAAAATACATATTTGAATAAAAATTCAAAAAAAATAAAGTAAAAGCATTTTCAAATAAATGTATTACTAAATCTCTATAATAAAATTGCCTGTGTATGTGGGCGTGTCTGTCTGTGTGTATGTATGTTCCGCATACAAATCTTAACTAGTGGACGAATTTTGACCAAATTTGGTACACGCGTTCTTTCCAAATTAGAAATTAGCCCTTTTAGGGTGAAACTCGGTTACCACTCCTAGGGGCGGGGGTGGAAAATTTTAAATAAGCAATAACAACCAATATTTTTATCATAATAATGCATTACTGGATCAATGAATTTAATAGTGTGTCCTCCGATACTGCCAACGTATAATTTAAAACCCATCCAAAACCTAAGGGGACTATTCTTAGGGGTGGGGGTGGAGGGGAAAAGCAATCAAAACTGCTACCACCACTTGGGGCGGATGTGGAGAGGGTGGTAATTTTTAAATATCCAAAGGCGGCCAATATTTCAATCAAATATATTTATGGGTCACTTAATTTGATAGTGTGTCCTCCGAAACTGCTAGCGTACAATTTCAACCCCATCCATAATCGAAAGAGAGTATTTTTAGAGGTGGTGGTGTTGAAGGGTCACATATGAAAATAATAATAAAGCAGTAAATTTCAGTATCGAAATCGGTCCTATGGAAGTCTTTGATTTTGACATTTAGAATGAGAATTAAATTGCAGTTCATCCCCTAACAGGGGAATGGGACGGGTTAAACCACCCTTCTACTTAATAGATTTAAAAGGAATTAACAATATTCATAAAATTTTGCTTCCATATTCCTGGCGACCCAAAACCAAACACTATGGAGATAAGACACGGCTACCACCCCTAGGGGGAGGGGTTGGAATTGGCGGAATTTTTATATGAAATAATGGTTCATATTTTGGTCGATCAAAAATTCTTGAGGTCAATTACTTTTTTTGTGTTTCCCCGACAAAAATGTGTGTACAATTTCGACCCATTCCAGCATGTGGGGTGGGGTGTAAATGAGTCATATGAAAATAACAATGAAACCATCAAGTTTGGTGTAAAATCCGGTGTAATTCAATTCGCTGTGTTACATTATGAGTCTTAATATGCAATTTAAGTAAAAATTCATCACTCAAGTAAGGAAGAATCTTTATTGTATCAGAGTACTGAAATTAGTTTTTGGTCCCGATCCCTCAAGATATTGAGAGTACATTTGAGGGTTATATTGTGACTTTTCAATAATGTGTTGTCAAAGATATAAATCAATATCAATTAATAATATAAATAAATACCCGGTCAACGCCGTGGCCCCAGCTAGTAAAGAAAAATAATAATATTATGTAGAAGTAATAATCATTTTAGTAGGAGTATTATGAAAAAATTGTAACTTTACAAATATAATATAAAGTAATAATATTAAGAACAGAATAACAATACTTAAAATTATTTTAAAACCAATGGGAAATTTAGGTTAGTGGGACATTATCATTTGTTTCTTGCTTAAAAGTAATTGAGTATTTGGATCAACCTTCGCAACGCGCGGCCTTAATTGGTCTTGTAAATGAGCATCTAGAAGTTTCATTCTTAAACTAGCTTTAATTTTTGTCATGAAAGACATGCAGCAGAATGTACTTCCAGAGTATGAATTTTCTCATAGGCAGAGATAATAAATCGCATACTTCCATATTTCTTAAGTATGCTTTTTAACGTCAAAAAGGGATTTTAGATACTATCTTCCCATAACAAAAATAAGCACTTTTATAGTTCTGTTGAACCTTAATTTTTATCCGTTTTCGAAGATGCGCCATCACAGTCACAGACTAAATTTCTGGAATTTAATTGTAATCAATGGCATACTTCTCTGACGTATTCGAAAATGTCAACTCCGCCCAGTTCCTCCAGCATCTAGCGGATTACCCTACAGATTATCGACAAAAACCGAGGTTCTACTGTACTAGATTTAATGAATACCGCACAAGAAACTCACTGTCCCAAAGCCGCGCGTTCCCCACCATTGGGTTAGACTGTTTCTACAAAAATACCAATATGCGAACGTAACAGAATTAATTGATAAACTGTATTAAAAAGGATTTAAATATGAGAAAAAATATATATTATGGCATGTTAAAATTCAAAGTATATATCGGTATGTATTAGAATAAAGATAAATAGTTATTAATGAATACAATAAGAGGTTATGCAAAGAAATTAACCTTGATGTATATATTTGTTGAATTATTAAATTGGTACCTTTGTGTATAATCACAAGATGTAATGAATTGTAACTTTACGATTATTTATGTTTTACTAGCTGGGTGCCCGGCGATGTCCAACGAAAACTATGTATAAATGTAACTAAAATTTTATTTAAATTATGATACTATTTTTCTTACGTCGCCGCCGCACGCGCACACGCATGGATAAGCACATCGCTTGGCAGGCTATTTGAGGGCATAATGTATCCTGTTGTAAGTTTTATACGCCTTTAGGGTGGAACCCTTTTTGGTCTGAAAGGGGAGTAGGGCGGAACTAAACACTTCTATAAATATACATATATATGTCTACGAAAAATAAAATTAGTTGGGCGTCCGTGCCTTTAATTAATAATTCTTCACTGCGAGTTATAAAACATTTTTCAAGGCTATAAACTAATCAGTACTCTTAAACTAGTTGTAATTATTAAGCGTAAATTAACATATAATTTAAGAAATGATACTTTTTTTGCGAATAATCGGATAAGCGACTTATTATAGAATATTCCGTCTGGGGTGTGAGAATTGTAATTCAGACTCATCTGCATTGTGACTTATGAAACATTTGCGTTATTATTAACTAATTAAAAGTATCATTACTTAATTCAAATATTAGTTAAACTTATTTCACGCTTATTTCACAGGCTATGCGAGGGTATAATCTATACAATTGCAATATCTAGATGTCTTTAATGGAGTATCTTTGTCTGTCTCAAAGGGGGAAGGAAGGAACCAAAGTCTTCAAAAGATCGGCAACGCTACAATACACCAAAATTTCATTGCAATCGGATAAATGGTATAGGAAAATCATAAGGGACAAAAATGAAGTCGCAGAGAACATTATTGATGTGGGGCGTTTCTGGGCTGAGAGGGGGAGGAAAGAAGGACCCTAATTCAATTCTTCTTGTATGAAACGTAATTTGTCTATCACTGAAACTCTGACTATATATTCGTGTCGAATGATACTTTATAGGTGTATTATTCCATTGTTAAACTTACGCCTGCTTTTACAAATATCTTCTCAGAATTCAGTCTTCCCCGTCCATCAAATGAATCTTTAAATAATTTATTATAAATGTACATAATCTTCCTCGACCAAAGATAACAACCCCTACACAGATATACTTCCTCGCACAACACCCGTCTCTTTCCTATAAAATAACATGAAATCCTCAAGGTATGAAACTCAAATCCGAATGTTAACTTTGTCATTCCACAATACTTTGACTTAGAAAGTAATTAAAAAGTACTCTTAAACTAGTTTTAATTATTAAGCGTAAATTAACATTATTTAAGTGATGATACGTTTTAATTTTTAGTTTCAAAATATTCCGTCTGGGGCGTCAGAATCCTAATTCAGTTTTATGTGCATTACGACTTATAAAACACTTTCATTATTATTAACTGATTAAAAGTATCATTACTTAAATCAAATGTTTCATTGCAATCTAATAAATGGTACAGGAAATCATAAGCCGCAGAGAACGTGATTCCTATAGAGCCGGGTTTCCCAAACTGTGTTCCGCGGAACAATTTGATAATTCTATCTATACTATAGATTATAAAATCCTGTTATATACCACTTAATCAGTTTGTAAGACGAAAACTCCGTTTACATCTAACGGGAGAAAGTGAAATAATTTCTCACACCTTTCTTTGTTTCTAGCTTGTTTCTGAACTGATTGAATAACGTGAAACAAAGAAACCCTGTTCCTTGTTTCCCGCTACAATAGGAAACATGGCTAACAGTGAACAGTATGGACGTGTTCAGTAAACTAGAATCCTGAGATAGAGATTACTATAGCCCAGAGTTATACAGATAATATTTGTTTTAAAGTTAAAGTCAGAAAATTATGATTGAATATTTTATCTAAATTGACAATGAGCAAATATGGTCAACAAATAAACCAACCTTATAATTTATATTAATTACATTTTGCTGGTTCTAAGACATTTTAATTATGTCTTGTTAGGTAAGCTCACAAAGCAATAAAACAAAACAAGTGGAGCGAATGGGGATCTGAAATTTTTTTAGAAAATATACTGGTGACAAAAAATTTCCACAAATTTCAAAAATGTTATGAATGAAGCCGCGAAAGTGATAAACTATATAAAAGGCACAAGATAATTCAGAACAATATTTTGTTGAAGTTTTAACAAATCCTTCATGGTTGATCAATCTTGAATATATGGCAGATATTTTTACAAAGTGGAATTAACTTATCATTACAAGGAACAAGCACGTATTACAATTTTCAATAGAAGAGATAAAATTACATATTTTGTTTAAAAAAATACAAATTCTGATTTCATTAGTTGAATCTAATAATTTTAATTGTTTTCCAACCTTATATGAATGTTTGACTGAATTAAATTTTAAAGTATATGATGAAGTTTCCAGAATTTTTTTAGAACACCAACATAACTTGAAATAAAAATCTTTTGAAATATTTTCTGAGAAACAGTCAGGGATCAGAATCCATTTTCTGTGACATCTTAACCTGTAGGTTTAGGTGCAAGTGACTATGAAAATCTAATTGATTTAAACAGTGAAAGAAAAATGCAATAATCATCTTTGTGATTTCTGGGAAAGTTCGTCAGAAGAGTAGCCCAATATTTCAAAACAATATATTATTGCTTTACTTCCGTTTTCTACAACCTCTTTTATGCGAATCTGGATTTTCTTATTATGCTGCAATGAAGTCAAAGTGCAGAATCAGGCTCGACGCCACACCAGATGTTGGAAATAAACATACAAATATTTTGCCTGATATGCAATTTGAGGGGGAAATCATCAAAGTCATTAAGTGCTTTATATATTAATATTTTTAGATTATATTACAGTTTTATATTTCAAAATAATTACTAAATAATTTTCTGTTAAAATGTCTGATTTTTCGAAGTGTTCCATTACAGGAAAAAGTTTGGGAAACCCTGCCATAGAGGAAACAATTGTTTTTAATATTTTGTATTCTGATGACGTTTTATAATATGACCATAAAGGCTATTCTAACTTTCTTTGAAAAAATATTTTTTCTATTTGAATGTCATAATCCTTGTTATGCCTCGGCACTGAAACGATTTTAAGGATATGCAGAAATAGTATTTTTTTAATTCTTTCAAATCATCGTTTAGATTGCTTACTTATTATCGGACTGCGGAGTTTTAGTGGAGAACATTCCGCATCAATTAATTCCCTAAAAGGGAGACAGATACTATGTTTGGCCTAATTAGCTTCAGTGTTACCCCACAGAATGACTGAGATATAATGTCATACTTAAATATTTAGATTTCCGATTTCACAACGTTTCCTCAAAAATATGCGTGAATCTCTGCATGTGAGTTATATTGAGAGACTAGCTGTATACTGGGCGCCCGCGAAAAATAATATTGACAAAGATGTTAACGGGAAAGAAGAGTTTCATATACAGGGTGTAACAGAAGTAAAGTGCACATACTTAAAACGGGGCTGAAGGGAGTCAATACAAACATTTTTCCCTCTTGGCATTTTCGCCGGAGACGCTTCACTGCTGTGCAATTTGAGAAAAGATAACTGATAAATAAAATTATAAAAGCGCGCCTCCCTTCTCACTGCTGACAACAGACAAATTGGATGAATGGGAAGAAGACATCTCCGACAATGCCAGACCACACGTTAACAGAAAATACCTCTTGGAAGTTGTGCGTGTGCATAACACGCGGCTTTGCAACAGTCTAGAAGTGTTGTGTCGACTATTGAACAGCCCATCGCGTGAAAATGTAGATTCGTCAGAAAACAAAATCAAACTTCCAAAATCGGGGTTGTTCGCCTTTTGCCACACACGAGCAGATTTCATCGGCAGATCTGATCGGCCGACCAATCGTCGGACTGGTGCTCAGATATTTGTCTGAACGATCAAATCTGCGTTGCGTATTCACGTACAAACCACATCTGAACAATTTACGGTCGTAAAGCGCTGAAAATCAGCCAGGTTATATTTACGTGCATGTTCGAAATTATTAGTAAATATATGCCTACTTGTTGCCATTTCTGTACAAATGTATAAATACAAAATAATCAAATAAGGGTTTTTGTATTAATTTCATCGATATTAAGAGGTTAAATAATTTATCCTTATCATAAAAAATAATTTTCTGTTTAATATTTTTAAAAGAATTTCTGTCATTCTGGTCTTCTGATGAGGATAGTGTTACTATATGAAATTACTCATAAATCAGAGAATGGATGTGTGAGTGTAACAGTTCTGCTGTATTTTACAAACTTGTATAAACTACAGTAGATTTATTTTAAAAATGATGAAAAAATATCATTTGACTTTTATAGCATATTTACTTAGACAGAACCAACTAAATTTAGTTTTGTAAAAAAATTGTGGGGTTCAATTTCTAAAATTTATGATTTATAAGCTTTAAATATATGGAGAATAATAAATCCTCATTTTTTTATTTTCATGATCTATTTACATATTCAATTACCAATTAAGGTTTAGTAGTTTACCTTAAATATGAATTTTGAAGACTTAAGCAAAGTAAAAAAAGTTAAGAATTTCTATATTAGTTGATACACAAAACATAACACTGAAAATTTAACACCTGTTCTTTAATAAATTTTAACAACTTTCTCGTTGATTTGGCATTAATTAATTAATAATAGCAATGTAGCACTTATCTGAAAGAATAACAAAGAATGAATTCAGGTATTCTAAACTTGCAAACATTCTCTTATTGGCAGCAACGGTTTGCATCACCACTAACAGTGTTTGTCCCTTTTTTCTCTTCTACCTTCTTGAGCCTCTATTATTAACACATCCCTTTACTTAACTTGGAAAAAGGGCTCCTTGTCATGAAAGATGGAATGGAACAATATCAATAAAGATCATTTTAATGGGGATTAATTTATTTTCTCAACCAACATTTGTTGTCTCCCTGATTATGCCCCTTGTGTTACTGTGTAAACCTGAAATAAATGCAATTATTTTCACATATTCCCAAATGAAATGATCCATGTTTTTACTGGTATTATTTAATCGCTTACTTATCCTCTTCTATGTTGTAGAAGTTTATAACTTGTATTATTGTGAGACTTCTTCGAAAACGAGGTCACAGTAACTTTTCATCACAATTTTGCAGTGAACGCGTGAGAATGGTTTTATATGATACAATTCAATTGAAGAAATTATTGAAAAGGACAAATTGTAACAGATTTCCCGGTAAAACAAAGTACTTTATTACCTCACATCACTAAGTATGCGTCGCAATCTCTCTGGTTTATTTTATTAAAGTTCTCACATTCCGAGACAACTTCACCTATTTTAGGAGGTATATGTACTGGGGTCGAAGACCTTGGGCATGTGGCAAGAGTTGTCCGCTGATCCCATTGGATCAGTCGGCAACTGCCTCCTGAAACTTTTGGAGCGTGGAGAAGGGAATGCTGCGACCCCACAGCAAACTCGTCTCCCGTCATTCGGAAGGGCGTGAGAATAGTGCCCAATGCCCGACCTACCTGATGCAGGTTTTCTAGGGTTTTCCCTGCATCTCTTTAGGTGAAACACCGGGTAGGATCCTTAAACCATAGCCTGGGGGCCCTAGTTAACCCTTGGCTACCTTTCTCTACCTTCCGCATCCCCCTTTTTCAATTCCCTTCGTATGCTATTAAAGGGGAGTTGCCTGTTTCAGGATCACCCTCATGTAGCCTGTTAACCCAAAAAAAGCGCTTTTTCGAGTCCGCTAAAATCCTTCTTAAAGCAGCAAAAGACAAATTAAAGTGGGTTATTTATTTACACCATATATTAGTATTTTCAAATATGTAAGGTACAAATTTTAATTCAAATGGAAATATTAAAAATATTGAGCATGTGTCGAAATCAGTATTGCGAGTTGGATGCGAAGTTATATCAGTATATTTCTCAATTAAATGTTAAAAATATATAATTTTCTTCTTCACGAGACGACAGTTTATAGGTGTGTGATACAACCAATATTTATCATTTATCTCCGTATCTTCCTATTTAATCTTTTGGAATTTATTTCCAATTGTTTTAAACTCTGATTCCAATGACTGTTTACTAAATACTCAAATGATTCATATTGTTGAGTGAAATTATTTCCTCCGGAATCACGTCTCGACTATAAATCGAACGAAACCCGTTTGAAGACTTGAAAGAGTTCTCCAGATAATATGCACCCTTCTGTGTTGACTGAGTCGAAGGGGATTTGCGAGATTCATCGAAGCGGGTTAGAATAGAAATAAAGTGGTTAAGTAGCGTCGTGTGGCTATTGTAGGGCGTCGGAGTGAAGAGCAGGTGGCTCCCTCTTCGTGGTCCCTGGAAACAAAGAGATAAAATGCTGATCAAGTCGATCGCCTCCACCACTTCCTGCCGCCAGGGCTGCACAACATTCCACTTACTTCCTTATCGAACCGAACCACCAAATTGCTTTTCGGAAACAGTTTCAATATTATATCTATACACCGTTGTGCTCGTACACTCGTGCAAATCACTTCATGTTGCCTTTTTCGATTGACAACCCGAAAGGAAAATACAGTTAATGGTCATTAAAAAACGTTTTTGAGACAAAAATTGTTTTGTTATCACATAACTATAACAAACTTGCATTATGTAAAAAAATATTTAACAATAAACTATCGTACGTATTCAAATTTTGCCACCGGCAAACCTTGAAGAGAAATTTGAAAGGTAATTTAAATTTAAATAGAAGTACATTTCAGCAATTTTTTTTTGCGTTTGATTGATATTGTTCCAACAACAAACTTCCTCGCACAACGAGCTTTCTAATTGACCATTTGATGAATGAAAATTTGCCTGCATCAGTCATCCCTGTCATATTTAATACCGAAATTGAGTTCGTCCCTTTCGAAGAAAGACCGCTTCTTCAAATTTAAACGAATGGTTCGACTTGAGTAATATTATAATTAATTATCATCCTTATTAACAATATTTATTGCAGAAAGTTTGCTTCAGTCTTAGAAACTTTTAAACTCACTTACTTGTAGAAAGTGTCACGAAAACTGCGTATCCTATTTTTCAGTTTCGAGTTAATCTTTTTTAAATTTTCCATTTCTTTGGGAACGATAAGGGTAAGGCGTTCGGGATTTTACGTTTACAGCCACATTAACAGCTTTCTTCTAAATTAATAGTGAACTTCTGGTATAATTGGTTTAAAAAACTATTTTTAAGAGGAAAAATAAGGAGTTTGTTCCATCTATACGAGAAGCGCTCAAGTAAAAAGTAAGACAACAATAATGATCCCGCTCGAGATCATAAATCCGGTGGATAGAAAATAATGGGAACCTATTAAAATTTCTGAAATATCTTAGCTATAACAGTAAAGGGATAACGAAGAGAGAACATAATGTCAATGTTTTGTACAATGAAGCTTTTAAAGTCAATTTCAGATTCACATGGCATCGGTATTGATTAGTTTATTTATTAATTAGCTCAGTGTCCGTCTTTCCCGAATTAATTCGGAAAAATTTTGAATACAAATTTATAGTATAAAACACCGTTACATTAAAAATTTTCCAGGCACCTTAAGTGAGGCAAAAAATACTCCCGGTCTCTCTCGAGAGTCGAAAATAGTTCTTGTTCCAGAAAGACTGAAAACTACTCCCGATCTCCACTTTTATAGGTACTAATGGCGTTTTACCCGTCCGGTGTTTGTTCCTGGATCGTGAGTAACATGTGTACATTTGTCCACGTCTGTAAGATTATAGGCAGAATCCTACTTCACCCCTTCTACAGCACCTCGTGTGAACTTGATTACAACTTAATCGGCATGTAGAATTACATTCAACTATTTTAATAACCCCATATTTGACACAAATCTCGATTAATTGCTTATTATAATTATTTAACGGTCTTTTACCCTTTCCTTCCCTACTCTATGTGGCTGTACAACAACGTAACCCGGATAATGAATGTCATAAATAAACACCAGAATAGAATTTATTCTCGGTCGTTTCGGAATTATTTTTATTTAATACCATTCCGCCGTCACCCCTGCAAGTGATAAATGTTGGAATTGATAGAATGACAATCAAACGGCGTCATTCTACCTTTCGAATGTTTTAACAAGTAACCCCATATACATTCACCCCTATCTGGCTTGGACTGTTTAACCCCTACAGTTGTTACTCCTGAATCGTTACATTAGAACGAGGTTTGGTAGGAATGGCTCCACGCGTTGAAATTTCTTCAAACAATGTACAAGCATACGTACATCCTCTTGTGGTGCAGTGGTCAGCGTCGTTGCCTCGCAATTCAGAGGGCTTAGATGTTGTGTGTGGTAACATGCATCATCCTCATCCCTGTTGTAAACACGCTCAGAGCAAGAGCTCCGGCCTAAGAAATAACCACAAATACACGTGATCCTCAAGGGTAGAAACAATGGCAAATCATTTTGGAGGGAATAATATAATTCAACGCCAAAATTTCAGGAATGGAGTTCGCGTATTAAGAGAAAAGGTGTAGTTCAATTCATAATTACAGAGGTAACCGAAATGTTAGTGCTCGTCCACGTGCCTTGATATCTGTACTACAAAGCAAGACTCTGGTAGAGTAATTATTATAAGAAATACTGTAAAATAATTAGGCGTATAAGGGGGGATTTTAATTATTTATTTAAGTGGAATATTAATGTATTAATAATAATCTATTTTATAATAAAAAAGTAAAACTTTACTTGATCCCAAACAAATTAACATCCATATTACAATTTTGATATTTTCAATCTTTATGCCGGCAATTCTTTCTTAATTAAAGCTACAAACATATTTACATAAATAATAATCACATTAAATTTTAAAACTAACAATTTTCTAAGTCTGCACACAGGGTCTTATATTATGGGCCTTTTCATAGATCAGAATATACTCATACAAAATCTACTCGGACCTGGCAGTGCAAGAAATCAGCAAAATGGTTACAGGTGTAATGGACCCTGTCAGCTTAGTGAATATTCCAGCTCCTTCCTCGTAGCAATATCCTCCTCAGAGTCGCCGACGCTATTTTTCCTGGTTCAGGACAATTTCCGGTTATTCTCCTTCTCTTGGACCACCAAATCTATCTTGCGATCTCTCTCGGACTCACCGCCTTCAAAAATCTCACTCCGAATCTGTTCTCGAAAATCTGTTTCCAAAATCCCTCTGCCAAAGAAAGAGCATGTGCTATTCAGAAGTTCATGTTATAGAATACCATTAGTAATAATCATTTGATTGTTAATAGTTTATGCACAGGATTAATAAGGGGGAAATGTACATCCTGACCCATTCCACATCCTTGAAGCAAACGTTCTATACAGGTTTTACGGTATGACATTATTAATACAATTGATGCACGAGTTAACATGTTGCGATTAAAATGTATGTATCATTAGGCATCAATGTTCATACTTGACATATAAATATATAAGGTCTTTTTAAAAAGCTAATTGCATGTAAGAAGAACATAATACGTAAAATATATACCTTTAACAGTTGGTTCTTTTATTATTATATCTAAATAAGATTAAAATATGTTCTAGTTTCAACATTACGTAATTAGTATGACACTGCCATGACGTCACCATAAGATGTTTTCAAGAATCCCTTAAGTACATGTCCTCACTGTCACGTAGAATTAGCTAGGATGGGTGGCAAACTTTTTGGTTAATATAGAGGATTAGAGGATTTTCTTCTTCACAACTTACATATATATTATAGCTGTTGTTGAGTAGGATGATGGCTACAGAATTTGGATGTTTCTGAAGTTTCTTGATATTTTAGGCCTGAAGCAGCGGACTACTTTGACAGACCGTTCGGATGACGGAATTAATCAATCCGAGAGCTTTAGATTGTAATATTTCTAATAGTTAAATATTTTGGCGTACTGGCAAAGTTTCTGTAGTACGAAACCATTTATAAAGCAACACAACTACGTTGAAAAGGTGAAGGCAGTAATAAAGCCAACTGTCTGTTTTATATACCTGAAATGAAGAATCTAATACTTAATAAAATGTTGTTTAATTAGAAAGCAACTGGGTGAATGTCCGATGGCGATCAAGCGTGTAGTTCACTCAGAACTCACTGCAATAATTAATATCGAGTCAAAGACTGCGGCTTTACGCCCCCGCTTCCCACCACCACAGGTTATTAATTACAAAATACTTGGTCCTCTTAATTTAAAGTGAACTGCAACTCTGGAATGGGGGGGGGGTCCGCTGTGAAAGGACTCAATAAAGCTATTTATTTTCCAAAAATATAAGTCCTGATGCTTGGAAAGAAAACAAACTTTAAGAGTGAAGAGAAAATAAACGGTTTCGGTTCAAACAATAATATCACACTAATTTAAACCAATTCACAATCACAATAATTTTATTTCGTCAGTAGCCCCCGGTTAAATTCGACATTATCATCTGAAACTACTGCAAATTTTTACATCATTCAGGATGTGTTTTAATGAATGAAAGTCTGTTGTCTCTGAAATGATTTTGACCGGGAGCACTGTTGAGGTAGCTTTTGAATTGAATCTTTCAGATGTGCTGGAATCAAGGGGTACGTATTTAGGCTTCCTGTATTATCCGCTTGGATTAAGATTAGATTTATTATTCACTCCACCAGTCCTCGGTCGAGGAAATAGGATATGTCAAATATAATATTACAAGAAATATACAAAATTTTACAATTAAGAATTTAAGGACAAAGAGAGGAAAGATTAAATTCAATTTTCAGTCGGCGGAGGAGGCAGCAGGAGATCGTGCCTAGGTTCCCGTCGAACATGAAAAAGAAAATATGTCGGCAGTTAAATTCTAGTAGAGTATAGTTGTAAAATAATAGGAGAATTTGATAGGATACCAGAAAACGGTTTTAGTCCTTCCTGTCTACGAACTCTTTCAGTTCCATTCATTAACAGAGATTTACAACTCTTTATAAATAATTTTTCTGATGAATACACTGAGCTTGTACAGTTTTCCTTGTCTCATTTTCGTCTATTTGCATAAATGAATAATTTTGTGTGACTTTTCTAACATAATTATATATTTTTAAAATGATGATGAAAAAATAAAGCAAAAAATTAGTTCATTGACTGGTAAAGGTCATACTAATGAATGGACCCTAGTGTTTTACCCTGTTCATTTAACCTTAAAATTAGAGTTTTGTAAAATTAAAAATCAAAAAGTTACACATTAAAGTATTTGACAGTTCTGAACGGGTTTTCATATCTAGAAATCCACTTAAGGGACACGGGGATTGAAATTTTAAATTCCAGTTAATGAATTGCTACTAAGCTGAAATTTCAACTGTTTTTTTAACAACGCACATATGTAGCAATGCAAAAAATTGTTTTTGTAAACTTTATTTTGGTTGAGATATATTGAAATTTATTTTCAAAATTTGGCAGTTTTGAAAACGTTCCTTACGTTACGTATATGAATATATTTTTCTTTTTTTACATTAATATGTAGGGCTGGCCATTGGTATCAATTGCCAGTGATATTTTTGAAATTGAATAAAACTGTGCAGTGAATATAATTTTTTTTACTAAGAGCTTCATACGCTTACTTAAAAATTGGCACTTTTCAGCACTTTGATTTTTTTCACTTGAACTACTTGAACAATTAAAAAACTAATACTTTTATTTGAAGGTATTAGCATGTAGATTATGTACAAAAATAATGAAGATAATATCTTAATATTTGCGATGCATAGAAGGTTTTTGGTACCTGAAATCATGAAGTTGGGAAAAACACATTTTTCTAAACAACAGTAATAATTTATTAAATTAGAATCAAACATATTAATTAAAATTGTTCTACAGCTTATGTTACACCTTCCTTCTTTTGTTTGGCAGCTTTTTTTCCGGTTTACTGAATTTATAGGCATATTAATATGAAAAAAATTAGAAAATCCATTTTTTCAAATTTTGGCTGAATGTTCAGTCCCCGTGTCCCTTAATGAAAATATTGATTGAATAACTAATTCACAATTTTTCAAGAATGTTTTTTAGGATTTTTGACAGATAAAACATTTCATTAACACTAAATATTTAAACTAGTACAAGAAAGTAAGGAAAAGTACTCTGAAACAGTGATCAAAGGTGCAATGAAAGCGCATACTTCATACTACACTATGGCTGATATAATGGTGTTGGTTTAACAATAATTTCCTCAAAAAAGGCGCAATAATTGATTAATGCTTTGAATAAATTTCGAAATTGCTCCACAGTTTTTAATATTCCAGTTCATATGAGCAATGTTCATTCTCTGGACAATATACCGTAACTCTGAAAGAACTTAATACGTATACGAATGTTTTATTAATAAATAACTAGGGCCCAGCGTTGCCCGGGAATTCATTTAATTATCCCGCTACAGTGTTTAATTCCACAGCAATCTCTTTGTCAACACTGGTTAAACCATCAGCGAAATCGGCACATTTTTTAAAATTTACCTCTCCACAGCAAATATTCTATAAGAGCTGACGGATTTTTAATTTCAACGATGGCTCACAGTACCTTAATCTAATCAAGAAATCAAACTCGTACCATAAATAAGCACAGTAACACAGTAAGTCTGAAACTAATTAAAAAGTATTCGTTAAATAAAATGTTGGTTAAATTTAACCCTAAAGACGTCTTTAGGCGATGGTGAAAAGCTGTGCCCCGTGTGTTAACGACGCCTTGAGGCGTTTGGTATTTTACGGTTTGATCCTATCTTGCTTTAGCGGAGACACAGGAACCGAACCGAAAGTATATTTGAATGCCATCAGATCGCACAAGAGCTATTTTTAATATTATTTTATATAGTTAAGGCGGATACGGATGAATATGGCCAACTGTAGGTCGAAAGCTTAGAAATCAACTAAATTATTTAACAAAAATTAGTATGTCTCTTCATAAATTTTAATAAAACAGACAAACAGACAAAGGTATTGTTAAACTCACAGCGTTATTATTGTTTTATTAAATTATTTAACTGTAACAGTAACTGCTATAAGATTTTTCAATGTATAAAATCATTAGTATGTACAGTTTAGGGTAATTAGCTAGTCGTGTGTCAAGACGATGCGCAGTGGACAACTCCACCCATATTGTAGTGGGGGTAGACGTCAGCTCACTTATACTCTGTTTTTTGTTGAGACAAGTTGGTAGTGTAAAAGCAATTCTGATAATGTTGGCGTTAGGAAATATATTTCTGTCAGTTCAGTATATGTTGTACGTCAAGAAACGCATCCTTAAAATGTAATACATAATAAGTCGTTTGTTAAAAAGATGTCGTCTCAGTCTCCATATCCCGTTCGTATGAAGACAATTAACGTTCTTAACAATGATAGTTGCGTTTCGCCAGGCCACTTGGACGGGTAGTACCTCCTCAAACGACAATATTCCCCTTCTCCTTTCCCTACTGCGCATGTAAACGCGCCATTTAGAAACTAACAAACTGTACACACTACGCCTTGCTAATGGTTGTGCTACGGCTTTAAACAATTTTAAAATTCTACATAAATATGACATCAGTGTTTTTGTAACTGTCACTAATCAAATGAATGTATTAAAATTTTTCTCCTAAAGTGACTGCCATAACAATCTATATATATATATATATGAATCACCAAAATGTATGTACGCACATAACTTCCGAACGACTGCACCAAATTGGATTATTCTTTTTTTGTGTGTGTTCGTTATTGACAGGACAAGTTTTGTATAATATGAAATTTCTAAAAAATCGTACGGAAAAGTTTTTAAAATCTCATAATATGAAAAAATTCTACGGGAAGGTTTCTTCTTAGTCATGCGTTTGAATCCCCAAAGTACATGCGGGTTGCCTATATTCTTGAACTGTTTGTGCTCTGAAACGGCTCAACGGATTTCAATGAAGTTACAGGGATTGAAACAGGAATTTTAAATTAAATTTTCGTGTATGTTTCATTTCGATATCTTGCAGAGTTCTTTTTTTTAAGATCTAAATATAAATATTTATATAAACCCATTTAATGGCTGCGCAAAAGGCGGAGTGAAAACCAACTACGAGTTAAAAGTCCTATTACGCGTTCCTATACCATTCGTCCAACTTACTGTGTCATTATAAACGTAATTTCGGCAGCGTGAGAGAGGGGGAAAGCGAGCAATATCACTCCATCTATTGTTGTAAACGTGTGAAAGCGGGCCCTTTTCAAAACCAACTGCAAGCTATAAGGTTTGCCGTTAAGCGATCATAAGCTCTCTTTCTATCACTGCTTTGTCAACCACTGGACTGGACGGACGTGTTCATACAGTATTAATAGATCGACACTCATTCATATTCAATTACCGTTTATTTCGCAACAGTAAAACATAGTGTGTTTTGATGTGTGTTTAGAGGTTTATCGACGTGTTATTTATAGTTAGTGATAAGAAAATGTCACCAGGGGGTTGTCAAAATTTCGGTTGGCGTACGTGTAATACAAATCGAGTTCATAATCTTCGAGACAATAGGCAGCGTCTGGAGGCAAACAGAATCGGAATTTCTCAAGCGAGATTGACAACGGCTCCGAAAGAACCCATACCATCGGGTTCAGGCGAGAGGCGACAAAACAAACGGTTAAACGTAACAATTACCTATGAACGTTTGGCGTATAACTTCCGAACGACTCCCCGAGGGGAAGGGGTGGAATTTTCATTTGTGATACAGGCTCATATTTGAGTTGAAAAAGAATTTTTGAGGTCAGCTACTTTTATAGTTTTTTCGCCGACGGTATTTGTGTGTAATTTCAACCCCGTGCAGCATGTGAAGGGTGGGGGAGGAAATGAGTCATATAGAAATAACAAGGATATTGTCGACTGGTGTCGAAACCGGTGTAAAGGGGGTCACTCTGTTTATGACCTTTAATATGCAATTTAAGTAATAATTTATCCCTTAAGTGGAGAAGACATTTTATTCTGTTAGAGTACTGAAAATATTTTTAGTCCTGTTATTGTTCCGGGAGTATATTTGACTCTGTCGAGATACTGGGAGTATATATGAGATTCATATTGTGACGTTTCCGATGCCAGTTTAGTCATGTGTTGGCTAAGAATTAAATAATATTCCGGGATAGTATAAATAAATACCCGGGTTACGCCGGGTCCCAGGCTAGAAAAAAATAATTTGAAAAATGATTAGAATATTATATTAGATTATGTTGGGGTAGAGTTGATTTTTTATAATATCCCAGAGAAACAGTACGGTGATTTGCATTTACAGTTCTGCAGTTTGCTGATCCCTACTGAATATTAATTGTTTGTTGATGCGATTTTTCTTTCATAAATTAATGTTTGATTTTTTCACGACATTCAGTTTTATCTTTGGTTTCCTTGGAAAAGCAGTCGTTCTTTTTATCTGAAACTGAAATTTCCTGCTTTAGAACCCCCACTTTTTTAGATTTCGGAGACTGAAAGAAGCTGTCTACATAAAAATGAATTCGCTTAAGGATATATAATGTCGCAGAAGCCGGAAGAATACTTACGACATTTTCAACAATATCCATGGAGCTCGTTGGTGGTCAATGTACACTCGAGTTTAATGTGATTGCGTATAAGTCACAAATATATTTTACGGTGATAATTGAATTTCACTGACGAACATTCGGATAGAGAGCGGAGGAGGTCGAAAATGTTGAGGCAAATGAAATAATTGTGCGGCGAGTTGGCGAAGAGTGCGCCGCCCCCTCTCATAATGGCTTCTCCAGCTTCATAGACTGTTCCATATTCATTATGTAACCACATCACTTGCTGTCTAAATATGAATCCATTAACGAGGCAAACACAGCCCCAGACGCGCAACCCGATAAACTACAAACCGGCAGGGTATAAAGGCGCCTGCCTCCCTGCCTGCCTGCCTGCCGACTGCCTTCCTTTCTTAACGCTCGCCAATTTACCTCCCCACACTTGTTTAACCTCTATATATATATTAATCACATAGCCTATCACTATCGCCTTCTAAAATAAATTAACAATTGTATTTTTAATTGTAACGCTATTTATTTTCTATTCCGTTACTATGGAGATCCGCGATGTGGCTCATATCTTTTCTCTGACCTGCCACGCTCAATTTCAAATTGCCTCGAATATTGTAACCACCACCTCTACGTGATTACCTTTTTTGTCAAAATTTAAGAAAAATAATAATTTTATTGCGTTGTTATCGTTGAAATTATTTTATTTACATATTCTTTGGAAGTGAGGGGAAAAGTACGTAGTACGTAGTACCATTTCGGATGGTAATCATTTGAAACACCATCTTCTAATTACATCAGAAATAATAATAAGCAGCAAACTGTAAAAATATTGGAAGGGGGGATTGTTTTAATTATTCTAATGAATTTACTTGCTTTAGGATATAATATATACTTTTATTTATATAAAAAAAACACAATCATCTTAAATGGGGTCCTGCCCGCTATTACAAACACATAAATAAAGAAATTAAAGGGGACGATTTTAAAATTCTCAGGGTTAATTATTGTTTCCGTTCAATGGATGAACCTGTTTTGTTTTCATGTACGTCTCGGTGCAGATTGCCGTGCGACTGGAACTTCCTTCTTCCCTCTTCCTTCGGGTTGAACCTGAAGCTGCCGGTACATAATGGTATGAAGTCGTGCTGCCGGAATTGAATTGAGGAAAACTCAGCTTTTTCCTTCTTCTTCCCTCGTTATTAAAACCTACTCACTCCCCGCCGTCTATCACCACACTGCTACTCTAACGCCCTCGCCTGCTCAACCATACATCTCTGCCTCTCGCTTTCTCGACGTCTTCCACCTTACTCTTTCGCTGCTTCCTCGACTTCTCAATGTCTCACCTTAAAATACATGTTTTCCGGGTCTCACCTTCGCAGCTTAACTTCGTGTATCCCCCCTCCAAGCGATAACGCTATCTCAAGTGACGTTTTTCTGCCAATCCTCGTGAGTTCTCCGTCCGGCCCGGGAAATTTTTTATGACACAGGTAACCGTGTCTGTCGGAAATTCCGAAGGTGATCGCTCCCTCAGCCAAAAACAAACCTACCGTTATAAACACGCATACATATATGTATTCAGCCGCCAGCCCGGCGCCGGGAAACCCCTTTTTCCTGGCCAGAGACATGTTCTTGCTAAAATTTTATCTAATAAAAATTTTATAAATTGTAATTAAAATTGGGTAGGGTTCTACTGCGCTACAACACCAAAGAATATATATATATATAATTAAAACAATTAATAAGGACAGGAAAGAGAGAAAGTTGGTGGCTTACCAGAGGTTCACAGGTGGCAAGCACCATGTTGAAGATCTTTAATTTTCGGAGGCACCGCCCCTTTAATCAGCGGCCACCTGCTGTGTATAGATTAATTTTTTTAATCAACGTTTTTTATATATATTTTTTTGCTGTAACATTTTTATATTAGCATTCGAATATTGTGTTGTGCAATTCATGGAAATGAATTATTATTCAGAAGTTGGAAATGTAAAGGCTCTAGGAATCTGTAGTACACGTTCGGCTTCCGTTCGCAACTGATTTGGAAGTGCTTCTGAGAATTCGAGCAGCACTCCAGAGATTAAATGTGTTTTGGATAAAGGTTGAAACTTCTTTGCACCCCGCCACTTATAATCCAATTTACGGATTATCCCAGATCGTTCCCGTCTGCTTTATGTTCGATAATTATCTGCAGATTAAATCGCTCTTGGAGAAGTAAAATTCTAATGAAAGAGGGGAATAAAAGTGAATTTACTTCCGCTCTAATGATAACAGCTTCTCATCAGAAATCTTCACAATTTACCATCTCCTTTGCCCCAACTTTAAAAGTTCGAACTTCGGCACCAACTGATTCGATTGGAGAAGATATTAAATCATCATAAATACTATTGAGAGAGTCTCCGGCAGCGAATGAACACTTATTTTGTACTTTATAGTTTTTCAGTGACTAGCCAAATGATAAATACCCGCTTTGGTGACTCTTCCCTTTAATAGCTTAGTATGTGATGGAGAGGGATGATAATAGCGGGAAACCAAGACAACCAAAGAGTAACGATGACCCTAGCTGTAGTTAACCGATCTTAGCTGGCAATCACCTAATTTTGATGCAGAAAAACCAGCATCGTGTTGGCAGAGCTTGTGCTACTTATCCCGCGTCCTACCGCTTCACAAATCAAAACCGAATTGGATGAATTTCATGCGGACTCTGCACCAGCATTGAAAATTATTTACTTCTGGATTAATGAGTTTAAATGAGGTCGCAAAAGCACAGTAGTTGAAACTCGCTCCGCCTGCCCAATTGAGGTCATGACTCAGGAAGACGTTATGGAAGATCGCAGACTAAAAGTGCGCGAGGCAGCTGATGCCGTAGACTTCTCAACTGAACGAGTGAAGAACCTTAGTACGACTGTTGACAGTGGACCAAAAACGCATTCGGAAAAACATTTCAACTCCGAATCTAGCAATTTTTAGGCGTAACTCACAAGACTTTTTGCGCAGAATCGTAACCGTCGTTGAAACTTGGATCCATCACTACACTCCAGAGACCAAAAAAGTTAAAACAATGGACAAAAGAAGTTGGTGACATTGGACCGGAAAAGGCGAATACCGTTTTGTCAGCTGGAAAGGTGATGGCCACTGTCTTTTGGGATTCCCAGGGCATAATATTCATAGATTAATCTCTATTATGCTGCTCTGCTGGATCCTTTGAAGCATGTTCCGATTGAGAAACGACCAAGAAAGAGATTTTCACACAGCAGAAGTCTCAATCGCGAAAGTTGAGATTCTAATTCGATTCTCATCCACCCTATTCACCACTCATACCAACAAGTGACTACATTTTGTTCCCGAATTTCAAAATTTGGCTTGGTGGGAAGTGAGGAAGTGATCGAGGCAGTATTTACAAACAAAATTTCTACCACCTTCAACACCACACTTTCATATTTATATTAACAATTATTAATAAAAGACCATGGTACCTTATAATTTTTCACAAAACTATGCACTGTACACTGAAATTCCATGAACAGCTCTGTGGATTAAGCGCCATTATCCAATGCAAATAAGTACACTATCGTGAACGCTGCCATGTCACCGGTGTACCAGTTTGGTTTCACTAACAAGCACCAGTCAAAGTCTCCAAATGCCCAACCCCAACCCTAAGACAAACTTGTACCCACTTCCCCCCCCCCCCCCGTGTCTTGACGTCCGTAAGTAGACAAAGGGATCATCTTGGCATTATTTTGAGTATTACTAAGAGAGAATATGGCACCTGTGTGGGTCGCAACAAAACTGTAGCTGACATGTCAAGGCTACTTACGGATGTCAAGACACGGGGAAAAAGTGGGGACAGGTTTGTCTTAGGGTTGGGGTTGGACATTTGGAGACTTTGATTGATGCTTGTAAGTGAAACCAAATTGGTACACTGTTGATGTGGCAGCGTTCACGATAGTCTACTTATTTGGATTGGAGAATGTTGCTTAATCCACAGTGCTGTCCAGGTAATTTCAGAGTACATTGTCATACAGACCTATTGCACTACTACCAACCATGTCAAAAGTTTTTTAACGTGTCCCAAAAACTTGAGTCACAAGTTTCTTGGATCACCATAACAATTTAGACAATGAAAAGTATGGTTTCAGAGCTGGGCAATCCACCAGTACTCTTCTTAACATTAGCAGGAATTTCAAGTGCAAATGAGTCACTTAGTGCATTAAAGGAGTGGTTCCATGCTAATGGCTTACTACATAACACAGAGAAAACTCAAAGAATTATTTTCTCCCTTAAAAAATTCCCCTGGATTTACAAGAAGCCACAACAGTAAAATTACTGGGAATCCATGTTGATTGCTAGTTCACATGGAATCCCCACACTAAAAGCCTCTCAAAAAAATTTGCAGGCATAAATTTCCTCTTGCAAAACTTGAAGAATGTGCTATTACTAGAATACTTGCTCTTTTTCACAGTCCCATACTATATGGCGTGAGACTGTGAGGAAACTCTAGTGGTAGCTATGCTAGTCTCACTGCACAAAAGATAGCAATCAAACAACTGTGGACTGGATACTTGAACTTCATGCAGACAACACTCCCAAAACCTATGCTTACTAACAGTTCCTGGACTTCATTTGTACTCGTGTTTGGAATGGATTCTTGAAACCAATGGCACAAGATGTGAACAGCAAGAACACCACTACTATGTCACTAGAAATAAAACACCTGTCATTCAAGGCTCTAAGAACTACAGAAGCCACCAAAGGACCAGAGAGGCTTGGTATTAAAGTATACCATTCTCTGCCTATATCTATTAGAAAACTACCAAACAAAATAATGCTAATAAAATTAAAAACATTCCTATATGATCGTCCAACCTACGGTGTGGAAGAGTTCAATAGACTGATGATTTGAATATCTTACGTGTATTTATGTATCTATACATGTAATATGTAACCCAATTAGTTAGTAATTTTCCATACTTGCTTGGCAATTTTGTCTTTGGCAATAAAACTTATTATTAATATATAAATTTAAAACAATAGGCATGGAAAATAGGCATCTAACCTAAAATTAAACACCAGCTTTGTCATTCATCATTCAGAACATGAGGAATCTGCACATTTTTAGAGGTATTAGCCTATTTCTTCAGGAGGTATGTTTACACATACCATGTGCAATGGATTGTGGAGTTTTAACTACCGTTTTAACTTGCCGTGTGGCAAGCTTTAATTTGTTATCAATGTGTACTCCACTGAACCACTAACTTTCTCTCTAAAGGGAAGAATATACTAATAGGGTTCTGAGAAATATTATATTAAGTTACTCCAAGAAGGGGTGAGGTAGGGTGGGGCGAGTATTATTAATGGATGCATAAAGGTAGTTAATAGTGGCTGCTAGCTTCTTCAAAATATTAATAATGCTGTTAGTACTAAGATATAGGGACAGTGCCAAGGTCATTTTACCACATACTGTACAATAAGTCACTTAGTTTGATAATTAATTTTTGGAACAACATAATGTTTCCATAGAATAACTACAGTTCTGAGTGAAAATGGACATGAGGTGCAGAGAGAGATAAAACCTAATACCAAATTTGGTGATGTAGCATCAGGTGTTCACTCTTGGAGACAAAGTACCAAAAAAAGCAATACCAAAAGGCTGTAATGGTGTACACCTCAATGAAGGAAACAAAGCTTCAAAGGGTTCACAAAGTTTAAAATAAAATGGAATGACCCTTTAGTAAAAACATAATTATACTATTGGCGAAGAAGACTGAGGCTTATAGATGTGAACAGCACAGGACAATTAGTTTAGTATCCCATGCATGCAAAATAGTAACGAAAATAGTATATAGGAGGATGGAATGTCAAATAAAATGTGAGTTAAGAGAAGTTCAGTTTGGTTTTAGAAAGAATGTAGGAATAAGAGAAGTAATATTAACTTTTCGTCTAATTTTAGAAGACAGGATAAGAAATTACAGATCTTTGTTCACGGCATTTGTAGATTTAGAAAAAGACTTTGATAATGTGAACTGGAACACACTATTGTGGATTTTGAAGGGGACAGGAATAAAATATTGAGAAAGAAGACTTATACATAACCTCTACAGAAGGCAGTCAGCAGTAATTAGAGTTGAAGATCAAAAAAAAAGAAAGCATAAATCAAGATACAGTCTGTTGCCCATGCTCTTTAACTTATATATAGGACAGGCGACGAAGAAAGTTAAAATGGAATATGGAAAAGGAATCATACTACAAGGTGAAGAAAAAAAATCTTACACTTTGCCAATGACTCCCACCATCTGTTCTCTTGATCTCATTTAGGATGTAATTGTTCCAGGATTGTAGACCTTGGGCATACATTTAGAGTTGTCTACTGATCTTATTGGAATTTGGTGCAGGTTTTCGAGGGTTTGCCCTGTGTGTCTTTCAGGTGAATCCTTTTTACAGGATCATCCTCATTTAGCCTGTCCTCCCCATCCTTTCACTCCATGTCTCGATGTCCATAAGTAGCCTTGACATGTCAGCTAAAATTTTGTTGTGCCTCTGTTTTCTAGAATTTGGAGCAGCACTCCTCCTATTCCTAAAGATGATGCGTTTTCGGTTACGATCATTTTCTTCCTAGGATAAAAAGCGAGCTAATACCGGAGCCGAAGTTAAGATTTTCTTTACTTGATCCCCACATAGATGACATATTCTCTTTTAGCAATACCTGAAATAATGCCAATATGGTCGCTTTGTCTGATATTGCTTTAGCTAAGAATTTAACCTTTTCAGAACCTGTTATAATTTAGCTTCTCTTATGCTAAGCAAAGTGTGGTTGGAAGTAAAGATCACAACTTTTAACATTAACAAACATGACTTTATTTCATTACAATACAAACTACACAACATGGTTGCCCACACGATTACCAACTTTGACATAAAATATATTGTGCCAACTTCTGTTTGCACAAATCCAACTGTACCTTGTTGTCCGACGATGGAGAGGCTACGACTACCCGAATCGTCGATTGTGCGTCCCAACAATTCAATGGAGCGTTTGCGGACAACCAACTTGTTGTTGATTTTTTTTAGTTTCTGTCTTGCATTTGTTTCTGGAAACGTTCCGGAGCGCAAATGAATCAAAATGATAAACTATTAAAGCAGAATCGCCCAAAGGATGTGATATATGTGGTGGGTATACGTGATCCTTCGCCTAACATCATTTGGTAAAATCCTGGAAAAATACGTGGCATCTTTAATTATGTTCAGAGTGCAGCCCTGACTCCCACTCACGTAGTTCCATTATCAGCCAATAGATGACCCTAAAAGCTTTTGACACAACCTAACGCGTTTCTATATCCTTTAAATATCAATTTTATTTATAAATACAACATAATGAACCATATTATTTGTCTATTCAGTGCTAAATAATATATAAATTGAAACAAAATTTTATCTGCTTCAGAATACATTACAAATAGGTAATAAATAATCAAAAATATTTACCACGCTTGTTGCCGTCAAACAGGTTGCGAATATAAGTGGGCGTTTAGTGCGTCAAAACTTATATTACAATTGTTATAGAACTAGACGTATTTTCTGTTATTCTAAAATTACACTGAGCACAAATTATAATTGACAAATACATGGTAGAAGAATCATGAAAGTGATCAAAGTTGTCCATTTCAGTGGCGCGTGCGCGTCAACGCCGTGATAACCCATTGAAGATGGACTTGTAACTTCCGAACTAGTGTACAATGAGCTCTAAAATTTTACACATTTTCAATTGGGGTCTGGGTTTACTTCCTTATAAAATTTCATGGGATTTAGTGAGGGTCGAGTGGGAGGGCCTTGGTGATTTGAAGATGTTTCCCATCTCTGTTTTCATTCCATTCTAGAGTTTCTTCACTTTCAGCCTGCATTTCATAATCAAAAGATTATAGTTCGAGTTCATATATGCTCCTGCGTTTAGCAGTCCAGCAACTGATTCCTATATCACTGCATCGCCATTATATTGTCCATTTGGTACCTGTTTTTGTCCCCCATGCTTCTATCTAAAAAAGTGAAAATAAAGCACATGAATTTACAATAATTGTTCAACATTCAGTTTTGTCTCATCTTGTAGCAAACTTACTGCCACTAAAGAGGTATCACTTCTATTGTCTCATGTAATATTTCTTGAACAGGCACACTAAATTATTTTACATTTAATATTAATTTGTTCCTATTTTTTTCAGAAAATGTAGAAGGAACAAAGAACATTATTAGATATGTTCAAATAATAATAATAAGATTTTATTTTCATTAAGCCAGTACAGCAATAAACAACGTCAATAGATTAATTAACACAAAGTACATACAATTATAGGTTTTACAAAATTATTTATAAATATAGATATAATTATTATAGATAGCATAAGCCCAAGAGTCATAGAAATGTAAGTTTATAGAACAATAGTAGCTCCAAAATATTCTCTGTCATAAAATGAATTAAGTATAGAGTATATGTTTATGGACTTCCAAAGAAATATTATGGTGTTGCAAACACAATGGAAGTTTATTAAACAATTTTGGTCCTATCACTTCATTGACTGATTGCTAATTGTTTCTTATAATGTAATTATGTACATTCATCCTGCATTGCAATTCTGGTAACTTCTTCTTTACATATAACAAGACAGAGTAAATATATAAATTAATTACTGTCATAATTCTTCACTGAACAAATAAAGGTCTGCAATGTATTTCACAGGATGATCCTGTTATTACTCTAATTGCTCTCTTCTGCAATATTAAAACATCATTGTCATAACTACAGTTTCCCCATAGTAAAATACAATATCTTAAAATGCTTTGAAAAAAACTAAAATACGAAGATCTTACATAATTATGAGGCACACAGTTCTTCAGACTCCTTAATAAATAAATTACTCTAGCTAATTTACCACTAATATAACTTATGTGTTGGTTCCAATTTAACATTTGATTGATGTGAACACCTAAGAAATTAACACTAACAGAATCATCAGCTGACAAAATCAGAGTAAATCAACAGGTAAAGATGGTCATGTAAAACCAGCAAATAAAAAAAATTGAATTAACAAAACAGTCATATCATCCACTAAATGAAAACGAGAAGATTCAGAAAATCTATAAATGGAAACTCTGCAGCCATCTCAATAGCAGTTTCCCGCCATATGGTCTCTCACACGTTGTATTATAAAGAGAAGTATGAATGGCTTATTGCTGCAAATGGGAAGTTAGGTAGTGAAACACGTAAAGAAGTAAAAAGAATTAAATTTGGCTGCATCTAGAGGTGTCAAAGTAGCTATACAATGGGAAAATTATCTAATATCAAATGCCTCCCCACATTTCTTGCTTGTAGGAGTGTTTGGGGAACTTCCTCTAACAGAAAGAAAATTTAGACTTAATCTAAGTTTAGTGTAGTGTAGTGCAGTGTAGTGAAGTGATCGGTGCTGTGAAATCTCTAAAAATATACTACAGTGAAATATATTTCCAAATTTTTTTTCAGGCAAAACAATATAATTCTTTTTAAAAATTCATCTTCTAATAATATGATTCCACACTTATTTATTTATATTGAATATAATTATACATTCAATTATAGGCTAAATATGGTCCTTACGACCTGACTATTAATTATTGTTTAAGTTCTATGTATCTGCCACCGGGCATCTGCCCATTTGTAGATTTAATAAATACACATACAAATTTGAATGTGTCATGGAAGATGATAATGGCTTCAGAGCTAAGGAGAAAGAAAAATGTTTTGCCTCTGTTTCTAATAATCCATAAAGAAGGTGTTTCATTAAAAACTGCTATTAAATATTTATAAATACAGTTAGCCAGTTCTACAGATAAACTGAACAAGTTAAATGCACATTGTTTCTCCTCCCAATCCATATACTTCCACAAAACACAAAATGAATCAGGCTGAATGAAAACAAGTCATTATAAATAAAGTTCAAATTTAAAAAGTCTGAGATCTCAAATACCCAGAAGGAAGTCACCAAGTGTGTCAGTGTTGCTTTGGGCAATTAGAGTATAAATTGTTTCCCTTCATCCAGATTCATTTTGTGTTGTACCTGAGAAGGTCTACCAATTGGTATAAAAACATTGTGCATTTAACTTCTCTTGTTCACATTGTTTGTAAAAATGGCCAACTGTATCTAAAAAATTTTATAAACATTTATTTAATAGTACAACAACATTTCTGTTTATTTGTTCCCATATTTAATGTCATGTGTGACATTATGTCACCTTTCCATTTTAATGTTGTCTTTACCTCTTTTAACAATTTTGAATTTTCCTTTCCACTGTCATAAAATGTTTTAGTTTCATTAATCTTCAATCCCAATTCAGATTCATACTTTTCTATTCCTAAGAAGGTTTCCTTCACATCATCCATTTGCCTTCCTGATATCACAATATCGTCTGCAAACGCCAAGACTTGGTATATTCTATATAACAATGTTCCTCGCAGATTGGCTTTTCATATTACCATCTTCAGTGCTATGTTAAACAATTGTCTCTGAGATATTCATACCTATTTTAACCTTAGCCTGCACATTTTCATTTGCTATTTTACTTAGCTCTACTAACTTTTTGGGTATTCCTATTTGATGCATATCATCTCATAGTCTTTCCTTCCAAATACAATCATAGGCTGCTGTGAAATCAATGAATAGTCTTAAGGCAGGTACATAATATTTTGGAAAAGGTCTTTATAACCTGTACACAGCAATGTGATTGCTCTGTAATTTTTACATTCACACACATCTCTTTTCTTATGTATCGGATTGATAATTCCACATTTCCAGTCTTCAGGGATCTTGTCAGTCTTCCATATTCTAGTTATTAATTTATACATAGCTTTTGCAATGGATTCTCCTCCACATTTGAATGCTTCACTTTGTATTCTATCATGACCTGGGGCCTTGTTATTATTGAGTTCCCAAATAGCTTGTTTAATCTCTTCTAAAGGCGGGTACTCTATGTTTAATTCCAGAGTTTGGAATTCTTCCCTTCCTTCATTGAGTTCTGTTTCTATTTCTCTTTCTCTCTCTTCTTCTTCCTCAAGAAATGCTCTGTGAAGTGTCCTGGCCATCTATGCATTATATCTACTTTACTACTCAGAACTTTACCGTCACAATCTTTCAGAATAGCCATTCTTGGTTTAAAACCATTTTTGATGTTTTTAAACTCTCTGTAAAATTCTCTGGCTTCTCCATTCTTAAAATCTTCTCTAATATTCCTCAATTTACTTCCCAACATTTCTCTCTTTTTCTTTCTAAATATCTTTTTTACAGCTGCTTCTCTTTTCTTCATAGTCTTGCTCATTTTGCCTTGTGAATATGTTGATCATTTTTTCACATGCTTTATTCCTTTTCTTTACAGCACCTTCACACTCGTCAAACTCATTCATTCCTTGTGGTTTCCCCTCCTGCCGTATTATCTTCTCAGATACTCTAACAATGCTTTCCCTTATTCCTTCCAAAATTCATCCACATTTTCCCTCTCGTCCATATTCCGTTCTTAAAGTTGTTTCTCTAGCTCATCACAGTACTCCTTCCTAGATTCTTCATTATCCAATTTTGAAATATTCAATTTCCCCATCTAACTTCTTTTATCCTTTGGTGCTTTCATAATACATGGTTTAAACTTTGGTGTCACCAAAAAATGATCAATCTCAATTTTTAATCCTTTCATGCTCCTAACACCTTGTACATTCTTACAATGTCTTCTATTCTCTAATATGTGGTCAATCTGTTGGAGGGTTTGGCCATTTGGGGATCTCCATGTCTCCTTACATATTTACTAAAATGCAGATACCATGTATCCGATACTGCCATGTTCTTTCCAATTGCTAGACTTATCATTACTTTTCCATTATTGTTTGTTTCACTATGTATGGTATACCTTCCATATACTGGCCACTTAAAGTTTTCTAATCCTACTTGGGCATTAAAATCCCCAAGTATTACTTTCATATCATATTGTGGTACAGTATCCAGCAACCTTTCAAGTTCAGTAGAAAATTTTTCTTTTATACTTTCTTCATTTTCTACCATTGGTGCATGAATTGATATGACTGTCATATTATAAAGTTTCATTTTAATTCTGATTAGACATATCCTCTTGTTGACAGGTTTAAAATCTGTTAGGCTATGCTGTACATGGTCACTAATGTAAAAATTGTACCAAAATTCATGCATTCCTTTTTCTTCTCCTACTATATACCAACATATATCTTCATTTTGATTGGACTCCATTTCCCAACCACCTCATTTCCTGCAGTACACATGTATCCATTCTAGTTCCTTTAGAATCCCCACCCTATACAATGTTCTAACATTCCAATCTTTAGTACCTTATTCAATTTCTTCGTCATAATTTGGGTTCCAGTTCCGAAGCTGAAGTGTTTGAGGTTTCCTAACAATATGTTCTTCCGAGAGTAGGTTGTCAACCTAAACCCAACCCCCAACTGGAGAACCAGAGGACTACTCTTCATCTGTCCCCTACCCTTTGACCTGTCAGGCTTGGGTGGCCCTACAAGGAGCTTAAGCTCCTGCCAGCGTGGCTCTCGGGGTCATTGGGGAGCGCAAACCTCCCCGCCACAGTAAGCCGGTAGTCCCTGGAAAGAAAAGGGCCTATTATAATAAAAAACAATCGAACAACCAAATTTACAACCTCATTACAGATGTAATTAACTATAGATAGCTATTTTTTTTACTGTGGGATGCTAATAACTAACAATGTTGAAGTGTATATATTTTTTAAGTTTTTTTAGCTTGATCATTTTTATCTTTCTTCTTTTTAAACTGACTGTTTTTTTTAGATATTTTGTTTATATATTTTAAAGACAAATAATTATTATTTAAAATATCTCAAAAATGTTAATATTTTCATTGTGGTACTTGTAATTTGATAATAATAATGCTTTATCAACATATTATGGTTCATTCTGGCTTTCTGATGTGTTAGATGATATTGATAAAAAAAGTAATACATCCAGAATATGTTAGTTTCAGGAGCCAATAAGTTTCAACAATACTATAGCTGTTAATTACCAAACATTCAAAACTATTTCTGTTAATGTTTTTCAAGTCTTGGGTGATCTGAAGTGTAGGATGATAACTTAAATTTTTTTGTGAGATATCATTCTTAGTTCAAATACAAAATATATCACCTACACAACTCTCATATTTTATAGGTTTGCTTTTTAATTTATTGAAATATTAAAATTCAAGAATTAATAAAAATATCAGAATTAATGAAGATTTCATTGGAGATCATTATATTTTTTGAAATATTTATTATCAATTTGAAAGAAATTTATAAATAAAAATTGTGTTTATTGCACTTTCATTCCATTAAATTTAGCAAATATTAGGACCAAAAAATTGTGTGTTTTTTTATGGTTAGGCATTGCAGGATATTATGTGATGTTCTTGTGAGGTTTCAAAGTCTGATTATTTCTCTACTGCTTGATGTTATGAATTTTTTTTCCAACTAAACATACTTCTAACTATATGTGGCTGCTCTGCTATTATATGAAACTCCCTACACGTCTGTGGACACATTAACAGCACAAACCTTTGCTAAATCTAATATTCAAACAAAAAATATATAATATATCACATGCTAGAATGCCAAAATCTCACTTGCTCCCTTTCAACCATCTCAAAGTTCTCTTTACTGTTATGCTGCAACACATCATTTCAGATGCCAGTCAGTCCTAATTGTCATATTTTGCTGCTCCAGGATTCACACTACCTAATCCAAGACTTTGTTTGATGAACTTACCAAGAGAACCATTAATTTGTGTATATAGTATCTTAAATTCATAAATGTTTTGAATTGTAAAATTTGATACTCTTCTATGCTTTGACTTTACTTAGAGTTCAATTCCTTGATTTTTCCAAAACATTCATGAGAGTAAACACCCAAATATTACAATAAATAAATAACTTGGTTTGTTTATGCTACCTTTGATTGGTGCTGGTATATTAGGTCTTCAATTTTCAGACATTGTCAATACTCATGGACTAGAATTGAAAATAAAAGTAATCATAAAACCATGTTGATAACAATGTCTGGGAAAGTCCAGGGACCAGTGAGTAGAGAAGAAATATGACTTCTAAACAGATTTTTGAGGAAGAAGCATTACTTCTAAATCTGAGTCAGGTTAGAATGACACATTCCTTGCTTCCACATTAACATCGTCAATCCACCTAGACCTGAGATTTCCTATTCAATTTACCCTGTTTTTACTGTTAAAATAATTTGGAGGCCACTGGATCCAGGATAAATTTGATCCTTCTTTAATTGGTAAATTCCATGTACTAATATTAACTATTGTTGATTACCAGCCATGATAAAACTATTGTGGAGTAATGCTATAACTAAGAGTTAATGTGCATTTTTTTTTTAAGTAGCACCAATATCTAAGGTTATTAGCGACTATTTTAGCATTTTAAAGATATTATCTTCCCTGTAAGGGTTACTCAATTTGGGAACACAAAGATTGACACAAACACCCAAGCCCTTGCCAGGAATCAAACCAAGAACACCTTAGTACAAGACAGTGGCGCTAGCCACCAGACCACAGGAAGTCAGTGTGCAATTCTGACACAATTGGGATACTCTTTTATTTATTTATTTTATTACCAAGAAGTCTGGAATTAATACATGTTAATTTATTTTAAACATTTTTATTATTAATATCAAATGCTATATTTAAGAACAGTTTCAATTATTTTTATGTAAAGAGGCAGCTTTCATTTTCATTATGAAGTAAGTGACTTTAAGAATAAAATGGAAAGGCAAATCAAGTATGATATTAACTTTAATGAACGGATATGAAAGAATGTATCACAGCAACAGTAAAAGCATTTATCCAAATACAACCAAAATTATCCAGGAGAAAACCTTAACAAACGGCAATACCAAGAAGGACTTTTCTAACTAACAGGCTACATGAGGGTAAACCTGAAACAGGATGCTTTAATAGCATAGGAAGGGAATTGAAAAGGTGATCAAGGTGCCTTAATATCTGAGAACCTTAAAAAAAACAGATCCATGGAAGTAAACCCCGTCATCACTCTGGGGAGAAAAAACCAACAAGAAAGACTGAATTTTCTAGTTATTGACTGATAGTGTTTAAGCAAGAGTGATGATTTATAGGTTGGTGTAATGTGTTATGGACAATCGATTATTAAAATTATGAGTATTTCTGATTTTTACCCGCCAATTATTGTATTGAATCTCTACAAGTTTGTCACCTGAAGTTGTATTATATTGTATATGTTGTATTTCAAAACTTTATTTATTATTAATCAAATTCCAAAAATGGCCTAAATTCAAAAACAGGAGAAATTTTCAATTTTAAAATGTTTTGTCCCCAACTTTTGGGATCTCTTCAGTTTATTTATTAAAATTTCATGTTGCTACAGCAACATCCGGGGCTGAAAAATTAAAAACATTTTAAAATTTAAAAATTCTCTTATTTATGACCTTTGCCCATTCTTTGTATTTTATTTATGATTAATTTAATTATTTCATTTATTTATTTTTCGTTTTGTAAAGTGGCATTAATGTTCACATGACAATAAAATATATTTAATGGGGCTATACAGATGGCTACTTTTACAATTCAAATAGACTGAACGCTATCAGACAGACAAGGAACACACAATGATAATATGAGGCCTTACCAAACTTCTTCATTATATTATGCAAAGCATCACATGTTACAGATAATTTTCATTGTTCATAACAATACACTAAAATGTCACACTCGGAGTGCTATAACTCTAAAAAACCAAATATGCTTCCTTGATATAAACATTAAATATTTGAATTACAAAAAGGCTGCAAATGCTTTCTATGGTTTTCTGACATTTCCTCTCTTTACATATCAGTTGAATACACCATGAAAGATTGTTTTGTCCCTCTAAATCATTGTATCCGTGGCAGGAGCATACTTCATTCATTGCAATTATAAATTTGTGTATTATTAAAATTAATTTTATCACTGTACAATCCTTGCAATATAAACTATACAAGTGATCCTTGTTAAACTGTGTTATGTGAATATGGTATTTAATTTAATAGTATGTCAATTTAACTGTGGAGAAGTGTTTCATCAGACATCATCTGCTCTGACACTACTAAAATTTTCTATATAATTCTAATATAATTTACTAATTACTAAGTGCTTAAAATTTTGACATTTGTATTTACTGGTCTCTTTTGTACTCACAAATGGACAATATACTTGGCTAAAAATCTTGATGGGTAATTGAAATGAGTATGTTTTTCTCAACGAAGAGATGTAATCAACTTTTTATGAGTAACTAATGTGGATTATTGGTTGTCATTTTGGAAGGCACGTCTGTTATTGGGTCTTGTTGGTAGAAGATCTGGAGCAGCAGGCGTGGACTCTTCCTCGTCTGGCTCATCGGGCTGCTGAGGCAAGTCTTGGGCCTCGCACTTGAGGTCATACCACCAGTCACACACGTGGGCTCGCTGGTTGAAAATTGTACCATTGGGACACAGCTCTGAGCTTATCACACGTCCTTTCTCGCACACGTGGTACACCTGCAATGCCCATAATCTTTTAATTATTTTGCATGCCAATGACTTAATTATGGTCATTTTTCTGTATTGGTAAAATCAGCCTGATGGATACAGATGATCAAGGTTCACAGTTCCAGAATTTGTTTAAATAGGGAATGAATCAAGCAATGACGCAAGGAACATAGCTTCATGGATGTGTGAAATGTATTAACAAGCAGGAATTTTGCTCATGATGAACAATGGCTGAGTCATTAAATGACCTGATTTTGACCAATTTATTTAAGTGAAACACAAACTATACACATTTTTATTAATATTTAAACATTTGAATATATGTCTTAAAAGTTATAGAGGTAAGCAAAACCGCCCTGCAAACACACTTCAATTTTGTGATAATTCCCTAGCACACCACTCGAAAAAAAGCCATTTGCTATTCTCTTTCAAACTGACCATTGCACAGTGGTCCAAAACCACAAAAATTTGTGACAAAAGTCAACAAATTAATCGAAAGTATGAAACTGTGTATACTTATGTTTTTGAAGCCATTGATTTTAAATATGATATTTAAAAAAAATGACCGACATAAAAAATAGGGGGTTGTTGGTTTGCTCAGCTTAAAATCGATTTTTAATTTAAAAGCAAAAGTAGATCAGGGAAAGGTGTTTCCATAGCAAAGAAATTTGACATTACACTTAATTTAAATATATATATATAAATTAAAACAGATTATAAAAATATCTTTGTCATCTTCAGTGAGTCCAAGACAGTCTTTGCAGCGTCGAAAGTCCTTGATTTCTTCCTTTAAACAAACTCTGTACCAACTTTCAGCTTCTATTGGTGCCTGAATACTTTTCCTGCTGGGTCACCGTTGTTTGATCTTTGAATTGTTGGTAAACGATTGATTCATGGCTGGTCTGTTTTGCGGTTTCTATTGACTAATTTTGTTGGGATAGAAAAGGAAATTGATAAAGTCATCAGAGTGGCCATATCAGGAGCATGCCTGTATTCACGAAAATCGTTTCCTTCAGACCAACTGGAAAACAATACGCTATCAGCGACAACACCAATCGAAAGAGTATTAGAAAATGAATAGAATGCAGTGGACTTCATAAAACAAGGATTTGAAAAACATATATAGAACAAAAGACAAAACGTGAACATAATAAGATGTTCCACGAACACACAAAACGGGTAATTGCAGCCATACAACCTGGTTGTATGAGAAACAATATTGGTACACATTGGGCAACCGATTACTGCATTTTGATTCGAGTTATTATAAAATATTAGAAAGTGAATGTTTTAATTGTGTCGTATGAGACATTCCCAAGCTCGGAACGTGACAGCAAGCAGCTCTTAACGTTTCACCGCAACAATGGATGATGACTCGACATTCCACCATCTGTTCCCTTGATGGCAGTTAACGTGTTTGGGATAAACCATTACCTTTCTCCAGGGTACTTGTTAAGAGAGAGATGGAGAGCAGTAGTTATTGAGGATGTAGTGCTCGCGATAGCCACGTGTTGGTCAGCAAATATTTGGACACAGGAAAGACCTTGAACATTTCTTTTTCCTAAGGAAGTGGAGTCTACCTTCTCTAAACTTATGCACACTAAAAGCAAATTAATAATTATTTCTTAGATGTCCTTGCATCAGAATACTATATCTTCAAAATATTGAAGTCTTTGCTTTTCCACAATTTGTCATGGATGACTTCATGGTTTAGTTTTCCAACTTCTGCATTAAGCAATTATTTTACATGGTCCTTATTAGCCTTTGTCACTCACTTTAATTTGAAAATAGGATATGATACTCATGACCAAAAATATAAAATATTTTATAAGATTCTTTTTGATTGTGTCTGTTAATAGATCACAATATATTGGGTTATCAATTTACAATGAACTCAGAACTTTTTGCATTCTGATTAATTCATGGGTATTTCCATGCCAAGTCTCCCGTGCGACCATTTCCGATTTTGGTGAAATTTTTACAGCTTCTATTATGAAGTTCGAGATTAGCATTTCTGGCTGAGATATGTAGAAGTATGTCGCTCGTCAGAGTCGACGTCGTCCCAAAAATGCCACATTTCAGCAGTTTGGTCATTCCTAAAATAAAAGGCGTTCCCCACTCGACCACCTCAGATTTTGTCCAAGCTTTACGCACACAAGCACATTCGTGTGTTAGGCTACTGTGCAAAATTTTGGCTCAAGTAGTACTCCAAAGCTAGAGCCATCTTTGTGGACCGATGCTCTGTCGCGAAGCGCAAGGTCCAAACGATTTGGCTAAGTTTGTTATGTTCAGGAGTTTCAAACAGGATAATCCAGACAAGCGTTTGGTACTTAATACAGCTGAAGCCTCCAAATTGTTTAGAAATCGTTATCCCTATGTCAGTGATGGGCAAACTACGGCCCGCGAGCCAAACGAGGTTCACTGAAATGTTATATCCGGCCCGCATAGTATCCTTTATAATTTAAATTGTCTCCCAACCGTGGAGCTTTACATTAATGCTATAATAATGAATAGTAATTAGTCAAACTTACCCATTCACCCCACTATTTCTTTATAATCGGCGTCGTAATTAGTAAAATTAACCTCCCATCCCCACTCTTATTCTTTGAAGTATATTGCCTGCAAAGCAGTAAATGCTCTGACATGTAAACACGTAGACATGCGAAGTAAAATATGACTTTGGTGCGTATGTACTTTATTTATTCCAGCGAGATTCATTGAAAATGCGAAAAAATATTAAGCGATTTTTTTTTCATTAACTTTGGAGGGCCTTGCAGGCCAGAGATGATATTTTTGTGAGGTTTCTTTATCATTTCCGTAATCTACGCATAAAGTTTATCTTAGAAACGAGTTTTCAGGCTTTACTCTCTAATAACTACCGCAGTATTAAAATTGAAATATCTCCGTTTTTGAACGACGTCGACTCTGGCTTCTACGAAAAAGCCCGTCGCTTAGCCAGAAATGCATATTTCGGTTTGAAACGTTTCAGATGTTCATAACTGTTAAAATTTCATCAAAATGGGAAATTGTCACGAGGGGATTCCTAGGCCATTAGACGTGAAATGACCCTAAGGCGTAAATACTTACAGCGATGATAAGTAGATATTAAAACCTTAAAAATGTGGATCATATCTTTTGCGAAAAATTAAGAATTTGTTTTGTACTTTTTCCAATGAATATGAAGCAAACGGATAAACGTGGACAAGAACCTATGTTTGTTACCTGGCAAGCCGTCTCGACGTCTGCGAAGTATCCGGAGGGCGCGGAGCAACGGAACGAGGTCTTGGGAACTTCTGCCAGCGTGGGGTATTCGTCCTCCGCCCCCGCCCCCGCCCCCAGGACCAGCAGCACCACCAACACCCACGCCTGCATGCTGCGCGATGCTCCCGGGTCAGGGTGCGCTGCGCGTTATAAAGTCCTCAGCTTCCTCGTTGGGAAACTGCTCCGAGCATACGTGACTCTGGCGCACGACCCTTCCTGATACCACGAAATGCACGATGTTTCTCTTGTTCCAAAACGACTTCTAATTATTGCAAATCGACTCCCGGATGTTATGTTTGCAACCGAGAAAGACTCCAACTTTCGTACCGGGGATACGATTTTAAACAACTGACACCTGACTGTGGCGTCAGGAATGAATTGAAATTAAGCCACTCCCTCAACCAATTTTCTATGTCAAAATTTTGGAATTAACATCTGTTGAATTTTTATTATAATAATTCTTTAATCTTGGTTAAGAATCTCCTTCAACTTAAAATCTTGTCTTTCAACCAGCTTTTCTTCGTTCCCCTCTCTGCTCTCATCTTGCTATAAGAACTGTGACAACTTTCTTAAACCATAAAATACTCCAAATTACTGTTATCTCAAGCATCAATATGGTTTAATGCAAAGGGATTTTTGTTAAATGAAAACAAGACAATCATTTGTGTGATGATTCTGCAGTGTAAGTTCTTAGGTGGATACATCGATCATAATTAACTTATGACAACACTTAAATTATATTAGTTGTAAATTAGCTAGAGTAATAACTTATATATAGAACAGGTGATGAAGAAAGTAAAAACGGAATATGGAAAAGGAATCATACTGCAAGGAGACGAAATAAAAACCCTACGCTTTTCCGATCATATTGAAGTATTAAGGGAATCAGAAGAAGACTTGGAAACCATATTAAATGGCATGAACGTGGTCTTTGAGAAAGAGTTCAATATGAGGATGAATAGAGCGAAAACCATGGTAATGGAGTGTAGTGTGGGAAAAAGTGGAATAACAAAGGGTGTATAGGAAGGGATATTTTGACGGAAGTTAAGGAATTCTGCTACTTGGGAAGCATAATAACTAGGGATGGTAGAAGTATAGAAGACATAAAGGGTAGGATAGCACAGGCAAGGAAGCCTTAACGAAAAAAAGGAATTTTCTTAGGGGTAATAGAAGTGTGAATATTAGGAAATTGTTGATAAAAACGTTTGTATGGAGCGTGGCGTTAAATGGGTGCGAAACGTGGATGATAGGAGTTGCAGAAAGGAAAATAATTGAAGCCTTTGGAATGTGGTGCTATAGGCTCTTTAGTTTTAATGTGAACAGTCAAGCGTTTCAATTCAGGCTCAGGTCCTTGAATAACAATCAAAATAATAATAATAACAATGATAACTCGGAACAATACTTTAACCCTTAATATTAAACCAACAAACAAAAGGGTAGAAAAAAACTGACCAAGCTATGAATATGTTTTATAAAGCAGCATATTCAAAGCTGTTGCAGAATAAATAATTGTGTTTGTTAGGGGAACGATCAAGGAACTCCAGTACTGAGTAAAACACCAAGGCCTTGCAATTGAATATTCTTAAACTGATAGCATATTTCAAATGGGAGCCAATATGACATTTAAGCTGTTCCTCGAATCGATTTCTTGCGGAATTGTCACATTATTGTTATTAGGGTTTTTGATGGTGATGCGAGACGACGTGGCAGCGTTTGTCTATTTCTCTGTTCTCATTCTGTGAACATCAGAACGGCTGCAGGAGGACTGTTACATATGAAGAAATGAGTATTACGACGCACATTATTAAATATGTTTTTATTATTATCCTGACTTCATTTATCTCAGTTCGTGGTGGTAATTGCAAATACTGAACGTGAATCATTGAAATGGACAAAATGAAACGATCTTATGAGAAGGCAAGCACAAATGGATGAGTATCACGGCTCCACCTCGCGTTCGCGTTTGGTTCCTAACGATGTATAGACATGCAGGAAAGCGTGAAGTATCGATTTGTCGTGGACTGTGATGTCACCTTGCAAACGGGATATTGTATTCTCCGACAGTCTGTTCTCGACAAAAGGCGAATACTTGAAGCTGCACACAATACAAACATGCCCTGGAATCATGATTTATAATTACACAGCCGTCGAGTCACAAATTGTTATAGTCTTACTATAACAGCACAGATTGCGAGTCTCGCTGATCGTGGACGGAAATCCTTTTCTAAACGTTTATTTCTAATATTCCCAAAGTCAGTTCATTGTCCCCGCACACTCCGAGACCTTCGAAAATTCCTAACTCAAGGCCTCACGGACTGAAAATAATTCCTTCCCTTTCTCCAGCTTGTTGGCAATGCCGACATTGTCCTTCGACTGAGAAGGTCCACGTCAGTAAGGCCCTCTGGCAATCTGGCAGCTTTTTAATCTACGTTATTAAATACTTCAGTTGTTTTTGAGTGGGTTCTAGAGCGCCAAAAGTTTTCACTCAGTTTTAAAACGCATTTCTGTGAGATTGCATGCATTTGAACTTTGTTTTCAAGACGCAATTTTTGTGTTCATTAAAGAATAACTAGTAGGCTTTCTCACGTGTATTTAGGAAAAATTTTATTTAAAAATTCATACTTGATAAAATTAGACGTTTCGTCAAGTATTGAGGAGAGAAAGTAATGTAGGGTCGCTGAGGGGCGGGGTTTCTGACGTATCAAGCAAAAAAGAAATTGATGGTTCACATGTCCGGTTGTGGAAATTTAAAGAATTGCGGAAGTGTCAAAAGGACGTTAGTGTGCCATTTTATTATACAGTAGTCGTTCCGGGAGAGCGCAACATTTAACGCAATATGTAGAGAAGTATTTTATTAAAGGAATCTGAACATTTAAATGACTGTCATTTACTTTATAATCTAATCAGGTTCCCATATGCTTGAAATCTGTCTCAGTTTATTGAATACTAATAATGTTTTATTTAAATATTTTATATTAAAATATACTACAATATTCAATTGTTTTTCGGAATTAGGTCATATTCATCTATATAAATAATAATAATTAACAACGGATTTCACTGTTTCAAAATGACCCCTTTTTCATAGTTATGCCGTAAGCTACTTGAATAATATTGTAAATTTTTTTAAATTGTAAAAGATTAGTAATGTTTTTAATAATATTATATATATATATAATGTAATGAAGTACCCTTATGTTTGAAATCAATTGTAGCAGATCCGTCGTCCCTCCGTATTCGAGGATTTCTAAATTCTTTTAGGGCGCCAGGTATTTTTCATAAAAAACACCAAAAATTGATTTTAGTGGTTTTAATTTCAATTAGAGCATGAAAATAAATTATATCTGCAGGGCGTGGTCATTCTCTCGTCGTCCCACCGACACAACCTGCTGCTTCCATCACCCCATGACGACTCCACGTCTCGCCAGACCACATTGTTGACCCGGTTTGCGTCAGTTCCTCAACAATTGCAACTCGCCAGCTGGCCTGCATTGTTCATCGTAACTTTTCATGTTACTATATATATATATATATATATACGGAGAGAGAGAAGTTTGTGGAGCTGTTTGGAGAAATGAAATTGTTGATTTGTAAATTTTTAACAGTAACTCATAAATTTCCTATGTGAACTGAGAGAGTTAAAGTATATTTTAATAAAATAACAGTATAGGCGAGTTTAAAAATTGTTTAAGTAAATTTGTATTTTGTAGTTAAATGTTTTAATTATTTTATGTTTTAAGCAAAGAAAAAGACTTAAATTATTAAAACTAATCCCTCGCAGAATAAATCTTTAAAGATGGTCAATTTTATAAATTTCTTGAACAAAAGGAATTGACAAAAGTCAGAAAAGGAATAATTTAATTTGAAAATGTGCCGATTCCAACTTTCGGGTCCTCCTCAGTTCTTTCTACAAAAAAATTGTTTGTAATACAATAGTTAAATGTAAATAATTAAATAAACATGAAAAATTAAGAAAAGATGATAGAAAAATTTTAATTATTTCCGTTTGACTGGATACTTTTGACAAGGTTTTGATGTTTGTCGTATAACGTACTTCCTGATGATTTAGATCTCCAGGGAGCCGTTGACAAGAAATAAAGGGATCCTTTGCAGCTGTCGGAGTTGTAAAATTTGGCTGGGTTGGAACGTGAGTATGTGAAGATAATCTCGGGGGGTTGTAAAAGTGCGAGAAAGGACAGGAAAATTCGGTAATGTGGGGTTAGGTACACCTGAGCTAATCGTTGAAGAATCTGATGGTTGTAGTCTTTATGAGTCAAGACACAGATGTATATTAATTGTCAATATTATACACTGTAAGCATCAGGAAAGTAAGGGATGACTGTTATGGGTAAAATAAAACAGGGAATATGACGAATAACCTGCGGCAAGACTAAACGTCATTCTCTCCAAACTCGTGGTGTGGGAAGAGATTTTAAAGACATTTATGCAGGCGTAAGTAAGACAGCTGACATGACGGTCTCTCCGTCAGCATTAAGTTGTTTTGCAGCTTGTGTGCTATTGTGTTAAAATCGCACTAACCCATCAAGCCAATGATCTAAGGTTCAGTTATAGCGAAAAAAAGAATTCTTTACAGTGGGACCTGATGCGCCATGTTACCTCAAGCCTGCCTTACTGTCACAAGCAACCATTTGGTAGCCAGTGTGCTCTCATATTATTACTGTCGTAATATTGGCTTTACTTATAATTCTGGTATAAGTCACTAGCGACTTTGTAGCATTTGGAGACATTATTTCTTGTAGGGGTTTCTCAGTGAGGGAACTCAAACACAACATCCAAGACCTTGCGAAGAATCAAACCCGGGACCTCTGATTTAGTAAAACTATCAATATTCGAGTACGGTTTTAATCATTAAACACACTTTTTAATCAGAATATTATTTCTAGTCGTTGATATCGTAATCGCCTGAATTTTCTTCAATTTTTCATTTTCAACGATAACAGCTTACTCAGCCACAAAATAAAATTTGTTGGATACTTTTAATTTGCTCAACTATTTAGTTATCAATGCGCGGTTTAGAGAAATGCCAATGTATTGTATGCGAGTGTGCAGTCGGTAGAAGTTCATTACTGCGCTATCACGAGCGAGCGAATTCTCACTCTGAATCTTTTCACTCGACTGAATTGAATTGAATCATCTGAGCCAAATAGCGAAGATCTTGAGCAGTTAGTCGATATTGCGCGCTCATCCCCCGAAGCTCTTTGAATCAGCTCTCGAGCGGATCGCCCATCGCAGTCCAAAATACCACTGCGTCATATTCACGTTATTTCCATCAATTATTAAAACCTTAGTTCTCTCTCTACCAATCTTAGTTATTCTAATGTGGTGAGATTGTATTAATATATATGTATATATATGTATGTATGTAATCTCTTGGAATATTGAATTTAATTACAAAATATAAAACTTTTTGGGCAGGGCGTGTTACAGAAAACAAAAAAAGTGCAGATGAATTCTTTTAAGAGGTAATAATAATAAAGGTTAATTGCGCTAGATATTCTGTCTCTATTCACCCAGATGATGGCAGCTTCTCTCGTGGGTGCGACTTTTAGTAGCTGCTTCTTACAAACTACGCTTTCCTTCAGTGTTCTTCTTCTCTGCTTCATGCCCCAGGCTAATCTATTTTTTATATAAATGAGGTACTGAAGCATTATCGCTGGAAAAAATTAGGTAAATGTTTTATAAAGCTGATTTATAAATTCTCACAGCTCCGTATCCCTGAACTGGATGTTTGTGCTCGTGTTGGTCTCGAAAACTGGAGTTAAGACTCAGGTTACGTTGACTTTGTGCCACTCCAAAAATCCGGAACGTGTCAACCAAGATGGTTGGCCCTAAACACGGCATACTCGCAATGAAGTGGCTGGAAAGGGAAAAGTAGAAACTTGTTATTATCGTTACACAGGAGAATGTTGAATATTCAGCTAACGGACTTGATTCCAAGAGAGGTTCTGGATATAATTGTAGAGAGCGTGTCGGAAGTCAAAGAAGACACTATTTAGTGTGTCACATATGGCAGCAATCAGGACGTAACGTCGCGGGAATAAATGCGACAGAAAGCTTTTAGAACATATAAATCACCGTCATATAGTTGATAACAGCCGAAAACCTGAAAGATCAGTGTTTCTTATACAAAACGTGTGTGAAAGTAGCTTAACAATTTCTTTAAATAAAAATGCCACTTAGTACAGACTCGTAATTATTACTATTATCATTATTTGAACTTTTTACCCTTTCAAGCTCTGAAGAACTCTTTGAAAGCGAGCGCTGTATAATCATTGCCAAAATGTAAAAGAGGAAATTCATCTTATATACGTATTGATCCTTTACGGAAGCAAAAATTCAAGGACGAGAAAAGTGTCATACATATTAACTGGATTTGTTCTTATACCTAATTATGAGATATAGAAGGAGTAAGACAAGGATGCTGTCTGTCGCCCATGCATTATATATAGAACAGCCGATGAAGAAAGTTAAAACGGAATATGGAAAAGAAATTATACTGCAAGGAGAAGAAATAAAAACCCTACGCTTTGTCGATGATATTGTAGTATTAAGGGAATCAGAAGAAGACTTGGCAACCATAATAAATGGCATGAACGTGGTCTTGGAGAAAAAGTTCAGTATGAGGATTAATACAGGGAAACCAAGTTAATGGAGTGTAGTTTGGGAAACAGTGGAATAACAAATGGTGTTAGATTGGGAAGGGATGATTTGAAGGAAGTTAATGAATTCTGCTATTTGGGAAGCGTAATAACTAGGGATGGTAGAAGTATAGTAGACATATAGAGTAGGATAGCACAGTCAAGGAAGGCTTTCGCAAAGAAGGACTTTACTTACGGGTATTACAAGTGTGAATATTAAGAAATCCTTGCTAAAAATGTTTTTATAGAGTCTGGCGTTATATGGGTGCGAAACGTGGATGGTAAGAGTTGCAGAAAGGGAAAGAATAGAAGCTTTTGAAATGTGGTGCTATTGGAGAATGAGATGGGTGGATAGAATCACTAACGAGGGTCTAATGAGGGTCTTATAAAATTATAAAAGTGTGTGGCGTAAGAACAGAAGAGGGAGATCAAAGATGGAATACGCTAAGCAGATTAGGGAGGCTGTTGTATGTGTTAGTTATGCGGAAATGAAAAGGCTTGCCCAAGATAGATTAGCCATGAGGGTTGCATCTGACCAGTCTTAGAACTGAATACCACAACAACAACACTTCTAATTATTAACTTATTTCATATATGAATCATTTCTATTAAGATAACTTAAAAATCCTATATTTTTCCTCTATCAAATGATTAAAATTACATTTTAGTGTTAAGTTCAACCGATTTTTCGTCAACAAATTTCGGACTTCCAAGTTAAATTTTGAAGAAACAAAGGATGAGAAATGTATAAAAATCAAAACTTGACTGATTTTTGGTTTTAAACTTCTCTTGTAGGCAGAATGAGGGTATTTCTATGCTCCTGATGAATATTGAGTTTGAGCTGAGCAAGGTACAGCAACATCTTCACCAAAGTGAACTTAAATTTCTCAAAATCTAAATACTGCAAATGATAACATTTTTTAACAACAGATATATACAGATATATTTCAATTCAACAATTTATATTCCAGACATCAACAACTAGAGCCCCGACCATCAGCATCATTATTACTGAGACCAATAATAAGATATTTAATAAAAATGTTTTCAAAATATTAAAAAAAATACAATTTGAACAAAATTGGGCATTTTGTGAATGTTTCTGACAGATTCAAAATATGAAAATTTTGGATGAATAAATTAATTATTTCTCAAGAATGATGAACGAAATGCTACATGTTTAACCCTAATTACACAAATAGTTTACATAAAATTTACGATACACTCTTGCTACAGTAATTTAATTTTTTTAATATTTCATTTGCCATTATTAAAATTTAAATGCTTATTTACTTACACATAGCATTTCGGCCTTAGCCGTTGCTAGTTTTTAAAATTTACAAAAATTGATAGAAAATTATGGCCATGGGTATCTAAGTCTATCCATTTAAAATCCGTTCATTTATTTAATTTTTTTAATTGAAAGCTATACTTTTTATATTTTAATGAAATATTCTGTATTCAGAATTATAATTGTTCTTCAAAATTTTGTCTATTTACCTGATAATGTCCACAAGTATGGACGAAACGTTGAATATGTGTTAAAATATATCAATATTGTTTGCTGACAAATTGCATGGAGGCGGGAGCTGTGTTCCTCTCCCGTGGCTGTTCAGAATCTTCTTAATTGCATTGTAGAAGTTGGTGTCTTGGAAGAAATCTCCTCACACCTTGCATTGTGTTATTCTCAATTTGAATGTATGTTTTTTTATTCTCATTGTAAATATTTTTTTGTAGTTGCCAAGAGCGTCTTCTGTTGACGCGACTGTAGTCTCAATAAAAAAATTCTGGATTTTTTATTTATAATTTTTCATAATGTCAGATTATTGATTTATTGAATTTATTTAGTTAATTTTAAATGGATATAACTCAAAGGAAGTAGAAATGCTTCAACCGAAGCTCACACAGAGCTTATACATATTTTAGAGGAAATACAAGAATGGTCCGGTCGACATTTTTCCATTCTTGTCTTCGAATAGATACTACGTTTCGGTATATGATCACGTTTTCTTCATATAGAGGAAATATTTGTAGAAGAAAATTTTGTAATGATTCTTTTAGTATTTATTATTTTTAATCTCTTTTGCAGTTGGTGGAGAGCTTTAAATGATTTGAAATGAATTTACAGTAACAAAATAGTTTTATTTTAAACAAAATTTTAAAAAAACTAAACAAAAGCAAACAAAAGAAGTAGGACATAACGTAGGAAAGAGACTATTTTAAGAACGGAGTACGCGTGGGGCTTTTTGTCTTTTGTCTAATGACGCCATCTTAGCTTCTCAGCAGGAATTATATTCCTTCGACTTCACCCTGGGCTACGTCCCTCTCTTCTACCGGGGTCAAACTGCAGCCTCCTGCGTGCTGGCTATGAAGATAGCTACTCCACATCTATGGCTATTAACTCCAAAATGTCTCCCTCTAAAAATTCCTTTTTTACTCCCCCCCCTCCCCAATCTAAAAGTTCCCCAATTAGGAAACTTAGTGTTTAGACTTAACCCATTTCGGGGTCTACACAAGTAATAACAGGTCCACGATCGGCAATTAATGTCGCCTGAGTGAACCCTGGAATTTTCAGCCCCTTTGTCGTGGTCCACCTTACAGTTAGGCTAGGTATTTCCCAGTCTTTAGCAGCTAGACAATGATACGACCAAGAAATTTATTGCAAATAAAATAATTTCCCCCTCAATTTATATGAAATCATTACAATCTGAAGAAGGCATGAATATATACCAAAACGTTGTTACAATTTAAATTTAAAGAAATAAAGTCTCTGAAAGGTCATATCGTTTTAGTTAATTAAAATAGAGACAAAATTTTATATTATTAGATTTAGGTTGTCGCTTAGTTACTCATTCGGAATACTGAAAATTACAATTCAGTTGCTTTACAGTATTTAAAGACACAATCAATTTATTTAACAGTATTATAAGTTTAAAAGACAAATTTTCTAATTGGAAAGTATTCAAGTGTGTGTGTCTCAAATTTTAAGTCTCTAAAATGAATAGATTTGAGGTAAATACGCTCTGAAAACCCTAGAAAATATTATGGATGCTTGGTGTATGTCGCTCATTAATATTAAAGGTGAATATGCTGAAAATAAAACTGTTTTCAGAATATAAACCGCCATTTTCACAATTGGTCAGAGAACATCTTAATCCACACTCGTCGATTACTTAAATCTTTTCTACATTCTAAAAGATAATGGAAGGGTATTATCGTTAATACGACACAAAAATATCTTTCACAAACAAGTAGAGATTTACTTTTAGTATATATAAGAAATTATTGAATAGAAATAAGTAGAAACTGCTAATCACCAATGTGGATTGAATATGAACTATATTTTTAAAAATATGGACAATTTCTTCATTTAATAAATAGGGATGTGCTCTATACATTGTCGAGGATTTTCATTATACATGATTTTATTTGTTGATTTTTTCTTAATTAAACGACTGAGTACCTCATGCGGTTTATGACGCCATCTTAGCTTCTCAACGGGAATTATATTCCTTCTGAAGTTTTACTGTGTAAAACTTTCACCGTTCACTTTTTTTATGAGCAGCTTGAATTATTTACTGAAACGTTGTGTGCATCAATGCGTCTCATCCTGGATGAGATATGATTAACACCAATACGAAGTCGTTGATTCAATTTGCAGCGTCGATCAAGTAATTGAAAATCACAGACAGATACGACCGGGAGTTGGTGCTGATTGTATTATACAGATTCCGGTTATGACACACGTCGATTTATAATATAACTGGAATTGAACTTCAGTTAGATCATCAAGTATATACCAGTCTGCGAATAACCTCGATGATGACATCCAAATAATGAAAATAAATTGATAAAATATTGTTTTACTTTCCAACTCCATTCGGTCCAGAGATTTAGAGAACATCTTATCAGAATTGAGATTCAAAATGGAAACAGCGTATATTCTTCTCCAACATTTGCGAATAAAATAAATATTTATTTATTAGTATTATTATATTTCTCTTTCATAAATATGTTCGTATGTTTGAATTTTAATTTTTACATTCAGTATTTGAAAATACTTCGTTGTATAAATAAACAATTCACATTAAGATACAATTCACGGTATTCAAAAAACGTTGGCTTTTACCTTGCCGTTTATGTAGTTTAGAGGGAGTTGGAACTCAGGGGCGAGTAATGAGGAATGAATTATTTCATAGGAGACTCTACCTTCCGCATCTCCCCTTTTAAATTCCCTTCCTATGCTATTAAAGGGGAGAAGACTTGGACACCATATTAAATGGCAAGAACGTGGTCATGGAGAAGGAGTTCAATATGAGAATTAGTAGAGGGAAAACCTATGTACTGGGTTACCAAAGTTTCTGGATGTTTTTTAATCGTAACTGTGCTCATACTTATAAGAAGAATGACGTCACCCATTCTCGTTTACGGAATTAAGAAATATGATCACTCGTACAAGAACACCGGGTTTATAAAAGTTTGTCTCGGGTCAACTCGTCTCTGGAAATTTGTCGACGAGTGCTTCGCACGAGCTCCTGCAGTGTTTTCTTCTGTTCCTACCTGATGCCAGGATCCGTAAATTATAGCCTGGGGGCTATCTTCCAACCTTCCCCCATCCCTTCCTCTGCTACAACACTCATGCAGCGTGTCACTGAAGGAAAATAGTGTAATGTGCATCTTTGAAATTACAGAACTTTTAATGTTTTCCTTTCTGTTTTACATGTGTATTGTAGCGCAGTAGCTTCACCAGGCTCAATTTGATGTGAAATGGAGGAAGCGAAACGTTTCTGGGATCTACAATATTCTTTGTACTGACCTCTAAGGTTTATCCGACTTACCATTCTTTCTTAAAATTCTGTTTTCTGTCACGGCTGTCCCATTCACAAAGAAAGCCTGGCTCATTTAGGTATTCATTCTGTTGCCCAAGCAAGATTGAAATGACTTTTAAATCGTCAATTTATGGCTTGAACAGTTAATGTTGATTGTATCACTTAGCAACTGGCTACTTGTAAACGGGTTATAAGAGAAGATTTATTTTTTAAGCCAGATTAAGATTGAACGCTGTAATTGTTACTCGCATAAAATGCCTTATTGTCCACAATTTTAAGCGAAATTTGTAAGTAAACTGTGCGTGATGGACTTTTCTCATTACTTTTCCAGTAATAAGCGGGAAAAAATAGAAATTAATGATTATATCTTTTTAAATAATTCTATCGCAGACCAGCATAATGTGTGCAAGATTGTACCAGGAATATTAATTTATTCCCCGTTCCACATCTTGAATAAGATCTCCACACCAAACACGAAAGGTGGCTAGAAATACAAACAAAAGAGAAGTTATGCCCAGAGAGAAAAAGAACTCAATGAAGTCGTAGAACTTCCAACGAACAATATGAAATAAGAACAAATAAAGATAGTTACAGATACACATCCAAAAAATAAATAATGTAACTAAAATCAATAAATGTTAAGTAAGTGTTAATATATTATATTTTTTGCTAATGTGTGGCATGCAACTAACATATAACTTATGTAATTTTACAAAATTAGTCACAAGAATACTAGAATATCCCATTCTCGAACTAAGGTCCTTCACGTGGCAGTCAGCTTACCACTAAACCACGAAGGTTGCCTCAAACCACAACTGTAACATTCCGTTTCGTTTACAGTTAGTGAGACTAGAACAAAGAGGAGGTTAGATCCAATTACAAGAAGAAATCAGCCTACTTCCATTAGTATTGTCTTGCAGGATTGTTCAAATATTCACACGACTAAGGTACTTTTTTTAAAACAATTTTTACGATATGCATCAATTTATCAAATAGCAATCATTTGAATTTTTAAAAGTCGATTTTGAAGTAAACTATATTTTTGATACAATCTGTCGTGTATTTAAAATCTATTGTAACTAAAACATGCAGCAGTGTTTTTTATTAATCATCTTTTAAAAAATGTATGTAAAAGTTTTGAATTTTAAAGTGATATACAAGTAAGCCTTTACGATATATGAAAACACGTGATTAATTAAATTCTTTGACACATACATTACTGTTTGGTTATGCATCACAAGAGATGTTATCGCACGTATTTTGAGGGCCGCAACTGGTGACCCATAAATGCGACATGTTTTTAACTGAATGTCGTTCCTCCGGTTTGTATAAACATGACCCGTAATTTTTTGTATAAAAAATAAGTTTATATTAAGAAAATGAAAAAACATATTATTTTAAATATTGTTCATCGTTAGTTACACATTTTCTCCATCTCTCTGGCAATTTTTTAAATTTCATGCTAAAAAACTTTCTCTGCAAACCAGTGATCGAGCTAATTTCGTACATTTTCATAAGAACTGAAGCTCTTCTGAGAAAGTGCACTGTAATGAATTAATGTGTCGATTGCCATTTTATTCAATCAGTGGTGCTACTCAATAGACAATTTGGTTGAGAAATTCCCCATTAGCGCCAATCGGACGGTAATAACATGCTAACCAGACGCCGACCAGGCGGGGAGGAACGGCCCAAAATGTGTGAAATCCTGAACTCCGCAGATTAACAGACGTTATCTGCCCAGGGCATCAACCCTTTGGAAATTTCGAAGGTAGTTTCTCCCTCCGCGAAATCGGAACACCAGCGCGGAGCAAGCTGGAGTAGGGGGTAATATGATATGGCATCCGCCCTCATGGTGGGGTTGAGATTTAGATTTATTGTTGTTTCCATTAGTCCTCGATTGAGGAAATAGGATACGTCACACATTACAAATGAACAAAATAAGGTACATAATTAAAGACAAATAATCTTAAAATAAATTAATAAAAGAAAATATATATAGACAAAAGTCAATATAAACACAACACGAACACACGATGTCACACACACACACTGGGAAACACAAACAAGCACACACTGAGAAACACGCAATGGAGTTTTGAACTACTTGGACCAGGAAACTGTCCTTCCATCGTAGCTCCAGGCAATACATGAAACAAAACAAAAAAAAGAGCAGAAAAAACTAAATGGAAATTTTAAAGATATGTGGTGTGCTATTTTACAAGGCAGCTCTTTCAACACTTTTTGCAGGAACCTTCATTTTAAATACTAGAAGGACGATTAAGAAAATCCTGTACCGAGTAAAACGCGCCATTTAAAAGAATAGTTTTACTGTGCTTCACGAAGCTTTTGTAGGTACTGTTTTTAACCTCTGGAGAAAGGCTGTTGTATAAAATTATCCCAGTATTGTGAATACTTTTCTGGTGTAGAGCAAGGCGATGCTTGTCCGACCTTAGAGCTGATCGATTTCTGGTCGCGTATTCATGAAACTCGCCATTTGTTTGAAACAAATTAGTGTTCCGCTTTACAAAATTTAATATTTCATAAATATATACGCTTGGTAACGTAAGTATTTGCAAACTTTTGAAGAAAGGTTTGCAACTCGATCTAGAATGCGTACTAGAAAGTATTCTAATTGCACGCTTCTGAACTTAAATATTTCATTACTTCTATAGCAGTTTCCCCAATTAGAGATGCCATAGCTCATAATTGAATGAAAATACGCGAAGTAAACCATTTTGACGTACTTTTTGTCAACGTGTTGCATTAGTGTTCTCAGAGAATAACAAACTGAACTTAGTTTCCCGGCATGCAGATCTATATGGTCATTACACTTTAATTTATCGTCAATCCGAAGGCCGAGGAAAAGTGCATTAGCTGAGAAGTTGTCGACGGGTCTATTACTTGCATCAGCACTAAACTGAACTAATCTAGTCTTATCTAGGTTGAGGGATAATTTATTCACGTTAAACCAAATATTTAGACCATCCAGAGCGCTGTCTACTTTCTTAATCAGATTATCGAAGTTTTTATCTGCAATAACTATATTTGTGTCATCCGCGTAGAGAATCGATTTTAGAGGATTTATGTATCCTGGTAGATCATTTATGTACAGACTAAAAAGTAAAGGCCCAAGAATTGATCCTTGAGGAACTCCACATGTAATAAATTCCCAATCGGATAAGTGAAGTTGGCCGTCTTTGGTCTCAATTACTACTTGCTGTTTGCGGTTTGTAAGGTACTATCTTAGTAAAAAAGACGTATTTACTCGAATTCCATAATATTCCATCTTTTTATTAATATTTGGTGAGCTACCGTGTCGAATGCCTTAGAGAGATCAGCAAAAACGCGGAGAGTTGGCCTGAGACGAAACGTGAGAGAGAAATGATCAGTTGGAAAAGGAATTTTGAAGGAGGAGGATGAGAGAAGACGGAGTGGAGTCAGTCGGAAATAGAATTTTGAAGTACGAAGGTGGAGAGGAGTTGATAGAAGGAAATTAATCAGTCGGGAGTGGAATTTTGAAAAAGGAGGAAGACAGAGGTAGGGAAAATAGAATCTGACTCGAGTGTTTGAGCTGAATTTGGAATTCGACCACGGGACCCGACAAGTGAATCTGGCCGTAGTAACAGAGAGAAGGCTGGAGTAAAGGAAAGAAGGAAGGAAACTCGAGGCACGACCAGTGCCGAATTCTTGGAAAGAAGGCAGCCCAGGTACCGAGTCGGAAGCAGCAGCCTCACTAATACGGAAATCAATGGTGTCAGTGCCAATTAATAAAAATTGCGTACGACTTATTTCCTGCTGCACAACAATTCCTTTAAAAAGATTGAGACTGCTGAATTAAATCTGTGACATTTTAATAGACCCTAGATTTGTATGTACATTAATTTGTTTTAATCTTAAAATAAAGAATTCGTCTTAATTTATGTAAAAAATTAAGATTCCCCCAGTTTCATCATAGCATGTCACATCAATGCAAATAAATAGTAGTTGGACGGAGCCAAGTCTGGTGAGTAAATGCTTCAATCTGTTCCTTGACCTGTTTTGCTGTGTGTATTATCATAAAGAAAATCAGCTTGTGTTGCTTTTCTTGATATTATGGTCGTTTTTTACGCAATGCTTGATTCAAATCGATCATTTGCTGTCGGGAGCGTTCAGCATAAACGGTTTGGCCAGGTTGTAGCAGCTCATAATAGATCACACCCTTCTTAACCCACTAAACACAGAGCATTGTCTTCTTTGGCGATTTGGCCTTGCAATCGATGTTGATGGTTCGCCTGGATTTTCCCATGATCTTTTACGCATATAATTATAGAAAGAAAACACTTTTAATCACCTGTCACAATTCGATGGAGAAATTAATTTATTTTGTACCTGGCCGCATTTCGCTGTTATAACAGCCATTTTCATCGACTCAGTTCTGTGAAACCATCACACAACTAACATTTTCTGGAACGTGCAGCCAGAATCTTGAAACTGTCACACCCGAGTGGTCACAATAAAAACTCTTCGTTCACTTCCCAATTACGAAGCTATGTATTTCAGTCTCCCTTGTGCGATGAAATGTTCTCCGTGACACAGCAGAACGCTGCTATCTCGAAAGATCCCTCCAGTTGCATCTTCATTTGCATAATCGGCTATTAATTCCTAGGACGACTGCAGTCACCTTCCTGATGAGGCACATAACGCCTTTTTGGGGCCACACAACAGTCAGACTCTTCTTCGGCGTAAACAGGGGCAGAAAAACTCAGTTTATTGAGTTTAAACTTCCTTTAAATTCCTAGGTTTCGTGGCAGTCGGACCTTCTACAGCAACTATTGTTCCTTGGTACGGTTTCCAATAGAACATTGACCTGCTCGATACAGGACACAAAATTAACCTGCTAAGGTCTTTTGAAACGACATAGCTATCAGTATGTGTCGCAATGATCGGCGTACTAACACTTTATATAATAAATTATATAGGAATAACAAACAACTTTTAAGGGTGGTTTCCCGTCTATTAGGTTTGCATTTAACAAATACAAACTTCCATGTAGCTATTTTGAAAATCTAGAATTTATTCGAGCTAATAGATGAAATGAATGTTTGGCTATTGGATTTTTATTATCAATTCAGAATTTTTATTCTTGCCTAAAATATCGTCGTAAAGTTTTCGAGTTATATTCAGAGTTTGTCTGAATTATATTAATTACACTGTCATTAAGATCAAATAACTCAATTTATTTAATGTTAGGCTACAAATATGTCCAAAGTGTGGGTGAAAATAAAAAATATGGTTCTTACTCGTAAAACTGTTCTACAGAGTATTAAATTTATCTCAATTTAAATATGGAAGAAATGAAGCTCTATAAAAGCTGAGGAATAGTGGCGTCCATCTGTTAGTTCTACCTGACTGTTCTGTTTGATTTATAACAATTACCTTACCGACATTTAATTTGAAGCCAAAGTTTTGTTTTTATCACCAATTTGTGCGAAGTAGAGAAAGCTGTTTTTGCAGGTGGAGAAGAAATTCCGGTTGAGGCATCTTAAATTATCGGTCAGGGACGAGGGAAGTGGAAAGTACGAGAGCATCCCGACAGGAAATATGTAACTGCATCCGCCCACACCTCCACTTTCGCTTACGACGATTTATACATACCCAGAAACAGACAGCAAATCTCTCTCCGTAGCTAACAGCATTCGTACTTGCACATCGCCACGATTCAACTTCAGCGTAATCAGCATGATTATTTCGTGAGCTATCTTGGCGACGACATCTGATGTTGCTGGCACAGCTCGATATTTGGTGAAATATATATTATTAGCTCACAAACATATTTGCCCGTGTCTTTTATATATTAGCAATTGTAACAAAAGTACTTCATCCAGAGGCCTGATTACTTTATTCAATACGTGATTATATGGATGTGGAAGTGAATAATTTATTTATAACTTCATAAAATCTAGAACCTCGAGCCTTATTATAGGAACAAGAGGTGAACTGATCGGACCAATAATAAATACTAATTAACAATATGTTTGATAATCCAACGAAGGTTTTCCCGGTGTATGTAGTAACAAAGTTATATATTCTTTATGCATATCTTAATTCATTTGCATAATCGGCTATTAATTCCTATGTATATATATCTATATATTCCTATGTATATATATCATCCTATGTATGCGACCATACATAGGAAAAATATACATAGGATGAAGCGTGTGCGCCAAGAGGTCTATTTACTTAGTTACAGAAAAATCCGTCTTGAGCGGCCGAGTCGCAATTCTACAAAAAATTGCATTATTGTCAACTAATTAAAAATATCATTACTTAAATCAAATTTTAGTTAAATTTTAGCACTATTTCATACTAAACAGCAATTTAATTATCTCGTTTGACAGGCTACGTGAAGGCATACATAATATCAATATCTAGGTGTCTTTTCAATATATTTGTGTCTTTAGGGTAGGACCTTTTCTGGTCTCAAAGGGGAAAGGAAAGATTTTAAATCTTCAAAAGATCGACAGAAACCTTTACTGGGTAGAAGACTACAGTATACCAAAATTTCATGGCAATCGGATGTATAGTATAGGCAATCATAAGCGACAAACATGAAGTCACAGAGAAGATGGCCGACGAGGGACCTCATTGGCCTGAGAGGGGTGGGGAGGGGAAGGACCTAAATCTTCAAAAAAAATTATTTATTTACATATGTTAGTCGTAAGAAACAAGTAATAACCACTAAACTTAATTTAGGTGTAAGCTAAATACTTAAGATATTTATTGCACCATGTTTTGGAGACTTTGTTGTAAATTATTTAATAAATGTTAATTGTATTATTCTTCAAATACGTCTGTTTACTCCCGGGTTAGCCAACCTTTTTCATACTGTGAGCCAATGGTTTGATAGACGAGTTCAGATGAACCATACAACTAGTACACTTTTTATAGCGTTTTACATTCATGTATAGTGGTTGGTAAATGGAGAGGAAAGGAATAATTTAATCACTCATTTAAATTAAGTAATTTACGCCAACGTACAATAGTCAACAACTATCTTCCTGTAAGAGACGGTTCCTATATCTGCCAGAGAGTCTAATTTTCTGTAGATAACTCTGTTGTTTACACTCAGAGCGAGATCAGCTTGGAATTTGGATTTGTCTGCACCCTCTGTTTGCCAGAAGTAATCCTGACCCTGACGTATTTTTACTAACTTTTTAATAGAAGTTCATTTACTGACATAATCAGCTGTTTTAAGTGAATAACTGTATGTAAAACAATATGTATTATTTATTTATTTTTGGGTGAGTCAAAAAGGCGTGTAGTGTTCTCACTCTTGAGATTACGATCTGATTTGTATATTTATCTGAGCTCTGATATTTTTTTTAGTTTTTTCTTATCCCCGGGAAATGTGCAAACCGTAATGAAGTCCAAAAATTAATTACGTCAGAAGCATTTTGATCTGGAAAAATGTCATAAATTTCAATTTAACTCATCACAACGTGGAATTATTAAATAAAATTGTAATAAGTTTCAAGGATATAGTATTTACACTATTTATATTTTATCGAACCTAGACTAAATTAATTAATTGGGGTTATTTTATGGAAGTAATATTCTAGCTGCTGGGGAATTGATACACTGACCACGTATCACCCCAAATTCGGAATGTGTCACGCCGGATGACAGTCCGCAGCCGCCTCGGTAGGCCTAGGTCCTCAAGAGGGCTGTTGAGCCATTGGAAGAAGAAGAAAAGAATATTCTAACGTTCGGACTGGTTGGTTGCTCATGTACAGAACTGAAGTCAACAGCCATCCGCGGCCTTTACGAAGGTTAAAGATGGTCGCGACGCCGCTTAGGTGATATTACCATCTGGAAAATCAAATCGCTGGAAATCTGGCGCCAAGAAGAACGCTAGTTCCCATAGACTTGTAATTAGCCCTGTCTCCCCATAGGGGAAGTTGCTAACGATAATATTGAGATGTGTGCTGTGAGCTGGTGGACGGAACATTGTTTCACCGATGTGACGAGACGACTTGCAGAGCAATGGTGGGTAGTATTCTATTAGTTCAGTAGGAGAATGCAGAATGGGGATAAGTCGAGTTGATATTGGCGGAGGAATAACTAGTTTACCGAGCCCCGTGATTCCAGACCACGAGAATAAGCTCAAAGCTGCCCGATAAATAATGCAAACCTTTTCCTGGAACGCCCTGACAGTCCAGCAGACGAGTGACCAGAGCTGCTAAATTACATTGCAGATTCTGAAAAGAAGCAATAAGTATTGAGACAATATCAGTGTTACCAGTATTTAAGACAACAGTATTTTGAGGCTGTAATCCGCTGAGAAAAAAGTGTCAGTCGTCTTCTTTTTAACTGTATATAGCCGGCAGTTTCACCTCATGTAATAATATATATAGTAGATATTAACTGATGAGTTATTTCATTTTACTCAATAAATAAACATAATTAAATGAGTAATTCCTATTTGCCTATGATTGTAGATCCGGTGCGGACATAAAACCAAATATGGTACGTAAGTGCAGAAGCCTCATTGGAGAGAGTTTCACTTATTTGTCATCCCTCCTTACAGTGACCCTGTTTTTCCACTCTCCTAGAAAACTGCCAACTTAGTGCCGTCTAACCAGTGGAACTACAACTTTTACCCACCCGCACATCCGCAGATGTGTTTTGTACTGTTAATGCAAGCTTCTAGGTCACATGTTTCATAAACGTGATCAACTTTTATTGACTTTTCACAGTGTGGAAAGAATAAAATAGTATATTTTCAGGGCAGAATAAACAGACTTCAGTCAGCCGAGAACATTCAATTTATTACGAGATATCAAGAAACCCCACACACTTCCCTCTAATGCTAATTTTACAAGACCCTCACGTCTCAAACCGTAGCCTATTAATCTATCCCTTCTCTACGTCAAAGTCCTCCATATTGTTTTCTCTTCTCTTATTCTGCTTACAACTTCCTAGTTAGTTCTGATTTTCAGCATTCTCCTAATTCAAAGGTTTCTATTCTTTTCCTTTCTGCTACTCCTACCATCCACGTTTCGCACCCATGTATCGCCACACTCCATACGAACATTTTTAGCAATGATTTCCTAATATTCACACTTATACTACCCGTAAGTAAATTCCTCTTTCTTGCGAAATCCTTCCTTGCCTGTGCTATCCTACTCTAGTTATTATGCTGCCCAAGTAGCAAAATTCCTTAACTTCCTTCAAAATATCCCTTTCCAATCTAACACCCTTTTTTATTACACTATTTCCCATACTACACTCCATTACCTTCGTTTTCCCTCTATTAATATCCATATAGAACTCTTTCTCCAGGACCACGTTCATGCCATTTATTGTTTTCCAAGTCTTCTTCCGGCTCCCCTAATACTACAATATCATCGGAAAGCGTAGGGTTTTTATTTCTTCTTCTTGCAGTATCATTCTTTTACATATTCCTTTTTAATTTTCTGCATCGCCTGCTCTATATATAAGTTAAAGAGCATGGAGGACATATTGCATCTGTCTTTCTCCTTTCATGATTTCTGCTTTATTTTCTTGGCCTTCAATTCTAATTACAGCTGACTGCCTTCCGTATAGGTTAAGTATAACACTTCTTTCTCAATATTTTATTCCTGTCATCGTTAATACGTGTGTCCCAGTTTACATTATCAGAGGCTTTTTCTAAATCTACAAATGCCATGAACATAGGTTTGTTTTTTCTCATCCTGTCTTCTAAAATTCGACGCAGAGTCAATATTGCTTCTCTTGTCCCTACATTCTTCGTAAAACCAAACTGATCTTGTCCTAATTTGCATTCTACTTGGCGTTCCATCCTCCTATACACTGTTTTAGTTCATATTTTGCACGCATGAGATACTGAACTAATTTCCCGGTGTTTTTCGCATCTATCAACCTCAATCTTCTTCGGTATAGGAATAATTTTGTTGTTACTAAAGTCTTATGGTATTCTTCCTGTTTCGTAGATTTCGTAAAATATTCTGAACAGTTATGATATTGCTTCTTCACCCGATGATCAACTCCGCTGGAATGTTATCAATTCCTGGCTCTTTACATTTGCTCAGATCTGTCAGCGCCCTGTCAAACTCCTACCTTAAAATTTTCTCATCTAACTCTTCATCATCCACCTCCTCTTCTTCTGTTACTGACTGATAGAGATTTCCACCGTGATACAGCTCTTCTAGGTATTCCTTCCATGTTTCTGCCTTTTATCCTTAATCCGGAATCGGCTTCCCATCTGCTCCCCTCATGTTCTTGCCAATATTTTTCCTCTCCCCGAATGTTTCCTATAAGCTGCGTCTATTTTTCATTCACCAAGAAATCTCCAACCGCTTTTCATTTCTCTTGGATTCAAGCTTCTTTGGCTATATTGTTTCGTTCTCCTTTCTTAATTAATCTACCCTGGAGTGCTTCTTCGAAACTCTGAAGCACCTCCTGTTGTTTCAGTTTTTCTAATTCTCATCTCTTTGTTTTAATTTCTTTCGTGATATAATATATCTAGAAAAATATCCTGTTACTCCTAATTGATAAAACAGATAATATCTAAGTTATATACACATTTTAATAAAATTAGAAAAACCATTCGCATTATTATGTACGTACATAATAATTAATAGCATACAAAACTGTCTTAAATATTTGGAAGAAGTTCAATTGCAATTTTATTTGAAAAGGTTTACCAGTTGGTAGAGCAAACGTACTTTTAATTTAGAATGTGGTGAATGAAACTGTGACTGCATATCTGAAGGTTTTTCATAATTTGTCTCGAATTGGAATGCACTTATTCTTAGAACAGAAGTTAAATTCTCATCAGTCAGTCTGTCTCTAAGGCAACTCTGTTAAAACTTCAATATAGAAAACACCTGTTCGCATATATATGATGAAGCAAACTTAGCAGTAACTTTCTAGGCATGAGATGTAAGATTTTGGAAAGTGGACTTCTAGAACTCTAAATTTTGAAACATTAAGAAACAGCTTTTTGAATCGAGTGTTACATTATGATTCAATCATTTCAAGTTGCAAGTCCGGTTTCACTGTTTCACAGTTCACATTAAATTCCATACTGAAAATTTCAAAGAATTTTTCAATGCCACTGAAGTGTTCAAATCTTTGTTCAAATTCACCAAGCAGTCTCCTCAAACTGTCATCGTAACTCTAAGCTTTTCCTTCATCACCGGGGCTATTGACCTCAACCTCGAGAAGTCAGACAAGGCATTCTTAGCAAGTTAAGTCGCCAATAGAACAAGTTGTAGTTTAAATCCTTTGAGATGGCCCCACATATAACCGATAAATTTATTTTTGCCTTGCATCTTGACATTCAACTTGTCCATGTGGCGGAAAAGATCTGTAAAAAAATGTTATGTCCGAATGCCATGCAGTATCTTCCAGGATTTAATACTCTACAGACTCCAGTTTCTCAAGAAACAATGCCACTATTTCGTCCTTCACTGTCAAACTCGCTTGAAGACGCGTCCTACGCTAAGCCTTCTTACTTTCAGAGTACTTAGATTCTAGAAACTCCCGAAATTGTCTGTGAGCAAGCCCTCGAGATCCAAGCACAGGTTTCATTTCCAAAGTAGATTCACACAGGGCGTCTTGATGAATGAAGCAATGTAGAAATATAACATTTTTATTTCGATATTTTTCATTAAAGATCCCAACAAATCCAGATTGTTTCCCGTGATATTATTCGCTCTGTTATATTACATATAAAATTTATAGGTACGTTCAAAGTTGAAATTCCTTTCTTAAATTTATGAAAAAAATCTGACCCTGTTGTAGTTTCTTCAACGACCTTATGCATGCTAGTTCCTCTGTAATTCAGAAGTTTTCGTTAGCACCTCTTAAAAATAATAGCAACTGTGCAGTATCATTTATATCAAAGCTTTTATCCATAGTAATTGAGCAGAATTTAAATTGGTCAATCTTTGATTCCAACTGTAATAATATCTTTATACCTATTGCTGTTTTCCGAGATAAGCTTATTGTTTCAAAATCTTTTCTTATTATCGGAAACTTTGAGCATGCAGTGTTTAAGAAACTCTCCATCAGACAGAGCTTTGTTACTTTTAGCGGTATTGTATGCTACAACATACATAACTTGCTGAGAGCAATTTCCTTTCACAAAGATTTGCATGTGGCCCGCGGGCCGTAATTTGCCCATCACTGGCATAGTGTTTGTCTGCCAACCATCAATATTGAACGCTCTCAGTGGATTTCTGAACATGAAATAAAATTGGTCATTGTTATGTGATACAATACTTAATCTTGAAACATCTCAGTTCAGCCAATATCAAATTCTAACCAGATTCTACCCTGGGGGATCTGTTACTTCGTTCACAACATTAAAATAAATAGCGGTAATTTTAACCAGGCTGTGCTAAGACGAACATCGCAGTGGTCAACCAAATGAAATTGGCGAAGCTAGGAATGGTGACGAAGATTCACGATGACCGTCGACTGAAAATGCGTGACTTATCAGACAAGATATGGATTTCAGAAAGTGCTGTACATTGCATATTTACCGAGAAATTGGACATTATAAAGCTGAATGGCGCGTTTTCTTACAACGAAACAAAAACAGCGTCCTGTGAATGTTTCTATCAATATTTTGGCGATGTTTCACGAGAATAAAGCTGGGATTCCTAACCGTGGATGAAACATGGTTCCATCACTTCTCACCTGAGACGAAGGAACAGCCAAAAAATAAACCGAAAGGGGAGAATCGGCTCCAAAGAAGGCAAAGATCTGCTCACAAGATCATGGCTTCAGGTTTTCGGTATGCGAGTGGAATAACTTTCATTGTTTATCTTCAGAAAGGAAAAACAATGGACGGTGAGTACTACGTGAACTTATTGCAGCATTTGAAATGATGAAATCAATAAAAAAACAGTTGGTGGAAATAAGTGTAGTTTCAACCCCGAAAATGCACATTTATTATCGCGATGGCCAAAATCAATGAATTTACGAGATTCAGCTCCTTCGGATTAGTTTCTCTATCCAAAGTTAAAGTAATGGCTCGGTGGGAAAAGCTCAATTGCTTTCACTATAAACAGGGAATCTAACGTATTGAACATCACTCAGAAAAGTGTATCTAGCGAAAAAGACGCTACGTTGAGGAATAAAGATATTTGTTGCCATTTTTAATATATTTTCTTAGTTCGGTCGCGTACTTGTGGAGCTACCCTCGTACTATCGAGAATGATACTATTCACTGAACACTGTTCCTATTACCTAGTTAATTTAGTGGGGAGAAAGGAACGATTTCCAAATAGATATGGATCGTATTGAATCTCGAGATAGTATTAGTTTATCAACACCTCTCTTGTGATATCTTTTTTGTGAGAAAGACTAGACAATTCGTAGAGTGGTGAGGCAAGTAGATTATGACATGCCCAGGAATTGTTATTATACGTGGTCACAGGGCATAACAGCCATAGCAGTATGGTCTGTGTCATGGAAAGTCACGCATCACCGGACACAGGAACGATTGTCGTCATGTTAAAATGAAAATTACTAGCCATATTAGAATATTCTTTTGTAGTTGTGTATGAGATTCTTCGGGAGAGGGGAAGCGGGATCGTACAACGTTATGAAGAAGAAAAAACATAATTTTATGATATTATTCTATACAAAAATTTATTTACAAACAATGGTTTTAACATAATATTCAATAACATATACAATCATGCATACATTCAGCATCGATCATACCCACGGCGTTCGTTTCTATAGAACGCCGTAAAACTTTCCTGAATTAAGCTTTATTTATAACAAATTATCCCAGTAAAATCAGTTATATATTGTACTTTTAAAGGAAAATTTAAATGAAGTTCTTATGGAAGTAGTATACAACAACGCCATTTATCTTATCTAAATGGCATTGTTATAAACTTGACATGGAAATAATTCCGTCGTTCTTTGGAAGATAATTTACTTCGCACACGTAACAGTAACCGAATGATGATTTATCTCCGGATCGGAGACTAGAGTTACGCGATTCACAATCGTACGTTTTATATAGTGTTCAAAGGCGTATGGGTTAAATACGTTTCCACGGTTCACGATTGTATTTTGAACACGAAAGGACGAAACTAGAACATTTCCCCGCGTTTGTAATGACAGATAAATAGATGAAAAAGTGAATTTCAAGTTGAATTTTTCAGAGGGAAGCAGCTAATCGAATTTCACCGGCGTCTGGCGAGACCGGCGTTCTTGAGGATGGAGAATATTTTGGCCCTGGGAATCTTCTCGGCCTCGCGCTCGCGGACCTGCATCTCCCCGGGCGTGAACCAACTCTCCTTGGCCAGGGCGGCCTCGATGCGGGGGTTCTTGTAGAAGGGGTTCTGCAGGGAAGGCGGCAGACGCGCCTCCGCCTCCGCGTTCAGCACGACGGCGCGATGCGCCAGCGCTCGTCGCGACGCCTCCACGCCCAGGGGGGCGGCGGGCGCGGGGGCCAGCGCCAGCCCGAAGGCGGGGGCGGCGGGGGCCGTCAGCAAGAACTGCGCCCGAGCCACGCCCACCAAACCCACCAGCACCAACACGGCGATCTGCATTGCGGTTCCTGCAACAACAGACGTTCTCCAGTTATTCCTCAAGCGCGTCACTAACAATCCCTGTTCCAGCATTTGCAGAAATCATTTGTGAAAATCAAAAAGGAGGACGATTCCGTCATATTGAGGGCTCCCGTGAGAAAACAACTCTTATCGTAAGAAAGTTATGAAAGGTTGATTTCCGTAGCTTATCCCGGTAAATAAGCTGCTGGAATTGTTCTCGGTTTTCCAACTGGGTGTCGTTTACTGAACACGACGTTCGTGGACTACTAGACCTCAAAAATATTGCAGAAGATGCTAGTAGTCGACGAAATGTCGTATTGAGTAATCGCAACCCGGTTGGAAAACAGGAGAACAATTCCAGCTCCTCCGGAGGTTCTTTATGATCAGTCTGAATAAAAATTAATCCGTCATTAGTCGATCGGATATACCGGGTCGAATGACCGTAGATTCCAATGCTGGACCACAAATTTCTGCGTTGGTGAACGGGGTCGTTACTCATAAAATGATTCCTGACAAGCCATCAGCCTAAGTTAACATTTGTAACGACGGGAGGCCATCAGCAGATGCTTCACAGAATCAGAACTTTTGGAAAATTCCGAGACCCTTCATCGGGTTTGATTGACTCAGTCTCCGACAACGCATCGTATACCACGTTAAGTAAACCAGCGTAAATTCTGTTGACAGATACATACACAGAATGCAATAGAGTTGTCCATGTTGTGGTACAATTCAAAGAAATCACGATATCTTCATGATTCAAAATTGAGAAATATTGGTGTTTGGCCACTCACTTGGTACGATCGCGAGCAATAATAAAGAAATCTATTCTACAATCCCCTTGTATAATTTTGAGTTACATTGCCTCAGACTTTGAAATCACCATGAGCGTCGTAACAGTACAAATATTTGAAAGAACCAAAAAGTGTTTAGTAATGTAAGTGAATATTTATTTCATGAGTTGGCCACTCAGAAGTGGAGAAGCAGATTAGAATACAAAATTTCGAGGTTTGAAGCAGTTGACCCAAAATGACTGGTATCATTCCCCCCGTCACATCACCACGGAAATGACATCTCGAGAGTTCCTGACTGCCGTTGCGTATTCGCTTAGTAAAATAATAAAGATTTAAAAGATATCGGATAAAGACCCAACAGCCCATAATGTAATCCAAGTCTGGGACCATGTCTTTTCCCGTTTTTTTTTCAAATATAACATGACAATGAGAGTTGGAAGTAAACCGTAGAAATACTAAGATCTAAATGTAAATATATTAGTTGAAATTTGAATCACACGGGTTGAAATATCAAAACTGGCGTTTTATTATCCTTTATAAATAAAATTATTTGAAAAGGCAAATTTTAAATTTAAAAAATCTACACAGCCTGATATAAGTCGCCATAATCTAAATTTATAATTGTTGATTTTGGTATGTAGGAACATGTGGAGAAGAAGTTTTCCGGTAGGTGAACGCTCCGATCGGAAAACTCTACGAAAGAAGAACGTTCGATTGTGACGTTTGGCGTTTCCCTGAGCTCCGTAACTGGCGTCTGCGGAAACGCGTAACTGAGAACAGTTGGTTTATGGGTAAGGAATAAGAAAGCACGAGATCAAGTAGACTTGTGTGGAAAGTGAAGCCCTCATAAACACGCTCGCGTCCCTTATGGAAAGCGATGGTCAGCGGCGGACTTTCCCGGGCCGGTTAGAAACTCTTAGAATAAATACTGCGGAGAACTGGTTTCCTGGGACGTAGAAAGCAAGCACGCTTTCGATCGGGATGATGATCTTCCTGGGCACAGGCGGCGGGACAGGCCGAGCCGGGTGCAATGTCAGCTCCACGGCCTTGGCTGGCGCTCCACTTAACTTGGCCAGTGACGTCATCAAGGACGTAGGACAAGTTAAACACAACACCTCGTACCTCCGCTCATCCCGTCTATGACGAGTCTTTGGAGTTTGTAGCCACCATGCTCTTACGGTTTTTACCATGTTGATAAGTCGAGAACTCGCCACACTGGTTACACTGTACTTGAAGCGGCTAAATGTTACACTTGCTTACGATGGACGAAGGAACCGTAATAAACCATCGCTAGTGTTCAGACAATTGCCCGAGACGTTGTCTAACTATTATTATCATAACAGAGTATCTTAGAATAGTCTTTCCCTTTCCGTGGTCTCATCTGTGATTGAGTAAGCTCATCATGTAACGGAGCCGTGGTCCGAAAAATGTTTACCTCCATGAAAGATTTCAACTTAGAAAATCGGATATTATCAGTAGATTTGGATCTGAAGCCTATGAACAATATACGCCCTTCAAACCCGCAGATATGTCGAGATGTGATATGCATTTTGCTTCCAACTGATGTCCTAAACAAAGTGATCAATCAACTTAAGTGATATACTAAATTATGACCCTTACTGGTTTCTTGTGAATAAGCTCGCCGGTCTACGAAAATAAAGTTTCCACGTTGAACTCCAGATCGATATTTCCTGCGGTAACACATCCCTGGTACAAAAATAATTTCACGTAATACACGATATCATCGGGCGTTCAACTATAAGTGACTGTTCCAGGACACGCCGGTCATCGACACGTGAAGCTGGACACAATCAGAAAATTGCTATCCATAAATTAAACAGAGAATTTTCTGTTGGGAATAATTTCGGAAACAAGTAAATATTTGGCTTCAAGATTATCCCGTAATGGATTTAAATGAACCTGCTCCAGTTTATTTTTGAAAAGCTGTAACGCTTGTAAGTTATCTGCACTACGCCAGAAACCTACATAAACGTTTCTCTAAATCCACGAGCCGTTATTGTAGGGAACTAGATCTTTGATCGTATCCCGAACTGCTATCTGGACAACAGTCCTTGACGCGGCTGTAGTAACGAGATCGGAAAGTGCGTTCAGCTGTTACCTGGTCACTGTCCACGCGACTTCTGTTCTGTTTGCGGAAAGGGCTGAGTGCTACAACCTTGGTCGACATATTTTTAGTAATTGACCCTGAGTCGGGAAGGAATCGGGCGTGGCCTGGAACCCGGATACACCAGTCTTTGGCTAAGCTGTGACATTCAAAGACGGCGTCTGGAGGAAAGCCTGAGTTGTGAGCCACTCACCGTAACCGCGTAACAGTTACGTCACCCGGGTAACAATCGCACTGCCCACACAACCCCAACCAAACCTATCCACGTCAGCCTTGTGATATGAGCTCTCACGAACTTGAGCAATCCCGAGAGTGGGATGGCAGGATTAATGTGGTCCTGGTCGCCGCTAGACAGCTAGATAAAATGCTAGTCACACATGCGGTTGCATGGTAGGAACGGAAACTTTCGCCGGCGCGGCGCGTCCTTGGAGCTTACCGTAAGTTCTGGTCACACTCGACTGCGTGCTGCACAACGCTGCTGTAGCTGTTGCTGTTGCTTTGAAGACTGTGACCAGCATTTGTCTACCCGCTGGTTATATAGCTAGGCGCCATCTTGGGAATCACCTTACTAGAAACAGAGTCAAGGGCGGGCCTTGAAGCGACCTCTGCCGGTTGTTGAATGGACGAGGGTGAAAGTGGATGCGCCACCTTCAATCCACGACGCTGACTAATAAACTTTCTGTTAAAACCTTATCACGCAGATTTACAACGCTTTCCAAGAATTTTGAAACCGCTCGCGCGCCAATATTTTCTACTGTTCCAGACACATTTCGGTACTACCTGTTACTTCCACTTGAAGCCCTCACAGCAGAGACTGGCTTGATCCAGTTTTACATCTTGATCTCGTCAAATTCAAAACGCTCAGAAGTGTGGTACGTAATGAATAGTTCTTATTGTTTCCTCCAGATTAGAAACGAGACGTATAAAAATCTAATGTTGTGAGAAAAGTGAAGAAAGTTCGTCTTAAGCGATAATTCCAACAAACAGCTTACCTCACGACATTTATGTGACATTAAATTATGATAAAATATATCAGTCCGTAAAAAAGTCCTGACTTTGGGACTTCATCAGGGAGCATACAATAACGAATAGAACAGACATAAATTAATAAATCTATAGATTATCTTCTTGAGGTCCTTGAAGTTAAATTTTGAATATTTAAGTTAGATTGGGATAATTTTTTCATTTGAATATTAATAATCAAAATTTCTATAGATTTATGAATTCAAAAACAGAAGAATAGCTTTCAACCCTTCATATGAGGGTGCTCTGAAAAGTTTCCGCCCTCAACATGAGGATGGCAGCACTCGTCAACAAAACCTATGGAATGTGGTTGAGCATCTTCGGAAAGGTTTAGCAACATTTCATCCATTTTGGACGCACAGATGTTGTTTGAGTGAGAGTTTATGTGAAAATGGAAAAAATCGAGAATCGAACTGTCATTAAATTATTGTTTTTTAAGTAAATACGCCTACGCTGATCAAACACGAGTTAGACACAGTGTACGGGGACTCCGAACCATTATTTACCACCGTGAAATATTGAGCAGCTGAGAATTAAACGTGCTTGGGAGATGAACGTTAGGGACGTAAGAAACTGCAACCACCGACGATAACACCGTTAATGTTCACCAAATGATGCTAGACAGCCGTCCAATTAAAGTCAGGGAGTTATTGGAGGCTATGAATATTTCATAGAAACGTGTCTGTCACACATTGAATCAATATATAGTTATTAGGAAGATATTCTTTGAATTGGGTGCCGAGTTTGATCACGTTAGACCAAAACCGTGTTCGAATTAATATTTCCAACGCTCCGTTGGCGCGATAAGTCAGAGTTTTGGCGCCAATTAATTACTGTAGATAAAACTTGGATATACCATTCTACCCAAGAAACAAATATATAAATCGGCTCCAGAGAAAAGGCAAAAACTGGTTTTCGGCTGGAAAGGGGATGGCGACTGTTTTTGTGATGCACATAGAGTTATCTGAATCTATCGCCTTCAAAAATGAAAAATCATTACAGGATCGTACCACGCGTCATTGCATGACAAGATGAAGCCATAAATTGGGGGAAAACTGCTACATTTGCAGAAAAAAATTTTCACCAAGACACTGTACCTCATTATGAAAATCTACGAATTAAGTTTTGAACTGCTTGATCACCCTCCTTAATCACCAGATGTTGCCCCAAGCGACTTTTGTTTGCTCCTTAAGATAAAAAGCGTCTATCGGAAAACAGATATTTTCGCCAATTATTTTGGACGGGTTAAAGAGATGGGAAAATCGCAGGGGAGACGTGAGACGTGTGGAGGGAGGCTTATTAGGAGCTTATGTAGAAAATTAAAAGTAAAATTGAAGAGAAAATATTTTGTACGTTTGTTACGTCAGAAACTTTTCAGACCTCCCCTGCACAAATGTTTTACCATTGCTCAAGAGGTTATTTAGTCATTCAAACTAATTCCATTGGCATACCTTAGTTGTTAATAGTGGAATAAAAATGCGTTTTCCTCCATCGCCTCCTGAATTACATAATTATTTATAGATGCGGTACAACTGTTTTTATCAGTGATCCTCTACACCCTGCCTTTCGACTTTTGATACTTTGTTGCTAAGGAACATTTTACTGTAACTATTTAATAATTTTCTTTTATCAATAAACTATTCAGCCAATAATAGCAGAACACTATTTATTTAAATTCTTTCACGACGTTTCGTCCAGATTTTTGCACTTCTGCAGGTACAGATAATTTATCGTACACTAACTGAAGTTAAGTTTTGAATGGATAAGAATACACAGGAATAAATAAAATTTAGATTCCTCCACTGCGCTCGGAGACGGTCAAGGTCGGAAATGAAGTCCAAAAAACTGGACGAAACGTCGTCAAACAACTTAAATAAAAAGTGTTTTACTGACATATTTCCTGAAATGTTGATTTGTAAATTTATGAATGTCAGATTATTTAATTACTGGATTATATATATTAAATTTTTATTCAAGAATGTGATATTTAAGTTTTTCTGTACATATTCGTAGGAAGGGTTAATATTCGTTTCTTTTCTGCGGAAGGGCATATTTTCCCGAAAACATTTTTATTCGCCTTTCTTTTTTGAAAAAATGAATGTTTCCGTAATGTAGTTAACTTATTGTATGTATTTTGTTTGGATATTTGTATTTTAATCTTCTTTCAAAACAAGATGAATGCTACTCTAAGTACGGCAAACTTTTGAATGTGTTTTTAATTTGTGACTTTTTAAAATTCTCGTAATTGCAAATTCTATAATACATTTTTTCCCCAGACGGGTAAGAAATTTTTTGATCTTTCCAATCGAGAAAATGTTGTATAAATGCATCGACTGTTAGAAGAGTAAATAACGATGACATGGTACATATTTCGGAAAGATCCACTAGTGCTGCAATCGGACATTCAACCCCCTATCAGGAAGTAGATTTACTTTTTACTCCGGTACGAGAATTTTTTCGATTTCAGGAATTGTAAAGACTGGTCCGTTCGTCGTACGTCTAGCGAAGCAATGTCATTAAAAACATTTGCAACTCTTTTACTGGAAACGGGAAGCTACAAATTGGTCTAAAACTGTATAATTCCTTCTTTCGTCCTTCTTCCACTATCATAAATTTTTTTCTGTTTTAAACTATGGAACTGTCAATAATTTCTTTACCAAATATCTTATCATGATTATGAACAATTCAGAACTTTGTTAGTAGTAACGTTCACATTACTCCATTGTATGTGCAAAAATATTACACGGAAACATTCACACTGCCGCGCATTGTATTACATTCGTTGAGATAATACAACATCCATATTCGCCTAGAGTAGCTCATCTTGAAACCACGTTTGATAATCTAGATAGTACTTCAATTGTATTAAAGTTAGAATTAAACCTGACAAGATATTACAAGTTGGCTGCATTGCTCTATGTTTTAGTTGTGTTGGAAAAGAGTCTCCTTAGATAATAAACTCTACATGCAGAATTCTTTCACCCTAGTCACACTTTACAGTAATTTTGTTCTACGATTGAAATATTACTCTACAGAGGTAAATAAAGAAGTTTCAAGAACTGCAATTTGATGATCCCGTTCAAATTTTGGTACATCCTACTTCAAGTCTTCCCTTCAGTAAACAATTCTGCATCCATTATAGGTTACAAAGATTAAATTATTTACTCGAATTAAGGATTTAAAATTGAACACTTCTTTTTACCCTTGCAGGTTTTGAATTTATAGATTATATTAATGAAATTTTTATTAATACATCATTATAGAATGCGTATATATCGTCTTCCTTGCGATTTGGGTGCAAATGGGATAGATACCGGCGGCACTTTGAGGAACAAATATACAAGGCGTTTAAAAAGGAATCATCCGATTTGACATGAATATAGTTAGAATACTTAATTAAATTAACGTTAATTTTATAAAAAATGAAAACGAAGAGTATTTTAATCAACCTATGGTGCTGAATATGCCCCTTGTTATGACCGTGTCGTGAGTTACTGCTGCCACGGCTGTTGTTATGCGGTTCTTCAGTTCGACCATTGTTGCTGGAATCTGAGCCTTTTAGAGGCTCCCACGAGAAAATAAACACATACAGAGACTTCCCGTGACTTTGTAGGCTAGTAATGTAAGATTAAATAGTTTTTGTCCAGTGCTACCGTACATTGTCGAATATTTATGTATTTGTGAAATACGATGGTTATTTTTTAAACATCCTGTGCCAGCAGTTGTTTAAACAAAGAAATAACACACTTTCAAATAAAAATGAGATATAGATATTCTATAAATTGTCATGTAATTTGATAATACTTCTAAATACTTCACTAAAAAATAAATAAATCTGGAAGAAAGAAAAGAATGGAAAAATGTCGACCGGACCAGGGACCTGAACCCCGGACACTGTACCATTGATCTAATTCGAGACGACGTCCATGGAGCGATTCAACATCCCTCCATTCCTATAAACGTAGGTCAGGCTCACCAACAGTTTACTAATCACATTCATCACAACCTAATTTCTAGGAATTTTGATAAGAATGGACATTGTGTAAATTCATCAAAGGTGCATAGAATTCAAGTCAATTGAAGTATTTATACTTCCTTTGATTAGCTCAGTGGTAGAGTGCCCGCCCGGAAAACAAGAGGTCCAGGGTTCGAGTTCCTGATCCGGTCGACATTTTTGCATTCTTTTCTTTCTTCCAAATTACTTGTACGCTCCTACTTGAGCTTCAATTCAAGAATTTCTACTTCCTGTGACTATAAATAAAATCATATTCTGATTATTATTCAGTTTAGGGTTATTTTTGAAGATTCTCCTCAAACAGTGCTTCAGGCAAACTGTTACAATCGCTTATGTCAAAATTGAGAAATTTCCTACGTCTATTTTTGGTATTTTTAAGAATATACCGTGTCTCATTCCACACTTTGCTTTCCTTATACGATTTCAGAAGTGCGCCAAGCCTATCTTTTTTCCTCCTGGTTGCCAACGACTCCCACCCCAATTTCTCTAACTTGTCTCGCCCGTGACCTGGTTCCCGTATTACTAATATTGCTGTGCACACCCAAGTATTTCTAGGTCCTCTATACGGTCTTTTCTGTACGAATCCAAAAAATCTGGAACAACCGGCGATTTAATTGTCATCCCATTCCTTTTAAGATTCTCATAACGAAATATAGGGACTTCCACGTTTTTCATGATTCTTAATTTCGGTGTTCTTCCTAACCTAAATTTCACCCCAAAATGTTTCCTAGCTGTTTACTTAAGATATTTTCTCTCTAATTATATTGAAACTCAATCGTATATCTACAGAATATTTATTGAACCTCACCGATTTTTTTCTTGCTATTTATCTTCATTTAATTGTAAGATAAATTAAACGACAGGTATTACCATTAAAGAAGTATCTCATTAATCAATAATTCACTACGTTTTCGTACATTTAAAAATCTGTAATTTCAATTTGAAATATATTTGGCGTAATAATTACTTTATTATTGTTAACATTTATTATTAAATTGAATGAATGTTGATAATTTATTATTTGATTTAAAGTTTTATATATTTTTATACTTTATTAATCCTTACATTATTTAAGATAGATGAATATTGTTGTTTTTCCTATCGGATCAATTTTTAGAAGCATAAAAATTATATTAATTTGTGATTTGAAATATTTTATGTTATTTAAACCCCTTATTACTAAAATATTGATATTTTTCTTTTGGAAATATTTCATTTTGTATATAAATTTCACCTCTATGAATTTTTCCATAGTTTTATTTATTTTTATTAAGCAATGTAATCTTTTTATGTATAAAAAGTAAGAGAATTCGTATCAATGAGTTCTGTGCTATGAAAGAAAAATTTATAATATATTCTGTTACTGAAGAAACATTACATCAACAGCCTGGTGAAAGTACAAAACGTCGGTGATAATAAGTGATTAATAAAATATTCTTAGAATTTAAATATCTTATATCGGCAGTATAATTTGCTTTCTAATAAATATATAGACGTAAAGTAAAATATTATTCCATTTATTTAGTGAAAGTTTTGAAAATCACATTAACAGAAGCCGTTTAAATATTTCAATTGACGATACAATTTAACAGTAAAAGATGCCCTGATGAGATGTCATTATAGTGGGCGTAAAACCAATGATTAGTTTATAATAATTTGTATGATAAATCAAACGACAGATATTAAAATTGAAGAAGTATCCCGATTTGATTCAGTAACTTTGTTTCGCACATCCCGGAACGTAGATCGACGTTTGAAATGCAGGATCTTTCAAAAAGTATCAACTATTTTGACACGTATGTATTTTGAGAAATAATGAAGACATAAAATTAATGTTAACTCAAAGGTTCTCAATATGACCCCCTTTGGATGCATGGAATATATCTATGTGAAGATTTGAATTAATGCTGCCACGGTTGTTGTTATGCGGTTCCGCAGTTTGAACATTATTCTTGGAAGTGGAGACACATAAACTGAGTATTTTATAATCTCTCTACCAGTCTCCCCTGTCCTAAAAAAAGAGATATGGTGAGGTCTGATGAGCTTGGGGGGCAGTGATGAAAGACTGTCTATATCGAGTACGGTCCATCCAACGTCGAGGAAATATACCATTTAAAAGCTCATGATTTTAACAGTAGAGTTTTCAATCACATCGGGTTAAAATCTGAATAGTTTTTAATTTTTTAAATCAGATTCATTTTGACTGTCCCTGTTATCAGTTCGGTGCTTATAATAATTTTCCACATACGAAGCGACAATTGGAACAAAATCCGGTTTTAGAATCCACATACGATTTGCCAATTAATTGTTACTTAAAATCTCACAAGGAAAGGACGAACACATCAACTAATACTGAAGCACATCGGTTTCTGCGATACAGTGCACTTAGGAACGACAAAGGTAGACGCAATGAAGAACAATTGTTTTCTAACATAAAAAATTTGTAAATCTGTATAAACCGGGGAAAAAATTCAATTAATAACTTTACATACTGTTAATGTTATTGCCTGTTAATGTATTATTTCCAAAATGACTAATAAGTAAATTATGATTATGTGCACGCAAATTTCGAAACGGACACGACACTCAATCCACTGATTGGGTTCCACTATAGATTGTATAAATATATATTTTTTGACTATAATCAAGATATAATATGGGTAAGGTAAAAAGTTCTGTTTTAACAATATGAATATACAGTAGGAAGATATAACACAAACGTCCAACTAAGACGTTTAGTAAAATGGAAAGTTGCGGAAGTAGTGAGTTAAAGTGAAAATCCGCTCCGAGCAACTTCACTTTACTTCCAAACATTAATCTAAAACTATTAATTTTAGGCGAAAAAATTGAGATAATTTTTACGGGCTCGTTATACCAGTAATAAGGAAAGGGGTTATATTTTTCTATGAAAAGGGTTTCGATGTTAATCCCTTTAAGGGGGGCACGGGGGCTGAAATTTCAGCCAAAATATGAAAAACAATCGAATTTCATTTTTTTTATTAATATGCCTATAAATTCAGTAAACTGAAAAAAGATTCTGCCAAACAAAAGAAGGAAGGTGTAGCATATGCTGCAGGACAATTTTAATTAATATGTTTGATTCTAAGTTAATAAATTATTACTCTTTTCCAGAAAAATGTGATTTTCTCAGCTTCATGATTTCTGGTACCAAAAATCTTCGATGCGTCACAAATATTAAGATAGTCTTCATTATTTTTGTACATAATCTACATGCTGATATCTTCAAATACAAGTACCAGTTTTTTAATTGTTTAAGTATCTTAGATGAAAATTGTTTTAAAGTTCTGAAAAGTGTTAATTTTTTGAAGTACTCTTGGTAAAAAAATATTTTCTCCCCAGTTTTATTTAATTTCAAAATAATACTGTATAAATACTGTAAAAAAGCTAAAATATATACAAGTACGTAACGCAAGTAACATTTTCCAAACTGCCAAATTTTGAAAATAATTTTCAAAATATCTCAACAAAATTTTGTAGACTGCTACACATGTGAGTTGTTAACACACAATTAAAATTTCGGTTCAGTAACAATTCATTTAGGGGAATTTCAAATTTCAGTCCCCATGTCGCTTAAACGATCTTAAACGATTATTTAGCATAGTACGATGGAGCACATAAATATGATTTCGGCTGTTGTTTAATCCACGATGTGATAATTGCTCACCGCGAGGGAGTGCCTGCAACTGGAACAGATCTGCTGATCAAGGACTCGACGAGGGCATTGTTACCTTAGCCCATTTCTGTAAAACTGTAATTTAATTCCTTGACCGTACAGAATTGACTCATACTGTATCACTCTCTGCAATGAGAGCTTCCGTCGTTTGCGAAACATGTGAATACTAGCTGCAGATCAGACTTCACTTATCCTCCAGTGTTACGATTCGCATATCGTTGGACTCGATCTGATGGGACGTTTCATCCGCCAATATGTTCGTAAATTTTACATTTTTGCAAGATGCTCACTGTATTAAATGTGAACCATGGACGTAAACATTGCTACGTAGTACTTTCACTCGACCACTTGGCAAATACCAACACAAAATTTTAAAACAATCACAAACACTTTCCTGAGAAGCGTAGAAGAAACTTATTCTACTTTTGATCAACTCAGCTTAAAATTTAATAAGCCAAGTCTTGCAACACTAAACGAGGCCAAGCACTAAATTGATTTGATCTGATTTGTTGAATGTAGGAAACATGACCATTTGCATACTAACAGTTTTAATAAAGAAATATAACATGTTAAAAACAGCGTATATTTCATTGCATTAGATTTATTCTGGATTACGTTCAAAAAGAAATGAATGATATTTTGAAAACTTATTCGTAGAAATTATTCGTGAAACAAATAAATAAAAAATCGAGGCCATTTTGAGTAAGCAATGAAAAAGTTAGTAGATCAACTGAATCAGTCTATATTAATTTAAGAAAAGAAGTCGTAAATGAATGAATAGAATTAAATGAAATGGTCAGGCACTAAGCTGGAATTAAAGTAGAATAAAATAAATCCATACCAATAAATAGAATTTAAGTGTCTGTCTCTAATAGACTCCGAAACGGCTCAACGGATTCTAATGAAAATTTGAGGCTTTTAAAACAGGAAATTTAACTTTAACATTCGTTCATATTTCATTTCGATAATGATACTAATATAATATAAATATTAATTATACGGGAAGGTTTCTTGACATACTAGTTTTCGAATCTCCAAAAAGCGAATTTATCTAATAGTAAAAACAACAATATTTTTCTATATTAAATGTTGTAAGGAACAATAAAGTATACGCACAAATAATATTAAATAATAAAATTTATATTGTTTTATTTTAGCAATAAATATTAAGTCATAACTTAATTATAAACATTTTTTATATATTAGCTTTACACGTTTCTACCTAAAACTTTATATATTTTTTCAAATTATATTGTATGTAAAAACCTACTTGATTATAAATATTTGTATGTGAAATTAGTGTGCTTAAAATCGTTTTTATAAATAACATTTCTGATAAATCACGTTATTATATTAATAATTTTGTTCAAAAACTAAAATTTCGTCATTAACTCAAATTCATGATTTTATTCTAATTATTTAACCTAGAGTGACAACATTATATTTTACAGTATTGTGTTGACACCTTTTTTTCTTTGCACTCTCAGTAATTATGAGACACTTATTTTTTCTCTTGGACATGATTAAAAATACATTTCATTATTGCTCTACCATCCGCATCCCCCTTTTCAATTCCCTTCCTAAGCTATTAAAGGGGATTAGCCTGTTTCAGGATCACCCTCATGTAGCCTGTTAACCCAGAAATATATATATATATATATATATATACATTTGAATTTAAGAATTGACCATTTCCAAAATCAACACTCACCTCAACCAAAAATAACAGACATAATTCAATTGAAATAGAATCTAACATTTTAATTAGTAAATTAAATCGACAGTTTAGAACGAAATAGGCAATAAGTCAAACCTCAGACTACAAATGCTTCGTACGACAACAGCGCCAAAACAGGTCAGATGAAACTCGGCTGTCAGTAACTGAGGATTTTGTATTCCAGCCAGCTTTGGCGCAGCATGTTTTTTACAAGTATTTATATTCATATCTTCCGAACCCTGCAAGAATTCAAGCTAAAATTCCTGTTTTAATCCCTAACATTTTCATTGAAATCCGTTGAGGCCGTTTCGGAACCTATTCGAAAAAAAAATTCATGTAGACATTGTATAAATATCAGTTTTCACTTCAATTTCAGCATTTATTTTGAAAGCACAGGCAGACACTTCAGTTTCATATTTTGGTATAGTTTAGCTGCTAGTCTAATAATGCCCACATCTCTGTATTAGGCGCCGCGGAAGAAACCATCCCAGTGGATCACACAACCAGAAAGAGAAAAAGAGAATTTGAACATAATGAAACCTAAGAATTCAGTTTGTTGTCTGTGATAATCAAATTACTCAGTATAAGAAGACTCAAAACTTTACTCAAGTCACAATCTTGACATAGGTCATATATGAGGTGCTGAATATAAATCGAAATTGTCAATTGAGTTTCAGCTAAATCAAAACAACTTTTCATCCCCATCGTCAGAATACAACACAGTCAAGGGAATGAGAGTAAAATACCTTTTCCCGACAGGATTATTTCGTTGCGTTGAATTAAAGCGTGCTTCAAACACAAATCTCCATAACGGATCCGGCTTAATCTGGCTGAGTGAACGCGATGTCCTTCATTGACATCCTGGATATTCCTCTGGCTTCGTCCGGATAGATAGGCGTTGACCAGTAGCGCTCAAATGTGCCAGAACATGGCATAGAGTGTTTAGTATGCAGACCTGTTGGTAGTGTCTGAGATGGTTAGTCGGGAGTGAGTGGCGCCGACCTTGGTCCCACATTCCACACGAATTCAGCTGGAGCCTGCAGCTAATGCCCACCAAAGGACATGCCTCACCTGCGTCCACCAGCTGTTACGTCACTTTCTCTCTCGTTTCATAACAAAGACCGCAAATAAAGTCCCTTATCGTCGTTCAATATCTGTCAATGGAGTCTGGGTCCCTGCAAGATGTGATTCGGGACTGATTTCCTGGTCGTTTCCGTGTCCATATCCGGGTGACTTAGACTTCCCTTTGAATTTTAATGACAATGGTATGGATTTTGTAAGAATACAGCAAGTCTGACAAACTGTAATCGTTGATAATTGAACGAATAGTAGGCGAAACAATGATCGGAAAAAAGGATGAAGAAAATACGTTTGGATGGGTAAAAGGTATATCTGTTTCCTGGATAGAGTATTTAGATGACTCAGCCTAAACATTTCAGCAACGAGGAATGATCAGACAAAGGAGGTTTTTCATTGGGTAACATAAAAATAACGTTAATGATGATCGTTTATTCGTAACATGTATAATAACATTTAAACTAAGTACAATATATTACGGTAAAACATTTCTAAGCGTTTTCTAACCCCTATAAGCACATACAGATTAATTAAATTTCCATTTGTCAATCGTTAAATATATTAAACTTTATGACATAAATTTAGTATGAAATTTTTTTATTTATTTTCGAGTTATTGAGTTAAGTGTAAAGATTTGAAGGTTCAACGGTTTTATAAAATTTTAAAACATGACAAAATTGAATGTTTTGTTAAGTATTACGGAGCATGGACGGGACAAAGAAGCAGTGTAGGGTCGCTCAGGGGCAGCCTTTTCTGACTTGTCCAGCTAAAAATTTATAGTCCACATTACAGAGACCGAAAATTCTTACACATTAGTCGTTCCGGATATTCCGTTGGGAACGGACAAAATTCTATGTTTAACGTGTAGAGAAGCCTGTGAAGTTGCCTTGTTAGCAAAATATAATTTTAGAAGTTTTTTATCCATAAATAATTATTCAAATCACTTATTAGGTTAAATATTAGCTTTGAAAATTTCGATGCTGTATGTATAACGGTTTACGAGAAAAGGGTACCTAAAATTACTACTTTAATGTCTCTTTAATCGTGTGGAGAAATTTTTCCAAATTTTGTGCACACCTATAGGGATGGGGTCACTAGGTTTTTTACTCTGGGTTTATTTTTTACTCTCTTAAGTTACCTGGAGTATTTTTTTCGCCCTTAACGTACCAATTTTACACTTACTTTTAGTTATGAGTTTATTCTGGGAACCAATACAGGTCTTGCCTCGATTACGCTACTGGACTCATCATACCAGTTGTGGAGAAATTAAGTTTCCGCCGACATAGGTACTCATAAGAATACATTAATTATAAACACTTAGTGACGCTCATATCTGGTACAATAGTCGAAGAGGGATGCTCAAGAATTAGGTATACTTTCATTGTACTTGGTAAACGTTGTTTCATGAATCGACAAAAGTTTTAAATCTGAGGTATATACACTCCATTGCCGCCGCGAATTAAAAGCCAAGACTTTGGTTGGCTTTAAAGACACGAGGAGTATAATAATTCTGCTTCAGCTTTTACAACATGTTAGTAATCAGTATGTAGACGTTTCGAAATTTGAAGCCTAAAATGATAATCGTATTATTATTTAAGTTACTTTGGCCAAATATATCTAAATAAAATGCTCGAAAAATTCTAAGACAGCCTAATTAATGCGGAAGTATACATGCTTGTACAATTCGCAACTTGCGATTAATTTATTTCGATTGAAGCCTCGAATCGGTGGCCTTCATGAAAAGGCCGCAGACATGTGGACCTGCTAAACTGGACGCTTGAACGTTTCATACATTAGGCTTCTATCAACTAGTCCTTGAGATTTTTTATATAAATTACCACCGGTTCATTAACAACTAAATAACTCAGTTCATAGCACGAAAAAAATGTATGAGATGAGGAGTGGATACTTATAGGTTTTTTAAAAACTTGAGACAACTGAATATCTCAGAAAATACGCACGGTAAGAAAGATATCTGAGGTAAAATATTTGCAAAGGGTACATCTGCTGTGCAGAAATGAGCCCCCCAACCCTCCTCGTGTTATCCATGAGGGGGTGGGGGTTAATTCCGAATTTTAAATGACGTTAAATAATACGTAACTCTCATCACAAACATTTTTTCGATTGGTGGTAGATATTGCTGTAATCGTCGAATTTAGAAGTGTACGAAACCAAATAAAGTTGCATATATATATATATATAATGTAGTGTGGTGTTATTTGTCCAATTTTTAATAAAATTAGAAGCTACAAATGGAATTATGGAAGTACGGGAATTATAGAAAATAAAATCTTCAGAAACAAAACACATTGGTGAATATATGAACGAATACATGAATGTAAGTTCTGGAAAATAAGAGGGCTTATCAGAAATGGCTAGTAACATACGACCCAGAAGTCCGAAAGTAAGGATACGTAGGGAAGTAAAGAAAGACATTGGGGGAAAAAGTGCGAAAAAATTAACAATTACATGGGCAAGAGAAGCATGGAAAGTAATAAAAAACTTCAGATCAAACGAAAATAATAGGTTAAATCTACAACTCATACCACTAAATAAATGGAAAGATTACTATGAAAAGTTTTTGCAAGATGATAGAGTAGAATTTAAAGAAATTGTTTCGCTTTTGTTTTTTTGGCCAACAAATACCTGCGCAATATCTTTAGAAAAAAAGGTGCTCGAATGTAATGTACCAACTAACGGGGAATCACTTTCCTAAGCTTTGTTGGCCGTATACATGGTAAGATTCTAATCAATAGAGTCGAACATGAAATGAATGAGTCTGAATATCAAAACTAATAATATTTTGGATGGATAGAAAATTGGTAATTTTATTTTCATTGAAAGACAAATATAATAACTTTATGATATTTATGTTTTATAATCCGATGGAAAATTTGGACGTTTAATAATTCTTGGGAGGGGGGAATATTTTTACGTCCAAAAAAAATCTTGAAAATTTACTGATGACGTACCTTGTCACCTTCTATACACATCAGACGACAAAATATAATTTATATTGGGTGCTTATATATTAGGGAATGCTGAGTATATATGGCGTTTTATTGCTTCCGGACAATTTTTGGAGGACTCCAATCAAAGTGGAGACCCTAAGCTATAGCTTGTGTAGCTTTTGCGTAAATCCGGCCCTGAAGGGAGAACAAGAAACATATTGGATTGTTGAGACTTGGACCGTGTGCAGCAGGATATTGGATTTTGTTGGTTATTAAAATTTAAAGGATACTCATTTGCAATTAAAACGTTACGGACAATATTTATGTTCTACTACGTCTATGTCGTTGTTTCCGGGTTACGTTGTCAGAGATTTAAATGTCTAAATAAAACTTTTTGCTGTAAATTCACTTATGCGAAACGTAATTTAAGTTTTAACAATTGTTTTACAGCAAAAATATGTTTACTTCTGTCGTAAATGACCCAGATAAGTCGGTTCTGAATATAAAAAAATTTAATTGAGTCGATTACTGGGCCATTTACTACAGAATTCAGTCAGCAGTAATTAGAATTGAAGATCAATAAAGGGAAGCTGAAATCAAGAAAGGAGTAAGACACGGTTGCAGTCTGTCGCCCATGCTGTTTAACTTCTATATAGAATAAGCGATGAAGAAAGTTAAAACGGAATATGGAAAATAAATCATATTACAAGGAGAAGAAATAAAACCCCTACGCTTTTCTAATGATATTGTAGTATTAGTGGAGTTATAAGAAGGCTTGGAAACCATAATAAATGCTATGAAATTGGCCCTGGAGAAAGAGTTTAATATGACGATTGATTAAGGGAAAACCAAAGTAATGGAGTTTAGTATGGGAAACAGTGGAATAACTAAAACTGTTAGATTGGGAAGGGATACTTTGAAGGTAGTTAAGGAATTCTGCTACTTAGGCAGAGTAGGATAGCACAGGCAAGGAAGGCTTTCGCGAAAAAGAGGAATTTACTTACGGGTAATATACGTGCGAATATTAGGAAATAAATGCTAAAAATGTTCTTATGGAGTGTGGCGTTATATGGGTGCGAAACGGTGACGGTAGGAGTTGCAGAAAGGAAAAGAATAGCAGCCTTTGAAATGTGGTGCTATGGGAGAATGAGATAGGTGGATAGAATCACTAACGAGGAAGTTCTAAACAGAATAGGATAAGAGCAAACAACATGGAGGAAATTGACCAAGAGAAGGGATAGATTAATAGGCCACGTTTTAAGACATGAGGATCTTGTAAAATTAGCATTAGAGGAAAGTGTGGGCATTCTAAACGAGTAAAAAATGTTTCACCTAAAAGCTACGCACTTTTATACCCAATATCAGAATCTGAAATGAATACCGGAGGTTCCCTTTTAAGTTTTCAAAGTTACCCCAACCCATAAGAAGTTAGCAGATAGATATTCCCATTGATTATATTGTACTGACATTTTGTTTCTGAAATTATTGTAATACGGTCTGTATTTTGCGAGACATTTAGTTGTCTCTAGTAATAATAAAACATAGTATTATATATATATATATATATATATATATATAGAGAGAGAGAGAGAGAGAGAGAGAGAGAGAGAGAGAGAGAGATTCCAAACCACACAAATGTATGATTTCAGTCACTTTTGGGAAGTGTAGCAACAGTTCCAAGATTTGTACGAAAACACATTCTTCATTTCTGATTGCATCAGCGAAACCAAGCAGTAAGAAATATTTTTGGAAACTGGTCAACTGCAGACTCAAACTAATAACTGAAAAACTGGTTTCAAAGGTCGGCCATGAAAACCTACAGGGAATGAGTCACCAGGACCGGAGAATGTACCAACTTCTTTGGCAAGCTGGTAGCTGTATTGGTAAACGTTGTCTCATTAGACCTGGATACCCAGATGAATGAGTGGACTGGATGTGGTCGATATTTTAATCAAAGATGGAAATTTTAGCGTTAGTTTTAATGCGATGTTAACTGATTGGCTGAGGACGGGAGTCGCATTGAAATGAGTCAGAAGATTTTGGAAAAATAAAAGCTTGTCAGGTACGCAAACATATGTCAAACATGATAAATATAGTCCAGTTTTTTTCCTAACACTTTCTCGTGTTTTCTGTGTCAATTATCGCAGTGGCTATTATCTGACTTAATGTGGGGGCAGAGATAAAGTATGTAAATCTCAGAAACATGTTATATTTTACCATCGCACCTAAAAACTGTGTGCTCATTAAAATGGAGCAAGTAATAGTAGGGGTTGAAGAAAGTAAGATAAAATAAAGACTAGATTTGTAAAGTAAAAAAAAGTCAAAATAATCGCGACAGAGAGAAATTCATTACTTAAAATACAGAAATTAAAATTTATTGTATTTTTTAAATTTTGGTATATATTTTAAATGATCATGTTTTTATGTGGTAAATGTTTTGCATGATTGAGTTTTTAACAACAGTACGTGTAAATAAATTATTTATGTTTTCCTAAAAGGAAAAGATATATGACAAGATAAAGAGAATATAATTTTTGAGAAAACCGTTGCGTAACAAAATGATTTACATGTTCAAATGTATTATCATTCATTTAAATATTGTAAGTTTCGAATATTAGTGATGGCAACCTGTAGTTATAATCAAAGTTCGGTGACAAACAAAATTAAAGACTGATATAATTTTGAAATCTTTTGCTTGGTGTGCAGACCCATTAATTGAAATATTTGAAAGAATATTAAGTTTTAATTCCCAAATTTCATTCAATTGAATGTTTGGTTGAGACTTTAAGACGGTCAGGCAGTGCAGACTCGCCGGCGTGCGGAGCTGACATGTAATGAAGTGATGGGAACTATTGGCCAGAGTGGGGCTGAAAAGTATTTTTAAATTTGAGAAAAAATGTAAAAGTTGCTTCGTAGTTCGTAAGAGAACAACAATAAGCAGTAGAAATTTTTTAGAATTCGCTGGGTCCAAAGTTAATGCAGAAAGAATAAAATTAATAGTGCGGTGAATTTAGAAGAAAGTGCAGTGTCATTTTAAATAAAAGTAGAGTGTAGCTTTATTGTAGCCTTTGGAAAGTGAAGTGATTCTGTCAGAATAAAGGTTATTAAGATGAAAGAGAAATTTTTACGGCCTCATTATAGACATCACAGATAAGAACTTAAGAAAACGATTTTCCAAAAAATTTTGTTTTTATGCCACGAAAATTTATTTTGTCATTATATCTCCCTACAAAAGTTTACAAAGAGGGAAATATCAATTTGTTTTTTTGGTTTTAACTTTTAATTCTGTGTTTATAGTCACACCAACGTCAAAGGTCATTAGCGACTACCTAATTGAGTAACTGATTTGCTAATTAGTCTAGTTTTTGTCAAAATACACACAATAAAAATACCCAGGCCCATGCTGGGAATTAAAACCGGGTCCTCTACGATGCGAGGCTGCAAAAATTTTATTCTTTATGCACTTTCATTTTTAGTATCGTTTTATATTACAAGTCAATTATTTGGAATCATTTACTCACTAGAGGCCACACAAAATCTCTATTACTTTAACGTTTGTTCATCAATAAAACCTCATTTAAAATAATGTTTATACACTGCCATTAATTAATTCCCCTTGGTGCTTAGCCGCAAAGACCGTGCGTATAAAAAACAATTAAATCCCTATGATAAGAATCTGGATGCGTATTAGCTGCTCCATGGGCCTACAATTAAATATGTAATTCTGTATGCTATTTCAAAGCTAAAATATAAAATATCTTTAGTATTTTATGCTATTGAAATGAATCAATTATTGTGAAATGAGTAACAGTTATGATTCAGTGCCATATTTACTGAATTGTGGAACCAGTATTTCTAGAGGAGTGCAACATGCGCGATTCGGAATAATGTCATCGACTTTTCTTAGTCTGCCAGATTGTTAACGCATGAGCTAATGTGGCGCCATAATAACTAATCCGAGATGATTCCTTTCCAATTTAATTTGAACTTTCCACGTTGATTTAACGCAACGTTTTTTGGGCCTCAAATGTAATTTATAACCAACAACTTATATTAAGTTTCGTAATCCAGTATCAACAAATCGATTATTTTAACCCTCAGAGGGTTTTCAAAGTCCAGCAATATTTGACGTCTCCGCGTACATACATCAAATGCGAGGTCCTGCGTAAAGGATCGCGGAATTTCTGTTGAGCTCGTGAAGGCTGGCGGGTACGAAAAAACTCAGGCCAGATGCAACTTCATGGAACATGTGTCACGCAGTATGTCAAGGGAATTTGTGATAGGCGGTCGCCTTTAACTTTTATTAACAATTTTAGCATAGTTCTGTTGAGTCACTTGCAAAAATGACGTTGGTGAATTTCTTCGGAGCAAAGCGCCTGCATAAAGCTTTCATTCAAAATTGAGAAAACCGGAGCAGAAATACATACAATCTGGACTAGAATTCAATGCACCTGTGATCAATTTACGCAAAGTCCATTCTTCACGTATTTCCTATAATTAGGATGTGATTAGTGAATTGGTAGGTGAGACCTAGCTTAGGAAATGGAGAGGTGTTGAATCGGTCCTTGGACGTCGACTCGGATTAGCTCAGTTGGTAAAACCCCCGCTAGATATCGTGAGGTCCTGGGTTCGAGTCCCTGGTCGGGTCGACATTTTTCCATTCTTGTCTTTCTTCATACATACAATTTTGATGCAAGAATAGGGAATGTTTTAAGTTACAAAGAAATACAGCTAGTAATGTTGATCACCATTCTTGACGGCCGTCAGCTGGTACAGTCGCCGTTAGAAGTTCGTCCACTACTTTTCAAATAATTTTGGCTGTTCAGAGGATTTCGTCCTACGAGCTGAAGAGACTGTTACAAACCTCGTGCGGCAACAGCTTTTACCTATCAGTATTTCTGACGATAAACCCAAATTACATTTGTTTCTCAACCGACATATTCGCCCGACCTCGGTACCCTATAGGATTTTACGATTCCCGAGGAAATGGCCTAAGATTTGAAACGGGTGAGGACGGTAAGAAGCACTCAAGAGAGAGAGAGAGAACACCCATGCAACTTTCAATTCAAGGAAAATTCGAGTATTGGGAATCTTGAATGTGGTGGGAGTCACTAAGGTCCCAAGTATGTCGTAATTTGATTTGATTTATGTATTCCTGGATTTTTTGGGTAGCCCATCGTGTCCCACAAATTGCTTCCCCAGCCGGCTATATAGTGTTAAGAACTACCCTTACTACTTATTAAGAATGCGTGGAGTTTTAATATAGAGGGTTAAATTTAATACCAATTTACAGTTTATTAAACATTCAAGCGATTTTATGTTCAAAAATTTTAAACTTTGTACAATTATATTTAACTTGAATACGTGACATATACTCATTTTCCTCGGAGGATTTGGGTCAAGTAATAGAAACACTTATAGAAGGAAATCTGATGGGTCAGACAATGCATAAAAAACGTGATTAATATTTTGGACGTGTCTCACCAGCGTCCAATATTCAGACGCCATCGTCCTGGTCCTGAAATCAGCATGCCAACAGCAAAGGGGGCGATGCTCCATCTCTCTAGACTACAGATCAGCATCATCAGCAAATTACTCACCGCTTCTAGTATTAGGGAAACCTCAAACTTGATAATTCGCGAACATATTACATGCTTCAGCTTTCTCACTCTGGGTTCAAATCCGACGCCCTAGCGACGTCCACCCTCGGCCATAACTGCCACAATACTCCTCATTCTTTTACATTTGCCCAAGCTCTCGGGGTTCACATGCCTTTTTGCAGGGTTCCTTAGCCGCCTGTCTAGGCTTGATGTCCGCTCTGGCCTCCCCCACCTCTTTCCCTCATAGCTGGCGCGCTACCCTTTGACTATCGTGTCTCTATTGTCCTCGTGAAGGCGACAAAAAATAGCTTCCACCCTAAGACACGCTGTCTTGGCTTCTGATATATTTTTATGTATTATAAAATTAACCTCTGGGCGACAATACACGCCACAATAGATTCTGTATGACGTTTCCTATCGACTTTCGTCTATACACTTGACCGTTTACCCTAACTGGTTCTGTATGTAGTCATCCTATTATACTCCTTAATTCTCACTCCCGAAGCTTGCATCATGATAAACCTTCCTTAATGTACTGAGACTTGTAACAACAGCGTTTTAATCAGCAGATCGTTGACTCGTGAAATGATAATAATAATAAATAGTGAAAAATTTTCCGTTACCCTGTATTCTACTTGATTAGATCGAATATGTCACGTCAATATTCTTCAGTGAACATACAGAAATCCTCAGAAAATTACTTTAATCAACAACTAACTAAATTTTTTTGCAAATATAAAATTAGAAATAGTAATTTAAATTGCCATACTTGTCACGATGCAATTGTTTGTGCAATTCGTAGGCTGCACTTTTTTTATTCTTTCAATCTCTACAATAAAAATGAATACTTGTTTGCACATTATTTATAGAAGTTATAACGCATGTCCAAAGTGCAGAAAAAACTTGGTACAAATTTACCTAACAGAACGGAGGAAAACACAGTGAGGGTGAGAATCATGTAGCATAAAGGAGGAAAGAATCTTAGTTAAGAAAATATACCAATGTGTCAGCAAGCGTAGGTTTGTAACGTCACCGATGATTGAGAGAGGGAAATAATACAATAAAAATATTACATATTTCTTGCTGGGCCTTACTCAATCAAAACTTTACCTAAAACAATATGAAAGATATTTTTATATACGTAGTTTGCGTGTTGGTAGTAATTAAATTAAAGGAATACAACTGTTACATTAATTATTTTTAGCACCAAAGTTAGTAAGAAAAACCAGTTAAATGCTTATTCAGAACAGTTTGGAGTTTATTTTATGATTCTGGGAATAAAAGTGATGTTAATCAACTGATTTACATTCAAAAATTGGTAACAGACTTTTAAATAATATATTTTACTAATCAACAAAATGTGTTACATAAAATTAAGTTTATATTATAATATTTTGAATAATCATGATGTTCTAATTTATATTCCAAATTTGATAACTCGCTTTTAATTAAAAAATGAAACCTAAGTGTTTTGAACATAAATTTGATGTTATTACAACAGAATAAAGTTTAAATTAAGTTGGCTGTGATAGTAATAAACCATCTCATTAGATTCCAAATTTGTGAATAGGGTTTTAAATGATTAGAAATTTTTAGAAGTATCAATTAACAGAATGAAGATGTAATTTTAGTTTACAGAAAAAGTTCAAATATAATATAAACCGTAAAAATTTCTATCTGTCATATACTTAAGGTAACGGTACGCTTTATAACCATAATTTAACAAAGAAAAGCTAGAAAATTTTTACCATCCCTTAATATTCATAAATTTATTTATTGCACTCAGAGTATTCTTCACTTCCTTAACGTATCAGGAGCATTTTTAGTCCTTTAAATACCAGGAATATTTTAACTTCCTTAAGGTACAGGGACTATTTCTTAATTCTTTAATGAACCTGTGTATTTCGGTCTCTCTTAGATTAGCGGGAGCAGTTCTTACTCCATTAAAGCACCCGGAATATTATTCAGTCTAAGTCATTGGACGTTTTTAGTCTCTCTTTATGTGCGCACTTATGTCATGTACCAAGAGAATTTTTGATTGAGTTAATGTAACGTCAGTCTCAATCTAGTTATTTTTAAGCTATCCCCCTATCGGCATCGGTTTGTGTGTTCCCATCCACGGATTAATGGTCCAAAAAAGTATTATGGTCTCTATTCTATTTAAATATCAATTAGTCTCCAATTAATTCATTTTATGGGCTATTATAAATAAGTACCCTGGAAGATTGCGGAAATTGCCTCTTAACACGTAATTATATTATATATATATATATATATATATATATATATACGCAAACATCTATATCGGTAACCGTAATCCGGAGAGACGTGTATGAAACGACCTCTATATTGAAGTTTAAATTAACACTTTTAAAAAAATTGTACAAAGAGAATGAAACGTCTCCTGAAGACAAAAAGAAAATTAGAATCAAACATTTAACGTTCATTGTTTTACAACTGAAAGTCTGGAGTGTCCATTAACAATAGGTTAATTATGTGATGAGTATTTTTCCCATGAAGGTGCAGTTTTCTGGAAAGTATGGTGTTATAACAAATATCAATGTAAGATATATTTCTTCGTCTTTTCCTTCAGTGTTCTGTAAGCGAGGAGGAAGAAGTGTAAATAATCATCAATTACAAGTGTTGCGTGAGGACCGAACAATTCTGTTGTGTGAAGAGTGTTGTTTCTACATCCGGGTTCATGGGAAATGAGACACATTCCGGTCCTGCACTTTGCATCGCGGATACTCGGCAGAGACGTTGACAGCGTATGTTTTGATTGAGTCACGGAAGTGGTGCAAGGTCTTGAACTGGTTTCAAGGAAGAGGAAGGTGGAAGGTGCGTACGGATTCAGGTCAAAGTCGAGCATCGCTGGGGGGGCTCAAAGGAAATGCAAGCCTTGCCCCACTTCGGCAATGCTACTCAAAAATACCATCTTCAAAAAAAAAACACTGCAGTTTCCTCCTCTGTTGTAAGTTGTAAGTTACCCGCATAAACCTTCACATATATTTTAAAGTAAGTCTTCTAAATACGTGATCTCACAGAAGCTAACGTGAGTTGTGGCACGTCCGCACACTTGAGGCTGCTAAACATGGATCCAATTAGAACGAATGCGTTTATCATCATAAATCTTGTGCAATCTACGGAAAAACTCCATTGTGTCAACTGATGGTGATTTTTCCAGGTTTCACTCTTACGCTAATTCTCTATTCCCGAATTTACGCAACTATTTAGAGTCTAATTATAGCAATAGCGGAGAATCAGCCACGAATAATTTAATATTTAATATCAACTTAGTATATTTGCTCCCTCTTATTTACTTATAGACCTGGTTGACTGAGTCTCCGCTATGGTTTCTCTCATAGCAGAAACGATGTAACATTAACAATATGATTAAAACGGCGTAAAAAAGGAAAAAGAGAGAGGTGGAAAATGAAGCCCAGCGTCATAGTTGAAGACAGATGAAAATCCTCAAATTTTCGGAGGCGCCACCCTCCTCCTTCTCTAGAAGAAATGGAGACACATACCAAGTCCCGACCTACAATTAATGCGTTAACGATCTAGATTGAAGTCAGAAAGATGAACAATTACACTCCCGATGCCCCGGTTTCGTTCTAGTTCGGCCCTTCGACACGGGAATATATACTAGTGTAGAATCACTTCTTAGTCCGGTCCATTATATTAAATACCTGGGCTGCCAGATAGTATTTTTACAAATATATTTTCTGTAAGAGAGTTATTTTTTGGTCACAGAGCTACTAATATTTGCACAGATTGTAGTAGGAAGATTATATTTTTGGGGAGCGGAAAGAGATTTCATTATACTACTTTGTGTAACGACTACAAAACGAAACAATTAACGTGTAAATATTATGTATTTCAAACTTTATAATATATATATATAATTTATTTTATATATATTTATATATATATTATTTATATACATTTTTATATATTTTATATATATAATTTATTTAACGCAATCCCGTCGGCATTCTTACACGAATAACGGAATAAATGAAAACTCAAATTGAAATGCTACAGAACAGTGGTAAAACACATCTACTCGCCTTGGGCAGTGCCTAGTCTAAGGCAGGGGTAATAAAAGTCAGACATTTAGGCGACAGCTAGGTTTGTCCCACGGCCTCTGGAATGTGGCGAACCATGCTGGGAAGATGCGGGGTTTTTCCACAAAAACCTTGGTGGAAGGGGGCAAACGATTCCTTCCAGAGTGGAGTAACAAATTTGATAGGTTAATATGCATCCCCGCAACCTTGGGGATACGAATTAAGTACGTGTGGAAGAATTATTTAAAATCAACTGGCAGAGATGGATGGAGACACCGATTGAGGGGACGAGGCAGAGGATGAGGAGATTGTGGGGACGAGAGCAGATTATCAAATTATAGGACAGGCAGATTGAGGAGACGATTCTGAAACTGGAAATTGTCCGAACCACTGAAAATAGCAGCGGCAGTGAGGCGTGATCCATACCAACCCAAATAGGAGGCAATGGCAACAAGAGACGACACTGGAAGGTCCAAATAGCTGACACGGTAAATACTTCTGTAACCTTTTGCCGATTTCCTGTACTGCGTTGTCCGAGTAGATTTTGTGTTAAATATTTCCGCTGTATGAGAAGGCACATATAATACAACCCTGAGTGTGGAGATCTAGAATTTTTAGTTGTAAGAAAATTAATTATTTATATCATTTTTGTAAATATATATACATATATATGTTGTGTTTATTATAAATAAAGGCCGGCTATGTAAATTAAAACTCTATTCAATGAGTGTACAGTAATAATAAATAAATGTTAAAATTTAATATAATTTACATTGATAACGATTTTTCATTATTATAAAATAAATAATATACCCTAAATTCATTTCAAATTGGATCAAGAAGTTAACGTCAATAATAAATTAAAGGTTCAATGTGCGTATTACTCATATAATCACATTAAATTCCAAAGAAAGTAATAAAATACATATCTTTTTGTTCAAAATTTAATAAAAAAAATCATGATTTATTTAAGGATATTAATGATAAGAATTAATGAAATTATTTTTCTATAAATAATTGCGAGATTAATTGTATTATAGTAGCGCAATCTAGCCTCGAAGCTTAACGAACTTCTTGCCTCTAAAAATGAAATTCGTAAATGTTATACCTTCTCCTAAGTAAAAATGATACGCTTTTTTATTTTTACATATTTAATATATTATATTTATTATATTTTTACCGGGAATCTAATCCGAGATTTTCTCATCCTGACCTGCTACATACAGGTTCAAAGCCTAATTGAAATCTTACCTTCTATACTAGAATTAAAACCATTGCACCTGTTACGAATTTATTCATTAGTGTGGCCCAAATTGAACGATATGGACGTAGAGAATATATGGTTCCAGCAGGACGGCGCCACGATGGACATTTGAAGATATGGTTATTTCTCACAGAGGTAACATGAATCTGCTACCAAGATCTCGCGACTTGACCCCGCTAGACTTTTTCTTGTGGGGTTTCCTAGCGTTGCAGGATTATGCCAATGACTTGCAATCGACCGAGGCCCTCAAAATCAACATAACCCTGGCCATCGCTCAAATTCAACGGGATCCATGCGGCAAAGTCACTGAAAATTGGACCACTCGGGTCCGTGCCACCGTGAGAAGCCCCGGTGAACTTTTGAACGATGTTATATTCCATACATAATGGCATACATGGGCCGTTGAGATAAAAAATAATAATTTCGTTAATGCCTCACACACAGTTTATGTGATTCCATTTCAACGTCGACCCACCTTGTTGAAACCCCCTTTACATTAGATTTTACTGTACATACATACTATGCCGCTTATAAAATATAACTTTCTTCACAACGCTACTTTCCTTTTTGTTCAAAGTCTTTGTTTGCCTTGAATTTTCACCTCATTGTCGTCAGCCACGAGGTGCAAATATAAACAGTGATAAATATCATTTTTATGTTTAGTAAAAACTTTTCACAGAAGCCGAAACTGTACGAACACTGTGCGCCGTTTGCAGCTCTTAGCTACGTTTTTATCTATAAAAATTGACTGTGTTCAACCACACGTCTCTATCAACCTCCAAACTCGAAAATAAATTTGAAGCTTTTAGCACGTCAACGCGGGATCTTCAGGCTTAATTTCCTGTAATGAAACAGGATTCGTAGAGTAATTTTACAGTAATGTCATCCGATACAGGCGGTCATCTCCTCTCCATCTGCGTGTGACAGAAATAAATATTATAATTTCTGCAACAAAAATATGCATCGATGCTGCGTAACTGCAATGTCAAATCATATCTGCTTTAATCTAATTAAAATTTATAACCGATATTCAATTTTCAATTTCCTCAAGGAAAATTTTAAATTACCAGAATTGAGATCACTGAAATGTCTCGTAACTCAACATAATTTAAGAATATAGTACGATTGTGTTTTAAAAATACATATCATTAGACTCAAGGTTCAAAACACAATCATTTTAGAATTATCAATATTTTTCTACAAGAATTATTAATTTACAATGAATGATGTTCTTTTTATATGCACACTATAGGGTGTCGAGTGATGCCAGGGACTTAATTTATACCAGCTAACTACAGTTTTTAATTTGACAGTAATATCTATGTCATTACGTGACTAACCCATCAGCGAGTGTGTGACAATTTTTTTGAAAATTAACTTTTTCATGCCCCTCCTCCCACCATGAGAGTCAAGAAATCTACAAATACCTTTAAAATAACAGCAACGGGAAAAAGTTTGAAAAAATGCGTGCGGCCACGGTCCTTCGCATATATAATGGGTCTCAACCATCTGCACTGTGACTTACAAAAATTTTATAATTTTTAACTAATTAAAAATTATAATTACTAAAATAAAGTGTTAGGTAAATATAAACGTTATTTCACACTTAACACATATATAATCGTATCGCTTGACAGGCTTCGTGAGGATTATACTTTCTCCTGTAACAAGATCTATTTACAACGCCTCGCGAGACATCTGGCGGGAGACGAGAAATGATATTCAACACATGTTGAGCAGTTTTTGAAACTGTGCCACCTTTATAGACCTAAAAGGGGAGGGTAGTGGAAGAAATCTCAATCTTCGAGAGATCGACAGAAACCTTCTCTACAACACACAAAAATTTTATGGCAATCGATTGAATGGTATAGAAACGCATAAGAGACGAACATATATATATATATATATAATATATAAAATTGTCAAACTTTATAAAAACTCCTTATATATATATATATATATATATATATATATATATATATATATATTAGGAGTTTTTATAAAGTTTGACAATTTTATATCACGAAGTCAGATAAGATCCATGTTATGGACCGCAGGTGCGTCGTTAAATATCTTACAGGATATTCCGGAACCATGCTGGAAACCGGTACACTAAAAAAAATCAAGTATTTCTACGTGGAGAACTAAAACTATTTTGACACATTGAAAGTTTGTAGAATTAAATTATAAAACGACAATATTACAGTAGTGAAATGTTAGGTTTTATTCTTGTTGAAAATACAGAAGGTTTTTTATATAAAATTTACAATTTCTTGTGTTTATACAGACGAGCGTTAAATTAAAATTTTTAAATACAATCAAATAGCTTTTTTTGTATTGCAACTGTTAAAAGCTTTTAAGGAGGAAAATAAACAACCTCAGTATGTAACAGTCACTTGTACGTAAACAGTGCTTCAGCACAAACGTATTAAATACTGTTTTAATACTGACATTTTAGAAAAAGCGTTTGATAATGTGAACTGGAACACACTATTAAGGATTTTGAAGAAGACAGGAATAAAATATCGAGAAAGAAGGCTTATACACAACCTCTACAGAAGGCAGTCAGCAGTAATTAGAATTTAAGATCAAGAAAATAAATCAGAAATCAAGAAAGGAGTAAGACAAGAATGCAGTCTGTCGCCCATGCTGTTTAACTTATATACAACAGGCGATGAAGAAAGTTAAAGCGGAATATAAAACGAATGATACTGCAAGGAGAAGAAATAAAAAAAACCTATGCTCAGCCGACGATATTGTGGTATTAGGGGTGTCAGGTGAAGACTTGGAAGCCATATTAAATGGCATGAAAGAGGTCGTAGAGAAAGAGTTGAAGACGACAATTGATAGAGGGAAAACCAAGGTAATGGAGTGTAGTATGGGAAAAAGTAAAATACAAAAGGCTGTTAAATTGGCAAGGGATATTTTGAAGGAAGTTAAGGAGTCCTGCTACCTGGGAAACGTAATGACTAGAGTAGGATAGTACAGGCAAGGAAGGTTTTCGCGAAAAAGAGGAATTTACTTACGGGTAATAAAAGTGTGAATATTAGGAAATCTTTGCTAAAAATGTTCGTATGGAGCGTGGCGTTATATGGGTGCGAAACATGGACGGTAGGAGTTGCGGAAAGGAAAAGAATAGAAGCCTTTGAAATGTGGTGCTATAGGAGAATGAGATAGGTGGATATAATCACTAACGAGGAGGTTCTAAACAGAATAGGGGAAGAGGAAACAATATGGAGGACGTTGACCAAGAGATGGGATAGGTTAATAGGCCACGTTTTGATGCATGAGGGTCTTCTAAAATTAGCATTTGAAGGAAGTGTGTGGGGTAAGTACAGAAGAGGGAGGCTAAGGATAGAATACGCTAAGCAGATTGGGAAGGTTGTGGTATCTATTCGGAAATGAAAAGGCTTGCGAAAGATAGGTTAGCATGGAGGGTTGCCTCAGAGAAGTCTTAGAATACCACAACAAATATACTGACATTGTTGTTAAAATTTTAATATTCATAGATGCATAATACAGTCCTGTGTGCAGGTATTATTTTAATTTTTGCCAAATAACTGGTCCAAGACACGTTTTTCCGGAATTGTTTCGTTCTTTTACAAAAATCAACAGTTGTTTAGCTTATGCTGTCATCAATACAATGAAATGTGAAATGAATCACGTAGTAATGTACCAATCGCCTACTAACCTATTTTAAAGATTGTCTTTCTATTCATTGGGTAGTGTAATTCAAGTAGTATACTTGTCCCCATTTTTTATCGTGGCCAATTTGTGTTGCGTTCGTTAAGAATTGAGTGATTACACCAACCGTTTCCTGCTATGGTAACTAGATTACACGAGAGTGTGCCATATGCAGTTCTCTAACCGTTTACCTTGAGAAGCTTTAGGACATTGCTCAGGATATCCCTGACGCCCTCGTCCGTTGTTTCACCACCCAAGGATTTCGGCGAGGTCATCAATCTCCCACGCAAACTCTTCATCAATTTTGCCCTCTTGGTCGAAGGGCACTTTTTTAACCTTTCACTACACTTATTGGGATTATACATTTTCCCATAAACCCTCCACGTCGGATTTAGTGTAATTTGAGTTTTGCTTTGTTCACAGACTTTTATTGCGGCGCAAGGCAAGTTTCGTTTCATCTTAGAGTAATATTTTTTTCTCAGGATACACAACTAAACTAAATTCTGAACTGTACGATACCGCTGAAACAATTTCGGGCGTGCCCCAGGGAAGCGTTATAGGGCCTTTCATGTTCTTAGCAATTATAAAGGATTTGCCAGAAGGCATCCAGTCCAATATAAAAGTTTTCGCAGACGACTGCATTACTTATAGGGAAATTAAACAGTCAAACGACGTTGATGACCTTAAATCAGATTTAGACATAATATTTAACTGGTTTTCAATATAAATAAAAGGTAATGTTTTTTTAGAAGGACAGGATAGCTGAGGTGTATCCACTTCGGTAGCTCTCCCCTGCAATGTAGTTTAATGATTCCACACGATGATTCACCTAAAAGTGATGCATGGAAAACTGCATCAAGTAGGACGGGCATTTGGTGTTACTTCCACGCCCTTCCTATAATGGGACAGGAGTTTGTTGTGAGGATGCAGCAAACTAAAGATGGGCAATCTGATCGAGATCTCATTCAAAGAATGAGTGATCATTGTTTCGATTCACTCTTCTCCGCCGATTATCCGAGAGCTAGCTCCTGTTTGAAATACTCACTCATGAATCTGATCGCCGGGACCGAGATCCCAGAGCAACCTGCTCTGAATCACTCACAGATGAATCAATTATAAATGGGAAATATACCCGAAAGCTTGAAGATATGATACAATTTTCTGACTGTTTCATTAGTTTTTCAAGGTCATTGTAACACTTCTTAGCGTGAATTGTTCTTTTTTTAATTTTAGCTGAAATTTTGGAGTGTTTTTCATCACTTGTCATGTCTAATTGATGATAATTATCACATTAAAGTAGCATACATTGAATTATATGCTGTTGTCTTAATGTGATAATTATCATAAATCAGACGCATAAACATAAAAAATACTCCAATTTTTTTCAAAAATTGTAAAATATCTTGAAAAATTCAAGAAAAAAAATATTTAAATGAAGCTGAAAAATTAAATAAACATTCACGAAATCCTATCTTATATATCCAATCTTTCGTGTTTATATCCCATTTTTATCTGAATTGCAGATGTGTGTACCCAGGGCTTTATATTCCGTGTCTCGATCAACTTGTAATGAAGTAAGCCGCCATTTTGTATTTTTTCCAGTTAGTGGTAAGAGTCAATAGAATCTCTCTGGTTGACAAATTCCTTTTGGCGCCAGTCAGACGGTGACAACATTCCTTTAGACGCCGGTGAGTCCCAGGAATCTGTGCCGACAAAGGTCGCTGCTGCTTACGGACACGACAATCTCAGGTGTGTCAGTGACTTCGTATCAAAATGCGTATGACAAATTACTGCTACACAACAACGCCCACATATTCATAACACTGTAAATATATTGAGCTCCTTGCTAAGTTTTAAATCTGAGCTAGCCATGGAATTTAATGGACCCTAAATTTATATTAGTCGTAATTTAAAGCAATAAAATAATTTTTAATGTTAACGCAATTAATTTTGTTATAAAATAAATGTAAGAACGCTTTTACTCAGTTGCCCATTATAAACTGCACTGCGACTTTTAATGTTTGTCCTTGTGCGTTCCTGTAGCATTGCTATTATTTTATTCTATATGTGGATTGTCATCTATTAAGTTATCAAGTTAATATGTTCAATATTTGAAATATAAATATTACACATTGGGATGCGTTTTAGCGTAATTTCTGAATTAATTGAAAAAAAAGTATTTGGGGAAGAAATTGAGTCATAGTACTTCGCGATTGATGCCCAGCTGCCCTCTGTTGACACAAATGTCCAGGAGGATCCAGCCTTGGTTTTGTGCACGTGCAGGGAATCGCGAATAGAACAAGGTTACGTCTGTCTCCGCCAGTTATGACAAATTACTGTTTTTGGGGCACTTGCCTCTTGTAGGGTGAAATAACTTTACATCATTTTGCACCCAGAACTTTTAGTGAGAATTGTATTAATTTTGGAGGATTCTCGAGGAATTCGGTAATGATGATAAGAACGATGGAGCGGTGTGTTTGCAGCAATGAGAGATCAAGACGACTCCACTCAAGCAGACTCATAACGATTTAACTACCGTCTTCGCCTTTACTTCAACAAACACTTTCACGTCGCAACGGCAAGTCAGCAAACCAGAAGAGGAAGTAGGCCGTTGAAGGAGCAGAGCACACTTCGTCATCCCCAGGTGTCAACGATCTGAGGTAATCAACGACGCCGATACTGTTCAGATTGGAACCCAAAAAAAAGTTCTCGACAAGCGATCCTCAAAACTTAGTGATAGCAGGAGAGGGAGAAGTGTTACGTTCTGACATCATAACTTATCCCTTTTACGTCACATGTGTGGTTTATTGTGGTTAAATGTCAATCAACATCTCAATTCTACAACTAATAAATATTTTACAGTACTCTCATTTGATCCATACAAAATAAAAATTATATGTAATCCACCAAAATAATCTATGAATGTCGATTCATTATATATTATAGCTTTAAAATTTCTCGTTTTATTTTATATACATAATTTCGCCGTCTTTTAATTCTTTTGAGAAATGTCGACATATTACCACGGTCAACCCTTGAAGAGATGAGCTGGCTTTAGAATTTTTGTGTCCATCCGGCAAGGCCGTAGCAGGTGACTTTTGCGAGGTCAATGTCCCAGTGCAAACCATATAAAAATTTGGCGTTTTGCAGGTTTCAACATTTAAAATAGTTCCATAAATATATTTATGGAATTGTTTGCACATCACGGTTCTAATTCAGTATCCACCACAACAAAGAGAGATCATACCATTCATCAAAATATTATTAAATGATAATACTAGTAAATTCAACGTCTAATTAAACTAAATATTGAAAACTCTTATTTCATCTGAGGCATAATTACAAAATAAATAAATGTAATAGCCAATAATTCAGGCCAAATATAATATTAAATGTTTATGTGAACATTGAAATTAACACAAATAGAAAAACTACGTTTAACCCCTAATTTGGGGCATAAGAACGGTATTAATTTGATTGTGTAAAAAACCAAGATCTTCAATGACTCTATTCCAAAGCATATCCAATATGGAAGAAAGAATTTTGAATATATTTAAAATTATAATGTCTGACTTCGATTCCAGTTATTTTATCTGACCTAATTGTTGCCAAACCTTGATTTGTTGTCAGGCGTAAGTCTTTTGTTTGCGATCTCCATTTTTCGAACGCTGCAGGAGTCCCGGTAGCTCTACATTCTACCATTAACCTTGGGATTTAGTGAAACGCCTATCGTTTTCTTGCTTACAAATCTGTGATGTGTGATACATTGTGTCATAACGCGGCACAAGCGTACCGTTATGCAAAACAGTAAACAAGAAACTGCATAACGCTTGGAGAAAACCATTTTGAGTCGATAGACGTATACATATAAATCCATGTGTAAATCAAAAGGTAAATATCGGATATGAAAAGAAAAACGAGATTTCGTTTGGAAAGCGCTCTGAAATGATCTTTCCAGATAATTTCGCACAATCTATACCTTTTTCTTCCATAAGACGAACCGATTTCACACTTCAGTATACTGTTAGTATCACAAAATATTTAGTTTGTCTGTCTGTTGAGAGAAGCTCGTGTGTGGCCTGTTCGCATTTTCCTTGCGCGTGTACGAAGATTTCGATCCTGAGCGAGGTTACCAGATGATCATCAAACTTTCTCCAGGCTTTCAAAAGGAAGTAAGTGTTCACGAAAATAGGTTCCGCTGCTTCTTCTAAACTACGCTCTACGTATTTTAAAACGGCTACCGATAGTTAAAAATAGTAAAAAAAATATTACAAAATTACTCGGTTAACCTAAATAAAGAATTTATTTTACATGTATTACAAGGGAATTTTTTAAAATAATTTTTCTATATAGTTTTCTATATAGTTTCCTTGTACTGAAACACATTTTTCTGGAAGCTTCCTGATTCCATCATCATAAAAAGCTGAAGGTTGAGTCTCTAACCAATTGAGCACAAAGAGTTCAACTTCTTCATCACTATTGAACCTTTTACCTCCTACAGCTTTCGTCAACGGTCCTAATCATGGTAGTCGCACGGTGCCAATTCTGGACTGTATGGTGGATGTTTTAGCTGATCCCAGTGATTTTTTTTCCCCAATTTGGTCCGAGTTATGCACGCCGTGTGAGGTCTTGCATTGTCGTGAAGGAGGATGAACGCCGCTCATTGTGGAGAGTCGGCGTGTGTTTGAATAGATGAGCTGACTTTGTTGTGTTGCTCCTACAAGGCCGTAGCAGGTCATTTTTGTGACATGTCAACGTCCCAATGTGAACCGTATGACAGTAAGTCAGAACTGACCTTTTCACAAGCCCGTCTGAAATGGTTTCATATTTACACATATTTTCAAAAACTTTCCGAGTTTTTTTAGGCCGCGAAGTGCTGCGGTTTTTAGAACAGAAAGGTTTGGAGAGGGATCAGTGTCGAACGCCTTGAGGATTCAGGATCCAACCATTTCCGTCAGATGAGGCAGGGGCACGAACCTGCGTCCAGCTGACAACGGAATGCCGTGTCGAGATCGCCGGAGTTCAAAATTAAGCCCACCCATCCCTATATTTAATATCATGTGAGAATAATTCATTGTGTCGGTAAACTTATACTTTGGAGTATAATGACGGACAGTCATTTCTAAGGACGTGCTAAAGTTAATGAGGAATTTTGTGTAGTTAATCTTAGAATTGTGTTTCGTAACTTAAAATAAAATGCCTGGAATAGTGTGGCGTTGTGTCTGATAGGCTGCCATAATGCACAGAGATGTGTAAGAAACCAAGATCTTCCATTTATTTATTCCAAAGCATATCCAATATGGAAGAAAGAATTTTGCATATATTTAAAATTATAATGTCTGACTTCGATTCCAGTTATTTTATCTGACCTAATTGTTGCCAAACCCTGATTTACAAATGACGGGTTATCATTTGCAAGCGCTCTGAGGTATTCAGGTCAACATCAATTTTATTCGCAACATTTTTCCTCGCGTAACAATTATAACCAGTCTTGAATTATAATCCAGGCATGTCGTCATCCGCTATTATTCATAAAAGTTTGGATAAATCTGTACCCATGTAATAATACACTCTCTCTCACACATACACAATATGTGGGATCCATTCCTGAAAATTTCCCGATGAATTTAGTTACACCCTGTATAGCTATAAGCTAGTACGACTGATAGCGTGAGCTTAGGAATAACAATCAAACATTGAGGAGCCTTGTGGCCGAGCTAATGGACGTAAATCGTAGTTTTTTGTAAATTAAATTGTATTTTAAATGTTGACGTTTTGTCATTATTAAATAAACCCTCACAATTGATGAAAGCAAAGAGCTCTTAGAGTCTCGTGCTCAGCTCAACTACTTGGCAAGTCGTTTATCAGCTGGATTATCAGTCAATTTGGATCGTACGCATCGCGTAATTTGTATTTTTTAGATGACGATTGTCGTATTTATCGATAACTATCGCCCGGGTCGGCATCCTCAACAAAATTATCAAAGGGAGCGTATACTCAAAAAAAAACATTTTTAATGTTTAGATAATCCGCCGTTTGTAAAATACACTCCTATTATAACATCCGTTCCGAATCCCTATTTCTGATAATCACACGATCTGCCAAGTGTGGTTTACAGAAACACAAGCTAGTATTGATCTATATTCGTACATTGACGAACAGTTTTGGCCAGCATAAGCGGTGAAGTGCTTGTAGCAACCGTGTACACAGGAGTCATAACCCACCGCACCTCTTCCTTTCCCGATAGTGACCGTGCGATAAAATCCAGTGAACTTCCCCTTCCCTTCCCGTCTTTCGTACTCCTGGGCTTGATGCACACTTTTCTATTTTTTCTAACATTAGACTGATGCCTGCGTGACCCGAGTATGGAAAATGAATTAATTCGACAGTAATCTGTTGAGTGAGGGCTAGTCAAGCGTAAAACCGTTGTCGCCATATCGTGCGCTATGCAATATGGCGGTATTCTGCCTCAATCCTCGATGACGTCACACACATGCGCACGTTTACGTTTTTTGACGAACATTTACACCGTTTTTATCTAAAATTACTTCCTCTCGTCACCTAAGAGGTTTTAAGAATGTGTCTTCCCAGATTTGTTACAATATGTCCACCCGTTTAAATTTATCTGATTAGCTAGCTGGACGCTGCCAGGTAATTCATTTATATTAGCCCGCTGCAGTATTTAATTCGATCAGATCGACTCTATTTTGAAAATTTATTTTTTCACGCCTCATATAATCGAAATCGCACAAATGAATGCTGAAAATGAAATGTTTTATTTAGGAAGTTAAAAGATGCTGCCGAATGAACAATTGTATCAATAGTAATATTAGAGAATGTAGGCTTTCCCGGTGGATAGACTGAATAAGAAGTTCTCGGGATTTCACCCTGGTTATGTCATTTGTAAGATACAACGTTTCGAAGGCTAACTCCGCCATCGCCTTCAGGTAACTGATCGTAATATTATTTCAAATACTATTCCTTAGTTCAACGTCAAATTTATCGACAAATAATGCACTCATAATACACGGAATATATCAGAACTCTTCAATCCGAAATCAAAATGCCAAAAACAATGCCAAGCTACGACTCAATGAACTTGCACATGTATTTATGCGTAAGTCAAATGCCACAGATTATTCAAGTGGCCAGGCTGATAATTTGGAATTATATGTTTTTTATGTGAAAATTGAATATATATTAAGAAAATTAAGTCGGATCTGGATCCCGACAACAGTGCTACTCACCGGGTCCAACTATGGCTAAGAATCATTCTGGTAACCCCATAAATAAATAAAAAATTCATCATAATCACTCAAGGAGAATAATTGCTAACACACGCACACCGGAATTTTATAAACAAAGATACTGTATGTAAACATACATACAACAACCGATATTATTATATAGATTTCATCTGAGAACTGAACAAATGGGATACAAAATTTAGCTAACATAGAGTTTAATTCACATATAAGGTGAATACCCTCTTGGTCCTATAGCCGCAAAGGACTTAGGTCCTTGAATAACAATTAAATAAGTAGCATGTAAGGTGAGAGTAGGTACAGTCCATTAAATGCCCGAAACTAGTTTTCTTTTGTGAGTTCATTTGAAATTCTGGATGTGAGGGAATGATGTTCAATCAAAGAAATTCGTGCTTCATGTATGCATTGAATTTTTATACTAACCATATTTATTGGCCTCTCGTGGATGTACACGTTGAACTAAATTTTCCATCTTTTAAGACTAATATTAGGTATTCTTTGAACACCTCATGTTTTAAGTCATTTCCATTTGGAATCGTGGAGACGGCGTGGTTGCCGCGTGTGTTTGTGTATGTGTCTTTAATTTCAGCAATATCACCACAGTCAACGCTCGCACTGCTTTAGGCCCATCATCATTACCAGCGAAAGGCTGCACGTGCCCCCTGGTTAAATTAAAACGAGCAATTCAGATAACGTATTAACATCCGAAATGAAATAATAAAAAATATCGCTAGCTGGTTAGGTCCATTCGCAGTTCAGCCATGAAAAAGGTCGTCCCCTGACCGCCATTCACAATTGAAATACTGCCTTCAACTCGGCAGTTGTTGTGAGGAGGTGTGACCAAGGTCTAAGAAACGAAAGCTTATTGGATCCCCACTAAAATGGCCTTTTATTTAAAAGAGGGGAACGAAGTCTTAAAACACTTCACATTGGATCATAATAACAGTTCATGGAAATAATTAGAGATAGTTGGAGTAGATAGAAGATATGGAGAAGAGTTTTTCTCACAAATAATTCAAAGTCTAATGATGGGGTAGGATGTTCGGTTATCGATACTGAATTTAACGATTCAATGGCAATTAACAAGTATGCTTCAGCCGCAACGGCTGAAACATATGTGATACTGATGGCTTTACAGTATTTCAAAGACCACTCGTCCCATTTCACGTTGATTTTGACTGACTCTCTCCTGGCGATCAACTCACTCTCCAATCAACGGTCTAGAAGTGGTTGCGTCAATGAAATCAAGAACCTTCTTTCGAAGGTAAAAAGAAACAACCAACAAATCACCATCTGTTGAATCCCGGCTCATGCGTGCATCTTGGGAAACGAGCTAAGCTGGAGGCTTCCTTTTAAATAAACCGCTTGGACCTTCCTACCTGTTCAAGGAAATACCTTGTGGTCGGGTGCATCAACTTCCTGACAGAACGTTGGATTAATGTTAGAAGAGGAAAAAACGTACGAATTCTCTATACAGAAATAGTCCTCTTCAAAGAGATAACTCATCCACTTGCCAACTCGAGAAGACAGCAGGTCGTTTTTGCAAGACTCAGATATTTCCTCTCCCGCGTTACACATTCATTTCTTTTTTCTAGGTCTCCTCAGCCTTTATGCTCAGAGTTTAACACCGCCCTGTCTGTGCCCCACACCCCCCGCTATTACACAATCATAAGGCCCAAGATTGCTAACCATTCCAGGAGAGAACTGTGTGCGATTCACGCTCTTCTTAACTTCATTGCAGTAATTAGTGTTTCGGAGGAAATATAAGTCCTCTATATGTGCCTTTGTGATCGTTTTTCTCAGTTCTAAATGATTCTGTTTCTTTTCACTCCTTGCATTGTGTTATTCGCAATTTCTATGTAATTTTCTGTAGTCGCCAAGAACTATCACTGTTGACGCAACTTTTGTTTCAATAATGAATAATTAATGATATTGAAATGAATATAGGGGGATATTCGTTATGTTAAGTGGAATAATGATATATTAATAACGAGTTTTTATAATATAAAAAAATCTTGATCCAAAAAACATATTTACATTAATAATTACAATTTTGCTATGTCGATTTTTATTCCGGCACTTCTTTCGTCAATTAAAACTACATATATATTTACAAACATTATACATATGAATTCCTTAAACTTAAACGATTCAATTTCTAACCTCATGGTCGCATTTTTGGGCAGAATGTTAAACACAAAATCTACTCGGACCTGGCAGAACAGAAAATCAGCAAAGTCACAAGGGTAATTACTGTGTCGGCTTAGTGCGGGTTACAGCTCCTTCCTCCTAATTGAGTCGTCCTCTCACCAGATCACAGCTGCCGACCTCCTATTCTTCCTGTTTAAGGAAGAATTTCAAAATCTCCCTTGCCACAATCCGAACCACCGTCATGAGTGAGACGTTTAGCGTAGGCTCCAAGCGGAATTTCTCACCAAATATGTCTTGCCAACTCTCCAGTCTCACTACTCTCGAAAAATCTGTTCAAAAATAATCTCCCCTCCAAAAATCTATGTGAGTCTCCTTCTTTCTCTGCCAGCCTTTCTAAAATCTCCTCCCCACATCTTTAGTTTATATCACCAAAGTGGCAGGGTATGATATCCACCAATAACGTTTATGGTTCTAATTGGGGAAATACACCACCTGATGCCGCCAACTCTCACCAAAATTGGGAAACTCCCAAGGTGCGACGCGGAGTCTCTGTTTTATTGCCCCTGTCTCAAATGCTGTCTCCGTACCTTTGACTCCGAGCAGATGCGTCTGACCATTACAATATGGAGTTGACGTCGAGGCTTGTTCGCAGGCGGAAGTAAGTTCTTAGTATTCATGAACAATTCTCGGGTTTTCAACCGGGTAAGTATAAAGTTTGAACACGACGTTTCCATGGCTTGCTCTGCCAACCCGAGAATTGTTCATGAATAATATACACCGGGAAAGCCCACGTTCTCTTATAAGTTCTTAGTAGTTCAGAAAAAAATTAAAGTACGTATTTAGGTTACATCACAAGAGAAATAAGTACACACTGTTTTAATCTAAGGGAAGTTTTCAAGGATTAAACAGTGTGTGACGGAGATGAAGGCTGAAGGACTGGTTTAGTGGATTATTGTCAAACCATATTTATGACTTACTGTAGAGTTGCTTCCTGAGGGAGTATTGGACACCCTTGCCTCCAAGCTGAAAAGAAATGATTTTATTTATTAATTGTTTGTTGATAATAACTTTAAATTAATTTGCGACACTATTATAGGCCCACCGTAAGAATTATAGAAATCTAGTGAATGTGCCAGTAACTCATCGGGTATCGCAATGTAAATGTAAACATTGTGTTAAAATAATTTAAATAATTTCAATTCTTAATGTTATTTATTAATATATTTTCTAAACTTTCTCAAGTTTTCACGCTGTTGGAAATATTCACGTTTTTTTCCAACTTGGCGGTGATTCGTCGACCTGAACCGTCAATACCTTCTTAGTGTTGATGTTTTTACAGCGGAACCCGGTTGGAAACCTGATAATAGTTTAAACAATATATATTTTTATTGTTCTGATTAAGTAAATTATAAAATCGCAATCCATGTTAAAATTATAAATAGCTTAAGCTGTATGGAATCTACTGCAGACGACACAAGCCATCGCGAGTGAGATAACGAGGAAGAATGGTTCTTTAACATTTCACGCCGCAGTCATCTTAGTTTAGATTTCACTTTAATTACTTGTTTATTACGTAGACGAGTATAATTACTTTTCTTGTTTTCTGTTGAAGGGTCGAAAGATATTTCCGCATTCCAACTGTCGAAAATTGCTGTGCTAAACTAATATTAAATAATAGTTACTTCATTTATAATGTTTCTGTATTTACATACTGCTGTGGGTGAAACATTAATTGAGCGTCCTGACGTCATCTGATGACATCATCCTCCTGACCCGATTCCTGTTCCTGAGCCCTCTGAATTCGCGCGTCATGAGTCGCCTGATGTCACCAGAGGACTACTGTCGTCGTCAAAATACTAGAGCCCTGAGTTTGAAGCCTCACTGTGTCCATTCAGAATAGCCTATGTTATTGTAAAAGGTCTCTTTTTACGCATAATTTAATGCCATTTTATGATATGTAAATAAAAAAATTTAAGACAATTTATACTTGCGTTTTGGAAAAAAAAACCTGATAAAATCAGCTCGCTTTTGACATCTGATAGATTACGAACTGTTGGTTCAAATGGTCTGAAAATTTGGTTTGGAAGAGATTGCACTGTCTTTTGCTAAATTTTAAGACCTATTGAAGCAACAGTTTGAAATCTATGAGTTATCAAAGTAGAGCTATGTAAAAGAAATACAAAAAAACTGACTTTTTCAGTTTTTACGCTAAATCGTATTTATAAAATGTTTAATTTTTTTAAATTACATATCATAAAATGCCATTACATTCTGCGTAAAATGAGACCTTTCACAATAACGTAGGTTATTCCGAATGGGCACAGCGAGGCTCAGGGCTCTACTATTTTGACGACGACAGTAAACAACCATTTAATGTCTTGACTTCTCACATAGTAAAACCTGATATTTAAGAGCATACAGATGATGTTAGATTTGCTTTATGCTAAAACATAAAAATTTTATATTAGTACGTGGGTAGACGTATATTATTGAGATAAGCTGTTGTTCAAAAAAGTTTATGTTGTGCCTTAAGCAATTATTTAAGTAGACTTGATTTGGTAAACAAACGCAGGAGATTACTATTCTCCCCGTTGCGGAAATGATTTGTGTTCTCTTATCATATGTTTCATCGAGCTTCTACGTTTCTATTACAAGATCAGAAAACATTCCCATAATGCCTAGATGGAAACAAACGGAATCTAGTTATAATTTTAATAAGTGTAATTTCAATGAAAAGGTATGTGCAACATCACCCCAAGAAACAACAATCATTTTTATGAGGATAGTTATGCAAAACAATAATAATACTATACCAGCGATAATGTTACCAATACAATATGTATTGAGCTACAATTTAAATTCCGTGTATTTCTAATTTTTAAAATCGGAAAAATTTAGTAAACATCCAAACACGAAATTATTTTTCCTTCGTCCATTTTTGTAATTCAAGTTCATTTTAGGAAGCATTTTGACATTAATGTATTCACTGCACCTGAGCACAGAAAGGTGTTTTGAGCTCTATGGAGAGAGCAAGGGGGGGTGAAGCAGGAAAATTCTTCCAGAGAGAGGTTAGCATACCACAGAGAGAATCGAAGACGGACGTTTGAAGCCGTCTAATCAAAGCATAAAATTCACACTGTTTAAAAATTTATATCAAGGCTCTCAAAAATAAGGAGAAACCCCCTATCTGTTTTACCACATGAGGACATACACAGAGTGTAACAGCAGTAAATACACAAACTTAAATGGGGAGGGGGATAAAGGGGGCCCTTGCAAACAATTTTCCTTCTTTGCATTGTTGCCAGAGGCGCTTCGTTAATGTTCAATTATAGGAAAGGCAAATTCTGACAGCGCGCATTCCACCTCAAAGCTGCCACCAGACATTAATATGAATGACAAGAAAATTGATCTAACTGAAAGATCTCTGACAATTTCAAGCCACACGTTAACAGAAGACGTCTCTTGGATATTGTACGTGTGTCTGACACTCTAGTTTCATCAGCCCAGAAGTGTTGGTTGTGGCTATTTGTAACATCTTATGGGGTATTTATGTTAATATGTTCGTTTATATTGATATTTTGTTACTAAAATGAAGAGTATGATATGTGTAATCGGCGGGGAAAATGAATAGTAGTATATTTGGCGAGGAACGTAATGTAATTTTTTAAGAAAATGGGAATAAAGTTTTTTACAAATTAACTTGAGGAGAATATATTGAAGAGAAAGCTCTGTGATATTAATTGATGAATATATATTTAACATATACGAGGAATCAAAGGATTTAAGTCACGTCTCGGATACAATCTTTGATCATCACATATCGAAGAACGATATTACCTAAAATTCTCAGTTTGGGTCCTCTCGACTTGATTTTAACGCTGTAAATAAAATAAGATTAAGTTCATGCTCAAGCAGCTGAGTAGCAGGTTATCAAATTCTCGTGCCTAAATTAAATTTTCTGGCGCCTAACACATTTATACAACACTAACTGGGTTCCCGACGTTGCCCTATCATTATTTAAATCGGCCGTAATTTATTTGTCGATACGAGATTTAAACATAAAATAGATCATGATTTTTTTCAAATTTACATTTTCACTCCCCCTATCATTTAAGTCGTACAGAAAAACGCTGAAAATAAAATGTTTTATGTAGGGCGTTAAATGCAATGCCATCGAAAGAGTAATTCAAACAATTCACCTTTCACGTATGCTCAAAATATTAATTCAAATATCATTCATTTGTTCAATGACAAAATAAGCCACTCATTATGCTTGTAATTACAGCATCAGAAATCCGAAATAGAAATGTCAAAAGAATGCCAAGCTACGACGCAATGAACTTGCGTATGTATTGATGCGTAAGTCAAAAGCCACGGTAAGGCTGAATATTTGAGATTATATTTTTTTAATGTGAGAACCCAAAACAATATATATATATATAAGTAAAATTTGGTCAAAAAATTAAAAAAACAAGTCTGGAACTCGACGACAGCGCCAACTACCGGGTCCAACTACAGCTAAGAACCATCCAGGTAACCCCATAAATACGAAAAAGAAATATTCATCAAAAGCGGTCAAGCCCTTAAGCAGAAGAAGAATTAGGAACACGCACACCGGAATTTTATATGTAAAGATTATTTTAGTTATTCACTCAGTGATCAATAAGCTGTATATGATGGCGAATATAGTGTATGATATTTTTTCATTTGAAAGTTATATATCAAATCGGATCCTTCGTATGTTAAAAGTGATTGGCAATACTTTTATATGTTCAAAGAAGCCTGACGTCATATCAAGCTGATGTGATTTCGATTCATGTCATTAGTTGGAGTCGGGAACTATTAAAGCCACTATTAACAATTTAGCCTCAGAGTTTGATGCTAACGGTTATAATTGAAGTGATAACTTAGTCTGTGTAAGTGATTATAGTCACGAATGATAGCACAGGTTAGTTGAGAGGTTTACGTATTGAACAGGCCCTTCTAATGTTTGTCCCTTATGCGTTCCTATACCATTCATCCGATCGCCATTGAAATTTTGGTGTATTATGCTTTTCAGCTCAGATAAGGTTTCTGTCGACATATAGAAGAGCCACATTGTTCCTTCCCCCCTTTCAGGCTAAAAAATTATCCTACTCTGTAGACATATAGAGCTTAGGTCATTATCTTACGTAGCCTGTCAAACGAGATAATTAAATGACTGTTAGGCGTGAAATAATGCTAAAATTCAACTAACAATATATTTAAGTAATGGGGATTTTAATTAGTTAAAAAATATACAGTCTCAATGCATATGATTGCTTCCAGAGAGGATATCACACCACAGAGAGAACCTAATACGGGCGTTTAAAGCCCTCTAATCAAAGCATAAAATTCACACTGTTTAAAAAATTATATCAAAGCTCTTAAAGCTAAAAAGAAACCCAAGCTGTTTTACCACATGAGCACATGCACAACGTGTGTAGATCTACACTTTATATTTCATGCTAATCAGACCTTATAAATATAATTGACTGCTTCTTATTAGAAAATCATTGCTAAAATGTTGGTATGGAGGGTGGCGTTATATGGCTGCGAAACGTGGACGGTAGGAGTTGCAGAAAGGAAAAGAATAGAAGCTTTTGAAATGTGGTGCTATAGGAGAATGCTGAAAATCAGATGGGTGGATAGAGTTGCTAAGGAGGAAGTTCTAAGCTGCATAGGGGAAGAGCGAACCAAGAGAAGGAATAGATTAATAGGCTTGCAAAATTAGCATTAGAGGGAAGTGTGTGGGATAAGAACAGAGTAGGGAGGTGAAGGATGATCAGATTAGGGAGGATGTGGGATGTGAAGGCTTGCACAAAATAGGTTAGCATGGAGGGTTGCATCAGACCAGTCCAACGACTGAATACCAAAACAACAAAATTGAAATGTTTAATTTAATTAATTTAAAAATGATTTCTTTGATTGCATAAGTGGAATGGGTGTAAATGATCCATTTTTTTGGTATTATAATTTTTTTAAGTTCATGAACATCAAAGAAGATTAGAATTTTGAGTCTTTCTTAGAAAGTACTGTGCCCGACAGTTGCAAATGAAGATCCAAGAAAGTACTTAAAGATTTTGTATTTGTTAATTTGGGTACCTTGGTATTTAAGCGATTTGTATCCGTGGGTTCTCCATGTTCTTATATATAAAGTATCATTTTATTTTGTACTGGACGCAAAATTCATACGCCACAACGGTTTAGTGAAATATGTAATGTTGGTTTGGTATACTGATCTGGCACGCATAAGGACAAACGAGTTTCTCTTGACGCGCTGGTCAGGAATGAGAACTTCCCGATTCGTCGTACTTGAAAGGGAGCCCCCTGAAGGATACGAGCAGCGAGCTTCGCAAATTCCATAAACGGAGACCGTGACCCCAAGTCTCCGTCAAGTGTGATGCAATAACAATTTCTCTTATTGCACCGCAAGGTCTACCTGGCGCTCGCAATCAGGAGTATCAAGTGCATTCTTTTTATTGGTGGGCCGGAGAAAGCTCCTGTTAACCTTCACTTTCACTCGAGTGCGGCGACGTTCTTTCCACTTTCGCCGAAGCCCGGACGTCGCTTTCGTCGATGGCTGCGAGTAGCCGCTCTGACGTCACGCGCTCCCTCCGGAAGTCGGCCGCACGCACATGCTGCGTCCTTTACACGCCTCGTGAAATAAGCTAGGGAATATTCAGCTGCGCTCTAGCCTGACAAGTAAGAATGTTAAGGAAGCTAAGAAGAGACTTCCGCTTGTCGGAGTATCGTTGCATCACTTTACGCGGAATAAAAACACTGTATTCAGTAAGGATACAGCACAAAACACTGAGACAAAGTTGATTAGTCTTATGAAATATAATATGGCAATCCATGTAAAGCAAATAGCTAGAGTTGTATTTAACCTACTGTCAACCCAACAATTAATCTTAAACTCACCCGTTGTTGTCTTTTTGCATATACTATACGAAATTGTCAACAACAGATCATGTGCATAGAATAACTGACATTATTGAGCCAGTACCGAAATTAAAACAAGTCTGTTCAAGTCTTCTGTCAAGGGTCCCGAGCTTTCGACAAAGTACAGCATTAAGGCTTGATACATAAACTAAGCATAGTATAGAAATATTAACATCATATATCACAGACGGTTGTGTGATGTAGTAAAAGAACGCGAGTAGAAGTCTCAAGTTCTGCGACGCATTCTTTGTGAGCGTGGGTAAGCGCGTACACCCTTTCCCCATCATTCCTTCGAACAATGAAGAAAAGGAACCTTTTTCTGCACAATAGAATAATGGACCCTTTCATTCGTCCCTAATTTGAGACATAATTGCTGCCGAAGTCGGAAGTTCGCCATGAAAATTTTGGAATTGCTACTGGGTTCGGGACTAACAGGCAACATGTGTGATGGCACTTGTTTACGTCCTGCAACTAAAATGTTTTCCTATTGACTGCAATTGTTGAAATGCAAGCCAATGGGTGCGATTGACTGCTGGAATTAAGTAGCAGGGCTTTGCATTTCTACCGAGGTTACGTGTGAGCATATTTTGAGGGAGAACAGAAAATGGTGAGCTGCCGGAAAGAGGTGATCTAAGGACAGAAAAATGAGAGCCGCCGGCAAGAGAGCATAAAATGGAGAACTGTACTTGAAACCTCAGGAGATTCATGACTTCTTAGCAGGAGTATCCCCTATTTTGGCCAAAGGCGTCCGTGATACAGCGAGATCAACCCCGATGCAGCCACCATGTGCTACCAAGTCAGCAGACCGGAGCAGAACGCCACCAGAATGCATTTGCAGTCTTCGCAGGTATCGTTAACTTTGATTTTATAGATTTCACATTGCCAGACCTATTTGCCATAAATTACGTTGCTCCCTTTTCGTTCACCCCACACGTGGCCCTGATTTTTAATGATTGTCAATACAAATTTCTTATTTCTAACGTTTCTCATTTGCAAATTATTTAATTCAATTCTCATATTTAAATTTTATTGTTGTTTAATTCCGAATTATAAATCAAATCTTTTCTCATTCGAACCCTTCATAAATGTATCCATTTACGACTTATAAATGAAATCCAACTGTGAAGGTCAATATTAATAAAAATAACCTCCATTCCCCATACTATATTCTTTACAATTGGCTTCCGGGGCATATTATATAATTATAAATTAATAAAATCCATCCCCCAAATATTTGGGTACGGAATTGGGTCCTATCCTATACTTGTTGTATTAAACACGATATCCCCAAAAATTGATTAGTGCAGGATTGCTACAATGTAGACTGGAACTCACGTAGCTTCACATGCAGAATACGCCACGATACTTGCAGTAGGGAAAGACCAAAATTACTTAATTCGAAGACTACAAGCAGCCAGGAATGGAAAAGTTGACAAGGCTAAACAATGGAGGGTAAATGAGAACGTATGTAAAATAGCTTTTATAACCTTCACAACGCACCAAGAAGAGAACAAATAGTAGCGTCTAGAATCAGATCACTTCATACTATGTTAACTCATGCCTATAATTTTTCTAGATCTGAAAAGCCAATTTGTGAGGTGTCCGACCGGAATCTTACTGTCCAATACGTCATATTTGAGTGTAGTAAGTATTCTGACCATTCAGGACTACTCTCAAGAAGACTACTGTTCAAATGATAAAGCGATCTGTGGGCTCATGTAATTCATGGACAAAGCAAAGCTTATATTTATTAGTTACATGTAAAATTTAAGCATAGCAATTTTCTTATGTAACACTGTAACGTAAAAGGTCGCTTTTACTTTTAACTTTTAAAAATTCAAATTTATGATTTACACTGAACAATACTATTCATATTAATTCGGACACATTTGGAAGCCTGAAGCAGATCCTTTCAATGGATGCTATGAAACAGAAGAAAGCAGTTGGGCAATTATACTGTATATAGCTTACCTATTCAACAGTGATTAAAAACGTTCAAATTTCAGTATCTTCCTATAGACTGTTATAAAGTTTTATTCCGGAACAATGGATACTTCTCATGTAAAAGTGAAGACGATGTTTATGTGATAGAGGTACTGACCGGTTTCTAATATCGTGTTCATGGTTGGTTACGAACAAGTTAATATTACGTCTAAGATTTCTAAGATGAATACGCAGTGAAGGTTAGCACATATTGTAATGAAAATAAGTATAATAAACCATTTTCGCTGTGTTTAGGTCGACTTGCTACATTATTAGTACTTGGAACTACGTTTTCCGGTAAGTAGGTCGCAATGACGATTCCACCGAAGATTATCGTCAACCTGAAGGCCAAGAAATGCTGCGTTCAAACAATAAATATTTATTACATGACATGCTATGAAGTTTCGACGTAGAATTTTTAATTGTTTTAATCATGAGAATTAAATGATTGTAGGGTGTTTCGTAAAAATGGATTAAAATATATATTCGAGCGATTATAAAACAATTATCTATAAACGATTGAGTTGCATCCGGCATTTGTCTTGTTACCCATAGTTTTAACGCAACGGCAGTTGAATTCAAACCAGGTGATAAGAAGCTTTCAGGACACTCTGCAACCTCCACGACCGGGAATACATACAACGAAATACACAATTATTGTAACTGACGCAACAACCCTAGCTGTGCCACGGCCTCCTTCAGAATTATTCTCCATACGTTTCTATCCTTGGCCTATGTCCACCAATTCTTCATTTTCAGATTCCTGACATCCTGCATTACTCCATCCATCTAATCTTGGGTCTTCCTACTTCCCTTCATCCTTCAGCTTTACTTTCCATTATTATTTTAACTATTTCAGTCTCATTCTTTGAATGTGTCCTATCCATCTCAGTTGATCAATTTTAATATATTATTATATCCGAAATCCATATAATTGGTATAGGTCTTTGTTGTATCTAATTCGCCATATTTCATTTTCTTGAATTGGCCCAAAAATTCTTTTAGGAATTTTACTTTCAAAAACGCTGATTCGAGAGATACTAGATTTCGTCAACACCCAAGTCTCCATATAGGAGCACTGGCTTCATTAGTGTTTTTATTCAAATTGTTTTATCATTCCAAAATAACATCCTTTAATTTATTTCTGTTTTATTACCATTAGTTCCATTTACCAGAGATGCTAAGTATTCATATCCACAATGCAGTGTTTAAATATCACCAATTGAAGAAATGCGAGATTTTTTAGATTTGAAAAACATAACTCGATCGTTCTCCATACCTTAGTGCGTCACCATTTGGGTATTAAAAAGCTGTTGGCAGGATAGGTGTCACGTATTAACCGTTTTCCAGTAAGATACTCATCAGCATTGTTTGGATTTGATCAATGGCAATTCAACTGTGTTTTAGCGACACTTCGCTGCCCTCATGAGACGTGGAATCATTATTACACCAGCAACAGGCCAATTGGCGGGGTTGAAAGGATCGCGAAAGGGAACGTCATGGTCCCTGTGGTTTGGGATGCTCAAGGTGTGGCTCTCACAGACTACCTGGAAATAAGTAAAACCATCAACGGAGAATATTACACAACTGTTTGGATTGATTGAAGTAAGCCATTAAGATGAAACATCCACTCTTTCACCAGAAGAAACTTTTTTTCATATTCGGAGTCACCCAAATCAATATTTTATGCAAGTTACGCTCCACCCAAAAGTCTTAAATGTCTCTGAAACATTTTAAATGATGCGGTAGTCCACGATCCGACGAGTGGATGATTGAGGAGTTAATTTTGAGCATCTGAATTGCAAGACTTATTTAATAGTTGGGAATGTTTATATGGTCTCAAATAAATATCTTGAAAACGAATCACTGCCAGAAATATGTTTCCATAACCTTCTTGTGTGTAGAACTCGCCTCCAAGCTTTGTAGAAGTATTATACCCGGGTATAGAGTATTTGTAAATCTTATTCTAGGCGGTATCAGAACAATTGCAGTATCGACACTCAGGTGATAAAATGACGAAATTGAACGTTTATAAGCATAATGCAGCGTTCTCACAAATTATTATTGGGTTTCAAGAATCTGCATCTTCTCCATAATGTACAATATTTATAAATTACATATAAATTAAAAGTGGGGAAAATTATAATGTGCTGTGCAAAGAATTTAATTTTTTTTAAAGTTTAACAATATCACTGATCATTTTTTCTTAAAAATCTTACACTATATACTTGTCAAATAGAGTTATCCAATGTTGACTTCTAGATTTTTCGGTATGTATACACTTTACTCTGTTTATATACACTCCACATTATAGAAGATCATCTGGTATTCTTCTTTTCAATCGCCTGACAGAAGTTTTTAACATTTCACTGTAAATTTATATATTTTTAGTTTATTGAGGATTGGAAGTTTGAAGTTTCTTCCAATTGGCCAGTAGTATTGTCTACATTAGATACTTACGTTTGTTATTTTCTTAACATGCTCTTTCCACCTAAGTTTGGTGTCTATAATCATGCCTTGGTACTTGGTAGTGGTCATTTTTTTGTTTAAATAAGTGTAAATTGTGACTTTTAATTTATTACATTCACAATGACACGAAACGTTTCACTTCACCGTTACTAGTTTACTTAATTTAAATTATCATGTATGTGTAGCTTCTAGTATTTTTATATTGTTGTCATTAATATATTTACTATTTTGACTTGCACTGTGGTCTCAGTAGAGAACTAGTGGATGTAACAAATACATCTAGATCTAAATTACAATTTATGTAAGATTTGAGAAAAAAATAGTGAAGCGTTTTAAAGAGTCGATTCTTTTTTTAAAAAAAAAGTTCCTTAAATGTCAGTAGAGAGTTACGCCTCAAGTCGTAGAGTCGTAAACGAGTTGCATGAGTCGTCGAGTCGTGAACGAGTCTCTAAGAAAGAAGCCGTTGAAAAACTCTTAGAGAGTTGAAAGTTAAGTCGTTGAGTTGAAGAAAGATTCTCCTCTGGTTCTGGATTGAAAAATTTCTGAGCGGTACTCTCCTCTCCAAGAATTAGTAAACAATAACAATCGTTATAAATTTTGAAGTGATAACAGGCAGTAAAGTCTTAATTATTGCTAAAATAATCGAAACAGAAACTTGTTATTCTTACGAGTTTTCTACGTCTATAGTTAACATATTATTTCTAGCGTTTCTCTTCTCCTTTCGGTGTACATAGTTTTGTTCCATGTCTTGAATAATATTTTTCTGTTCTGTTTGAACCACCAACCGGCTCACACATAAGCATTAAAAGCTTTAAATGACAAGATTATATGCTATGAATCTGCAGAATAAATTTTATCCAGACATAGGCTGCAGTGTAGATAACATTACATTACTTGTCTTCCAATAAATTACGAAATGGCGGCTAGAACGAGGTCAATGCAAATATACAGGGTGTTCAGTTTACCTGAAGACATTGAAATATCTCGAGAATCACGGAAATTTAAGTTAAAATTCCTGTTTCAATCCCTGAAATTTTCATTTCAATTCGTTAAGCCGTTAAGGGAATAGATCAAGATTATAGGCAACACGCATCCAATTTTTGGAGATCCCAATGCACGTAAGCCAAGAAACCTTCCCATAGAATTAATATGTATATTATATTAATATCATTATCAAAATGAAATATGAACGAATATTAAAGTTAAATTTCGGAGTCTATTCGAGGCAAACATATGAACAGACAGACACTTCGATTTTATTTATCGATTACGCCGACAGGCGAAAAAAAAGCACTCGAAGTTTCTTAAATTTATTTTTGGTTGATTATCGAGTCTAGCACTTAAATGAAATAGTTTCATGCATATGTTAATAGTATTGTCATATTATAATGTGGCATACGGCGTTCCGAATCCATATAATTATTGCGAAAGCGCTTTGTTGTGTATAAAAAAACACCCACGAAGATATAAATATCCCTTCGGTTCTTGAGTCCATAAATTACAATTACCACAGACTTCACACATCCACTACGTGCCGCAGTAACCAGATATCTGAAGACATTGAAATATCTCGAGAATCACGAAAAAAGCCGTTTGGGAGCATGGGTCATGATAATAGGCAACACGCATACAATTTTTGGAGATACCAATTCACGTAAGCCAAGAAATCTTCCCATAGACTTAATATTTATATTATATAAATATCATTATCGAAATGAATTATGGACGAAAATTAAAGTTAAATTTCCTATTTTTAAACCCTCAAATTTTCATTGAAATCCGTTGAGCCGTTTCGGAGCCTTTTAGAGACAAACATATGGACAGACAGACACTTCAATTTTATTTGTTGGTATAGATGAGGAAGACATTCCTCGGATTCGTCAGATTACGCCGACAGGCGAAAAAAAAGCACTCGAAGTTTCTAAAATTTATTTTTGGAGGATTATAGAGTCTAGCATTTAAATTAAATAGTTTTATGCATATGTCAATAATATTGTCATATTATAATGTGGCATACGACGTTACTGATCCATAAAACGCTAATAATTATTCCGAAAGCGCCGTGCTGTGTATAAAAAAACACCCACAAAGTTATAAATATCCCTTCGGTTCTTGAGTCCATAAATTACAATTACCACAGACTTCACACACCCACAACGTGCCACAGTAACCTGATAGTAACAGCTACAGCAGTTAATCTACCAAAGTCCCAAAGAAGACAAACGTACAAATATATAAGTTCCTTAATAACATATTCATAAGCAGGGGCCTGCTAATGAGTAGTTTCTCCCTCTCACGTGAAAGGTGAATGTATACTGTCAACAAGCTCTACACAACTGAATTGTACAAATGCAGTTAAACCAATAAATTAAAAAAAATTAAGTAGTTTGAGTGTTTGGTGTGGTGTGGCGGAGCAACTTTCGAAGTAGAGCGTAAGTAAGTCATAGATTTTCGCTAATGAAAGGAGAGGACTCTTGTGAGGAAGAGAACGTCCTCAATTTGAGTTGCCGCTCTCTTGAAAGCAGGTCCACCGGTCCCTCGCCTTCGCCATCGCGACTCTTGTCAGTAAGTGTTAATTGAAGAAGGAATTAAGCATCGGTGAAAGTACGGCTTCATCGGGGTTATGTCACACATACCACACGACAACAAACCAACTATGTCAGGAGGAGAGCTGCGCAACTCCGGAAGCGCCAAGGTCAATACACGCGCTCATCTTTCTCAGGGCACGCACAAAAGACAATGCCATTTGCGACACACCACGTCAATCGTTTCTATGAAGTTCTTACACGAATATTGAAATTCACACCGATGCATTATGGCGACGCAACGACGCGTCGCTATTGTGCAAAAGAAAAATAAACTTCTATATGGGAACATACAACATTAGAAAATGTTAAATGTAGTGATAAAAATTAATGGAATCATTCTGTTTTTCTAGGTAATGTCGTTCCGTATAGTGTAATTTCAGCAGCACAGCTTTCAAAACCTATACTGAATTATTATCAACACGCCCAAAATAACACAATGTAAGAGAATAACTCCGTATTCGTGTTGTATTTACGGACACGCTTGTTCTTTCGAATGGTAAGAGCGAAACTCGTTTAATGTTTTATTATAGAACAATTGGCAAGAAGGTATTTGATCTAGGTAGGCTAATTCTGTCTCCTTAGTTGGCTGTGACGCAGTATCTTTCTAATCATTGTAATATGACCATATAAGTCGTGAAAAGACAGTTAAATAAAAAATTACAATTCCGTCATGTAAAAATTTATTCAGGGTGAACCAGAACTCCATAGAGGTTCCTCAGGGGTACCTTCTGAGTATTTTGGTACAAGGAACCCACGATCTCAGGCGGCTCATTACGGAGTGACATTATTATTATTAATTCGATCTGTTACCGCAAACAACGTTTTTCCTGTGAAAATACCTTCACAACTGTGAAGAACTCGGTAATGTGCAACAACAGAAACGTACAACACAAAATAATGCAATTAACTCAATGAAAACTATGATCATTAATGTAAACATGCTGAGTTCAAGTGCTTATGAACAGAATCATTCAAATTAGCATATGCTCTTTAAATCGACGTTTTAAAGCACGTTCTTTCTGGACTATGTAACATGCATTACCGTCCAAGCAATCAATTTCATATATTACTTTAATACGGGAAAACGCCCTAAAGGTTTTGTTGTAATTTGTAAGTAATGTATTGTATAAACTGTTAGCAAGCTGGTCATTGCAGTGGATGTGGAAAATTCAGACGGGAAGTCGGCGTGTGTTTGAAGGGAGAAGTCCTGGCTTAGTAACGTTAATGTGGTGTGGCTTTGTCAAGTCCCTAGCAGACCAAATTTGTGTTCTGCAAGGTGCAGTTCAATGTAGTAATGGAAGCTGTACTAAGCAACGACGAGGACCAGAGGGATGTTCGACAGGCACTGCTGACACTAACCTAGTTTTAACACACATTTTTCCAAACCCTTCCCGCGGCGAGGTAATTTTCTGAAGTCGGCACACGGTTTTCAACTGAAAAGTTTGGAGAGCAATCCGAGTCGAACGCGTCTCTAGGGTGCAGACGAGATGGACCCGAGCCTGCGTCCAGCTGAACGTCGGACCGAGATCGCCGGAGCTCCCCATCCATATATACATTTCGTGTGACAAGTTCACACAGTTTGCCGATTATGACCGGCAAGGACGAGCTAAAGTTAACAGTTAATTTTGGCCGAATATTTCACTCGAATTCCAGACGTTTTTGTTATTAGTGTATCAGAATAATATTGATTTAACTTAGTATGAAATTAAGAACAACAATAAAAGATTCGGGAGCGTTGTGCCTGGACTCAGCTAACGAAAGTAAATTGTAGACACCTTTTTGTCAACTAATCTTTATTTTAAATGGTAATGTGTTCTCTTCATTAATTCACTCTCATTCCCCTCATAACTGATCAAGGCCAAGACCTCTGAGAGCGTCATGGACGCTAAGATTGGCTTCACGCTTGCAATAATAACTGCATTTCACGTATGGCAATGTAAAATGCCTAAAAAGTGGTTACGCAAGCTCTTGCAAGAGTTTTCATCAAATAGTGTAGTACCTCACCAACAAGTTCCTACATGAATGGAATCCTACCTGGTTCCATACAAAAACCATTCTTATATTTACTCTAAGCTATATTTAAAGAGGATTAACTAATTAATTGCATATTATGAATCACAAATTCAACAGAAAATTTTGCTCTTATTATCAGACTCGAGCGGTTTGATTTATGTTTATTATTGATCCACGTTTCACGTTTAAATATATACGATTGGAGGTTTGTATACAAATTCAAACGCGTAGAGCACTTTCGACCAAATTTCGTACACAGGTTCGTTATGACTCGTAAATAAATCATGCAGGGTGTAAGACACGTCTACTACAACTATGATTTTAGAAATATTTGCAGATCTGTGGCCATTAACAAGTCCAAGAAGGTATTTTTTAAATGTGTCAAACGAATTAGGAGTAGCACAGATGACTATTGTCTAAAATTTACAGAAATCTTCTGAATATTTATAACGCAGAGTTTGCAATAAAATTGTCTAAAAACTGAGGACTGTTGAATGTTTTATTTGACGTATGGTACAGAGTGATAATGCAAAAATAGCTGAAAGCTCTTTGTGACTTTTAACCTTGGTATATTTAAAAAATTAAATAATATAAAAGACAAAAAAATAAGAATAATTAAACGACCATTTTAATACAATATCAATAACTAATATCGTCTTTGTGCATTCTTGTACGGTCATCATTATTGATTAAATAATATGTTTTGAATTACAATTAAATCTGTTAAAAAGATCGTTAAATTAATCTAATAAATAAAAGTAGGCTTAAAAATAAAATATTGTCAAAATAATATCAAAGAAGAATAGATTTTTTTATTTCAGAAGGCAAGAGCAAAGGAATATTCTCTTCCTGGCGTTACGTGATATATTAAAAAAAATTATCTCCTGAAATATTTCCTGGAAATGTAAAAACGTTTCTTCATTTAACGTACTTTAAAGTGAAAGTATTGCTAAATTGTCAGGTACAAATTGCGAATTGAGTAGAAATTTTTACTCTACTGTAATGTGCGTATACGTTGCTGAACTACGCGCAATTTTAATAAAGTAAATCTCGGCTGAATACTTTTTAACATAGGAGAAGTCGGGGCAGAACTGGACACTTATTGTTTAACATTTTTTGTAAAATTATGGGGAAAAAAATCACTTCATAAAAGTATGAAACATTAGTTTGTTCTATTACTTAGTTAATGTAATATGAATATAACTTAAAACAACGAATTTAGATTTTTGATGATTTTTAAAAAAAGAAACAAATATTCCGTTCTGCTCCACCCTCCCGGGGCGGATGTTTTATATATACAATTAGTGCAACGAAATTGACTCGAATTTAAGAAAATATCTACAGCTTTTATGTTTTATTCCATATTTATTTAGCGTACGGTTGATCGCTTTTTCAATTTTTCCTTTCAGAAAGAGATTTTATCGCAACTGCGTGGTATTTGCTAACAATTTTCTCTTTTTCCGTTCCTTTACTTTCTTAATCTATTCTTTTTGGGTACAGTATAATCAGTAAGTATGCCAGTTTTTCCTTTTTTCTTGACGAACACATTACATTTTGCTTGATACGGTAGTATCTCGTTCCGTCCCGCACGATAATTTCAGTTTAAGATTTTTCACCGAGCCTTAATTCAAGCAGATTTAATCCTGATACGTAACTTATATGCAGCTAAAGACACCTACTTTACGAATATTTACCGTTACATAGTTAAAAGCGAGGAGTTTTGTAGATTACCTTCTGTCGAAATGCTGCAAAAATTATAAATTCCCCGTTGTTAAATTTCAAACAATAGTTCCCTCACAATGTGCAGTCATAACGTGGTCAATTCGGCTGCCAGGATTTCTTCCTTGACCAGTTACAATGTTCCACCCCTATTTACTAATCTCCAGCACTATCCAGTAAAAATGAATAGGGTATCGAATTCTACACCGCTATCTTGTTCCACCCCGACTTCCCCTGTTTGAAAATTTGACAATCGATAATTGTTGCTATAATTGGACATTATAGTACTTGTCCAACTATTCACGATCCCCAATTTTTTGATGTAGGGGCTCTGCGACGGCCGTCTTAACCAGGAACAGTTTCGTTGCAGAATAACTTGGGGGAATCTCGAAGCATCGATTATCTTCCACGCAACGAAAAACTGTTCTTAATGTGCGTCTTTAAAGAGGGCAGCACATGAAATTGACAAACATTAACCGTGTGTGGAACAATAACGAAAGTCAAGTAAATTTTGAATGCTGATGAATACTCAAATATTGAAAATATATCGATCAGTAGGAAATCGTTGCTAAACATGTTCGTATGGAGTGCGGCGTTATATGGGTGCGAAACATGGACGATAGGAGTTGGGAAATGAAAAGAATAGAAGCTTTTGAAATGTGGTGTTTTAGGCGAATGCTGAAAATCAGTTGGGTGGATAGAATCACTAACGAGGAAGTTCTAAGCAGAATAGGGGAAGAGCGAACAATATGGAGGTCGTTGACCAAGAGAATGGATAGATTAATAGGGCACGTTTTAAAATAAAATTAGCATGTGGTATAAGAAAAGAAGAGGGACACAGAGGATGGAATACGCTAAGCAGATTAATGAGGATGTGACATGTGGTAGTTAGGTGGAAATTAAAAGGCTTGCGCAAGATAGGTTAGCATGGAGGGTTCCATCAGACCAGTCTTAGAACTGAATACCACAATAGCAACATATTTCTTAATAGCTCAACGTTTCGGTATATATTTGTACCATCTTGAAGTAGTATGATGTAAATAGAGGAGAGTAACCTTATACTATCAGTCCAAGATTTATTTCTAGTTCAAAACTTTTTACATAGTGAGAGCTTTCGTCTCTGTGATCATAATCATCCCAAGGCCGAAGTAAAAAATTGACACTGGTTCGTCCGCACATACAAATTCGACAAATCACGAATTCAATTTTCATGAGATTAAGATTCTTCATAAAGATAATTCAAAACTGAAACTAAGAATCGCGGAAGCGATTTATATTAATATATATAGAGATACACTTGTAAATTTCAGAAATGAAGGATGTGATATTGCCGGCGTCTTAAGGCATTTCCGTTAAAATATGAAAAATTTGAATCGTTGTTATATGGTCCTTTGACCACATTTTCTGTTCTTAAAACAATAAAATAAAATTTGTAACGTCATAAGTTGACAGTTCAGCCTTATTTTAACCGAGATAAAGAAATGTATTTATTACTTTTATTTTTATTAGTAATTTTATTTTATACTTAACACCTGTATTTTAAATCAATTATATGGGCCATGGTTCCACGACTAATCATTTCATATATAAGAAGCTTCCACATTTGAATTTGATAGTTGGACGGGAAGCCTTCAATTATAAGCTACGAGAAATAAATATTAAAAATGACATACCTTTCTTTACATAGTACATGGACGCATGTACATATAAAATTGTAAAATAGAAAATAGTTATGTGTATACATGTTTATTTGTTAATTGACTATCTGTTGCATTATGTAGGATGTTTTACGGTATACGATGTCATTAATTTATATTACTTAATTTAACAGGTGTCTACTTAGAATTATTATGACCACAGAGCCGAAAACCGCTATGTAAAATTTTTTGACTAGAAATAAATCTTGGACTGATAAGATACGGCATTTTTCAGGCAATGGTCCGCTTGAAAGGTTTGTCTTAGGTTATAAACGTTTACAACTACACGAGAATACATAACATTCGTGTGTACCGCATATACTCTATGGGGAGCAATTTCAACCAAACTTGGTACACGCAAGTATGGTTTACATCAGGGGTGGCCATCCATTTGCATTCCAAGCAGCAATTTTTTGAGAGACGAGTCCAGATGTGCCAAATGACTCGAGCATATTTTATATCATCTAACGTTCATGGTTAGGGTTGGTAATTAGATAAGAGGATAGGAATAACTTTGACGCAGTTAAATTAATTCATTTACGCTAGTTTAATGAAGCACCGATCTACAAAAGTCAAGAATGATGTACCTGTACGAGAGGGTGAGAGCTTCATAATGCTGCTATAGCTAACAGAGTCTCGTTCTGGATTACAGATGTTGGCACTGACTTGCAGTTCAGCTTACAACTGTCTGTTCTCTCTGTTTGCCAGAGAAATTCTTCTCTTTCTGGCATTTGGCCATTTATTGTATTTATTTGTAATATTTTTTATAATGCATGTCTAACTGTACAATACTTCTTAACAGTCCGAAATACAAAAAGGCTCAAGAATGCAGTGCGTCACTTTTAATCGTCCAAAGCGCCACGTTTGGCCACCTCTGGCGTACAGGCATGGATAAACACCGTGTGAGACGGGCAACTCAAGCATCCGTAGGGTTGGGGTGGGAAGGTATGACACGGAAAATAATACGAAAATGACCCGGGTTAGAGTATACGATGTGAACAGTGACGTTTCTGATGCCGGTTAAGGACGTGTTCAGCCCTTGCAACGCGTGGATCGGAGGTGAGAAAGAGCAAAGTGCTCGAGACTGGTGTCGATTCCTTTGTTTAAGGAATCGCTAAGTTCATCGATAAAATTTTCATAACAACTTCCATCGGCTTCGGGGGAAGGGGGAAGTGAACGGGGAAATAAAAACAGATCCCGTATGAACTCTCCGTCCCTATACGACGAGGTAAGAAGGGGTTGTAATGAAGGCAAAATTTTAAGACCCAAAATTTTATTAAGATTGGCTTAGAGTGCATAGCCTCCGGAAACTTGTTATTTCTAGAAAAATATGATTCTAAGACCTCTTAAAAAAGAATTATCATCTGACTAATCGTCATTAAGGAGGGAGGTTTTACCATTAAGACGTCACCAAATCTGTAACGTAATCACGGGAACAACCTTCAGCTTTACTACCACCAACAGAAGACGTTGCACTGTGTGAAGAAATAAATGGTCATCTGCAATTACATACTGAAATTATCTACAAAGTATAAAATAGAGAACTTTTACAATAAGTGCACATTAAAAACATTTTATCAACTGCGTGATACGTAATTTCTGATTGCTGGTTGTAAATTGACCGACATACACAAGCATCTAGTTAAATGTGATATAGGCAGACCAAATTGTGCGTGTTCCACAGACATGTATTGATAACGTTACCTGTGAACGTTTGGCGTATAGCTTCCGAACGACTCCACTAGGGGAAAGGGTGGAATTGGTGGAATTTTTATGTTATAAAGGCTCATATGTGAGACGAAAAAGAATTCTTGTGGTCAAATACTTTTATAGTTTCTTCACCGACAATATTTATGTATAATTTCAACTCCTTGCATCATGTGAGGGGTGGGGGTGGAAGTGAGTCGTATGAAAATAACAAGGAAAGTATCGAAAGTCAAAACCGGTGTAATGGGGGTCGCTGTGTTACATTATGACCTTGAATACGCGATTTAAGTAAAAGATTCGTCCCTTAAGTGGCGAAGAAACTTTATTATAAAATATTTTTAGTCCTATTACTGTACCGTGAGTATTTTTGACTGTCGAGATACTGGGAGTATATTTGAGGTTGACGTGACGTTTTCGAGTATGAAATAATGTACCGGGATAATATAAATTAATACCCGGGCAAGGCCGGGTCTCCAGATAATATTAATATATAAATGAATTTTGCGTGCACAGTTGTATCCGAGGCGTCATTCGTCAATAAATTGATCTGAGGCAGCGAATATGAGTTAAAATAGAAAGTGATTTTTCTTGTTGGTTTTCGTAAAGTCTTCCAATGCAATTTCTAAATTCTAATGGAGGAGTGTGGGTTTACGTGGGACTTGTATTTATGTCATTTGCTGAGTATAACAGACTCTCCGCAGCGTTAGCAAGTATTGTCATCCTTGTCACTTCCACTTCGGAATATGTCTTCACCGGAAAATGGTGGCAGAGACGTTCGCCGCTTTAACGTCGGTTTCCTGGGAACATTTGTTGCAGCGTATTCTCCTCGTTTAAATTCGCCTATTGTATTCTTTACATATGCACATTCCATTACACCCTTATATATTAATCTCATTCCGTCGAAGTCATCTCGAACAAACAATTTGACTGTCATCTAAATAATGGTGAACAGGAAATTCTATCGGAAGGCTAAAGCCCTGACTGGTTAAATCTATCTTCTGAGAAATTATGTTCAGGAATGTCGCGTCGTGCTGTCGGCTGTCACGATTACATCACTAGGTTTTACGCAAAGCGCTCCGTTGCTTAATGCTTCACCTTCCAAAGTTCTTCATTGGAGTAGAAGCAGGCAAGCAAGCATCGGTGAATCCCTGCGAGTGCAAGTGCGAGAGAAAGGTTGCTACTTCCGCCACGAGGCCCATGTTACGCTTTCCCCTGTTTTACTTTCTTACAGCTTCGGTCATACAGAAGCTCTTTCTCGTTATAGTTATTTAACCATATTCGGCAAGAAATCTCCGTCGTGATAAAAATCAGTGCCCTGACACCTAACAAAAGGAAACATTTTCTTTGGTGTGAATATCGAGACTGACGTACTTCCGGTTGCTCATAATTATAAAACTGACACACACCTGATCAAAGAACACGTCTAAAAATTTCGCAACGATGTTGGCAGCATTTTTGCGAACTTCATGAGTGGTCACTTGACAAGTACTTCGATTTACAATAAAGTGATTAATAACTGTTCGTCTATGGCTATTTTTCTCACATATATAGGAGACTAAATAAGAAATTTAAACAAATACTTTTATAAAATTTTATTTTTCATTGCCGTAGCTGTTCCGGTTTAATAAGGGTTTCAACAGGATATCGTTTCCTAATCAAGACGTTTCGTCGACTATTACCACATCTAGAAGATGCTGAAAGTCGAGGAAACGTCTTGCTTAGTAAACACCACACAAATGGAAACTCGAGGGAAAGTAGAATTTTTTTTTCATGGTAAATATATTTATTCGAATATTTTGTGTATCAATATACTGATTCTGATTCAGCTCTTATGAATTTTCATAACGAAAACTGTCAAGTAAAGTATTAAAAGCGTCAGATTTACTGCTATTGAAGATGTAGTTGGATCATCAATAGTATAAGGAAAGGATCAGAGTAAAACAAATATTCAGAAGAATATGGATTGCATAAACATGATCCTACAGCTTTTAATGGCGTTAGTAAATTTTAAATTCCAAATGTAATAGATGAAGACATCGCCGACTTAAACCCACGTCACACTCAATCAAAAGTTTCTAACACCTAATACGTCATGTTACGTCTTCATCCATACAGACTATTAAAAACGATAAAAATTCTAATTTATTCGTTTTAAACTCGTGATGAAATTTTCTGCTACTGTTATCGCTGGCTGTACCTCGTATTTCAATGTTGACTACATGTCACGAACTTATCACCAATGAACATAGTCCATTTTCAAGCAACGGCAGATAGCCTTGCTTTCCTTCCTTGTTGAAATTTTTAGTACAATTAAGATAAATCCAACCAAGATTTTAATTAACCACTCCCTTCTATTGGATTAAAGAACTTTTAGAATTAAATTTATGTTAAATATATGGCTCCTGACAACAAAAGTCATTCAATTAATAACATATAATACATAAAATGTATTTAACGGCACAGAAAAAGTGGAGACACGTTTCAATGCGCCGTTCAAGTTGTTTGAAACATTTCACCATAATATTGGTTATAAAATATGTAAATGGTTTACAGATTTCGTAACTACTCACGGCTACACTCATATGTGATATTTTCTCCCCTAGCCTTATCTAACAAAATATAACTGTTGCCCATCACAAATAATTTGTATGGCTTAAGAAATAAATCAATTGATTGAAAATGAAATAAATAATTTATCTCCTTTTATAGACAGACTGAGGAAGTGTGTCGGTCAGACAACTTCAAAAGGGTACAAATACGTACAGGAACGTTTTTGTGCTGTTAAATAATGATTTTTTTAAAAAAAATTATAGTCTGTTGTATTTGGTTAAGACGAACAGAAAATAAAATTCGATTTATATAGGGTATTGTTATAATTTCATGAATCAACGCACATCCTTGAAACCCTGGTCCTACGGAATATGGCCTAATACTAACGAGTTTGCTTACAATGTATGGCGAAGTAGTCTTCAGTCGTACACACATTTCAACAGTTTATATATTATTTTGCTGATCATCTGCTGACATTGCAGCAGTGTGTGAAACTTATTTTAAAATCTACCGCCTTTCGTTCACTTGAAAGAATCTGAACGACAACGCCTGGTATTACTACGGTTACCTTCTGATTTCCCATTGGCTGTGAGGTAAACGAGACATTTAGACAGTAAACATTTTAGTTTAGTTGCCAGAACAGTGATAATTTTGTTAGTCTTGAGGATTAAGAGCTACGTCACGAGAGTCCGAACACTCCTACAGGTTAAGGCCTATGTAATTTAGTCTAACCAAAGGAGAGTCGGCTCTGTTCTTGAACTTCCTTTTGTGCTCTATGATACTTCTCTATGCAGTAGCCAAGTTCAGTTGATCAACAATTAAAGGGAAACATGACTCGATCTCCTACACAGACTTCATACCGTTTCTTCTGCTACTATAGTAACTTGTAACAGAATGATTGGTGCCTGTTTTGAAAAAGTGTGGCTTTACCGTTTGCAAATGTATATCCCGTTTGCTATTGCTGTGAAACGGCTACGGTCGTCGTGGACAGTATAGCAGACATAATTAACAGATCTCGTACGGAGCAGTTAGTTCGGGACGGTACCGGTTTTCTCGGAATTCTGGAGGTGAGCTAACAATAGAGACCACGGTTCTGTGGAGGCGTATCTATCTGGTCATCGTTGCATCACTCGGTCGTTGCTTCATGACAGAAGAAAGTGTAGAAACCCGCAATTGGCTCGAGTTATCGGGCCGTGACGCGACCGCTCCGAAATCGCTTCGGAAAAAGCGATGCAGACTTCCCGCAGCACACTCGGAGTAAAAACTTGCACGAGAATCGTAGACGATGCGCGCGGCACGCGGTTATCGGTAGCGGTTGTGTGGCATGAGTCCGTGAGTAGTGCGATTCGCGTGCCAAAGCAGCGGATGTACGGAGAATCGCAATCGCACTCACCTGTTGCGGCGATCCTGCGTCGCACTGCCGCGCCACGCCGCGCCGGGATCTTCCGCGACGCTCTCTCTTCTTCTCTTCCCCTTCTACACCTCACGGCCTGGTGGGGAACAAACAACTACGCACGTTTATTTCGCCAACTTTTCCCCCTTCCCTTCCCATCCCCTCGCCTACTTCAACTTTTCACTTGAAAATTAATTACATCTACACCCGTCGTCACAAAAATTAACACCCCATCCTGAAAGCATCAAGCAATAAACCTTTCAATCAGAGCGATTATTGATATTGTACCGCGATATTTATTTTATTAAATTGTAATGTAAAAATTAGCAAGGGGTTGGAAGGTTGAGTGGCTCCTGGAAGGCGGCCGGGAGAGGAGGCTGTAATCATATGAGATGCTGTCAGGTCACGTATAAAAATTACCTGCGCTATTCTCAGAAATCCCAAACATCAACGAAAGAAACAGTATTTTAAAATTGCCACGTGGTGACCTCGGTCAATGGGGTTTCGTGGATAGATAAATCGAGTGAAAAAGATCGAGATGGAGGACACAGAGGAGAGGCTGTGCAGATGCATTCGGTTCCAGACACTAGGAGAAGTCGGTCGGAACTGATGACTTGGGCTGGACTTTGCAGATGCTGAAGAAGATAGAAGCTGTAATGAGGTACACTGCCAGGCTTTCCAATCCAGATCGTTTAAGGGAGGATCTCCCATGAAGTATGTGTATCAATATACTGATTCTGATTCAGCTCTTATGAATTTTCATAACGAAAACTGTCAAGTAAAGTATTAAAAGCGTCAGATTTACTGCTATTGAAGATGTAGTTGGATCCAGCCTCTCATCAATAGTATAAGGAAAGGATCAGAGTAAAACAAATATTCAGAAGAATATGGATTGCATAAACATGATCCTACAGCTTTTAATCTCCCTGAGTTAAAGAGATCAGATTGCTTCACCGAACCCTTCATTTCCTGGTAAATATTTCCTTAATAAAGTATTCCCTGTTTAATTCCCCTATGTAAATAAATTTCCCAATATTTCTGAATCACCTTGTAATTAATTAACACCCCCCCTCCTACAATATAAAATCGCATAGTTTCTCGTTTGAAAAGCATCGCCCTCATCAACGTTCGCCAGACAGCGGTTCGCGATCCGTGTTGAGTGTAACTCTTCAACGTTGTGATTGATTGCATTCCACTCGACAAAGATTGTCTCAATTTTAAATCTAAGTAGGGTAGCCGCAAGAAGAGTCTGCACCTCCAATCTGCGCGAAGTATTCGGTTGAACTCGGCGGAGGACTCGTGGTACACATTCCAAAACTTTTTCCATTAGCCCAGTATTGGCTGCTAGATTTATAGGGACTGGAGGAGAGATTGACCGCTTTTGTTTAATCAGTGCATTTAACTTTTTAATCGGAACACTTTGTTGAGATACGGCATAGCTGGAAGCAAAGCGGATGAATTCTTTAATGTAGTTTGAAATACATTATCAGGAAATTTTGAAAATTGAATTTATGATTGCATTAGCAGGCACATTTAGAAATCAGTTGAAATGTTACATAGTTTTATGTTCAATAACCTTAATAGGCTGATTGACTTATTTATAAGAAATACAAGGGATGTAAAATGTCGACCGGACCCAGGACTCGAACAGCCGGAAAGCGGGAGGTCCTGGGTCGTGTTTAGCAATCAGCATCCTGTTGAAAAAACCGAGAACAATTCCAGCAAAAGAATAAATAAGTGCAAACCGTAACGAGGCTAATGTTTTGAGGAATGCTGCTAGAACCACCCACCCTTCGGCCGAGTTGGTGTGTGCCGTGACGTCACACGTGTCACTGCACAGTGCTAACTCAAGACGCTGGGACTGATTGAATTGAAACAAGTCGTCACTCTGAATGCGACTCGCATTCAGCTCCGCTACCGTGTCCATATCAAGCTGGAAACATTCAAAGATTTGTTAAACTAATTATAAAAAGAAATTACACATGAAATATTTTATGCAAAATACTAAACAGTAGCCATAAGTACAACAGGGGAAAACTTAGAAATTTCTTTCGCAAGCGGAAATAAAATTATGACTCAGTGGCGGTTTTAGAAAATAGTGGTTAAAGGGTAACAACATCAGATAAGTAAAGGCAAACCTGTTAATTTAATACAACATTTCAGTATTTAACGTAAGTATTAACAAATTTCAGTTAGAGGTCAACAATCTGGCATAAATTACCTAAGTTAAAAAAGTCCGCAGACATATTAAAACTTTGAGGGGAGACAATTTCCGTACTTAATAAGAATTTTCAACGCACCAATTAACAATTCGGCTCTTCCAACTGATTTAAAAAACTACAATTGTAGTACCAATTTACAAATCATGTAAAAGAGCAGAAGTTAAGAACTACAGACCCATGAGTCTTACTTCAGTAGTGCGTGGATCACCTATTAGAAGCCTGCGTTCAATCTGAGGGGTGGTTTTCTTAATTATCAACATGGTTTCCGGGAAGGGTTCTGGTGGGAAAGTTAAAAGATTTTATTTCAGAAATTAGCAAATTGAAGTAGATAATTCGGGTAGAATAGATGGCATTTGATGTAGTGCTAATTAACTATATAAAACAGTTACGTAAAATAATAATAGAGTGGTACTATGGGTAGATAATGAAAAGTCAAAATCCAATAATTTTCGAAATTAGGCAGAATGTACTACGCAGAAGTGTGTTTTACCTCATTCTATCCCCCTTTTAAGGAATAAACTGTAATTTATTTCGCATTATAAATGTCAGAATCAAACTCAGACTCCCATAAGCACCGATTTCGATACCAAACTTAACTTCTATTTTTATTTTCATATACGGCCCCTGCACTCCCACGATGAATGAGGTTGAAATTGTACGCGAACAAATTTACCGTAAACACTATAAAATAAAATATATATACATTAGAAAAAATGTATATAGTAGAAGGAAATAACGGCAGTTCATGAATTTTTAAAAAGTAACTTCCCTCCACCCCCGCCCCAAGTTGTGATGGCCGTGTATTTCCCCTAATTGCGAAAAGTTTGGTTCGCCAAGAACACCTGTTATAAATTTTGTCGAAATTGTTCCATCCCATCTCAGGGTATGATCTGTCATAATTAAACTCAGTGGCTTACATTATATTGGTTTAGAGACCAATCGAGATTGGTCTCTGGTTATTTTTATTTGATGCCCCTCCACCCCATCCCTGAGAATAATCCCATTCGGTTATGGATGGGGTTGAAATTATACGCTAGCAGTATCGGAGGACACACTATCAAATTAATCGATTTAATAATGTATTTATATGATAAAAATATTGGCTGTTTTTGCTTATTTAAAAATTTCAACCCCCTCCAACCCCGCCCATAGGGGTGGTAGCCGAGTCTTACCCCAACAGTGCTGATTTCCAGGGTCGCGAATAATACGTGTACCAAATATGGTCGGAATTGGTCCACTCGTTTAGATTTGTATGTGCAACATACATACAGACAGACATACCGGCAATTTTATTATAGGGACTACAATCTTAAAGCAATAGAAAAAATAATAATACGAATAAATTTGTGAAATACAGTACTGCTTATAGTTCATCGTGCATAATGTCTCCTAATACATCTTGTTCAAATCAAATTGTTTATATAAGCCTTCCGTAAGTTCATTATACTAAGGCGTCCAGTGCATTGTACTGTGTGAGAATTTATTTATTAATTTTATGAACATTACACTCACCATTTTTAGTTAACATCTACCGGTGCGATATGTTAACAAATTCTTAGTATTCGAGTGGTTTGTGTTGATCTATGACATTTTTTAGTTTCATTAGTTCTCCTTAATTGGGGAAGAAGGACGTCAAATTGATATATAACTACAAAAATTAGTAATATGACATATACATAAAGGCAATGGGTATGTAGAGATATACTAAAAAATATATATATGAAGAATTACTCGAGTACATATTTTAAAATACGTGAAATAGCATCGATGAGAAAGCATTGTCACTAATATAAAGAAAATTGTGTATAAGTCGGGAGGTTTAGCTAGTCGATGAGATCACTTTACCTCGAATATTTGTTGAGACAACTTTATAGTGTAAAAGTAATTATGAAAACAATTGCAATCAAATAAAATGATTTCAGGTCAAGAAACTCATCCGTAAACGCTAAGAGTTAATAAGTACATGATGTGGTAAAAAGACGTCACTTCATTCTGTATATCCCGTTCGTAAGAATATAAAATATGCTTTCTACATTGACAGTAGCGTTACCTGGGCTCGCTTGATGGGGAAATTGCTCCTCTAAAGACCATACTCCACTTCCCATTCTCCGTTCTCTACTGCGCATGAGGAATGCCACGTTATACCTCACAAACTGTACGTAAATAAGAGAGAACATGTTAGGATTTCTGCCTATCACAAGGAAGAAACCCTGCAAAAATAATAATGTTTTAATGTTAAGTACGAATAATGTGAAAACCTTGGAAAAAAAACAGAGTACGAGGCATCCCTAAAGGTGAGTCCCGCAATCAATCTGGGGAGAAATACCTGCGAGAGAAAGGGCGTGTAAAAGGGCAACATGAGGGTGATCCTGAAACAGGCCATTCCCCTTTAATAGCATTGGAAGGGAATTGTTAATGGGGGATGTGGAATGTTGAGTAAGGTAGCCAAGGGCTGACTAGGGCTTCCGGGCTATAGTGTTTCACCTAAAGAGATGCAGGAAAAACCCTAGAAAACCTGCACCAGGTAGATCAGGCAATTAGGTTCAATTCTCATAACCCTTACAAATGACGCCGCATTCCCTTTTCCGCGTCTTCAACAGTTTTAGGAGGCCGACTGGTCCAATGGGATCAGCGGGCAACTCTTACCGTATGCCCAAGGTCTACGATCCCGAAACATAAACCTCCTAAATTAGATCAAAATCTCGGCATGAGAGAGCCTTAAAAACTAGAGAGAGAACGAGGGATCCCCGAAAGATAAGCCCAGGCCCATTCTGGGGATAAATGCCTGCGACAGCTAAGCTCGCTTAGATTACTTATATTTGGGTAACATTTTCATTGGGGGGAGGTTGTTTTTTGGAGGGGAATTGTTTTTGGGGTCTGGGAACAGGCTGCATGAGGGTGATCCTGAAATAGGTAACTTCCCTTTAATAGCATAGGAAGAAAATTCAAAATTTGCGATGTGAAAGGTAGCCAAAGGTTGACTAGAACCCCCGGGCTGTAGCCTAAGGATCATACCCGGTGTTTCAACTAAATTAGAAGCAGTGCAACCCCTAGAAAACCTTCATCAGGTTGGTCGGGCATTTGGGTACTATTCTCACGCCCTTCCGAATGACGGGAGACAAGTTTGCTGTGGGGTCGCCGCATTCCCTTCTCCGTGTCTTCACCAATTTTAGGAAGCAATTGGCTGACTGTTGCAATGGCATCAGCAGACAACTCTTACCGTATGCCCAAGAGTAATAAATGAATTTAAAACTAAGTAGACATTTATTTTAAAAGATGACAGTCGAAAGTCCAGAAGAAAACAAAATAAAATTACATAATATGGTAGAGAACTGATTAATTTATTGTTTACTTGAGACTAATTAAAATCATGGTCACCTGTAGGGTGAACCAAGAGGAAGCAGCGTAATTTATGGCAAATAGGTCTGGCAACGTGAACTCTATAAAATTAAAATCAACGATACCGACGAAGGCTGTTGCAGCAGTGTCTGGCGGCGTTTTTCTTTGGGCTGACGATCTGGAGGCGCCTGTAGATCCATCCTCCTTGGCTGCATCAGGGACCTCGTTGTGTGGCCATGAACCTCTTGATTTCTTCCCAGTGGCTAGTAATTTTCTGTCTCTCCTCCTCAAAATCTGTTTTTGTCTTCTTCCTTCGTTGAGTGGCTGTTGCAATTTATTGCTACCCAGTCGTCGCTTGTATGTGAATGTGTGTGATTTGTGCGGTGTGGACGAGCTCCAAGCCAAACGAAAGGCAAATACCAATACCTCAGGAAAATGAAAGTTCACTGCATGTGTAATAAAAAGCTCATCACTTCAACACGAAAAATATTGGCAACTATTTTGTGTCATTATTTTTCAAATGATGGCTGCTACCAAAAAGAAATTGTGGTCATTTTTTAAAAGTGTGGACTGTATTCATACGACGTGATTGATCTGTTTCAAATGTATAAAAAAATGTGGAAACACGCCCAGTTTAAAAAAAGAATCTCAACTGCTATTATAATGTTGATAATTAAGCAATAAGTTATTACAATATTAGCTTATATTTATCTAATTACGTAATTATTTCAGACCACTGGAGAGTAGAGAAAAAACAGATAATTGATTAAGAACAGAATAAATCAGATACTGGATTAACAATGACGGTGAAGAAAGACAAAAATGGAGAAATGTCGACCGCAACTCCCGTTTTCCGTGCGGGTGCACTACCACTGAGCTAATCCGAGTCGACGTCCAAGGACCGATTCAACATCCCTCCATTCCCGTAAACCTAACAATTGACTAATTACATTCTTCACACCCTAATTGCTAGTAAATTCGTGAAGAACGGGCATAGCGTAAATTGAGCTGCAATAGAAACATTTCTACTTCCTTTGACAGTTACCAGAATCGAAATCTTTCCACGTTTCCTCAAATTCCAAAGCTGTAATAAATGCGCTTTTATTATTTTTTTAAACTAATAATAATTAATATACATACGGGACAAATATATTCTAATTTATAATGTAAGTATTAATTATTCGTCTACTTTACATGTACCTATCCTTTTAAGAATGTTCAATTTTATTTTCTTCAATACCCAATATGTATTGCTTTAAAACCAATAAAGGTCCGTAATTTCAAGGAAACCAAATTATTTCTTCTACATCAGTTGTATCCAATGGTTACGCAAGCAACTTCAGGTCCATAATCATGTGAAATACGTACAAAAGCATTAATAATATGGTTCTCATTAATTTATTCAATTGGTTACGTTTGATCAACTTAAGTTATTTGCCAATTTACAGTTGCATATTCCATAAAGTTTTATAGTTGATTATATACTGCTTACTCTTCTACACGTAATATATTACCGGAAACTCTGGTTTGTGTTTTCTTAACTACGTTCAACAGGCAATCTGCCCTCAATCAAAAACACTTTAGCTCAATGGAAGTAGAAATACTTCAATTGAAGCTCAGGTATGAGTGTATAGCAAAATTTATAAGAAAGACAGGAATGGAAAAAGTCTACCATGTTTATTTTAAATTTAGAAGACTTCTGTAATTATGCTTTTCCGTAGCCATATTGTAATACACTTCTTTTTGTTTTTCGACATGAGATATCCAGTCCTGAAATTTTGCGGTCGAGTTTCGTTACACCCTGTATATAAACTGCGGTAGTAATTTGTCTGCTGATCCCATTGGAACAGTCGGTCAACTGCCCCCTAAAATTCGTGGAGACACGGAGAAGTGAATGCTGCGACATAGTAAGCTCATCTCTCGTCATTCGGAAGGGCATGAGAATAGTACCCAATAACCCGACCTATCTGATGGAGGTTTTCTAGGGTTTTCCCTGCATCGTTTTAGGTGAAACAGCGGGTAGGATCCTTAAACTATAAACCGGGGAACCCTTGGCTACCTTTCTCTACCTTCCACATCCCCCGTTTTCAATACCCTTCCTATGCTATTATAGGGGATTTACCTGTTTCAGGATCACCTTCACGTAGCCTGTTACCCTCCCCCCCCCCTCCCAAACATGTTAAGAAATTGGTTGGTTCGTCTGTAGCCACATAAGGGACACAATTACATATCCGACCGATAAACTACCTTTTTGAATACAGTTTGATATTTACGCAGGGGTCATATGCCGGAGCAGTTAACAGCCGCCAAAAGATAAGATTAGGCCACGCATGACGTGACGTAAGACCTGGAGCTTTCGACATTAATTCATGGGTCTATTGTGGTGACATGAGCTTTTTAGACATAATTCATGGGGTGATCGGGGCGAAGTGGTGACGAACTAAACTTCGTAAATTAAAGAGTATGCAAGGCAAATTGGACTAGTTATGAGTTGTAGGAGCATGTTACAGACGTGTAAATGTTGTAACTTGGTTTAGTGTTAATGATGCTGGTGCACCTTAAACATACGCGTTATAACGTATAAGGCTCCGTATTTCATTGGCGTGTAACTGAAACCACGTTATATTAGAGAATGAAAAATAGTCGTACGTTTCTTTCCGATAGATAATTTAAGATAGACAATTTTCGTACGTATTTTTGCATTTTACAAATACGTATTTTCCAACTTACTCGATCATCAGCAGAGAATTCTCGAAACGTTATACCTTTTTTGTTGTTATTAGTTCCCAGAATTCCAACTTTGTTACCACATGGCCCAGATAAAAGAAGCTTTTGTGGTGTGTTTCAGAAGACTGTTTAGTAGTATGTGTCTAGCTTTGAGTAATGCGTTGAGGATGGCCATAGAAAATGTCTCTGGATTGCAACACGAAGCATGGGAACCTGACTGGAGAGTCAAGCGCGTTACGTTGTCGCCTTGGCCCAAGTCCACGACACAATTCTTACATCACTATAACTCTTATCTGTAATCAACTAAGTATACGGGCGCTTCGGAGACTTGTGTAAATTAATGACCAGTTAAATGTTAAATTTCTTTAAATTATAACTCTCGCTACTACATGCCTATTTCAACTACGGAGTCTCTGAATGTCTACCCTTACGGCTGAAATTATTAGCTTAATAAATCAAAATCATCTTTTTTTTTAATTTCCATAACTTCAATAAATTGTTGGACGCACATAGCATTTAGCATCTGTTGTTTTATGTGAGTTTTTTCAGGCGTAAATCTACTAAAATGAGGAACGAATATGAAATCGTAATACGTGGAAGACAAAGTCAGTTCTCAGCTCGAGACCACAAAAGCAAACAATTTGTCATTCATTTGTTCCATTCGAGTAAGATATTTGCTTTTTTAGGTTTTATCTTCTTTAATGGACATTAGAAAGTTTACATCATATGAGTCTGTAACGAATGCAATCAATCCTTGTCCCCCCACCCCTAATCGCATCTCTTCTCTGTTCGATTTCAATACTTGTGATTTACAGCACGTCAACATTTAAAAGACCTTTGTGGCTGCTGTGGAAACGGGAATATCCTACTGTCCTTCCTCGTTAGGAAACCGAAAAAACAGGGCAACACATTGGTAACCAGTTCATTAGCTCTATGTTGTAATAATTGTGGTTAATCAAGAATCGTGATTTGGATTTCGTTGTCCCCCCATTGCTGATAAAATGAAATCAAGACTGTTATATGTATACAAGACAATAGCCACATATAAAATTATACTATTTATATAGGTCAAGCGAAGCGGCCTTCAATAATCGATTAAAAGGACATTGTGTTCTGAAATCCTCTCATTCAACAGGTTATAATGATTTCAACACTATAATTCTCAAGAACTGTATAAGAAAGATTGCTGGACCATTGACACAAGCTATAAATCAACACATTGTAATGGAACTTTTCCAGATAAACTAAAAATTACCAATATTTTCCCTATTCTTAAACAAGGAGTGAGAATAAAAGTAGGTAACTACAGACCTATATCTATTCTCCCAGCTTTATCTAAGATATTTGGAAAATAAATTGTATTAGATTATAATTTTTTCTCAAAAATAATAATATAGTAATTAAATACCAATATGGTTTCATTAAATAACTAAAGCCACTATAAACTGCGTAGAAGAAATTCTAGATACTCAAGATAATAAATAATCTGTAATTGGTGTCTTCTTAGATTTACAAAAAAAACTTTGATTGTGTTAATAAGGATATCCTATTAGATAAATTATGGCATTATGGAGTCGGAGATGTTTCATTCTAATTAAATCCTACCTATCTAACAGAAAACAATACGTTTCAATAAAAACAAACTCAGGAACAAATAATTCTGGCATGTTAAATATTGAATATGGTGTGCCGCAAGGATCCATATTGGGTCCTTTATTTTTTATTATTTACATCAGTATAAACTACTCTACATCTTAAGGAAAAACACAAAAAATGCAGACGACACTACACTACTCTGCTGACTGGAAAGAAGCTTAAATACTTGTGCAAACATTGTCATACAATATTTTAATGAAAACAGATTGAAGGTGAACACTGATAAGCATATTAGAGTAGCTAAAAATAGTGAAAATCAGATGATAATAATAGGAAATCAATGTATATTTCAAGAATCACCTGTTAAATTGTTAAGTTTAATCCTTGACAGTACACAGAGCTGAGATACACATGTGGATAATGTTTGTAACAAATAATCCAAAACTGTTTTCTTTTTGAAGAGACTAAATTGCTTCTTAAGATAACTTATCATGCTTTATTCGAGTCTATACTAAGCTATGGTATAGAGGTATAGGGTAACACAACAAAACACAAATGAACAAATTATTAATAATTCAGAAAAAGATAAATAGATGCATAGCAAAGTTGAAACCAAATCAGTCATGCAGAACATATTTTGCAGAACTTGATATACTACCTATAATAAATTTTTATGTGTATAAAACTATCATATTACATTTAACTGCTGGAATATCTTGTAATGGAAACAATCATGAGCATGACACAAGAAAAAAGTAAAGTGCATGTGGTACAATTTAGAACAAGTATGTCTGGCAAAGAACCTCAATTCTGGGATAAAACTAGTTAACACTTTGCATGTGAGCTCCCTTCAGCAACCCCTAACCCAGATAAAATACAAATTAAAAAACTGGCTGACTCAAAACCCCTTCTATTCAATCGATGAATACTAAAAACATACAGGTGGAAATTTAATTATAAAGTAATTATACAATGATCCCTATTTTTAAAATGTTTACTTGTATTTTTAGACTTTGTAGTTTTTGTAAATATGACAAGTTAGAAATTGCATTGTTTAACTTTCTAGGTATAGTCTAGCATGTAGGCAAACTGATTTTTTCCAGATTGTAAATTTTATTTTTCATTTATTCAAATTTGTTTCATGTTAATTACATATTTTCAATTCATTTTTTTTACATAATACAAAACTTATTCTAAATACAAATTCACTATTTACATTTAACTAGTCTTTTTAAACTCTAACATTAAACTATTTTTAAATACATTTATACTGTTGGTGTCCTTAACTCATAGTATAATACTAAATCTTTATTAAAACTCAATTTTTTTGTACTTTTTAAATTTAAGTGTCCCATATAAAAATTTTCCCTACCGCTTGTGTTGTGATTATGTACCTCTAAATTTATTTTTATAAAAGTATTGAAATAATATGGTAACTGTCCTTATCTATTTTATGGATCAAAACTATATATCAAACAATTGGTGTTGGAAATAAAAAGTATTCTATTCTATGATAATAAGAAAATATGTGGCCAAATAATAATAAAAGGTTTACAACACATTTTTTTATACAAAGAGTAGTTTTTTTATTTATACTTGAGAAGGTCCACAAATTTATGGAAGAAACATCATAATTGGAAGAAAAAAACTCAGATTCTTGTGAGGTCTGTTATCTGGCCACATATGTTCTTATTTTTAATATACAGACGTAAATTTTTACATAACATTGTGATAACATCTGACTTTTTGAAAATAAGCATTCACTTTTCACAAGACATTTTATTACTGAGGATCACAGTTTTGATAGGGACAGTACAAAAATTCTTGACATTGAGCACATGATAGCTTATTTTCTAAAACGACACATAAAATAATAATAATAACTCTATCAATATTCAAAGTGATACAAACTATTTGAGCAGTATCTATTATGCCATGATATCTCCTGATTTCTTGTTACTCCACATTCTGGGGTGTGGAAGAGGGGTAGAACGTACTGAATAGGCAACCTCTGTTTTATTACAGACTAGCTGAGTGCAAAGCATTGCTGGAGTTTTATTTAATTTTAATTTTAGAGTAATCTCTTGGCCACACATTGGTATCACTATTTTGAACATTTACCTTTTTACTCCCCTCCCCTACCTATGCTTTTTACTCCCCTCTCCTACCTATGCTGATTGAAATTTTGTCATAACAGGCATAATGACTCTCAATACCTTAATCAAGCCAAATTTACTTTAAAGAAAGGCTCAACACAATACATTTAATACTCTGGTACACCAGTAGCTGGGAATCAGATATAATTCTCAAACAGCCAAAAATACTCCCAGTACTCTAAGAGAGTGAAAAATACTCACATACTCTAGCTCTGTAGGTGCTAGGTTTTCTTTATACCCATCTAGTATGTAACACATAAAAAAATTGGTAGGAATTACTCCACACATTTAACATTGTATGCAGAACTTTGTTTCACCCTTTACACCCGCCTACTTTGGTCTGAACTACAACTTACCTGGCACAATGAATGCCATTATTTAACCCAGTGACTTCCATAACCTTGGATTTGACGCAAAACTCAGTTGTTTCAATGTTTATCTAATGACACTCTCCTCCTATGCCAAAAGTGGTTGAAACACAACAACATAGGTAGAAATAATATCAGTCTCATGACACCGAAAATTATTTGATTCAGTGCAAATATCGATCGTTTCTGAATGATTTAAAAATTTCACTCAGTGCACCCAGGGCTGGTAGTCATGTCTTACCCCTAGAGTTTTTGGTTCTGAGTTGTAAGGAACATGTGTAAAATAATTTTCTCTAAATTATTTCACTCATTAAAATTTCTCTGTGGAACATTCACACATACATACAAAAACACAAGAGAAGAAAAAGATTTACATTATCCAGAAATGTTTGCATTGATACTCAAGACATACACTGCAGCAAATCTTGAACGTTGAACGAGAATGTACAGATTTTTATTTCGTGTGGCTTGTTGATAAATTAGATGTAATCTTGTTTTTTATACTATTTTTTATTGATTCTCCGGCATAAACGTTTTTGTTTTAAATTCAAGATACTTTTGTATTGTTCTACGATTAATAACGTACAAGTGTCTAATTTCCAGTTCGAAGTATAATTACTCATCTGAGAAAATTGTAAAATATCTAGCCCGTATTTAAGAAATGAGGACGCAATCGGCCGTTTCAGGCGTTCTCGTCCCAAATTATCAAAATAATATTTGTAGTTGACCTCTAAATAAAGAATTAGATCCTACGAAGCGTGGTTTTGCGCGTCAGTCTCGTATGTACTTGCAAAGAGGTCATTTCAATAGACCTGTGTTCTAGCAAGTAAGACTGCTGTGCTGTACGCTAAACTGAAAATCCACTGTTATTTCATCTCGATCATTATAAATTTGTTGATTATTACAGAATAAGAAATTTCAAGCTTGTCTTTCGAAGTTATCGGGTCACGTCTTGCGCTCAATTCACGGAACAGACTTACTTTTATCGTTCCCTTCCTATGATATACCTGTTTCAGGATCATCCTCGTCTTGACACCCCCCCCCCCCCCAAGCCTCCTCTCAGTTATCATCAACCTTTCCTACCTAAAAATATCCTGAACTCATCTATTTAATCATATGATATTTTTTTCTGTTACATGTGTCGTGAATCATTATTTCATTGATCGAGTTAAAAAAATTGTGCCTGAGCCGGATGACGTAAGTCGACGGTTCACGTTGCCCTAGATGTTTTCTCTGGCTGGTTTACATGTAACGGAAGTGGTGTGAGTGCAACAGGAAAGCGAAAGTATTTAACACTGGCCGAGGTGTTTATGATACAACAATGTCACAGCGAGACTTGAATATACGACCCCGGTAAGTAATTACCTCGGAGGTGTTCAGGTTCTTCACATTCAGACCAGAGACAACCAGACCCGCTAGAAAGTTACTGAAAGTTTAGTAGAAGGACAATTTTCACGCTTGTGTCATTCATGAATGAAATATTACAGTCTGTATAGCTTACCATACAACTACTAATAATCCAAACGCCAATTTGCAAGTGCTCGTATAAAGAATCATCGGAATTGGACCGTTGAAAAGATTTCTTCAGATCTAATGACCCCGTGGTCTTGTAGCACACGATTCCGGAGTGCTACAAACACTTTGAATGAATGACTGCAGGTTAGTTTATGATAGATGAGATTTATTTTCCATCGGTTCTCAATTAAGGATCTGAAACTAGTTAGGAAATATTACATTCACTAATGAACGAAGCTTTTCTGGTGTATCGCTTTAATGAATGACTATATAATGTAGGCCATACAGACGTTGATTATAAAATAAAATAATTTTATTATATTTGTTTGTATCCGTTTTTACGAATCCATTTTCGTTAGCATGAAAGCAATGGAAAATAAGTCTAATCTATCATAAATAAAACGCACAACTGTTCCCACCATCAAAACTGACGTCATATTCTCAAAGCTCCAACTTCAATTATACTTTTCATTGATTATTAAATAATAATATCATTAATTAAACACTATAAATTCATTTAGTCGTCCCGTTGTGTTCAACGTCTTTGCATAGCATCATAGAGGTCTCGGAGTCGAATCCCGACAGAGGCATGGATGTTTGTGTTTACTATAGTCAAGAAACCCGAGATTAAAACTGACCACTTGCCATTCTAAAAGAAATCTAGACCATGTCATGTAAGATGACAGTCAGTCGTCTCATAATTGTAAATACCTGCGTATGAATGTAACTTGAATAGTAACAGTCTACCTGATGACGATGGAGGAGCTTGTTGTCGAAACTTTGTGTAAACAAACTTTGACCCAGGTTGAAACCCGAGAATTGTATTTGAAACAAATTTGCCGGGAAAGCCTTCGCTCTTTAATTAGAAACATGTATTACCTACGTGCCAAACTGGCATTCCTTGTTACAACCTCTTATAATCTTCCTGTAAATATATCTTGATGATGTGAAAACAAGTATACTTTACTGTAAAACCTTTGTTTTCACAATGTTTATAACATACGGGTTGTCTTTCGTCAGTTCAGGTCCTCAACGATTCGTTGTGTCCGTTGAAAATATTCGTTTATATTTCAAAATATTTTATTATCCGAGTATTTTACAGTGTTTAAATTTTGAGATAATCATTAACAATATTTTTAATGAGTTATTGAATAATTGTTTCTAGCATTCGATTGAGTTAATATATTTTGTGCTGGGCAATGTTTATGTATTCTCTTTTTTTGTTTATTAAGATATTTACAATCTGTTCACTTAGAACACTAAGCAAATTGGATGAATGAATGACACATGATTTTTTTCTATCATAATTTTGATTCAGTTGTTCGCTGCAAAATTAAACATAACCTAGCGGGAAGACATACAACTCGCTAATTGGCATAAAATTTAAAGGAACAATTTTTGAAAAATTGTACCCTGCTGATGATATTCATTTTTTTCCCTGTTGAGTAAAAATAATTGTTTAATATTTCATTATCAAATACGTTGGTAAACATTCTTGCAGAGAACTTCAACGAACGCTCTTGACCTATATTTTGGTTGGCCACACTGTCTTTTGAAATGTTTATGAGCGACGCTCATTTTTAAAGTCCAGGTCGAATAGTGTCATTGTTGATAAGTAGCAAATGTGAGATTAACGTTTTAAGAACCGTGTCACATATTTTTACTGATCTGTAAAAGAAAGATGTGGTTGGCTTATTATAAGACCTGTCAGTTGAATTTAATGACACAAGCTCTTAATACACTATTAAATGAAGAGTCCGTTCTAGATAACACCTGTTAATGAGAAAAATGTTCTATTAGGACAATTAAATACTTTTTTACAATATAGTACAATGGACTGTAAGCCTATTGTAACATGTGAGTACATTCACACACTCACATGTATATCATCTTACAAATTTCCCAATTTTCATTTAATTTACATTTTTATTAAAAATTTGCAGATGCAGGGGATGCTTCTCTGTTTGCAAGTTTGGAGTCATTGATAATTAATAATATACCTTTAGAACCAACAGAATGGAGGAGGTCATATGGGCGTCCTATTAAATCTGTCTACATTGAATCAGCTTTTGTACCATTTAATAAAGACAACTTGCCAAAGACTGGAGTTAGGAAGTTACTAGAACAGCCAATTCTCCATGTTTATTGGACAGAGTGTTCTGTAAGTCTGTCACACTTTTAGAAAATAGTTTCTTTGTACATTTACTGTTGCTTTTAAAGTAGACTGAGCATCTGGTGCATAAAAGCATTACTTTAAATATATATATATATATATATACATACATATACACAATGTCATACACTTTATATTGTTGCAGTTTATAAAGGTGATTGATAAATGAATGTAGTTTGTGTTGGGTTTCTGGAACTATTGTAACTAGACTGTGTGAAACATAATTATCTAACACAATAGTTAATAAATATATAATTGCCAACTATATATATATATATATATATATATATATATATATATATATGTGTGTGTGTGTGTGTGTGTGTTAGATAATTATGTTTCACACAGTCTAGTTACAATAGTTGCATATATAGTTGGCAATTATATATTTATTAACTATTGTGTTAGATAATTATGTTTCACACAGTCTAGTTGCAATAGTTGCAGAAACCCAACACAAACTACATTTTCACAAAATGTATCTTAATGAAATGTGTTTTAAATAAATATCTATTGATATGTGTTCAGATTAAATACTTGACCATAATTCTCCACTTCTCTCTACACCCTATATATCTGATTTAAATTATTTTTGTAAGTTTAATATAGTTAAGTGTGTTGAGATGAGAATACTGTAGCATATTGAATTTTTTTAAGTGAGGAATGTTTTCTATAATATTTACTGTACTAATATTAATAATACATTTGACCTACCATCTTGAAATGCAGTTTTTATTGGATGTAATTATTCAGGATTAAGAGATAAAATAAAGGGTGATTGTATTGTGCTGTATTTAAGATTTGATGTTGACTGTGAGTAAAACTGTAACACTGCATTGTCCAGAAAAACTGTTTCTATAATTTATTTCATATCAATAACTTTTAGCAAAGTATAAATAAACACCTTCCTGTATTTGGAAAATAGCATACAAAGTGATTTTCTATAGAATCTAGATTTTGTCACCCATTTCAACACTACAAAGTATTTCACTGAAACATTCTTATCCTTTCAGGATGTTGATATTTACAAATCGACAGTTCGTGAAGACATTGAATGTTGGATGAAGATCTTAAATCAGCACAATATTCAGGATTGGATGATAGTTCTTGTAGAAACTTATGACTTGAAGAAAAGTAACAAATTATTGCTGAGAACCACAGTTCTTGATAAAATTAGAAGTGACTTTGCAGCAAAAAATGGGGACAGGTAAATTCAATTATAAATTTTGAACTTGAACATTAAAAAATCAATACTTTCTCCATTGTCATTTATTGAACATACAATTCAATTAATCACAAATGCATAATTAATTAAGTTAGTCATTTTTGTTTTATTTTGTAACATAGTTATAATTTCAGTAATGATATATGTAGTAACATTTTTAAATAATTTAGTCTAATTGATTTCTCATACCAAATAAAAGTTCTCTTTAATTTTATGTTTTATTTATGTAAAACAAAATTTCTCTTAAAACATGAGCTTTCGATCATAGTCATCTGTAAGTAAAAATTTAAAACCTTACATCAGTATTATATAATCTTAGGTAATACATTGTATTTCAATGACTTATTAAATTTTTTAATTTATTTACATGTGATCTAAAACCTTATGAATTTACTATCTTCTGCCAAGTGTACACAATGGGAAGTCAGTCACACACAACAAAGTTTACAGTTTTGTAATTCTCACATAATCATTCATTCCTGCATTTTTACACTTGTGTTTCTGTTTTTTCATAGTTACATGTAATTTTACTTACTATTCTTGAAGACATGAATTATCCTTAATTTTTTATTTCCTCTAATATACAATTTTTTTATTTGATTATATTGTCAGATTAATTAAAACAATTAATAAGGACAGGAAAGAGAGATAAAAAGTTGGTTACTTGCCTGAAGTTCACAGATGGCAGGCACCATGTAAGGTTTGAAGTTCTAAATTAATGGAGGCACCCCACTCTTCATCAGAATGTTGGGAAGACATTTCTAGTGATCGGCCAGCCGACAAGCAAACCGTATATGGTGTCTGCCTTCTGTGAACTTCAGGTAAGCCAACTTTTTATCTCTCTTTCTTGTCCTTATTAATTATAATATTTAGGATATATATACACCCACATTTCAAAACATGTCATTATAATATCTACACACTTTTATACATTATCTTATTTACAATCATCAATAACAATTTTTTAATTACATAAACATACTCAAATATTTATACATCAAAATATTTAATTTACGCATAGTGTACCAAAACCATCAGATTCTTTAAAATGTATAATATATTTATGCTATCAGTTTACAATCACATTTTGCCTTAAAATTTTATTCTTACTATATTTTTTTTTATATTACTGATTTTTATATATTAAAAATCATCCTTAATTTTGATATACATAGGTATACTTCATTACAATTTTTTTAGTAACTCAGCATATACCTTGCCTACTATCCCAACCTCTGTTTCTTTATTAATTACTTTGTCCATATCATCAAAGATGTATTTTTGTTACTGAATTTCTCATTTCAATCTCATTTTTTCTCTATGTAGAATTTTCATATCAACCCAATTACCATTATGTTTTTCTTCTATTAAGTGACTCGACAGGACAGTAATTATTTTTGTGCGTAATTTATGAAAGTAAATTCTTGTCATTATTCCCATCACAGTCATAGCAATCATTACATTAATCTTGTAAACTACATCTTTATCTTTTAATGCTTCAATCTTGTTTTTTATACTATGATATTGTATTTACTAGTCTACTAGTTTCATTTCACCAAACCCATTTTATTAAATATATCTTGAACCATTTCAGATACATCTTTTATATACATTGTTGTTGTGTTCATCTGTCCTTAGACTGGTCTGATGCAACCCTCCATGATAGCCTATTCTGCAAAAGCCTTTTCATTTCTACATGACTACCACTTCCTCCGTAATCCTTGGCCTCCCTCTTACGTTCTTACCCCATAGACTTCCCTCAAATGCTAATTTTACAAGACTCTCATTCTCAAAATGTGGCTTATTAATCTATCCCTTCTCTTGGTCAGTGTCCTCCATATTGTTCTCCCATCTCTTATTCTGCTTAGAACTTCCTGGTTAGTTACTTTATCCACCCATCTGATTTTCAGCATTCTTCTAATCACCATATTTCAAAAGCTTCTATTCTTTTCTTTTATGCAACCTTCCATGTTTCGCACTCATATAATGCCACACTTCATACAAACAGTTTTGATAGTGATTTCCTAATATTCATTCTTATATTAGCTGTAAATAAATTCCTCTTTTTTGTGAAAGCCTTCCTTGCCTGTGTTATCCTTCTCTTTGTCTGCTATGCTTCTACCATCCCTAGTTATTATCCTGCCTTAATAGCAGAATTCCTTAACTTTCTTCAAAATAGCCCTTACCTATCTAAATCCTTTTGCATTTACACTGTTTCCCATACTGCACTCCATCACCTTGGTTTTCCCTCTATTAATCCTCATGTTGTACCTTTTCTCCAGGACTATGTTCATGTCATTTATTATGTTTTCAAGTCTTCTTCTGACTCCCCTAATATGACAGTATCACAAGTTTTTATGTCTTCTCCTTGCAGTATGTTTCCATTTCCATATTCCTTTTTAACTTTTTATATATAAGTTAAAGAGCATGGGTGACAGACTACATCCTTGCTTTTTCTAATTCTACAAATGTCATGAATGTACACCTGTATTTTTCTTATTCTGTCTTCTAAAATTAGGTGCAGAGCCAATATTGCTTCTCTTGTCCTTAAATTCTTCATAACACTTATAATCTACTATTTTCCTTTTTGACTCATTGATTGTCATCAGACAGTGTCTGACAGCTACTACATGCTCTGGAGATAAAATTATACTGTTCAGACACTATGCTTATGAAGGGAGCTTAGGTTCTTGAAAACTCATTTTTATACTTCCCTGACAGTAAACACCTTCTATTAATGTTGGTGTCATCCTGTTGGACTGGAATACATAGATCATTATCATTGCAAAGTGACAATTTCAAAGTAGGAAACATTGAGAATGCAACTAGTTTTCATAATTGATGTGTTTTATTAATAAATTTGTGTTGTTTATTAATAGATTTGGCTCAGCCTGTTATCACTCTTTAATTCCTCAGGTGTTTGTCTGTTATTAATCCTATTAAGTCTGAATCAAGATCAGCTGAATCCTGGAAAGGCCTATTGGGAAGGATGAGACATTTAATTCTGTCTGCTTATAATAAGACACTTATCAAATTTGAAGAGGTGATCCGGGATCAGAGGGAACGCCGGAATGAACCTGGTTGGAGTTTCTGCCAGTATTTCCTTCTTCAGGTTTGTTGCACATTACAAGGACTGTTCAATAAATAAATTATCTTAATAATTTTACCCATTATTCAACTTTTGATGGCACTTCCTTTCATTACATGTAATACTTGTCCCACCATATTTTCTGGTATTCAAAGACTCACTAGAAAACATACTAGTATAGGGTTTTCAGAATTGACATTGGGGAAAATGTAAAGTAACGTGCTAAATTTGATCTATAGGGAGCCAGAGGAACATGCTACATATTATTTTTATTTTTTGAGATGCTAAGAACATTTCCACTATATGAGATTATTGTAATAGTAGATATGAGTATTTACTTCAGTGTCGGTTATTTTCTACTTGGCAACCTAAACCTGAAGATAAACCTAAAAGATAAAATAAAATAATTTAATGCCTAAAAATATGTTTGAATTAATTCCTTCAATATATTTGTAGGCGTCATTATTCTATTATGTAAACTAATATTGTGTATATAACTTATGATTTTTATGCCCACACCATATTGAAAATCAATGTGTTTACTTAGTAGCTTTGTTACATTGGACATAAACATGATTGTACTTTCCATTCTTGAAAGCTTATTCCTTACTGTTCCGGCATCAAAGTACATGTGCTTTCATAGTGGATTTTCTGTCTTATATTCTCTTAAGTTTCCAACCATGTACAAAATTGCTTGGGCCTATGGACATTTAAAAGGTGTCTGAAATTGTTGTTACTGTAATATCATGTTTGTATAAAACTGCAAGTATATAACTTTTGTGTCAGTTTTACTGCTAGGAAAATGTAGGAAACATTGGATGCACAAGTGCTCATTAGTATTCAATTTAATAGATTTAAAATGAGAGGAATAGAAAATTGAACTAACAGTTCCTGTCACTTGTTATACAGATATCAATCCACCATTAGTTGATCATCTGATATGATACCATGTTTTGAATGCATATACCTCAAGAGGTTCAATCCATGTTTTGATTAATGGTTTCTCAACTTAATCACAGAAGTAATTCAAGTGATTTGTGAATTTGTATAGTTTATTTTTAAAAAATGGATGGTTGATTAAAAGTTGGAAATATTTTTTGTTGAGGATAAAATTTGTTTCTAATGAATTTCTGTATTATTTAGGAAGAGTTGGCATTTGTTCTAGAAATGCTTGGATTGTTTGATGAAGCGCTTGTCCAATATGATGAATTGGATGCGTTATTTACCCAATTTGTCTTGAATTCAATTGTTGGAGGTAAATATAGCATGCTTAATAACTTCTATATCATACAATCAACAAAATTTTATTTACATTTTGTATTTTTAAACAATAGATTGTACTAGTATTTTGAAAGAGGTTAAAATTTTTGTAAAAAGTAACACTTCTCTTTCAAATTGCAGTACTTCCTCCTTTTGTAGTTTTTATTAAGTATTCATTTAAGTATTATAGTTTTTATTAAGTAATCATAGACTCGTGGGATGATTCTGTTTATTTAATATAGAAATATATTGTTATTTTGTGGAGTTCTCTTGAAACCTTTCTGCTGTGCACAATTCATGGCTTATATATACAAATAAATTATATATTGGATAAGTGACGAAGTCACACATTGGATAATTGGATAGAAAGAAAGATGGAAATATTTGGGAGAAAGGCAGGAAATTCGCTCTTTGAATCATATGTACGGCATGTAATCATGCACAAAGAAATACATATGTTAAGCGTAGAAGGTAATGGAAGAAGAAAGAGAGACTGAAAAAATTCGGACTCGAACCTGGGTACACAAAATCAGCAGTGGAACCGCCACAGAGCCATGGTTTACGTCTTCCATTTCCCCTACCGCATCAAGTACCTAACCAGCCATTTTCAGACTATATATATTAGGTTTATCAAGGTAGGATGGATAGAGAAGAGAGATGGAAGAGGTTGGAACATCCATTAAAGATAAATTACAAATAAATCATATATTGAACAAGGTTCGAGTCCTGGCTGTATCAAATATTTTCAGTCTTCCTTTCTTCGCTTAACATATGTATTATATGCACAATAACATTGTCAGGTTAATTAAAACAATTGATAAGGACAGGAAGAGAGATGGAAAGTTGGTGGCTTACCTGAAATTAACAGATGGCAGGCACCATATAGGAATTTGGACTCCTGAATTTTTGGAGGCACCGCCCCATTTATCAGAAGATTAGGAATGGCAGGCACCTTGTAGGACTAATCTTGAATTTTCGGAGGCACCACCCCAATTATCATGAGTTATATTCTCATGATTATGGCCACAGAGGCTGAAAATTCTAATAAAGTGGCATTTTTATAATTAATAGTTTGTATGCCTAACAACTGTGTCCTTTTTTGGTTATTCAGCAATATTACTCTTATCTAAGTGTCCTACTAAGCAATTAATATTATGTATGGAATGTGTTTTATATCTAATTTGTTATATTGTAATAGATTTCCATGTTTTGTGTTTTTAGAACAAAGCCTGCTTTAATACATTATTATTTCTTGTTCCAACAGATACTCCAGTTTGGCTTTCAAATTTTCAAAGTCCTTTTGATAACTGGTCAAGTATTGTTTTGAGCCAGAATATAAATGAAGCCCAAAGGGATCTCTTGAAGGAGTGTAAAGCTTCATTACTAGAATTTAGAGGCTACCTTTTCCACCGGCAATGTGCAATGCTTCTCTTAATGGGCAAAACTGGAGAGGTTAGTAAATATTTAATACAGAAATTACTATATAGATTTATGTATCTTTCTAACCATGGGTAATACTTTTTTTAAAGATAGCGCAAAGAGCTTTACCTTTTCTTCACAATTGTATTCAAGAGTTAGAAATTCTGGAGATTTCAACACAACCAGGCGCTGTTGCTTGCTGGGTGTTTTTGTGTTGTCTGGAAGTTTTACATACCTGTGAACGGTGGTCTGTAGACCTCTCTGAGCATGTCGATGGATATTCACTGTATACAGCAAATCTATGGGCTTATGCAGCAGAAAAGGTAATTTTTTATAGATAGATTAAAATTATTCAAAACCAGTGCTTTTGCATTCAACTTGCAATGCTTAGCCTACTTGTAAAAAGTTATGCCTTTAGCTTTAAACATGGCCAAATAATTCCTTCAAACATAAAATTATATAAATATAAAATAAAGTTCAGTATTTGACATCGGTTTTTGGGCTGTTAGGCCACGTAAATTCTCGGCCGAGAATTTACGTGGCCTAACAGCCCAAAAACCGATGTCAAATACTGAAGTTACGTCGGCCACGAAAAACATGTTATTTTATAAAATAAAGTATTGTCAAAATAATTTATATTGAAAGGGAAAAGAGAAATATGGTGGCCTACCTGAAATTAAAGCTGTGCATTACCATTTAGGATAAGATTAAGTTTCTCAAATTTTCGGAGGCATTGGTTTCCTTCCTCAGATGAAAAGGAGGCACATTCGAAGTTCTGGCTGGAGGTGAAATCCATACATATTCTTATAACAAGGATAGTCAAAATAATTAATTAATTTGGGTAGGTGAGAGAGACAGAAAACAGTAGTCAACTCACCTTAAATTGATAGTAGGCTACGACTGGCAGAGTTGTAGGAAAACGTTTTGCTACTTCCCTGCCATTCGATGCCTACTATCTTTTTAAGGTAATTCAACTGTTGTTTTCTATATCCATTTCCTATTTTAATTAATTATATGTATAATTTCCTATAGCTGTCCATGCCCAGAGCCACAAAACTAATAATTTCAGTCCCCCCTCCCATTTCTTCAGAAGCTGAGCTCCATCTAAGAAATCTCACCTTCCAACATGTCTTGCAGTCAGTACAAAACCCCTACTTTTCCCAAGTGACCACCCATAGTTGCCTAAGTACATTTAAACCTATTTAAGTATTTGTGTGTGTTAATTTGTGGATGTGTGCATCTCTCCAGCTCCTATCAAATCCTTCAGTCTGCCGTGACATTCATTGAGTAAGTTGGTGGCCTGGTGCGGTCTGTTGTTTACCAGCCACAGTTTAAATTTTACAGATGTCTAAGATTAATTTATAATTGAATGCTAAGTAATGTATGATAATTTACAATCAAAAAGGGAAAATTTGAATTTTGTTAAAAAGTTAATTTGATTATATTCAGATTTCACATTTGTTATGAGACCCATAAACGACCTGAGAAACAAGTTTGTTTATTTAATGTATATAGTTATTTGCTAAAATTAAAAATTAATTATTTTACTTGAATTTGATGTTGTTATTTCAATAAAACCTATATAGATTGTTTGGAATTTCAAATATTAAATATTGTTATTAATTATTGAGCATCTTGTTATGTATATTATTGAAATGTGGCAAAGTCACACACATTGGATAGTTAGTAAGGCTGGAAATGAGGGAGAAAGGTAGGAAATTCACTTTAAGTCATATGTTCAGCATATATTTCTTATTTTTGTATTACACATAAATCAGTAAAATTATAAATAAGGTTAGAAACTACATAAATATGAAAAATGATTTTATATTTTAATGTAGTTAATTGTGTGCCATACAATATTGTTGAATTCCTTCTTGCTAAATTTGAAATACTTTTGACTTATTTACTTTTTCAGTTGCGAGAGTTAGGTGAATTATGTGGGTTAATGCCTGGTACTGAACCTAGCAGTGAACAACTACATACTGTTGTAGGGTTGTCAGCAGGCATGGGAGATTCGTCACCATCTGAAAAAATTCCCACGCCTACTGACAAATTGAAGGAAGCTTTGTCTTCACAGGAGGCATTTAAGAAACATTATATGGTATGTGTTATTAATCAACATTTATCTTTGTAATATAGTGTGCGTGTGTCTTATCCAATATATAATTTATATATATATATATATATATATTAGGATAGTAAGTAAGGATAGTAAATGAGGGAGAAAGATAGGAAATACGCTTTGAAACATATGTTTGGCACAGAATTATGCTCGGGGAAAGACATATGTCAAGCGTAGAGAAGAAAGGAAGAAGGAAGAAAGACTGAAAATATTCGGCGCCGCCGGGACTCGAACCCGGATCGTCACAGAGCCTCCGCTGTAGCTATGTTTCGAAGCGTATTTCCTATCTTTCTCCCTCATTTACTATCCTTACTTACTATCCTAATATCCTAAAAACCTGTGACTTCATCACGTTACAAACGTTTCATTAATTTATATATATATCCAATGTGTGACTTCATCACTTATCCAATATATATATATATAATATAATTAAAAAGGCCAGGAAAGAGAGAAGGTTGGTGACTTCTGAGGTTTACAGATGGCAGGTAACATGTAGGGTTTGAAGTTCTAAATTTTCAGAATGTTCGGAAGACATTTCCAGTGATTGGCTAGCCAACGACTGCATATATATTAGACAAAATCAAAATATTAATTAATTGGGTAGGCAAGAGAGACAGAAAGTAGTCTTCGATGTACCTGGATAGTAGGTTTCGACTGGTTAGGAAGTATGAAAATGTGAATTTTCAAGAGCCTAAGCTTCCTTCTTCTAAATGGCGTGGTAGTCACTACTCAGTCATACAAATTTAAGTTTAGGCTTTCACCAGGTTATCCTGAGTAGTTCATAAGCAACAAAATTTTAGCTGTGGTGTACTACTAAGCATTTTTATATTTTGTTTTAAATTAAATATTTCTCATAAAATGGTACAGTATTTAGTTTACTAATTTATGGTCAGTAAGTCAATTTCACTACTTGACTAATTAAACAACAGAACACTATTAAAAAATGTCACAAAAAACCATAAACTTCTATGAATTTTATTTAAAGTATAAACAATTTATTAACTACATCATGCTCTTCAGTGAAACCCCATACACTGAAAAATAGTTTAAGCTAATATTTATTTTTACAAAAATATTATTTTAAACTAAAATTCCTTAGTTAATTTATCTCTATAGCAACTGACTGAATATCTTATGTTTATAATTATTCTGCAAATTAGGACTAAATTTATAATTTTCGTTTGTATCTGTTGCTGTGGTAATTCTGTGGTTATTTAACAACATGAAGGTGGAGCTACTCATCATCAGTTGTATGACACATTTAGTGACTATAGTAATAGGTTCTCAAATGTTTTTATATTAAAGTTTTTAATATTTGTGCAGATACATGATCAAGTTCTAAGTAGTTAATGTTTTCAGGAATTAGCTGAATTGGCAATGGGAACATTCAAACACATAGGTCGTATTCGTTCTGCAAGAAGTGTTGGCCGCGAGTTGGCATCATTTTATATGATGCTTCAAGAACCTCAGAAGGCTGCTGTGTTCCTATCGGATGCACTTAAAACACATGAGGAAGAAGATTGGAGGGATTTGGTTGCCCAAATTCAGCTAGAATTGGCTAATTGTTTCAGGGCTATGGGGGATTCGGCAAGGTAACATTGGAATTATATTTATAGAATAATATGAATTTGAAATTCACTTTATACTAAACAAATTTAGCATGTTATTATTGTTGAAATATTCTGTTCCAATTTCTTTGAACAGAGAATTATATTGATCCTTTAATTAGCACTAGAAGGTTTTTGTATTCCACACACACACACACACACACCTTGCTGTAACAGTCAATACAAATTTTAATTTACTGGTTTATAGTATGTTCCTCTTGCTATTTATTAACTGTATTTTGTTTGGCATTTCTTAACCTTTACATTGTTAATTCTTTTGTAGATTGATGGACTGATTCCTGATCTTCGCCTGTTTTTTAAGAAACTTATCCCTTCTCATTATTCATATCACATTATCTATTTTGTTTGGCATTTTCATTTGCTTGTATATACATCATGATAGTTACTTGTTTTTCTGGTTTAACATATTGTCAATAACATGTTTTATGGATCACATTTTTATAGATAATGAATTAAATTCCCTTCTGTACATTTGTTGTAATAAAATTTTACTGTTTCCCTATACATTTTTTGGAATGCTCTCCACACCTGACTGAATTGTCTATTCTAAATTAAAGATGACAGTCAATTATTTGTTTATTGTGAATTATTCACATATTTGTATACTTCAACAACTTTCTTGATAATCTGCATTGGCAGCTCGTGATTATTTTTACTTCTTACATATTTGAAATAAAGAAAGTTAATTTTAGGAAGAATTCCACATTATAGTAATATTGTATTGAGGATCATGTGGTTATTTTCTCAGAGATATGAAAATCTTTGAAATACCACCCATTAAATGTTTTTTTTCTTTTAAATAACCTCTGATTAATTCAAATAAACCACAAGAAGTCCATAAACTGGAATATTTTTATTAATTTGTCAAAAACATTTGAAATTGTAGTCTAATCAGGTCTCCTCTGTGACAGCATGCATGCTCTACCCCGTGCTGTGCTTTTTGCCGCTCATATAATTGTTTGATCTTACACAAGCATAGGGGTGGAAAGGAAATTCATTCCCAACAGAATTCTCGTGCTATAAAGAATGTAGCCCAGATGTATGTTGGAGAGAGCATGCTGTAAGGCAGGCAGTTAAAAGTCTTCAAAATCGAAGCACAAATTCATACTCTTAAAACACTATAATTTTAAAGTTTCTTAAAATTATAAAACAAATCATTCCTCCTAAATTAATTCATGTGCTGTAGCACATGTACACCAGCCTCCACTGATGTCAGTTATATTAGTTGCTGCACACTTGTCTATTTTGGTTGATTATTGAAAAAGAAAATTTTAGCAAAAATATCTAAGCTTCTGGTTTATAAATAAAGTGTGTACATAATTTTAAGATGAATGAGAAGATCAGCAAACCTTAAATTGTAGTGCATTTATAAAAATAAAATACATGGACTATTTTCAAATGCAACTCATATTGAACTTCATATGTATGCCTTCCTTAAATTTTTCAATCTGTTTGTGAAGCCTTCTAATCTTTTTACAATCAAAGGAATTCTTTCTGGAAAGTCATTAAAATTTTCTTCAATTTATTTATTTTTTGGGTGATTTCTTCTGAATCTGTTTGTGAAAGGTTATGTAAAGACTATTACTATTAATAAGGAATTAATTGATTCCATGTTTCACATCAATGTTAAAAAATATGAATGACCAAGTACATGTTTTCTAATACATTTTTCACTTAATACAAATGGTAGTTGGTCAATTTCCCCCTCCTTTTGACTTATTGTTTTTACCCTAATATTCATCACCCAAATGCATGTGTGGCAGCAAAAATGATTGACTTGCCTAATTACCAAAGAGCCATGAAAATGTCTCTCTCTCACTGAACTATCTTTTTGAAAAGTAATTTCTTAAATAGACCTACATCCCTTCCTTCTTTCTCCTTGTTAGAAGTAAGGTTATCAAGTGAAAAATGTAACATTTGTGCCCACTATAAAAATAGGTACTATGAACAAAGAAGTATTTCATGTAGTTAAAAAAACTTCTTAGCCCAATGTTATTGATATACACAGCCTGGCCTGGTAATTCAAATCACCCCATCAGTGTTTCTTTGGACCATGTTTTGCTTTCAATACTGTGGCGATTCTTCTTGACATTGACTCCGCAAGATGTTGGAAAGGTTTGTGTGAGGAAACTGAAACCATACCTGATGAATTGCACTGTCCAGTTGTGTGAGATTTGATATATGTAGATCCAGTTGCTTCTTAAATTTTATCCCACAAGGGCACAATTATACTGAGATCTGTTGATTGTGGGGCAACCCAAGCAAAATAGATTCTCTCTCATATTCCTGTAACTGTGTCCTGCAGAATACGAGCACTATGGTGTGGTGTGTTGTTGGAATTTGCAGTCGCCATTAGGATATGCATCACATTATAGGATGAATTGAATGAGTGATATGTAAATTTTGTCGTATACATGCAGAATACAGTAAAATAGAAAAACCCATTTCCTCCTGACATTGCATAACTAGTAGGGTGTGCAAAAAACTTACGAACCCACTAGTATTTTTTATTCCTGACAAGTTCAGTATTCTTTCTGTATGTGACCAAAATTTTCAATGTGCTTATCAGTTAAATACAAAAATATCAATTAATGGTATGATGAGCTTGATCAGAAACGATACTTAAGAATGTTGTGGTATTCAGATGTTTCACGTAAATTAAAGGACCCAAATTATGTCAGGAAAATATGGACCAAACTATATCACTTCCCCACCAGTTTAAATTCATGTGAGGTCCATGCTTTTGGCTGTTATCAACAAATTCTCACTCATCTGCATGATACAACTGGTAATGTGATTGGCATTGACAACTATCATTTTCAGGCCCAGATATCCAAGTCAAGTCTTTAACCACTTTAACAATAGATACTCTTGAACATTTAATGAATCCCAAGTGTTTCATAGTTACTTGTTCCAAGCATCTTCAATCAGCCCCCATTCACATCAATTACCAATATATTAAAAAACAAATGTAGTTTACAATCACGGTACACAGCCACCTTTAATTTTCATACCATCAGGCCCTAAAGTCAGGTGACTATAATCTGGGCAGTCAGTATATTTACTATTAAGTACTCCAACTATGTTTGGACATTTCCAGTTTCCCCAATATTTCTGTGACTTTTTCAGCCCAGTGAATTTTACCAGACAGACAAAATGATAGAAAACTTTATGCACAAACTTAGTAATTTATGAAGGCAGTACAAAAATAATAATAATAGGCTAAAAAATTCTCCTGTTGCAAAACATCGGATACATTAAAAAACTTAGTTAAGTCTAAAGTATGATTTTTTATTAATAGGTGCATGAAAATGATGAAGTCATTTGAAACAATATCATGTCATTAAAGTAATAGAATTAGGCATTATCTTACTACAGTTCTACTGTTCTGTATTTTATTACAGCTACTGAATACAATACATTGAGGAGCATAAAGGATTACTGAAAACAACAGAAAATGCAAGTACAATATCTGCAGCAATGAAGAGATGTTGTTATACTGGAATTGTTTCTCAGGTGCTGCTTTCTCCAATATTTCTGAAATCATTCATCTTAAATGCTTCTGGGGCCTGTTCATCTTAATGTGCTGCTGGGGCCTGATCACATGCATGGTTTAGCCTGCAGCAATATATCAGTTCCTGCTAACATTTCTGTGCCAACCAATACAACAATAAAATTCCTATTAATGGTTTCATTAATTTCATTCCACACTTTCCGTATTACAAGTTAGTTCACATGTAAAAATGTATCTGTGCATTTTATACTAAGCACTTTTAATAAAAGTGTCTGAGAATCAGAAGTAGTTCTTACATATAAAATAATATGTTTAAGGCCTTTATTTCATCTTTCAAGTTGCATTGTGCTCCGATCCTCTATTGCACTATATTTATTCTTCAGGTTTTTAATATATTTTTTAATTCCTGATTTAATTTCTTGAGATTCATTCTTGGAAATTAGTAATTCTTTTCCACAGTATGACCTAGCAGTTTTCCTATTCTTTCATATCTTTCCTTCAAATTTTCATTGTTTCTTTCAAATCTCCAAGTTGCGTCTCTAAAGCTGCTGTGATTCTATGTCTTTCTCTCTGTATTTTATGTTTCTTTACACATTTTTACTTGTTCTACTCTTTTGAATGTTTCAATATTCATAAACTCCTTGTAACTCAGGTCTTAAATCATTTTCCTCATTTGCATTTCATTACAAGCTAAATCATCTCACTTTCCATATCATTTAAAATCATGGCTCCAGAACTGTGGCAGTACTTATTGGCATTAATGACTATGTGAATTTATTTACTTTGACACGAAGAGAATAAAGTTTCCAATGTCACAAGAGAATCATATAGAAGATCTAGATCATTCTATTGTATACAAAAATGGTGTTTTGAATAACACACACATCAGTGATGAACAAATCATCTTCATTGTTGAAAGAAAGAAGGAAAATCTATAGAAGCAATGAAGATGAAAGATTTTCTGAAAGGAAAACTATTAAAATATTTAAATTGAGAAAATGTTAAGTCATTATTAATAACAAAACAACATGACAATATATTGAAAACATAACGGATCAGTCTGAAAAAGAAATTAATCTTTTTCATAACAGTAGCAGCTACGGTGAATATAATTAATATCGATTTGAAAGCGAGAGTACTCTGCATTGTAATAGTTATGGAAACTAGTGGAATGAAAGCTAACTCTGGTACAAAAATTTCAGCATTTAACTGTAACAGCAAGTCTGCTTTGCCTTCAGTTTCTTTATATTCATATTCACCAGATCTTCAGCCAAATTACAACAGCTATCACTTAACATGACCAAATTGCCATGCTCTCTGGGGTGATATATAAAACTAGAGACAATTAACAATTTGCCCTTGTTTTTTTTTTTTGTAATTTTTTCTCCCAACAGAAATTGAATTCTTACTGTTTTCCTGTATTTTTATATTCAAATGAATGAAAATATGCGATTCATTTTATAACTATGTTTAGGACTTCAGTTAAGAAGTACATTAAAACTATTTCATTTATTTCAAAAAACAAATTGAAGCAGATAGAATTTAATATGAAGCATATTTACAAAAATTCTTTAATGATTAGTTAAACAAATTCCTTGTTCAATTTCATCTGCCTTTTGAAACTGAAAAGCACTATAATTTTTTTTTATTCAGCTGTCCACCTTAAACACCAATTACAGGTAGAATAATATGACAGGTATGTTCTTAAAATTCAAGTTTGTAAGATATCTCAATTGCACTGAGTAATAATTTTTGTAAGGACACCTCAATGTTATGCAGTGCAAACAAACCTTGGTGATGTTGGAAAACCTGGCTTAGTATATTAAAGTTAGTTTTGACACAGAGCAAGTTAGTAATCAACATTAATAACCACAATAATAATTTATAATATGATAAGTAGCTGAATTTTCTACATGCGAAATTGATGAACTGTCATAAAATTGCTCACAAACTATTTTATATGTATATTATGTATTTATAATATAATGCTAAATAATGAATTGTCAGGATAGGAAAGGCAGGTGAAAGTATAGGATCCTATGTTTGTTGTAGATTGGATTTCGTTATGTAGAGAATTAAGAGAAATGTTCAGGGATATTATCCACCTTATTCATCAAATAATGAATTGCCTCCATTTTACTGAATATTGCACTCATGATTTGTCTTAAAACCTTAAATATATATTATTAGTTACTTACTCACTTGTGTTATAATAATGAATATGTTTGGGGTTTATTTTAATCAGATCACATAAATTCACAACTTAATGAAGGTGAGAAATCTTTCTCTCACCCATTCCACTTTACATTACATCTAACTTAATAGTTGTGCCTTAGTTTTTGTGATTGCCTTATGAAAGAATCTTTGCTACCTAACTGGAGAAAAGTAACTTAACATTTCACACCACTAAATTAATTGTAATTCTGCAATGCTATGTAAAAATACATGTATTTTCAGGGAACAATATTCTAAGAATAAAAGTGTCAGAATGAGTTAATTTATTTTGATCTCCATCTAAGCCTTCTGTGCACTCTATATAGTTGGCAACACTGAGTTACAAAGATGCAGATTCCACAGTATCTCATTAAATAGTGTCTCTTCTTCATTAAATCAACAAATAACTGCTGCTCTGAAAAGTTGTAACTTTAAATTTGACAGCTTATTCTCTGTTAATATAAATTGCAAATTTAGCTCACTACCTCAAATGGTTCTAACTTATGTTTCTCACTAACTTTATTAACAACCCTAACCCCTGGTTCCTCTGTTGCTACTTTTGTGTGTTGAAAGTAACATTTCAATTCATCCAAACAAAGCACTGGACTGACTATTAATATTTAGTTTTGTGACTGGCATAAGTCTGAAGTGTTATGGTCTAAACTTTCAACCTTTGCTTAAATAAACATGTTTGAAAGTACCCAGTTTTCAACATTATACTTTGTTGTACACTTTACCTTGTCTGCTTTATGGCCAGGACTGACATTATGTCATGATGCACTTGTACACTGTGCTTCAATTGGCATTGATTACCCTTGTGTAAAATGGAGCAGACCTTCTTTTAAGAAATATATAAAAGATTTACAACCATGAACTACATATTTTTTATTAATCTATAATCTCTTAGTTTTTCTTATAATTGAATATATATTTATATAAATACAAGTCAGAAAATTACATTGACAGACTAATTAAAACAATATCGACAGGAAAGAGAGAGAATAATTTAATGGCTTACCTGAAGTGTTGAGTTCGTATTTTTGTTGTTGTTGTTGTTTTTTTGTTTTTTTTTCAATTTACGGAGGCACCACCTCCTTTAGAAGATGATTATGAAAAACATTCTGAGTGACGGCCATATGTTGACAGCAGGCCATCACTGGAAATGTCTTCCTAACCTCTGATGAAGGGGGCGGTGCCTCCAAAAATTTAAGAACTTCAAACCCTACGTTGTGTCTGAACCTCGGGTAAGTCACCAACTTTCTATCATTCTTTCCTGTCCTTATTTAAGGTTTAATTAACTTGACAATATCATTTTCTGACACATGATATGAATATGAAATAGAGCGAATCACTTGTTTACCTGAAATTGAGGGTTGGTTTCACTATATTGAACAAAGAAACATTTCAAATTGTCAGGGGCACAACCCTCCAGGAGAATACTGTTTACTGTACAGTTGGACTGGCAAGAGGTGCAGTACTCTATTGAAAAAGGTTTACACTTCTAAGAATTTTAAATGTTTCTTTCTGTCTAGTGTGGTGACACCATACCTCAATATATGGCAAGATAGTGATTCTCTGTCACATTTTACTGTCCATATCAAGTGTATATACGTAAGTATGTGTGTGTTATGGTGTTTATATATATAGTGGTTCGGGATTGCCTTGTACCACATTATATTAATTAAATTGTTTTTTTCATTTATTATTTGTAATGTATATAAGTATTTGGATCTAAGCAGGAAGAAATCGGGAACATGAATGAACGTGATAGGTTAATTAAATGATAAATTACAGTCATCTCCTCGGCCAGAAAATGGAAACATAAAGATTCGGTACAATATGATTGGACAAGATAGCATCAAGGCTAGGCTGCAGAAGACATGGGCGACAGACTGTATTTACTAGGAATCCATCTGGTCAGCCGTGGGAAAAGGAAAAATTGACCTGACGCCTGGACATGTTACCTGCTAAACAGATCAAGTATTTATCCCAAGTCCTCCGAAAGCCGAAATAAACAATATTCAGAATCCTACCCTCCATACGGAGAAAGTAGAAAGTGTACGCCCACCAGGAGAGATGTGGGCGGGGCGAGGAGATCAAAACCAGGGTGCACTAAGAGACGGAGAGCAGTTTTATAGAAAAATTTTCGGACACATTTAGAAAACAACATTACAAAATTCAAATGGTTACGTCAGGCAAAAATTTAAGTTTCACTGGACGTAAAGCTGATATAACCATCCGTCCATCTTTGAAGAAATCATCAGAGGCTACGAAACCTGATGTATCGAGCCGACAAGCAGTCCTGGAGTGAAGATAGTGACGCTCAACCTACCTCCGATGCTTGGGAGATGAAACCCAGCAGTCATCAGCCGAGTAACCAGCCAGCAAGGACGTCGGGGATTGTCACAATGCCGTGGTGATGTAACCACCTTATTGTTTCTCGCCTCTGGTCATTTCTCCATAAAGTGTTCACCCCCCCCCCCCCAATATTTGATTTACATACCCACTGAGCATTTAGCTTTCCCTGAGATAAAGAGTAAAAGAGTAAATCATGTTCCCGATGTAGTAAGCGAGGATACCCCTTAAATATATAATTTAATAAATCCGTATTTGTTAAAATTAAAACATAAATTTTTTATCCCTTATTAATTGTCACAACTTAAATTCATTCTCCCCCACCTACCAATATATAGAACACGCACCACAATATATATATATATATATAATTTATAGGGAAAGGACAGAGACATAGAAAGAAGGTGACTTACCTGAGGTTCATAGATGGTAGACACCTTGTGAGATTTAGAGTACTTGGATTTTCGGAGGTACTGCCCTCTTCATCAGAAAGTTAGAAAGACATTTCCAGTGATCGGCTAGCCAACGACTATGGATATATATATATGAGTCAGGAAATATTATATGCATGTAATTATTCTGATTTTAATTGTTACAGACTCGCCAAAATATGTGCAGCCATATCTAGTTGCCAGGTACTCAATGTTGATACAAGACTATCTCATTATCAAGAAATGCTCCAGGTTCTTGAAAACTACACATCAGGTCTGTATGAATTGTTAATTAAGTCAAATAAATGTTTGTAATCTTTTTAAGAATGTATAGCAATCAATGTAAAATATTATTGAACTACTTTAACCAATTTATTCTATATTCTCAGTTGTGTGTCAATATTTTCGTTGGACGATGTGATGCTGACCTTTCTATCCAGCAGTTATCGTCTTCCATTATTCCAAACAAATAGATGAAAATGTTCCAGAATCCCACCAATAACACAATCTACAGAATTGATGAAAATATTACATTTCTCTCCTCTTATACTATCTACCAAATAAACTGCACACTTTGCCCAGTCAGATTGCCGATTTTCTATGGTTGCAATATAAACCTTTCATTTTTTAGTGACAAGATCTTCAAGTATTTTTAGTTGATGAAGCTGAATTGAGAAACATTCATGTTTTTATTCATACCCCTTCATCACTGTTTTTAAGATAATAAATAGTTCTGAATTCACTGGAGCCTTATTTGTCTTCGTCTGTTTCACTTTTGGTATAACTTTCTTTCAAACATTTTTCATCTACATTCAACATTAAAAACACATGGATCAGTATGCAGTATTCTTTCATTTGCATCCTCTTTATCACATTCTTGAAATTAAGTTTGTAATCACACACAAGTGTGCTGCTGCAGCTGTTGCTCATTGGAATGAATCTGTAATTGACCATAGTTTATTCCGCACACATTTTAAATTTCCAACTATCATCAATTCGATCTTTTCAAACAATAAATATTATAATGATTTGTAAAACTTATTTCCTAATATTGTTGAGCTTCTGTTGCAGTTAGAATTTAGGAAAACCCCATATGTTTTAGTGAAATCTTGCAGTTACTGTATTTATACTTGAACAGTTAAAATTCTTTTAGTATCTTAGATGGAAAAGTTTGTACGTATCAGTACATTAAAAAAGCAATGTCCTTAAAATTAAAGTGGAGAAAATATGTATTCAGATATTCTCATTTCAGATGACCCATGCTCGACTGTACTGTACAATTTAGCCAATAAATAAAGTATAGTGGATATATATGAAAGTAAAAGGTAATAAGGCAATAGTGAGAAATATTGCAAGAACCTTTGTATATTGGGACAGGGATGTGATTTCCAATGTATTATTATGTTTTAAGTTAAAATAATGAAACTTCAAAAGCTGAAGATTTATTTATGTATTAATCCCAATGATCCATTTTTCTGCCATCTTGTGCATTCCAAAAGATCTTTATTAACAAATTGTAGCTTTCAACCAAATAATAATAAAAAATTACCTGAATTCGTGGAATTTATCAGTTTCTTATGCCTTTGGCATATATGTTAACACTTCAATACTTATTAACTGTATAGTAGTTTCAGTTCATAAGAAACTTCATGTAAAATCATTTTTTATAATATCTTAAAATGAAAAATTATATATTTTTTGTTTCTGTAAATTTAAATAATCTACATTTATTCTCGATTGTATAGTACTGTTATTTTAAGGCTCCACGTGTGCACTTTTTAATATTTCCTTAACATTTAATTATTTGTTTACATTCTTAAATAGATCCAGTCCTGATCACTCCGCTGACAGATAGCTTCAAAGTAAACAAAATTGAAATTAGAACTGATAATGTAATAATTAAAGGATCAACTGTTGAAATTGAACTGGAGTTGGAAAGTTTATTCCCATTGGATGTTTTTTGTAAGAGAATATCACTGTCTTATGAACAAATAAAGGATGATAATTCAAGCCAATCTGGCGCTGAGAATCAGTCGGACAAAAAATTGAAAGGAAAATCTCAGAATGTACAGCTTCCTCTTAAAGATACACACAGGTAAATTATGTGTACATAATGTTTCATTTTGTGGCACTAGAATTTTCATTTAATAATGTTATCAATCAAGAAATGTAATTTAATTTTTATTTAGATGTTATAAACCATCTTTTTAAACGTTTCAGTCATTGTTTCCAAACATTAACCTCCGATTTGATGCAGAAGCTCCATATTATAGAGGAATTAGATTACAAGCAAGATAAGAGTTTGAGCTCAGCTAATGTGATAGCAGCGAATCCTAAGCAGTTTTTAAGGTTAGATTTGAAATACAATAATTTGTAATGAAGGTTATAAGACTTTTATCCATCATGAATGTCAAGTGTATGTAATGAATTCATTTCGACGGGAAAGACAAACTGAAAACAGCAGTTTACTTACCTCCCTCCCCCTGCTCATTTCCTCCCTCCCCCTTCTCATTCCCTCCCTCCCTCTTCTCATTCCCTCCCTCCCCCGCTCCCTCTCCTCCCTCCCCCACTCCCTCTCCTCCCTCTGCTCCCTTCCCCTTTCCCACATCATTCCTCCCCCTCATTCCGTCTCTCCCACCCCTTTCTCTCACCTTTCTCACTCCCCTTTCCATTTCTTCCACTTTCCTGTCATTATGAATTATATATATATATATATATAATTACTGACTTATCAGACATTTTGGGTGGGTGTTGCTATATCTGACAGGAAGCTATGTAGTATTTAAAATTGTCATAAATTATGCATTTAAGAAAGTTGTATTACTTAGAAAGGAATGATTCTTTCAATCTTTGAGACTAATATAGAACCATGAGACTTTTTAAAACTATTAATTACAGTATAAGGAGAAAACAATTGTGGTATTAACATTTTATATTTTTATTTGTATTGTTGGTGGCCACTGGGTTGAATAATTACTCTTTAGTCTACTTCAGGTAAAATTTACTGCAGGAATGTTTCATTCTGCTTTATTTCTATCTTCATTTTGTTAATTTATGCTATGCATTTGTCACAGGCGGACTGATAGTCAAGGAAAGCGACGAAAAGTATCCACTGCAGCCAAAGCAGATTGGAATTGTGCTTTAGAAAAAGAGTCTGTTACACTAAGCCCAGGCTGTAATACAGTCTATGTGACAGTAAAGGTAGAACAATATTCTTGCTTAAATACTTAAATTATTAATTAGTCAAAACATTAAGCAAAGTAGAATCTTGTTTTCTTTTCTAAATTTGCAGTACTGAGCAAGATTGTAATGAGGTCTTAAATTAAAATTTAGTACAATCAAATTATATTATTTTACGTTCTTGATTTATTATGCATTTTGAGCCAGTGTAGTTATTAAATATTTCAAAAATTTATATTTATAATTTTTACATGAAAATGTTAACTTTGTACAAACCTTGAACTGTAATTTAATTTCTATTTACATTATAGGCAAAAGAGTGTGGAACTTATAAGTTGGGCCAACTATCTGTACTTTTAAATAAAAGTTTGGAGTTTGTTTCCAATATTATAAAACCCAACTTAAGTTTCACTGTAACTGAGGAACCATCATCTGTATCCCTCAATAAAGGAGAAAAAGACCTACTTGCTGGCTTAGAACAAGAAATGGTACTCACTATATCTTCAGGAAGTAATTTGATTGTAGAGGTATTTTTTTCTCCTTAATATGATTCCCACAATTTTTAAATTTGGAATTGATATTAATTTTAAAAAATTGTTGAAAGACAGATGAAATTCTTTTTAAAAAAATCTCAGTTTTGAAGGCTATGTTATTATATTACATTATTTTAACAGTCATTCTGATTATATACCTACAATTGACATGCTAAAATGTTTTTCACTTTAATCAATCCAGCTTACATTTCAGGGTACCTGTATTCGATTAAGGGCATCAAGGAATTTATTGATGCAGTTGAAGGACAGTTCAGAACCTCTGTGCACTGAAATTACTGTTCCTTTGCCAGAAATGAAACCTTTTGAAGTTCAGTCTGTGCTTTTGAATGTAGTTGCTGAACTTCCTCCACAGAAAGACAGCAATACTATAGAACATAGGGTAATATTTTTATCTTTTATGTAAATATTAACAAGTAACACATGCTTAATAGGAGAGAATCATAAATTGCATTCCGAATTAAGAAAGCAAATATTTCTAAATACATTTCTATCTGGATATTTCATGTTATCGTTTATAATTTTATAGACATTTAAGAGTTTCACTTCTGTAATTATTGGTGCATTAATCAACTCTGGCCGTGGAAGTTTATATGCAGTTTCAATTTGGAAACATATGCTTAAGCTTAGATCCATCATTTAATTGTATATAACCCTTAATTTTTCTGTTTTAGGTTAATTTACAAGTTCCCTGGGCATCAGAAGAAAAGAATATATTACTTCACTTTCAACCACCTTTTATGTCTACTTACAGACTTCATACAGCTCACTGTAGGAAATTTATTCAAATTCTTATAACTGGCCTGAACCTACAAATGGTAGAGCAAATTGAGCCCTGCCTCTCAATTAAAGGTGATCATGACCACAAACTAATACCACTAAACCCTGCTGCTGGTCAGAAACATGTAAGTTTCAAACTGTTTAATTTTACACGCATGTATGTTGTTATGTGTAATGGCACAAAGTTCAAAATTTCAGATTGTTCGAAGCAATATGAAGGTTTCATATTTATGGGAACTTGTTGTTGAACCAGCTGAGAATACGAATCCTATTAAGACAGAATTCACTGTTAAATATAGAGAGATTAATGATCCCATGAAACTTACATCAAAAGAAAAATTAAGGACATATAATTGTAATTTTGATGTAACTGATTACAAGGTATTTAAATGTAAAGAAAATAATTTTTGTTGATCAGTATTTTTATTTCTTAAACTACAGGTTTTTCAAATTTATATTTAATTGTTGCTTGTTAAACCAACTGTAATGTCTTCAGATTAAAGTTCACTTCAATACATAAATAAAAAATATTAAATTGTAATAGGAATATACATTTTGCATTGTGTTTTAGTTATGAGTTATGACACATTTTTATCCCTAGATGAATTGCTTCCAATTGTAGCTAAAAAGCCACGAAACTTACGTGAGCCTGAGCTTCAGGTATACAAGGGATAGAGAGATCTTACTGAGGTCCAGGGATTAACTCTGATAAGCTCAGATGGTAGAACACTAAGGTTCAAGTCTATCTGGGTCTATCCTGATCTAAATACTATTGTTCTGAATTAAGTTTTGTCATTTTTTTTGTTTTTAATTTTTAAAGTCTTTCTTTGCAGACTTTATATGAAGTAAAATCAAGTGTAGAGCCAATGAAGGACAACGAATTCTGTAGAGCAAACACCATGTGCCACCTTCAGCTACATGTCCACAGAGTTAATCCAAGCAACCACAATTCGTTAATGTATGAAGTACTTGCAAACCAAACAATGTGGGCTGTCTGTGGAAGGACTGCAGGTTATACTAACTCTTATTGTAAAAATAATTTGCCATGAATTAAATGATATGGGTCACAAATTGTTTGTTAATCACTACTGTATCACAGGGATGAGAAAACAGAGGCTATAGCAGGCCAGCTCATACTTTTGTGAGGCCCATCTAATCTTTACTTTTGGATTTTTAAAAATATATTCTGTGTGTTTCCCCATCTGATTTGAAGTGAAATGATGAACTCACAAAATAGTTATTATAAATTTCAGTTTTGAATAAATATATTTATATTTCACCAATAGAGGAAACATGAGAATGAGAGAGAACACTATACAGCAGTGAGCCAATGGACGGTTGTGAACCATGTTGGAGTGTTGGTATAATTGCTAGAGAATACTAACAATTAGCAAATCCAAAAATTATTAACTGAATTTGAATCCCATTTTAAATATTTAGATCAGCCAACACCATTCTTAGTTTTAATATTGTTCCATGCCATTTAATGTCAATGTGGAAACAGTTACAAATGGAGTTAATTGATTTACAAAACAACTTTTATTTGTTAAAAAGAATTTTGTAATGTGGACATCCAAAGTTTGATAAAAAATGTGACTTTTTAAGAAATCTGTGATTGGTGATGCATGTTTTTGAGCAATGAGTTTAAGAAATAAGTTGCAGTGTCTTCTATATCTGCAAATGTAGACCAATTCGTTGCAATGAGCCAATGCCAATCTTCTCATTAAAATTTGTTTAAAGATTTTTTTTCCCATAGTAATTATCTTTTGCTGCTTTTTGTATAGTATTTCCATATTTCTTTATTAATTTTATAATTATATTCAAGAAACATTACTATCTGTTTATACTTCAGAGGGTCATTTTGTTAATAGAGAGATAATTATGTCTATTGTTTACTACTGTACTTATTTTAATGTTACTTATATGTAGCCTTAAATTTGTAGTTTGCCTGTTCTAAAAAATGTTGCTCATCCCTGTGGTAGCATTTCCTCCCATTAAAATAAGTTTAGACATTGAACCTCATTCTATCAGAATTTGTATCTACGTCTATCTGTACAATTGTTAATTGCCACTTGATAGTTGTTTATCTTTAAGCATCATAATTTTTGGTTAGTTACTTTTTATTTTAAGTATTATCAAGTCTAAGTTGAAGAATATAATAAACAATATCTTAATAATTTCAACATTTTCCAACTTACAATTCCAATTATTTGTGTTTCTATTTAACTATTTAATTGTGCATAGTTCTTGAAAGAGTCAAATAAGTATTCATGTGTTTGATCGTGGTTTTAATTTTTCTCTTCACAATATAAGTTTTACGTCACAAAACGTATAGAATTCTGGCTCCACTAATGTGTTAGATTCACAAAAGAACATTTATTCATGAATTGTTCTTGTTGAAAAATAAATACCTCTTTAACTGTTTACTCTGGAATAGTATGAAGAGTATGGTGTATATGACTCATTTAACATCGCCATAGGATCTTATTTACCAAATCTATGTAGTGATAACCACGAAACTGCTTGTTTTTGGTAGTGTGTGAGTAGGATGTACACAGTTTGAAATGTGTTTTTAATGCTTAATGTGCATTCTGAAATATTACCAGTTTGCTGACATGTGCAACATGTAAAATATTTTTTAGACACCCTGTATGTGTATATATGTCTAATGGTTGTATAACACTTGTTAAATTTTTAGGTGTGATTTCGTTGGACAGTGTGGACAAGCAAAGTGTCACATTAGATGTTATGCCTCTGATTGGTGGTTATTTACCTTTGCCATCTGTTCGACTATCAAAGTACATTCCAGCTGATAAAAAGATAACTACAACAAAGATACAAGGTTTGGTTTTATTGGTATCTTTTCTGCAATAATATGTAGGTAAACACTTATATTTTGATTGTGGGATTAAATGCTAATTCTTGACATTTTGATGTGCTAAAAATGCAATATTTTCTTACATTAAATGCACAAACATGTTTACAATGGGAAGCCATGTTTGCATTCGGTTTCTGCAGGTTACCAGTTTCACTGTATGAACAACAAGTTATAAAGTAACCTTAATTTAATATTTTTACTGTCATAATTTAAGTTGTTTAATAAGAGAAGGCCCTATATATAGTCAGGCTATTCTTTCTGAAATAATACATTTAAGCCAGAGGTGGCCAAACTGCGACGAATGTGCCAAATGTGGCACTGTGAACTATTAAAAGTGGTGCATTGCATCCTTGAGCCTGTTTGTATTTCAAACAAGAAATCCTTTTACATTGTTAGAAAACATTGTACCGTTAGAGATGTATTATAAATAAATACCATGAATGTCCATACGTCAGAAATAGAAGAATTTAATAACTGTTCTTCTGGCGAAGAGAGAGAACAGACAATTCCAAGCCGATCTCGCTCTCAGTGCCAACAACTCTATTGCAGAGTTATCTTCACCAAATGAGACTTAGTTATAGCAGCGTCATGAAGATATCAGCCTCTTGTACGGGAACATCATTCTGGAGTTTGTAAATTGGCGATTCATTAAAATGGTGTAAATTAATTTATTTAACTGTGTCAACATTATTCCTTTTTGTCCCCTAAACAAAGCAGATTCTATTGTCATATCTATTTACCAACCCCTAACTATGAACCTATGACACTATAAAATGTGCTCTATTCATATGGCGCATCTGAACTGGTCCGTCAAAAAATTGGTGCTTGGTATGGAAACGGTTGGCCACCCCTGAGACCTACAAGTTAATAGAAATGACACAAAACACAGATATAATTAACTTGTAAATTGTTACAACTGAAATAGGATCAACTTTTTATGTGATTGCTAAGGAAGATTGAAAAAAGAGAGAAATTGAAAAATGTGGAAGAGCTTCCAGTAAAGTTACAGAATTAAAAAGTAGGGAATAAATAGAAAGAACATGGTTATCAAGAAAAAAAGTGTATATAAACAGAATGTGGAAAGGTGGAAGAAGAATATTGAAGAAAACAGAAGAACACACAATAAAAGTGGGAAGCAGGTGAATAAAATAATTTATTATTATATAATTATAAATGTACACTCTACATTTGTACAAAATATTTAACAAGGTAGTATAAATGTGTTATGGTATACATCCATTGATATCTCTCCCATTTGGATGCTCGTTTCAGTTGCTTTGTAGTAGAGCCGATAATATGTAACTTCTATTCAAGTTTATTTTTGTGGTCAGTAATTAGTTTGTTGTAGTTGTCTGATATTAATTGCATTTCTTCTTTTACTAAAGGAATCCTGAGGTCCTGTCACTGACATACCATATTGACCATTTTACTTTGGACTGTCAATAAATCCATACAGGTTCCAGGATTTTTTTGTACACTTAGTATTCTATTTCCGAGGGATAGTTTTGATCTTCACTAAGGAAATGGTACATTTGTTGAAATTTTAAATATAGATATCTTCTTTTATTTACATTATGTTTCTTCAAGGTTAGTCTTTGGTTGACAAGGACGGCCAGATACTTGGTTTCTGTTTGCTCATCGTTACCAATGGAGTCACATAGAAATTTGGTGGTGTACAGATCAAAGTAAACTTGTTGAGTTTTCCTTTCATATAAATGTTGTTGCAAGTTTCTATCTTCAACTGTTTACCCATCACATAAATTTAAATTAGCGACATTTGAGCAGACTACTTTGTGTGTATGCTTTGAACAAGATTTTGATATGAGCCTTTGATTTCTTCACCATGCTGTTACATTTGTATTAGATTTGCTCCTTTGTGGCCATGTTTATTTTACTTAACTTTCTCTTGACAGTTGCCCATAGATTTAGTATGGGGTCCATATCGCAGCTGTTTCAGATCTGGTATTCACAATTTTTTCAGCCAAAATTTTTTTATGAATTGGGGTCTGTTGCACAGAGCATTATTTTATTGGTTAAGAAACCACATTCAAAATAGTGTGTTGAACAATATATTACTGTGTGGAAATGAATTGTAATATTTTTTTGTCTAAACCTGCTATACATTAGTTTATTATTTTGATGAATGAAAATGCTAATTTTATTTATTGTAATTAATTAATTAGATTTATTTTGTTGCAGCTCACCAAGTATCACCTACATCTCATCCTCGGCTAGAACCTTTCAGTATAGGGCAAGTTTACAACAGCAGTAAAGGTGAGCAGGTCCATGTTATGGCTGCAGTTACACCGGCGATGCTGCTTTCATCGTCTATAAAATAGTATTGTTGTAGCTCCAATTGTTAAAATTTGAAATTTTAAAATATTTTCCAAAATGTGCCAATTGAGAATATCTATTGAAATGTGTAATTAAAAGTTTGTGAACCTTGTAAGCTCAGCTATAAAGTACAAAATTATAAAATCTATAAACATAATTTCTTATTTATTTGATGATGTGAGGAAACCAATGGTACTGTTCTGATTCAGATACTGTGATTGCTGTAACAGGGAATATTCCTAAATCTTAGCAATATTGCTTGACAAATATTTTACTACTTTTAGGAATTGTTCAGTTTGGATTTTCAGATAGTATGTAGATGTGTATAATTAGAATTCTTATGCTTCTCAACAGTAGAATGTACTACTAATCTGACCACTATTTTTCCATTTTTATTTATTGTTGTGCACCCCTTTCAATTATTACAGTTTTTGCACAACATATTTTATAAATACATGGTCATTCCTACCGTCAGTATTAGTAAAAACTACCAGCATTAATCAGTGTGAATGGTGGACTGATGCCATACATGACTGATATCTAGATATTTTGAAATCTTAGTGTCACTCTTGCGGGACTCACATTTGTAACACAAAAGTATTTTTCCATACATATTTTAAATAATTTTGATTTTAGGAATAAGGTACACACGCTGACAGTATTTTATCTGCAGTAGGGGAATATGGATGATTTTATTGTGGCGGAGATCAGGGGTATTTGGATATCGTCGCGAAGTACCGAGTTGCAAAGATACCCTGGGGAGTTGGAGATGATTCTTCTAAGGATTCTTGGAGTTGGCAGTAGATACCCAAATGGACCAACCATATGGGGCGGATTAAGTAAATGGAGATGGAGATTGGTGTGTTTCTGTTAAGGAGTGGATAGAGTTATTTAAGTGTAGTGTTTGTTGGATAAGGTGGGGTTTGAGATAATATCTAAGAAAAGTTATCGCAATCAAAATAAAACCAAGTTCAGTGTAACGAAATAAGAGTCTGCTGCATATATTTGTTATTTTGTACCCTTGTACAATAAAACTAAAATTAAAACAGCTCTGCTTCCGAAAATGTGATTTTCAAGTTTTTTATAATCTACCTACACATAAGTGAAGTTGTAAATTTAGATAATCCGCCGATTTACTACGGTTATTATTGCAAGGTATTTTTGACTGCAAAGCTGACAATGTTTTGGAATAAAAATGGTGGGTGGCATGGAAACACCATGACTTGCATGCGTTCGTCCCCCTCTTCTCGCTGAGTCACTATAAAATCGATTTCATCTGGTACAAGTTCTGGCTAAAACAGCTATGCAGAAAAACCGAGGCTATCCAAGACTGTGTCAAGGCCACTAGAATTGCGGAAAGCACGCACCAAGACACTAATCAATGAAACGACCTAGGTTCTTCCATCAAACTTCTTACGCCAAATAAGCCTGCTTAGAACCTTGCAGGGCTTCCTCTTAATAGTCCTATACAGTTATCCTTGTTTACAACACTGAAAACAAACTAACTAATGATCCGTGTAGATGTTATCTGCGTTGATTTTTATGCCAATATCAGTCCGTGAAGACTATCACTAAACGGTAATAAATATAATAATAGACGACGGTGACGTCTTGTTGGTTACAAAGAAAGGGCGGGGTAACAGGCATAGAAATTAACTCTTCCACTTAAAAAAAAACTAAAATCAGGAATTCGCTTGCAAGCGAACTTACGAGTGACTTCGCGGACGATTTATCAGGAACAGATTTGACGAAGAATTTTATAAAACCAATAAACCGTGAAAGCTGAACTTCCGCCCACTGAAAAATCAATTTTTAAGGGAATGCAGAGGAGACCCACAGAGTTATGGTTCTTAGGAACAACGGTGTATTTTAAGTAGTTTGAGTGAAAGAACAAGCTGCATCGAAGTAATTTGATAAGAATATTTTGGGGGAGAAGATTACGTGGAACTTCTTGAAAGCTGAAGAATGCTAAATCCACAACAATAAATGTCTTGGATCTGCATTGGAATCCTTCTACTTCAGCTGCTTCCATCTTGAAATACGAGCAACAAGGAAAAATACTTGGCCAGTCTTCCGAAAAATATTTGGCACTTAATTTTTCACAATAATAATTGATAGGTCTAATAAAAGAGAAGGTCTAGGTGCACCTGACATTACGGTACTAAATCATCGAGGCTGAACAACCCTCCAAAAATTTCTCGAACTAGCATTCAGTCAATGAAAGTCTCGACTCCAATTTCGTGATAATTAATCCATATTGTATAACAAGGGTTCCCAAACTTTTTACCCTGTAAAATATCAGTGGGGTGGCACGGACCACCGATTTTTAAGGATATTGATAATTGCATAAGGATAATCGTCTCTACAATAAAATTGTGTGCATATAAATCGAAACTAGTGGACCAGCTTCGACCAAATTTGGTTCACGTGCTCTTTGCGACTCGGAAATCAGCACTGTCGGGGTAAGACTTGGCTAACAGTCCTGGGGGCGAGAGTGGAGGAGGTGGAAAATTTTTAATAAGCAAAAACTGCCAATATATATAACATAAATATATTCTTCGATCAATTACTTTGATAGTGTGTCCTCAGATACTGCTAGCGTATAATTTCAACCCCATCCATAATCGAAGGGGAGTATTCAAAACCAAAAAACAATCGAGATTGGGCTCTAAACCGGTGTTTAGTTCTGACACAAAAAAAGTCAATTAAAGTTACAGTTCATCCCCTAAGAGGGGTTGGAGGAGATAAACTAGTCTTCAGCAACTATCTTTAACGGATGGAACAATTGCGACTAAAACTTTGATCAGGTGATCTTGGTGAACCTAACTCAACATAATTAGGGTAATACACGGCTACCACCACTTGGGGCAGGGGCGGTAATTTTTCGAAAATACATATACTGTCGTTATTTCCTTCTAATGGGTCGATTAATTTTATAGCGTTTTCGCTGGATTTGTTAGCGTATAATTATATGGGAGTGTTTGAGTTTTATTCTGACGTCTAGAATGCTAATTTAATTGCAATTTACCTCCTAACAGGGGATGGGACGGGGTAAAACACACTTCTGCGTAATGCATTTAAAGGACAACAATTTTGATAAAATTATGTTTCCATATTCCTCGCGATCCAAAACCAAACACTTCGGAGATAAGTCACGGCTACCACTCCTAGGGGAGGGAGTGGAGTTAGCGGAAAACAATTCTTGAGGTCAATTAATTTTACGGTGATTCCCCGACAATATTTGTGTACAATTTCAACCCCTTGCAGCATGTGAGGGGTGGAAATGATTCATATGAAAGTAACGAGTTTGGTGTCGAAACCGGTGTTAAGTAAAAATTCATCCCTTGAGTGGAGAATTTTTATTGAGTTAAGAGTACTGAAAATATTTTAGCCCTGCTATTGTACCGGGAGTATTTTTGACTCTTTCGAGATATTGGGAGTATATTTGTGTTAAATACTGTGACATTTTCAATGCTGGTTTAGTCATCTGTTGACCAACAATTAAATAATGTACCGGGATAATATAAATAAATACCCGGGCAACGCCGGTCCCCAGATAGTAAATATATGAAAGAAAGAAGTACGTTAAGAATTAGTTGATTTCAAAGAAAAATTACGAGCACATTATACTGATACTAAAAATGCTAATACACTACGTTTCTTCCACAACCCTTGGACTACATGTAAAAATATAAATTTATACAGAAGATTAAGAAAAGTGACCGTGTTTCAAAATCAATATTGCGAGTTGGATACGAAGTTATATCAACATATTTCTCAAAGAAAAGTTCAAAATACATAATTTGTTATCTGCAATTGTTGGAGGAAAATATACATTGCTTTTCCTTGGATTTAACTTTTGAAAATAAGATATTTTCTATATCATTGGACCGAACGGAATATTATCTCATTAAACTATTTAAATGTCATCTTTTTTAATTCACGATAAAACATTTGAATACGTTATTTAAATATTTTGATAGAAAACTAATTATAAATGGGCGGGCCAAGCAGCGTCGCCGATAATAAGAACAACATTTATTTTCTATGTGGCAACAAAGATTCCCTCCACGCGTACACGACAGTTGACTTTGAATTTAAAACGGACTATGCTTTCATCACAATATAGCAATTTCTATTTATAATGTTTCACTGTACGAATGGGCTTGCAATCTCTTCGGTTACATTTTTTAAATAGTTCCAGATGCAGAGGTTGTTTCTCTTTGTGGTGCTCTGAAAATTCCTAGTCATTGGTCAAGTAATCATTTTCCAGCTATTTATTTATCGTTCTATCCGCATATGTCCAGGGATGAAGCAAGTACGAACTAATCAGCTAAGTACCCTCGTGTTTGGACGTTGCTTCCCCTGTAGGGAGCGATGCCAATGGCGACCTTGTGTTTGCGTTCCGCCTGGGTTGCGGATCAGTCGTCTATATTACTCCTATCACATTTCTGCTTTCGCGCCTTTCAGGTTTAGATCTTATACCTCGCGCTCTACATTCAAACCAAGCAGATACGATTATTCACAATCGCCCTTCCAAAAATTATCAAAATGCACGTTAAAACAATATCGACCCAGGCCTCAAAACCAGAAATTATCATTATCCTTCAATGGACAACTAATTCACGTTTCCACTTGACTTCAAATCGTAACTGTGACTGATGTTACTTGATCTTCGCGAAACAAGTCTTATTCGGTAGTAGCCCATGTTCTCCAATTTCACTTGGAAATTAGTGGAACGGCGATCATTTAACCACTGCAATCGGAGCATGTAGGGTCATATGACCAAGCATTCAGGAGACGTCCCAACACAGCGAAATGAAAAGGTTTCCCCGGCGATATTGCCGCCACAGGCAAACCACAAAAATGCCACCACCAAACTTGAGATAAAATTATAATAGAACAATGCTAGCTATTAAAATACGTAATTCAAATATGACAGTAATAGTAACACAAACAAACTTCTCCATTTAAAGAACTATCGACAATGAACTTAAAAACTAAAACTAGTACCTACTATTTTCAGGCATAATTTAAATATTCATTTAAAACAATAAACAAAACTTGTTAAATAATATGCAAAGTTTAAAACTGTCGAAGTTTATTTTGTATAAAATCTGAATTTACATCTTTCAGATATAATTTATTATTCAATTCATGTTCAGTGGCCAAAATGACTAATACATTTAGAGGTTTTTGAACAAATATGCTTCTTACATAATCATTTATTAATTTTAAATTAGAAAACGTTCTTTCGTTGCTAACTGCAGTTATGAGCAGTGTTGGGAAAATTCTCAAGTCGATAAACAAATATGGCCCAGTTTTAAGGGAAGTAGGTCAACTGGATCTTTTCAATTTTTAAAAGTTAAGAAAATCGGACTTGTTGGCCGGTGTTTTGTAAAGCGTTAAGATCGAACGAGGAACCAGACCATCTGTCAAGACGTTTTCAGTTTATTTGCGCTGTGGCTCAGGCGGTTTTGCCACTGTAGGCAGTCCCTTCTATGGCTGCCGCCTGGGTTTGAAATTTGACCAACTAAAATTTTCAATTAGGTTCTCAGAAATTTACATTTAAATTTACAGGGTCCTCGATTATATATATTATTAACTTTTATCATGGGCATTTACTTTACTCAGACTAAAAAAAAACTTTTAAATTACATCAAAGTATCCTAGCTTGTGGGCGTCGTGTAGCAGAAATGTATCATACTAATCACACACACACTTATTTTTGTTGTTTGATTGCTGGAAGGCTGATGCTGTTTGCTGGGATCTGGGAACGTAATCCAGACTGGCCTGAAGCAAATGCAAGTCTCTCCTTCAAAATAACTCTTTGTGCGTTTTTACAGTTCCCTCAGATCTATTACATCAAATTTTTGGCTGCTTTATCCAACGTTACATTATCAACTCTATCCTCCAATATCTCGCATTGGGCTCGCCTCGCCTCTCCTCTCCTCTCTAATGCTGCCATCAACTCTACCCTCCAAGTCTCGTCCACATCCCAGCTGGACGATTTTCTTCCCCACCCCAGGGATAGGATTCAAATCACATGATCGTTCTCTGACAAACACTTCTGATTTTAGACGTCAGAATTCTGTGGGGTTGTTACTCGTCTGGCCAAACGTTCTCAGGAACTTTGCTGATCCACCGGTATTCTTTTCTCGCACGTTCGTGTAGCGTCTCCGCCGACGCATAAGTTTATGACGGGAGGTTCCAAAATCTCGGCTTGCTACTTTCCATTAAAATTACTAATCGAATTCTTTTTTAATTTGTGGCGTAGTTCAGCGCGTAGGATTATATTATTTAATCCAAAACATGATTTCCTATATACTTGTATGTATCACTAATCACACATTAATACTATATGGAGTTTTGGCACTCCTCCTGGTAGGAAAATGGTATTTTATATCTATTTCATGAGCCTCATTTATAAAATTTACAATAGCGTTTAATTTTTGTGATCTCAGGATTCCAGTTGCTAATCTAAGTCTTGTTTTGAAGTATTTTTCATTTAATATATTAATACATTCAAAACCAAATTCATGTTTATTATTTTTAACAAGCCCCGATAAAGCTGTATTGCTTTAGATTTTAAAGTTAATTTATGGTTATACATGCGGGATTTGATATTTGTGTTAGTATATCGAATGTACGTTTTTATACATTTTTTAAACGGGTTATTACAAACCACACCAGTATTATTAAAAGTTTTAATTTTGTCTTCACTTATAGCCATCAATTTCTTAATGTGGTTAACGGGTTTCAATGTAAAATCAGAGGCGTAGCGTGGCAAAATTTCACAATAATAATGTATAATACACATTAACAAATTTACTTTTACGGAAAGTTTTTTTTTAACTTTTGGAGCATTTTGGATTTAAACACCTAAATAAGAGGGCGGAAAATTAGGCCTTCGCTCCGGGCAACTGAATCACATGCTATGCCACTGTGTAAAATTAAATTCAGTAACACAATATTAATGATTTGATAACCCAAATTTTCAATATAAGTTGTTTTAACGCATTATTTGATGCCTTTAACTTCGTATCTTCATTATTACATATCCTCCTTCAGATATATTCTGATGAAGCTTTAAGTTGCAGATATAAAATAAATGCAGTTGTGACTGTAAAAAATTATGCTGTATATATACCTCAAGAAAAGGGATTTGAAAATCTTCCGTGGAAGTTCAAACTCCGAATTTCCCCACACTAACCGGCCCGGTGGAGATGAATAATTAATACCCTTTAATCAAGGAACTAACTGGTTACATTCTTCATTAATGTAGCTTAATGGATCGTATCCTTAAAAAAAATCGATTTCGTGCTAAAATTAATGAAGCCCCTGATAGCAGAAAGAAATCGATATGACCCTGACCTCAGATCCGGGCCAAACGATCGCAGCCGACAATTGAATTAAAATGTATTACACCAAGTTTTAAACTTTGTAAATTAATTACCAGCCTATACGTTAAAATGAATGTATTTCATCCCGATTCTGTGTATACACTGACCATTTTAGTATCACAACTATCATTTTGAAAGTAGAACGTACCAAGTAGCATATGTATGTATCACAACGATCATTTTGAAAGTAGAACGTGCCAAGTATCATATGTATGATTTAAAACAAAATATTAAATACGGATTTATGGTTATAATACCATAACGTTTAAAATGTAGACTACTATTTGCATTAAACCATGCCTCGATGGTTGGTTTAGAATTAAATTGTTGGTACTTCATAAAGTGTCTATTAAGAGGTTCACAAATTACTGTTCATTTTTTATGTAAAATTTAATATTTCACTGGGATTTATGGCGTACATTTTTAAAGGAAAGCCAGTTGAAAATTATTATTTTTAAATGTACTTGCATATTTTTACAAGTCACAAATAAAAAATGCAATTATCAAAACTAAAATTTTATTTAAAAAGTAGAATACAATAGAAATGAAATATAACAAATATAGAATATTATAAAAATATATTTAAATAAAATTCATGACCTAATTAGACTTCCCTTTTAATACAATAAAAAAGAACAACGTTGCGGTACGTAACTCTTGTTCAGGTTTTTATCCCGTGGAGAAATACTGATGGACTGAATTAATTCAGGTTTTATCACGACGGTGCAAGTGGTACATTTTTATAGGAGACTCAGTATAACTTAAAAATTGTGTAATAATTCTAAATATATTGTATCGGATAGTGTAAACTTATAACAATTGTGTTTCTCAGTTGTGGGGGCGCGAAATTTTAAGCCACACTTCACTCAACGAAAAGGTGCAATTTCCCGCCGTTGGACTATTAGTTATTTAAACTTACCACGGTTGGAATACTGCCAATGGTTAACATTAACTGTTATTAACTTCTTCTTCCTTGACTCTGCAGCCCATTCAGAGCCTTGGCCTACCTGGTCGACTGCGGACTGTCATCTCACGTGACATATTCAGAATTTGGAGTGATACGTGGTAAGCTTATCGATTCTCCAGCAGTTTTCATCCCAGTCTCCGTGACCATGTAAGGATTCGAACCCGGGACCTTTGTGTTGTGAGGCAGCGACGCTAGCCACTAGACCACGGGAGGTCAGCAACTGTTATTAACTGTAACTTAAAAATGTAACTGTAGTAAATTTTCTTGATTCGGAAGGACAATTGTAGACAAATTTCAATATAGATAAAACCCAGAAAGTTCGCTTTGCTAGGTATATAAAATGTTTAGTTATAATTTGCAAGATGCTTTCGGGCTCTTAGACCATAGTCAACTCTACACAGTATTCAATACTTGCTAATTGAACGACATTGTATAATAAATATGTTATAGGGCTTTTCAATGAGGGCGGGTCGATGTTGAAATTAAACAAGACGTGTGTGAGGTATTAACGAAATTCTTTTTTTTGTAAGTCTCTTGTATAACCTTTTAAATTATGTACCTAGCAATTTTTTATCTGTATTGTAATTGTATTTTAATTTAAAACTTGTAATACGTATGTAATATGACTGAAATGAGTTACTCATTTCGGTTCGTTATTAAGAAATTATTTCATAACCTATGAACCGTATATCACTTGACATTTGCCTTACGGAAGACGAATAATCTTATCTGTGAAAATTTGGCACGGTTGCAGAAAATGGCTCACCTCAATAAAATAGAGCCGGGTTTCCCAAACTGTGTTCCGCGGGACCTGAATAGGTGTTCCGCAAACATTTGGAGTGATTCTCTCTATACTACGGATTATAATCTCATGTTATAATACCACTTCGTATAACGAAACCTCCGTTTGCATCTAGCGGGAGAAAATCGAATCACAACGGTAGGAAACCCTATTCCTTGTTTCCCGCTACAATAGGAAACATGAGTAAAGATGAACAAGTGTGGACGTGTTCAGTCAACCAGAATCCTGTACGAATGAGATAGAGATTGCCATGGCCCTCAATTACACAGTTAATATTTTATTTAGCTTGACAATGAGCAGCAATGACCAAAAAGCAAGTCAACCTTGTACACCTTCGTTTGTGGAATTTAATTCAATAGCACATGATTGCAGTCTGTCATGATCATCTAGTGCAGCGGTTCTCAACCGGAAGTCCGCAGGAAAATTTTATTGACTACTTCAATCCAAATCATTTAAAAAATTATGCGATAACGTGGCTAGTGAACACAAAACACTTTAATTACATACTGAAGTGAGATAGCTATCCAGAGGGAAAGCACTATTGTGACTTTTGAACTTCAATATGAGTTGTTGGTCTTCTTGAAACCACAAAAGAATTCAGGACAACATTTTTGTTGAAGTTTTACAAAATTCTTCGTGGTTGATTAAACTCGCATATGGCAAATATTTTTACAAAGTGCAATGAACTTATCATTACTAGGAGAAAGTATTATAAATTTTAATACAAGAGATAAAATTGGATCTTTCGATAAAAAAATACAATATTGGATTTCGTGAGTTGAATGTAACGTTCTTATTCGGTTTCCTGCCATTCATGAATTAATTAAATTTTGAAGTAGATGAAGTTTCGAAAATGTTATTAGAACTTGAAATCAACTCTTTTGCAACATTTTCCGAAAACTAGTAAGGACGATTCCTGGGTTCAGAATCCTTTCTCTGTGACAGTTAAACCTGTATGTTAAGGTGCAAGTGTCTATGAAATTCTAATTAATTTAATCAGTGAAAGAAAAATACAATCATCAGTCATGTGTGATTACTGGGCTAGTTCAAAAGAGTACCCCAATATTTCAAAACATGCTATTTTATTGTTTTATTTCCGTTTCCTACAACCTATTTATGCGAAGCTGGATTTTCTTGATATGGTGCAATGAAGTCGAAGAGCAGAAAGACGCCTGACGCCACGCCAGATATCAGAATTCAATTTACAAATATTGTGCCTGATATGCTATTCAAGAACCCAAAATCATCAAAGTCAGTAAGTACTTTATTTATTTATATTATATTACAGGTCTACATTTAAAATTATTTACTAAATTAAATCTTGTTTTATTTTATACGACAAGGAATCACACATCCTAAAACATAAGCCAAGTGTTCCGTTAATGTCCGATTTTATGATGTGTTCCATTGAAAAAAAAAGTTTGGGAAAACCTGAAATAGAGCGTTCATTGAAGAGTCTATCGACAAGCAGCTTGACACACGATTAGAATGACTTACTTTTTAATTTAGCGCTCTTAAGGCTCGGCGGGAGTGTCGCAGCTTGCGGACAGATAGCGCTGGCTTGCGCCGCTGCAGCTGATATCTTTGGCTCGTCCTTCCCGTGTTTGCACTTTTCCAGTCCCTGACGAAGGCTGTCGCGGGGAAGTACGTGCACGCCAACCTAGCAAAGCGTCGTCGGGATAAAGTCTGTCGCAAATCATTCGCTGTCCGTCATGCTAACGTCGTGCTGGGATTCGTGTGAGACGACGTGAGCGTAAACCCTGTGAACCACTGTGGCCACCATAAAGCCCGCCGAGACGTTACACGGAGCGACTCTACGATTTTAATTTCTCGAAATCGAGGTCTTTATGCGTCACGTGCACCGAGTTTTCACCCCGACGTCGAGGCAGGGTTGCGATTTGATCGTGAATTAAACGTCTCGTGCCAGCTTGAAATGAACGACGTTTGCTTGGCGCAGGTTGGCAGCGCTATTAAATAATAGGAGCCTCGTCTCTGAACACCAGTATGAGAAACACCTTAAAATTGTGAGGTTGTGTTCGGGGGGTCTGTGCGTCTGCGAAGTGGAGCTGCCTGAATCCGAACCACCAACTTAGAAGAGGAGGAGTGTTTGAATGTAAGTGGCTCTTTCTTCTTAAGCACACCTGCACCTATTTATGATTCCTTTTAGTGGTACGCCTTACATATGTTCGTGTGTCTCAGTATTTGCCGGTCCAGCGCTCGTTTCATGTTCGCCTAAAGATTTTTCGCGTCTCGGAAACGATACTCGGTTATTCGACGCTTACAGAGCGACTTTTACGGGAATTCGACGTCGGCGTAGAAGTTGACAACGATAAATGATTTCCAATTTTGTTATATTTATCATTTTGAAAGTTTATCGTTATTCGTGGACGTGTCGCGGTGAATTGTCGTTTCATCTAGAGACGAACTTTGTTATCTGCCGCTTTTGATAAGCAAGGTTGTAAAGCAGGAGTTGTTCTCATGTCTTAAGACTGTTCGTCTTTAATTTATTTCCCGCCCGCTTTTAGACATGCGGTAATTTTCCACTCCGTTCGCATGCAAGTTTTTGTGGGAGAGCAGGCACTGTCGTGTTTCCCTGGGACAGTGTCCCGTGGTTTGGCGACAATGCTCCCTTTGTGGGTGGGCCGTGGTGCATGGGCCGTGAGCAAGCACCTGACGGCTCGGCTCGGCGCGGTGCGGCGTCCAGTTTTCTCACGCTTGAGCCACGGCTCCCCCGACCGTGTATACGGAATGAATGGTATGCCAGGGAGTGCCTGAGTGCCTACACTCCACAAAGGTGTGCGAGTGTCTCGGTGGCGCAATTTTGGCCTTATGTCCCGTTAGCGCCGGCCAGTCACCTGCAGGAGTACTGCTTCTATAAATAGATGGCACCGTCCGTCGGGAACATCCTTTCTCCCTCCGCGGTAAGCGAAAAGTTGCTAAATGAGGCGCGTCTCGCGATGTTTGCCGTACTGCGAATACTGTCGACTTACGTAAGTTTCACGTTGGAGAATGCCGCGGCGATCTGTTCGTCACCGACTTCCTGGCTACTGAGAACTTGGCTGGACTCGGGCACACTGTCATTAGCATGCATACCGAGCTTTATCGCCGGAAAACCCCTTTCCCTCCTCCAAGCAAAAATTTCCACCATTCTTTTACCTATCTTGGCACATTTTCCAATTCGCGGAACACTGAACTCATATAAAATTATTTCTTAATTAGCTACAACGTGAAATAACATCATTTCTTACTTCTACTTAATCTTGTGCAACCACATACAAACAAAATAAAACGTAAAATTTAATATAATATAAATGTTAATGCCAAATAAATCAGAATAAAAAGTTTAATAATGAACATTTCAAATTCTTCACACAAATTTGATACACAAAGCTCCGCCCTCACAGTAGGACCTCTTCAGGTGTTAATTACGAGACATTTAATATGTAAAAATTACATTCAATTATGTCCAATTACTGCTTCAACAATAATGAATAGAAACGTAATTTAATGGCCTATATCCACCCAATTAAATGTTATCAGGACAAAAAAAATTCCTCCCTGTTCTTAAAACTGACATTTTTTTTGTATTTTTTTAAAATCCGAAAGTCTACATACCTTAAATTACTCCCCCAACAAATATAATTTGAATTTAAAAATGTATACGTTTCTGAACTGCATGGTAACTAATACTGATTTAAACAAAGATATAACATGAAGACGTCCAAATGCGATGACTATGAAGAACTGCACGTATTTGGCCACTAACATTTCTAATATATCGTTCAACAGTGCCATGTAATTATCAATTTAAAATTACAGATACACTTTCAACAAATCCTTAAACCGTGTAAAAATCCAAAATGTTAAGAAACATCGCCGGAAAAAATTAAATTAAAATAAATCAATTAATTAAATTCGATCCCCTCATTTTATATTTAAGGATAATTTATTGTAAAACTTATCCCATCTAAATCTTGATAGCTATCGACGTTTAGGGGATGTGGAGATTAGAGTCCTAAATAAAATATAACAAAAATATAAAAAGCCTTTGGTTTTAAATCAGTCACAAAATTCAAGAAAAATCAAAATTATATTTCAATTTGTTTATAAATTTTATTAAAAAAATTTGAGAAACTTTCGGCATATGTCATAGTCGTCTAGGATTTAAAAGAAAAACTAATTGAAAGATACCAAAAATAAATTTATATTTTTGAAAAATGGATTTTTTAAAATTATTTAATCTACTTTGCATGCCTTCATTTTGTCTATCTAATGTTGTTTATATATTGTTTAATACACAATTGTTGGTTTTATCGTGGAATGTACACGATTCCTGATTGTGTTGTGTCGCATAGGGTATTTGTCGAACTTGTAGAAATGCTTACGAACACATTCGGCAACATCCTTCCCTCGTATCGTCTCAATGTTACATTGAAATTTTATTTCAAACGAGTCCAAAGCAGTAAACAAAAATTATTAAATCGTTAAAGGTGTCTACGTTTTCTTCAAGATTAGAATCGACATATTGAATCTCGAAGAACGAAATTTGGTAATTTTACTTCAAAAATTAACTTACAAAATTTTGATTCCCCGAAATTTTTTGGAATCGTTCTCGAGAAACAGGAAAATCTACGGAAATTAATTTAATATTTTACCGAACTACTGGCGTTGTTTATATTATTAACGTACAGTAGAGATTAAATTAATAGTTAAATTATAGTACGAATATTAAATGTTACTCTTTATCATTGGACATTTCATTAATTTACAGATTGTTTTGTATCATTTTTCTTGTAATGACGCGTAGAATTGATGTATAATATCTTAAAATAGATTGTTTGATGAAATAAAAAAAAATTGACGCACGTACGTACACTAGGTAAGTAATGAGGGGTGTAAATGACCTGTCATAATTCTCTGGGAAAGCTCGTAAAAGGCGCTACCTGGGTCCACGACAGCCCAGCCGCACTCTCTCTTTAGTAGTTTTTTTAATTTTGCCCTTTCAAACGAACCGCCAGACTAACTACCAATTTACTAATAGAAATGCACTCCTTCCTGCCTCTGAATTACCACCTTCCTAAATTCTGTCTACCACTCTTACTTCACACATTTCTTCTCCATATTAGATGGTGTTGTGTACCGTGATTCCCCCGTTAACGGCTGAACTTATTTGAATCTCTATCAATAATAATTTAATCTCCGTCGAAGCGACCCAAATCTCCCATTTTCTGTTAACTAACTTTTTAGCATCGCGATTCTCATTGTTTGATTTTAATAGCTGCTTTTTTGGAAGCATTATCACTTCAGTTCCCTAATTTAGCTGAAATTGAAACAGGTTGCTACTTAACAGATTTGTGTTTGGGCAACAGGCTCCGAGCTGAGCAATTGTCACACCTTAGAAACGCAAATCTATTTCCACCATATCTCACGGCTCTGGGGCAATTATAAAGTTCAGTCAGTACACGTTGCTTTAACGACTTACTTTAATTGGAAGTTTGATGACGGCGGTGTTATGTTGATTCTGCACGAATTAAATTCCATTCCTGTTTGTATAAAAGCGGCATTTATGGAATTAAATAAACAGAGGGTTCAACGAACAGACGTGTCCATTTCCCATTGAATTTTGACTTGCCTGTGAAAACTAAGAAAATGGCACCATAAAGAATATTTTACTCAACGCTTGTTATTTATGGATAACATAAGTAGGACGACCATTTTAACAACCATTAAAATTCAAAAAATATTTTATTAATAATTTATTATCAAAGACGTTTATATAAAATTTTTACGCTCATTATGCTGCTGCTTATTAATTTAACTATTAAATTAATCTTTGTAATTATAATTTTTAATTAGTAAAATTAAATTAATCTTTAATTAAAAATTTCATTAATTATTAATAATTCGTAGCAATAATTAATAAACGAGAAAGTAAACTTAGTTGATAATTAATTATTAATTTTTTTAAGTTAAATGACTTATAATGGTCGTTCAATTGATCTTAGAAATAGTGCTACATTCCAAAAAGCGATTTTTCGATGGTTACTTCCTCTTTCAGAAAATAATTTTTCAAGTTCAGTCCGGAGTTACTTAATTACGCACCATGTAATACATTCATTAAAATTTATGGTTGAAAATCTTGGGGATTATTACCTATTCGTCTCAATTGGAGCTGAATCCTAAAAGTAAAAATTATAACATGTAGATAAATTCATCTGCATTTAGAATGTTTAATTATAAGAATACAATTATCGAAGAAATACAATCAATAAAATCAGTGATATCATTGTCTACACATGCACACCTCCATGTATTGATAATACAGATCCAATTTATCAATTAAATTTTTTGGTACTTACGATAGAAGAAATATATTAAAGTAAGTCGGAATTCTCGAATAAGTTTATTTTGACAAAATATGTTAAAATTATTCGAGAATATCCTACGAAAACTAAATTCATAAAGTAAACAATTATTTCCATTTTTGCCCAATGTCCGAATTATTACATTTCCACCCACTTCGTAGTTTACTCATAGATATATTTCACTATTTCAATTAATCTGACATTTTTAAAAGTAACAAACATCAAAAGTAAGTCAGTATTTTTTTTATATTATTCAACGCATTAGGTACAACGTTTCGTCCACAATTTTGTTCTTCAGGTAATACGATACATAGTAAAATTTAATCTGCGGTTAAATTTCTTCTATGGATCTAGTTTGTTTACATAATAGTTGTCCAAAAGTGAAAGTTTTGCATACCGGGTTCCTTCAAATGATAATTATAACTTAGCTGTTGAAATCTCAAATCTGGGACGAAACCTTGTATTGTTGACTATAAAAAGGTCTCACTTATTGGTTGTTTTAATGACTACTAGTTGATATACGTTTAATTATCGGTGAAAGTCAGTTACGTAGAAATTAAACTCCAAATTTAGTTATGTATCGATTATTTTTAAGGGTCTAATACAGATATATTGAATTCAGAACCCAACTATAAAATATTTAAATTTGTTATTATAAGTCCAAAATTTTCGCGCAATGTTTTCCGGATATTATGAGAAAAAACACGTGTTAAATACTTTTTAGAGTTCCTTTTAGAGTCCTCTGAATGTGTGGTGGGCGGCAATACGAGATCTTGACGGACACGCCAACCTTTTATTGCTGATTTTGATGTTCGAAGCATTTCCTTCTTCCTGGAGGTGGGCGGTAAAGGACGTCGACATTGTAAAAGGAAAGCCTACCCCACAAAAGACAGGGAAGGGGAAATTTTACATTTAGCTTTTACCACTATTAGAAAGCTATCAAAAAAATTATTCAGCACGTGTATTAGGGGTTTCTCCTTTTATGAGGGGGTGGGGGTGGAACGTTTATAATTCTTCTTGAGAACCCTCATGAGTTGCGGTATTGATTCTATAATCTTTTCATCAGTAGTAGAAGAAGAGAAGGACATTGCTTTGCATAGCTATGATAGCGGTTGTGCTCACGTAGGCCCTCTGTAGATGGAAAGTGTTTCTTCCCACAGAACAGGCTGCACGCTATTTAGGTACCCGTAAATATTTGCCAACGCTGAAATAGACGGAAAGCATGGTGTCATCTTGGGCGTTTTTCATGCTGCCGAGTTTCCTTTTGCGTGTGGATTATCTTGTAGCTTATAAAGGGCGATTGCCTACGATTTGCGGATTGGGCGTGGGCGTAACGCGCCGATGACGTATCACTTTGAAGATATTAAACGAAGGCGGATGCCGATGCCGATGCGGCCACGTGTCGCGGGATTGTTCGTGGACCAGGGGAGGAAAGATTCCGCGAGACTTGACCGTGGCAACCTGCTAAGGCGTAACAAGCAAGCTTTACGCAACGCAACGCTCCGCTCGGCGACTTTCTCCGGCCGAGCGGCTAACAAAATGCCCAAACAAAGTTGATTCCGTGGCCGACGTGGGCGTGTGACCTTAACCCGGGGTGCAAAAGCAGATACCCGTCTGGCAACGCGAATCGATAGCGGACTGCGAGAGCGGACTAGTAACGTATGCAAATGTGCAGAGTATTGAAAACCAGTTAGGGCCGATCCACCCGGATTCCGACCTTGAACCGGGACGCGGGCAGGTTCCTTCCCTTCTTACACCCGCGCCACTTCATTTGCAGCACACGGACTCGGCTCATTTGCCTCATTTGCGAGAGAGAGTTACCGCCTTAAAAATTGCCTCGGAATTCTATTAGTGAGCGAGAGTTGCTCGCTGTGCACACGTTCGCCAATCAAGGCGGACCTTCCTTATGATCGCCGGCCTCGATCGAAAAATATTTGCTTAAGATTGCTTCAGATTGCTTTGGCTAATTACAGTCATCGGTTCTCCAGATTGTTCTAACTTATTTGCATTGATCACTAGCTCCACCTTCAGTGTATCTTCTATTACGGAGTTCACTACGAACACTGCCCATCTTTCCATCAGTGACGGCTGGTGCATGTGTGCTCATGTGCTACAGTACATGACTTGATTCAGTAGGATTTTTTGTTTTGTAATTTTAAGAAACTCTAAAATAATAGTATTTTAAGAGTGTGAATTTCTGCTTCGATCTCGAAGACCTTAAACTGTCCTCCTTTCAGCGCGCTCCCTCTGGTGTATATATTGGCTACATTCTTCATAGCACGAGATTCATGTCTGGAATGAGAAATGCGCATGCGCATAATTACCGTTTCCACCCTGCTCACCTAAGATCGAGCAATAATATGAGCTACCAAAAGCACAGCGCCGTCATAGCGAGCGTGATGACACACATTAGCTGTAGGCAACGTCATCAGGATACACTTTTAATCTATTTTGACGAATCAATAAAAAGATTACTGTTTATGCACTTGTTGTGGTTTTTTCGGTTTAATCAAAGTTAATTAAAAATAAAAAAACGTTTAACAGGCGGAATTTCGAAGACTTTAATAATTCTGAGAAAATTACCGTACGTTCCGCATACAATATTCACATAATGTGACTTTTTCCTAAAATTAACTTTGTTTATTTAAAATATGTAGTGAGTTAAAATACTGTCGTGTTACGATTTTACCGCAATATGGTTGTATATTTTTACAATTTAAAAATTTCGTTTCTATTACACGTGATGGAGACGAAATTACAAATGTAGCATTTTACGGGTATTGGAGTATCAACAACCCTGTAGATGTTGTAGTATTATCAATGTATTTATCTTCCTAAAATTTGTCTTGAGGTGATGTAGCACATAACTTTAAATACGAGCCGCCACTGCTTTCCATGTAACGGGGCCGTTAAACCGCCCTCACACGGTTAGTATAATTACTTCATTATCGTATTTCTGTCAATATTGTGTCCATAAGATTGACGTCAATTAAATTCAGACATATCAAAGAAATTTGATCTAGAAGACAAGACTAGAAAAATGTCGAACCGAGGAACTTGGTCCAATAAAGTTGTAGCCGGAAGTCAGGAGGTCTTTGGCCCGGTCAACATTTTTCCATTTTTATCTTCGAAATGTAGCATTATAATTCGTATCTGAAGTCTTACTTGAATTCCATGCACCTTTCATCAATTCACACAATGTCCATTCTTCACTGAATTCCTTCAAATTAGGTTGTGAAGAATGTGATTAGTGAATTGTAGGTGAGCCTAGGTTAGGTTACGGAATGGAGGGATGTCGAATCGGTCCTTAGGACGACCACTCGGACTAACTCAGTCGTAGAGTACCCGCCCGGAAAGCGGGTCCTGGGTCCGGTGGTCATTTTTCCATTATTGTTTTCTAAATTTAGCATTACGCTCCTTTTCTAAGATTCAATTGAAGTCTTTCTCCTTGGGATTTTTCTTGAAGCAGTGTGTCTATTTTTTTGTCCGTGTGAGGGGCATATTGACAACATTTTCATAATTTTGCCTTGTAGCGCTAGGACATCACAGGGCCCTTCAACAATTGCACTTATAGCGTTTACTGGAATGTATGACCATAAATTAAAATCTTCAAAATTGTTTCCTGTAGCGAGAAAACTAAGCGTAACGGCTTGCCTATCTGTTGGTGAAATGGCATTTCTCATTACAGTATCCCGTTTTATTAGTGGAGAAACCATTGTAACTAAACTGTCAAGCAGCTTTACGACCATTCTCAGAAAATTGCGGTTATCGTCCTGAGTAATCTCCCATGTCCATGTCTAGGATGCTTTTCCAATCAGTTCCTTAACCACACTTTTGGTCTTCCTCTTTTCTTATTCTTAAATGCCATACCCAAAGCAATTAAAATACTGTAATATCAAATTCACCATTATTTTCATTTAAAAAATAAACAAGGTTGGTACGTCTTTCTTCGGATAATGTAAGATCATAACTGAACAAATATTAAAGCAATTATAATGACCGTGTGAGGGACATCTTCAGTATTTTTTCTTTCAAAATATTTAGTCGTGAGGGCCTCTTTACACATGCAATACTATTTGATCATGGCCCACACTGTTCTGTATCTTCTCATTTCATCTTCTTCATGGCAGCACATAACGCAATAAAATATGCTAGAGAATTGAGCATCTCCAACGGGGGATATACAGTGGATAGCTTGCATTGTCAAAGGAAAAGTCTAGATACTGACTCAAAAAACCTACTCATTATTGCAGAGTGGTAGTTATGATTACAGGAAATACTGGATAGGACCAGCACCTGACCCCGTGTAGGCCAAGAATAAAAATACGCAGTGAGTGGGACACACTACTTCATATTGTACAATAATATTGCACGTGTTAGGCACATAGTTCTCCCATAAGGCCGCCATTGTTGGAAAATGTTTAGTATTTTGTTCAGCTGTGCTGTAGTCTTGTCTTGTCATTCAGTTTAACTCTCGAGGCCAGCCAAGAGTCACACGGAGCCCTGTGAAGGGAATAACAGGTGTGACGATCTACTGCAGTCATGTGTTTCGCCGAGGATGAATAAATCGCAAAATCATGCTCGATACAGTCGTCCTACCGCCAAGCTTTCGGCAAGATTTCTTGCAATATCGCCGGCATTTCGCAACGTGCGTTCACAACGGCGGTTATTTATTCATTACAAAATAGCTGAAGTCTAATTTAAATTTCGCCACATATTTTATTTCATTAATTACGGAACATAATTATATTTTTTTATAAATTCCTTTTTTGTTGCATACAGATTGACTACTGTTACGGATGAAACTTTGAAGGGTGTACAGATTATACATACACTGTTTTGTAGAGCACTGTATAGTCGGAAGTGACGCGTTGAAGCCCAGACAAAAAAAAAGACATGAAAAGGATAACTGTTCATTTACATAATCGTAAAGTGCTTCTTTCCAGCAAAATTTTCCACGTTTCCTGAAAATTGCGACCATCAACAGTAATACATGCTTGGGGGCTCCGAAGGAGTGATTGACGAACAGTTGCAAAGATGCCAGGCATTTAGCACACGCTTGCAGCTGCAATGGACAGTGGAACAACGAGGTCCTCCATTGAGTCAACTGGAGTCTGGTAAAGTGATTTCCTTCAGATGCCACTATAAGAAGTAATCGATGATCGATTATTTAATTTAAACTCTGTTGGAAAGAAAAGCTTTGAGATCATGTCTCATTTCTATGTTCGGACTATTATATACATTCCTATACAAAAAATGTTTTAGTAAACTGTACCACACCTCACAGTTTATCCCATGACCGTTTGATCACTCTGTATAGTAGATTTTTCATTAAATAATCCACAATTTTATTTAGAAATTTATTTTCTGTTGTATTGGAATGTGGAGTAAATTGGATATTTGAAGTTACCTAAGGGGAGAAGTGGTCCAGTGTCCACACTGTGAATTGAATAAGATGATAAATGAGTACAATGTAATCAAGTTTGTAGGTCTGTTAAATGTTTCTTCTTTTTTTCTAATTCTGTTATTGTCGCACCAACATCTAGGGTCATTAGCGACTTGCTTATTAGGTAAGTTACTCCCTGTCGTTGGGTTTCCTCAGCCAGGGACCTTGAACACACACACCGTCGGCAAGGCCCTTGCACGAATCGAACCCGGGACCTCTGGTTCGAGACTATACCACAGAGGTGGCCATTTCTTCTTCATTTTGCTGTTTCGCGGCTGGCCTCCACATTAGGATGTCCTGTGACATTTTAAAGTGATTAGTGCTGTGTCTGTGGATATCTTCATAGATTGTAGGTCGTCGTGGGTTGTTTTTCTCACAAATCAGGGTGCGTTTAAGATTGTACGGGGAGTATTAAATTGAAGGCGTGGTATAATTTTTTAATGCAAAGGCTTCCTTGGAACCCATATTTTCACATGGGTTTGAGCACTTTGTTTTAAGTTTAGAATTTCGGATAAATAACCAATTCATCAGGAGAAACGTACTTATGATGATTTCGTTAATAATTTTGTAGAAATTTTCTGTCTAGTCTCGATACTATGGTTCATCAGTAATAGTAATTTCAGGTTTCGAAGCAAATTATAAATATGCATTAAATTCCTCTCTTATAGACAGCATTTGTTGGTTGATGTATGTATATAAATGCCCCCAACATAGAAGTTATTTTCTTACGCAAAGTCTGCAAATCGCTCCGTTGAGATCAGGTTTCGAGACCTCAGTCTCAATCTGTTACAGCCACACGCCAGGTAAAATCTGCATATCCGGTCTGCACACACCGTCTGTGTGCTCCACACACGACGGATTATTTTCCCGACGCGTGTGGTACTCTGAAACATTTTTACGGACTGTCTGAAGATGTTATGAGAGATTGCTGTAATCCAGGTTATTTATTACACGAGCTTTCCGTGTCATTCACTGCACACGCCTTAACGTCGGCGAACTTCAATCCAGTGTGGTAACAATTCAAGCCTTGTTCCTATCCTTGGCATGACAGAAGATGTTTCGTAAGAATCCCAAATACTGACACGCGAATAGGTAGACTAAAATGCCGGTATAGCTGGAGAGAAATAGTCCTGTTGTAATGCTCCGCAGAATTGTAGAGCTCTCATTAACGCGAAACTTTATTACGTCAACTTGGTAGCGTAGAAACAATTTTAACGCAACGAAATACATTATGTTCAGTTCAGGATATTTTGTACGTTAAAAAAACTCGTCTGTAAAAAGGAATAATCAGTACAGGGTGAGGTACAAACACTTTGGCGCTGTCTCTATATCCCGATCGTAATTATAATGAATATTTTCTTAAAATTGTGGTAAATTCTCTCCAACCGCTATTTTTCCCTGACAACAATTCACCCTTCTATTGCACCCCTCGCACGCCATGCTATTCCTGGCGACCTATAGATTAATCCGTCATCTGAGGAGATTTACACTATAAGTGGGGATTTGAATATTCAATCGTAAAACGGCACTTGGTGGTGACACAGAAATTACTATTGTTGGCAAAATAATTATTATATAATTATTTAAAGCGTTAGATGTCATATTCGATAGAAATCGAAAAGCTGAGATTCAAGTCTGAGGAATAAGTAATGATTTATACGTAAATTGTATTAATACTCTATAATAATTTATTGTATTCAATAAATGAAATGACTATTTTTAGCAAATGCCCAATATTATTTACATGACGATTATTAATATACATTGATCGAATTAGTTAGTTTTTGTTTCTTAGAATAAAAATTTTCATAAACAAATTAAAAATTTGGCATTCGACGTTTCGTCGTTACAGGTATTAATCAATTAATTGGGAGGAATCTCTGGGCGTCGTGCCATCGAATAGTCTTTACAAAACTCCGAAGATTCTTACAACCGAGTGCATATGAATCATTAATGCCATTTGTGATAAATGATAGTTACCTCTTCATAGCCAAATTATATATACACTATTTTAATCATTATAATAACTTTCAGTTTTTTCCAATTTCTACTCAAGTTTCCTAACGCTGCTTGTTTATATATTTCTCTACAACTAATTCTTTGCCTTGCAGCCCAGATATGTCTCCTTATTAATTAATAAATACCAGAAGAGATTCTAATATAAGGACGAAACGTCGTCGAACAAATTTCTATGATTAATTTTTTATTTATTAAACTTTTTTTCTGATTTCTTTGGGCATGAACATTACATCTTTCAATGTCAGATAATTTTAAAATTACATTTTTGTTTCGTCTCTTGTTTATGTATAGGTGACTATTATTTGTCACAAATTGCATTAATGATTTGTATGCTTGACATATAAGAGAATGAATGCCCAGTGTTATGAAATGCCCGTGAATGTTATTGATGACGCCTTACTGACAATTCTAACAATCTAATGTTTGAAGAATTTTTTTTCTCATTCTCAGAATGAAATAACACCACATATCAATTAGGAGTGAATTAAAGATTATTCGAACATCATAGTTATCTTAGTTTAATTTATAGCAGGTGTATTTCAGTTGTCCAATTTAATTTATTAGCAACAAACAAAATGCACAAAATTGCTTTTTTTTAATTACGTGTAACAGGTTTTCCCACATTTATCGTAATGTCAAACATAATTATCCGACTTTTAAGCTGGCAATAAATAAAAAGACGGCCAGTAAGTCAGCAATAACTTTAAATATTTAATTACATAAATACTACGTTTCATCCAACTTTCTGGACTTTTCAGGTAAATTATGCATGGCGGGAGATTGTCCGCGACACCAAATTCCTCAATGTAAATAGTTGATCCATTCATAAGTTACCAGAAGAAGTTCACAAAGTTGGATGAAGCGTAGTATTTGTATAATAAAATTATTGCTGACTTAATGGCCGTCTTTTTATTTATCGTAATGTCGTTACTAATCCACGACCACCTTTTTTATTCAGTCCTATAATTTCGACGTGCGAAGTTGCAGCGTTAAAGTTCACAATTTCAATCCCCCAATTGTTTACATGCACCGTAATTGAATAATTATTTATCTGCAAGAGCAATGGTAAAAGAATAGACACGTGAAACCGGCATCTGTATTTGTACCAAATCAGAATGAAATTTTTACCCGAATATGAATCTTGATATTTAGGAACTAGGAATTGGAGGCTTCATAATGGTCGACTCAACCGAAGTTTACGGTTCACAATAAATCTGTAATTGATACTTCTATTGTTTAGTGTATAAGTAAGAGAGAAAATGGCGTTTTATATTATTTATTCCTTTCAGTAACAAAATGTGTTCTGTTTGATAACCTGTTGTAGGCAACAGTCTAAATGATTTAAGAGAAACTGAAAGATAATATTCTAAATAATAATTTCCTTTATTGACTATGGTTGTAACCGATTCAAGGTTCAAACTATCAAAGAAGATTACACTAAGAATTTAACTTACAGAGGACTGATATTATTTGAAATATATGTCAGATTTCTACTTGGTATCTCACAGACTTTCGCAATTTAAAGGGAAAAAATTATTAGTTTACGTTGACGTTTTCCTTCTTGGTTGTGTTGTTCAAGGAGATAATAGTCGACATCAACATCCTTGACGCTGTTGAATTGTGCAATCCGTCGATTTGGCAAGCGAATTGACTGATTTCAGGAAACAGAAATTCTAGACGTCCGCTTTCTCCTGCTAGATATATCTCACAACTTGACGGGGTTTGTTTGGTTTCTGCGGCTTTATCGATATTCGTCGATAGCACGTGAGAGTTGAGGATAACCTGGTTTCCCGCACCTCTTACCGGGGGAGAAAGCACCACAGGATTTGGCAGACATCATTTCACGGGTACTTTACAAATCAATGTCGTATCCAACTTGCAATTACCGGTAATACCTGGTGGTGGCTCTCTTCCTTACAGGATCTCGCAGAGTTGTTTAGCCGGCCTCCCACTAAAAAATTGAAACAAAAAAACGGAAACTGCCGCTCGTTTACGGTGAAGTCATCTACAACGTTTTCATTTATGTATCTGTGATACGAACATTACTTTTAAGTGTCCCGGAGACTATTAATAAAATTGACTATTGCAATTGTCATTGGGATTCACTGACCGACTAGGACGCGATCGCCAATTGAATGATGACGATTGATATCAATTTTGATTGAAGGGTATTGATAAGAAACATTGATGGCGGCGATTGAAAATGTAACTTGCAAATTTACAATCGTTCCGTCAGTTGCACGCCAAACGGTAAAGATGAACGACGCCTCTGATGATGTGATTCAATTTGAGAGGAACGCAGAAACTAAAAATTGATGTGATGATTGAAGATGTATCAATCGCAACTTCAATTAAAACGGACAATTGCAATTGTCATTCTCTGGGACACTTTACTGGTCCCAAAACTTTACAATCAGCGAATTTTATGTTGCATAGTAAATATTATGACTATTTTTATAAACGGAAATAAAGTAGAATATATCTATTATAAGTCGGTGTGGTGGGTCATAATCTTTCAAGCTTGGGTTCTTATCTTAGATCCTTTGCATGTTTGTTTTGTGGAGCGCTAATCCTATCGCGATATCAAACACTGAAGTTACGCGTTTCCACTAACAGCGTCTATTCCTAGATCACTAACGCTTTTCGGGACGTTGGTTAATGTTCTTTGCATTTTTGACTGAAACACTTTTAGAGTAGTTGCAAGCTGTACCCAACTGGCTCGATAATGATTTTGTACACGATAATCTTGTTTTCCTTTTAAAGTTGTGAATGTCTTTCTAACAGCCAGTATATGTGGCGAAAATATAGATCAAGTTGTTTTCTCTTCTTCTATATATGATTTTTCCATGTCAAACTTGTATCTAAATGGAGCCGAGATATTTCGCTGTATCTGATTGTGGTACTTGTTGACCGTATAATTGTACTGGTGAACAAGTTTCCCTTCATAGTGTGAAAGTTACGATTCATTTTTACTTTAACCAGGTTTGCAAATGATTTAAGGACAGCAAAGAAATTAGTTTATGCGTTGGCTTTACTACTTTAAATAAAAATGAACTTAATTTTAAAATTAAATTTATTTGACAATATTACTTGTAACATTTAAACATAAAATTGGAATGTGATTGCTAAGTAATTTAGTTTGCACAACATATACAGCCTCAGGATTACAATTGCGGGCCGTGTAGCTGAGAATATCGTAGGCTCAGGATAAAACTGGTCCACGGCGTCCTGATATCAGGTATTTGCTGCATCCTTGGGTTACGTCGGAGGCATCCTGATGTCTTCGGGTTCGAAGTGTCTAAATCGGCAATTTCAGTTTCAGCTGGATCTCTGTGGAAACTGCAACTCCTTTCGCCCCTACTGTTTGATTTCTGAACGAAGGGCGTTTCGAATTATATACGCAGCCATAAAATACTTCTCTTTCGGTTAAAAGTGGGGTTCAATTCTACTTCTATTCAAAGTGATAATTAAAACTGTTCGTTTAGTTTCCAAAGCTAATTAAAGACTGTACTCCATATCGATGCTATGTTAGCGTCTTGGTGGAGTTCCTTAGCTAATTCTCGTAGTTTCCTTTTGGGGTTGAACCACAGAACATAGAATAGATTCTATGTTCTGTGGATTGAACGAAGATACATACGTGTCTACTTTTCCTATATCTGTGGCTCTGCGTAAATAGAACGTAATACTTCCCAAGGATACGACATGCTTGAGTCTGATTTTACCTGGTTTCTTTATTTTCCCACCAATCCAAATTATTAAATATAATTCATCCTTTCATTAAAAAATTTTTTGCTCGTTCCAGTATTCTTAAATGAGTTTTGATGGAAGTGTAGCAGTGCCATCTGCGAATGTTGACCGGTAGAAATGATATAATCCAAGAGCACCTCCTTGGAACTCCAGTATTTATTGGGTATAGGGGTGTGATTTTTTTCACAGTATTTTACTTGAAAGTATCTATTCATGAGATACGATCGAAGCGGTAGGTTCCGGGTGATAGTTTATATCTGAGCTTGAAAAGTAACCCAACATACCAAACTTTATCGAAAAAGCTTGTGCCACATCCAAGAATGCTGCAGGGTAGTAAAAAATAATTTTAATTAAATTTGAACTTGAAGGGATTCCAAAGAAAGGAACGGTACTTATTGCTTTTGTCATTAATATCTTCCGAATTTTCTTATTAAAATTTATTTGTGACTAATTTGGCTGTTTCACTCTTTCGTTTTCAATGAAGTCAGATAAATATTAGTATTAGTATGTTTTGTTCAAAATCTTTATTAATTGTAATTGTACGCGCTGCATGTGGTCGATTGTGGTAATTTTCTTATAACAGTTATTTGTTTCAGTAACCGTTTTCTAAGGCCTTTGATATTGTCGACAATACGCTTATTGACCTGTACGAAGTAATTTGTTCCTTGCGCTTTCCAGGTGTAAGAATTAAGAAACTATAACTTCTTTACAGTTACTGGTGGCTTCTAGCCAGGGGCATTTCTTGAATGCAGGTTTTTCGAAACTGTACTTCTAACTTCTTTTTACTTCTAATTCCTTGCGTGGCATGCAAATGTTAAAGAGAACCTTGTAAGTGGGCCTTCATTTTCTCATGTATTTTGTTTTCTTTTTGTGTTTTGGTTTCAGATTCCAAAATGTGACACGTGTCGCGAATGCCGTCGCATTGTTGTTATAGCTCGAGTATTATTGAATGTAGGGGCGAAACATGCTGTTACAGTCTTCTTGTGGCTGTTCAGATCGAGTGTTCCGAAGTTGGTGTCACTAATTGGTTCTTTATGTTTTAGTTTGGCTGTAGCGTGTTAAAATTGCCGTTTTATATGGGACGATCGTGTTGTTTGCTATAATTTTCGTAGCCTTTTGGGTTATTCTCTCTTTAACTGTCGTGGGCGTTCTGTGCTAGGAAATATGTTTGTACTCAGGAATTGCTTTCCATTCTTTTCTATTAACTTCTCTGGCCACTCAAATTTTATAGATGTATTAACGTGTGTTCAGATTCGATACACATGTTGCATTTCATTTGCTCTACGGTTAAGTCGAATTTACGTTGTTATGGTTGCCATACTTTTGTATCTATGTAAATAGAAAGGCAATGTATTTTTTTGGGTTAACAGACTACAGGAGGGTGATCCTGAGGTAGGCAACTCCCTTTTATCATAAGAAGGGACTTGAAAAGGGGGGATGTGGAAGGTAGAGCAAGGTAGCCCAGGGTTGACTAGGGCCCCCAGGCTATATTGTAAGGATCCTACCCGGTGTTTCACCTAAAGGTGATGCAGGGAAAAACCCTAGAAAACCTGCATCAGGTAGGTCGGGCTAGTGGGTACTACTCCTGCGCCCTTCTGATGACGGGAGACTGGATTGTTGTGGGAACGCAACAAACCCGCCTCCGTGCCTTATTCAGTATTGAGAGGCAGTTGACTGGTCCAATAGGATCAGCGAACAACTCTTACCGTATGCCGAAGGTCTTCGACCCCCGTACATACACCTCTCAAACTGCCCAAGGTCGTCTCAGCCTGCAGGAGTCTTAAATTAGCTACCTTGGCCATGGACCAAGGGGGGAGGGAAAGAGGAAAACCAGGAAGGAGGAAGTCAACCTCCACCTGGCTCTCACTCATTTCCCAGCAGAATATCTTCCTGCATATCTTCGCACCTTATGGTAGCTGTGCGCTCTGGGCTTTTTATACCGGGCGTCGTTCGAACACTGCGAATTATAAGGCTTGCCCTTATGTGTTCCTATACCATTCATCGGATTGCGGTGAAATTGTGTAGCTGACCCCTGTCGATTCATTGAAGATTTGGTTCCTTCATTCCTCCTTTCAAGCTAAGTATTGCCCCACGTCAATCATCTGCTCTGCGTCTTTATGTTTGTCCCCTATGAGTTCGTCTTCAATAGTCTTTTTTTTTTCTTCAATCAAGCTTGTTAAAATATTCGCAACGAAGTGTTCAAATCGTCCTTTCTTAGTCATACCAATATCAACAGTAGTGCAAAAAAAGTCTTCAGTGATTGTATAATGGCAGTTTATCGCTTGATTTGGCATTCGATCCCGGCGCCTCTATGAAGGTCAGGAGTTCGAACCTCCGATGGGCGATCGCACACAAGGTCGTTCCTTGCACGGGAGATAAAACGACGCTTAAAACCCCGATGGTATTGTTAAATTTGCCAAACAAACCATACCCGATTTTGTGTTTAATGTGGAGGCAAATAAAAATTCAAAGTCAATTAAATCTGGCGTGTTGCTGTAGCTCGCGTTTCTCTCGGAGGCCAAGTTTGTCCCTGTCCTCGTAATATCGAACACTACTTTCTGCGTGACTCATAACCGTAACGCGCTCTGAACTTGCATGTTAAAAATAACATTGAAACGAAATACAAGGTCACAAGGAACAGGCGACGTTAAATTGAAAGTAAAAGTTTCCTAAGAGGAAAGTTACAAAACATTTCACTTACATCTTCCTCAAATGTAAGTAGAGTGTTGGGCTTGAGGAAACCTCCTTATTGTCCGGTCCAGCTTTTAGTCAAATATTGGTTATTTGGATACTACTAAAACATCCTAATCTTTCGTATAGCCGTTCCTTCGGTTTCCGTTCTCAGCATACTTTTGGTATATATAACTATTATCATCATCAAGAAGTACCGGTTAAATTAACCTTCAGATATAAACTTACAGTTTACAAATAGAAATCAGTGCCTATTAATTCCCAAATAGTTCTATAAATATGGTATTTGAATTAGTTCATATTCCATAGACCATCTCGGGGCTAGAATTCAAGTCTGTGGAATGAGTCGACCATAATGTTGACAGATCGTTTATTTTATTATAAACGAAACGAGTGTCTGGCGTTTGTCGGGTATTTATCCATATTAGCCCCGTAAATGAATTAATTTCAAAGTAATTTCTTGGTCAACACGTGATTTAACTGATATGGGTACACCCCAACTTATGTTGATTTGGGGTCATATTAACCTTGATATGACTGATTGTACTTTAACCGAGCCAGTTGTCCTGGTACATTAAATAACTTAAGAGACTTAAAAATTCTCGGTACTTTATATGAGTTATTAATTCTTCAGGTACCTTAAGAGGGGTGAAAAATATTTCTTCTAGCGTACGTTGAATTGTGGATATAAAATGTACCTTAAGTATATCACGCAAAGTTTTTTTTTTGAAACGAATCATTAACCTTCTACCTTAAAATGTTTGAACTAATTCCTAACCATTCACTGCGACTTGCGCGCTATCTGTATATTTTTGTAACGGTTCAAGGGTTAAGGGGCTTTTTTGATCTTAAAGGGAAGAGGTGCTAAACTGACAGGAACCTTCGCAGAGATGAGCAATACATCTCACCAAAATTTCATCGCAACATCATGAATGGTATAGTAACGCACAAGGGACCACAAATATCCTAATTTTTATTTAAATTGATATTAATTCCGTATTTGGCTCTATTTTGATGTTTCATTAATTTGGAATGTTTGGTAGTTTTTAAATTTAGTAATATCATTAAAATAATGAATGACTGTGGCTGTATTGTCGTGTTTGTAATGTCCTAGATCGATTTTGTTTCTCTCTTTTTTTTGTATGTGAATATTCTTTATAATTGTAATGGCGAGTAACGACAACTCACTGGGGCATGGTAGCATTGGGTCATAAATTGTCAAAATCCACTGTTACAGCCCCCGAATTTCCTGAAAAAAAGAATTTCATGAAGTGTAATGGCGGAGCGAGAAATTTATTTTAAAAACATAAGTAAATGTTGTACATTTAATTAGTTGTAGAAAATTGTCTAATAGGTTTCTTTTATTCACGAAATATTAAAGAACTCCTTAAATGACAGTTACTGTTGATTTCCAACCGAGACTCCATACAATTTAGAAACCACTGGGAGAAACCCGTTACATTAATTATTGCATGCACTGACATTTAAAGGAAAGAATAGCCTCCCTTCCCCCTACACCGCACCATGTTCGTGAAAGAACGACACGCACAAATCAAACAACCCTTTTTAAAAAATATATAAGTTTTTCTCTTCCCCCCCCCCCACCTACCCCCAGCATATGTACAGCTTAACATATGTCAATAATGAGTGAAAGTAAGCAACGCAAACTAAATGTCTAATATTCTGATGACTGCAGTATTTTCTAAATTGGTTTGCATACGAAATAAAACCGATTCAGTGAAGAGCTAAATGTAGAACCGACTATTTCTTCAACGGTCTTGTGTTTATTCTTTGTTAAAATAGTAGTGACCTTACCAAACTGGTATAACCGCACATAATAGTCACGGTAATCACTTTATATGTAGCTTTAGATTAATTTCTTGAATCTAATAGTCGTGGGCTTGAGTCAAAATTATTGAAATAAAAATAAATTTATAATAACAATACAAAAATATTAAATGCTAAACACACGAGAAAATACTATATTTATTTATAGGAAATTATGTAAACTGTACTAGTAAAAGATGATATGGAAAGTTTAGATTAAATGAAAATGGTTGTAACATAGAGTAAACATCACGAAAGGAAAAACTGAGGAAGAATTGAACACGTGAATTTAGTGACTCCATAGAACTTTTAAGTTTTGTACCAGAATGGAATAAAGTGTTTTTACCGCCTGAGTGATTCAGTTGATCTTCAAATAGCAGAAATTGAACGCCGGACAAAAGGCAGAGCTTGAATTGTTCTAAGCTTAGAGAGTAGTTAGAAGTGCAAGCTTGTCGTGTGAAAGTATTTAAAAGCTAAATTTACAAAAGACTAATGCTACGTTGATTTATTTAAATTTCTTGTACATCGTATCTTAAACTATTAATCTGATTATTCGTAGATAAATTTCGAAACGCCATTTGGTTTTTTTTTGGCTGATGACTAGGGCCTCCAGGCTATAGTTGAAGAATCATATCCGGTATCACCTGAAAGAGATGCAGGACAAACCCTAGAAAACCTGCATCTAGAGACGTGTAATCGAATGAATAAATATATTAATTGACTGCAATTAATATAATCTTGGTATTTGATCTTTACTACAATTTAAGTTTTAAGTCAAAATTCAACTATACCTACTATGTAATACTGTGCGAAATTTAGTTATTTATCGTACACATTTATTTTTAAGTCATAAAAATTGTATGGAATGCCTTCGCTTTGGAATGAATACGAAGCATTTATGTCACATGACCATTCACTGTAACGTAATTGAAAATTATACTACGTTAAAACTAATTTACCTTATCTGTCTTTCAGACTCTAACTAATCACTGGCGAAGTCGTTCCAGTCCCTTTGGGTTGTCTTTAGTTATGAGTATTTTCCCCTTGTCCGTGCTTTATCTTCCGCTTTCAAGCTGAAACTTCGAGAACTCGATTTGGTGAAACGCTTCATTCAATTTATTCGCAATCTGTAACTCTGCCACAGTTGGAAAGTCTCGTGCAACTGTTGTTACGCAACAGGCTCTAGGCTAGAAATTGATTCGGTACTATCTCAAATAATAGGGTCTCCGTACCCTTGGGGATACAGTTTGGAACAGCCAATGTAACCAATACAATTCGCACTGTATTGCAGCGTGGTGGAGTTTTTCAAACTTAAGGTATTTATTCGCAGGATGAGAATCGAGGAAAATATTTGCAGTGGGTTCAATAAGGAAGATATCGCTAGTCGGAGAAAGTCTGATCTCATCTTAGGTTCAATCGTGAACGTAGATACTCCCTGTAATGGTTTTCTGGGAATGAGAGCAGGGAAATAAATAAAGGTTGCCACATCGTCTCATTGCTGACAAGGCCTTACTGCAGGGCAGATGCGTGGACAATAATGTAACAACGTCGTATGAATTTGATTCGTCCGGACAAGGGTGATTTTCAATGTCAAATATGTTTCGCAGCTCGGTGCAAGAAATAAACGGATGAAGAGGAGGCTATAAAACACTATCAGGTTCTAACATTGTTGGAAAAGTTTTCTCCATATAAAATTCGTGAACAATCAGGAAAAGGGGCGGAGAAAGATCGGGGCCAGGCCAGCTTTCAGGGGTGCCACCCTACTTAAGCCTCCCTTTCCTTTCTCCCTAAAAAATCGTACAAAATTTTGGAGCGTTGCTACATCAATGAAGCTTTATTTTATATTTACGACTATCGACCCATATAAGAAAAGCTGTGTCCCACTCTTCTGCGATGCGTTGTCCAAGAGTTAATGGAGGTCCAATAATAAATTAATTTAAAAATAAGTAAGAAACGCAGATGATACAAACTTTGCGGATAGGCTTGAAATGGTTTGCACTGTGATTTGTAAAATATTCAGACCATTTGAAGCAATAGTTTGAAAGTATGAGTTTTAAAATCAAGCTATATGAAAGAAGGACAAATAATCGTGTTTTTTCTTCAGTTTATTCGCCAAAATGCTTGCATAAGATTATTTTAAAAAATTTTCATTTCCATATCACATAATAGCATTAAATTTAGCGTAAAATGAGACCTTTCACAATAACTTCGGTCATTCAGAATGGGCATAGTGAGGCTTCAAGCTCAGGGCTCTACGATTTTGACGACGACAGCAGGTGGATCAGCCACCCTTGTTGTCTCTGGTGCTCTTCTCTCTATCACTAATGAAGGAGTCGTGCAACGACTGGCCCTCACAGTATCACAACCTTTTTTTCCACCTCTCTGGATCCCAAAATACCATTCTTCTACAAAATTTTAAATCCCTGGATTCAACTCCTCCACACATCGGGAGAATGGATCAACTTGTCTCGTGAAACCAAGTACCGGTCTGCTTCGTGGCAGTTCAGACCCCAGGGATTTTCTCCCCAGCTAACCGAAGTCGCTGACAAATACGTTCCAAATTTTCAAGTTCTCAACCATTCTAAGATCTTAAATTAAGTTAAATTGGGTGAAATGTATCTTAAATAATTATTAAACTATCGCGCTACCGTATATTGCCTTGTTACTCAAACTTAATAAAAGCCGAAAAAACTGTGAAATAAATTTTATCTGCAACTTTGGGCAAGGTTAGTGAAAACATTTGGTTGGAAGAAATTTTTCAACGTGTGCTCTGAAGCGTCACTTTCAAACAATATCACTTGCCACGACAAGTTGTTCATTGCGGATTTGAGATTCTTCTTATTGGTGGCCAGTTGAATGGTTCTTTTCCCTCTCATTATATAAATAATGAGAATAATAGTAATAATCAGGCACGGGCTTTTATTTGTGTCCATCATCCTGCTCTGTTGCGATTTTCTGCGTCAGGCAGTTCCTTCTTAGGAAGTATCCAATCAAGTTCGCTTTCACTCATTAGCTGCCTTGCCTGTTCGCTTAATATTTCCATCATTCTCTAATGTCTGGCACATTTTGTTATTCGTATGCCTGAGTGCCCCGGTTTAGATTCAGACTTAAGATGCAACATCCGTAAAGTTACACTAACGAGCTGCAGTTCTCAGTTTTACTCGGTTTCTAGAACCACTTTTCTGGAATTAACACTTCATGTTGCGCTATCCCAAGTGTGGGAATAATTTTATCAGTAATACTGCGACCCCACAGCAGACTCATCTTCCGTCATTTGAAAGGGCGTGAGAATAGTACCCAATATCCCGACGTACCTGATGCAGGTTTTCTAGGGTTTTTCCTGCATCACTTTTAGGCGAAACACCGGGTAGGATCCTAAAACTATTCCCCGGGGGCCATAGTCAACTCTTGGCTACCTTGCTCTACCTTCCACAACCCTCTCTTTTCAATTCCCTTCCTATGCTATTAAAAAGGAGTTCCCTGTTTCAGGATCACCCTCATGTAGCCTGTTACTCAAAATAACAAACAAAAAACTATTATTAGTTACATAATTTAATTCAGTAATATTTCAAAGTAATAAAATATATGAATTATTAATATTATTTTTCGTGCATCTATTAACGGCTTGCGTGATACCAACTTTAGAACGTTTACAGCAAATGACAGTATTTATTCTAAACGGTACGATCCACGTGTTCAGATTTACATCATAAGTTTTTAAGAAGTGTTCAAATATATAAACGGACGGTATTATTGATCATATATTCTAATAAAACAAGTTTTATTCAGTTACGACGTTTCGTCGTCAAATTAGGATTTTTTCAGGTACAAATAAATTTCTTCAGTTTTTAAAAATTTTGGAGAACAAAATTTAACATTCACCTCGATGATAATAATACTAGTCCAAATATAAAATTTTTTGTCATCGTTGTAACTGTCCATGGATACAGTCCACGCCGAGAAATTTTATTTTATCCTGTATTTTTTATTAAGATTAATTTTAATAAAATACTTCAATATTTTAAAAACCTCAAAAAACTATTAGTATCTGACGGAGTCCCCATTTTAAGGACGAAACGTCTTAATTGAATAGGCTTCAGATTGTTGATGTTATAAAATCGTCTGTATCAGTTTAAAATTAGCAAATAATGACAGCTAAGTTCAGACAGGTGATAAAAATAAATGCCAACCAACGGTTCTATAGACTTACTTGTTTTCTGAAGGTGTGGAGTGAGACGAGTACGAATATGAGAACCACGCAGTAAACGTAAAGCTACAATAAGTAAAGCAAATATATTAATTGAAATGATTAAAATAAGGGATTATAGTAGTTATGAAATTCGTAATCTCGCCTTTTTTTCGGTAAAGAAATCAAAAGTTTGTTGAAACGTTGTGTAGTATTTATTTTTATCATATAATTTTGGCTGTCATCATTTAATTATTAATTGTACAAATAAACTATAGTTATGATTCTACAATTTCTTTGGAAGCTTTATTATCTGATTGAGTTTGGAGTAGTCGACGTATTGCATATTTTGTCCATTTTCGTGGAAATATTTCTACATTTTGAGGCTTGCACTTTCCATAGTTTACAATTATCTTGAGAATGTAGGTTTTCCAGGTGAATAGATTTAATTTAAAGTTCTCGGGTTTCCATCCGGGGGTTATATCAATTCTAAAACAACGTTTCGGTAGCTATTCCGCCATCGTCTTCAGGTAACTGATGATGACGGAGATAGCTATCGAAACTGTGTTTTTTACAATACAAGTATCTTGTTTTTCGAATAACCATCGTCGGTATTCCACAAATAATAGTAATAATAGCGTGTGTGAGAAACCAATTTGACGTTCAGAAAAAGGCAAAGAAGCAAGAAAATTGGCCAATGTTTGTCATTAACAGTTAAGCTGTCCAGGAAAAGAGAGTGTGATAGTTCAGCGAGTTTAAAACCCATACACTTTTAGAAAGTACAGTCAAAAAAGTACAATTTTCACTTGAATTATTAGCTTGCGACGGTAGAGGACACGCTGGATTTATATTTCACAGTTTGTTTTTGGAAAATGTAATTGCGTGATGTAAATTGAGGCGCATGTAATTGTGCGGAAAATGGAGTAAGTGGGGCGCGTAAGTTCGGCACACTTCCGCCGAGTGAAGGGCTGCGGAAAAACTCTTCGATTTGCATCCGCCACGCCACGAGCACGCATCCCATTAACGGACTTGCTGAATCGCTGATAAATATTTTGAAAAGACGCTTCCGGATTGCGCCAAGAATCTCGCCGAGATTTGCGACGAGTCACCGTAGTTAATTAGAACGCTCAGCTCACATCTGTACGCTAAGAAGCAGCTTCCGAAGACGCGCGCTAATATTTGGCGGTAGCCGCTTTTTTTATGAATGTGATCTATCGCAACTGTAGGCGAGCCCTCGTGGCTCTCACGGAAACGAAAGGTCTGCAATTACGCTCAGATGAACGTTACCCAAATTGCAGATTCTGTAAATTATCGACGCACGCGAACATCTGGATGCTTCGCTTTTGACGCCCACTCGGTCTACGTTACGCTTACGCAACCGTAATTCTCATTTCCAGGGTTTCAAATATGGCGGACTAAGGATACGGCAGTTAGCGCTTATCACGTGCATATCGTGAGACAGACACCCTGAAGGTCAGCTAGTCCTTATCTCTGGGTTACTGTGTTTCGCCCGTAGCGGATAACCAGCTTTTGTCCCGGACACGTGTGCTCTCTCCTTCGTAAATGCGACCGGCCAACAATGGAAACACAACAAAACTTCACACCAACAATGAGAATGCTGAGTCGCAAGTGACATCCTCTTTGCCTCAGACGCTGCATCCTATCTTTTCGGATTCTTATAGCGAAATATTTTTATGGATTGGATAATAATCTAAAGAGAATTGAAGTAGGGCTATTATGGACAATGTACAATACTTTGATACATATATTAATGATCTACAATTATTTAAGCGTTCAGTTCCGATATTGTAAATGATGTGGGGAATATTAATTAATGAATTTAATAATTTGGTTTAAATATATACATTTATTAATTGTAAACACAATAATTTTTAATATGGGTAGTGCGTAGATATATTAAGTTCAAAATAATTATTTAAAAATGGGATTATATTAAAGATCTCAGGGTATTAATGGTTTGGGTGACCACGTGTAGCAGATCTGTTCGTTGACGAACCTGAGTTGTCTTCATAGGCGTCTCGCTGTAATTTCCGTGTTGTGGAACTAGAAGCGGCCGGTCGACAATAACACGAAGTCTTTCTTCCCTTGTTGCTAAGACCTTTTTTCCTTCTTCCTGGACTGATCAAAGCATGGTCCACCTCTCCGCTGCCACCTCACAAAATCTGTCTCCACCACTCTCCTTCAATATCCTCTCACCATCACCTTGTATCACTTGCAAAAATCTGTCCAATCTGTTCCTTCAATATTTTCTCGCCATCACCTTGTATCACTTGCAAAAATCTGTCCACAAATTGTCTCCGCCAGCCTCTTTAAAGCCTTGTCCCCACTTATCCGACACATATCACTAAGGTGGCAGGGATGGATATCCTCCAATCATATCCCTTGTTTCATTTGGGGAACACACGCCACCCGGTCACCAAATTCCCAGGCAGATTAAGACATTCCGAAACGGCGACGGGGTGTCCGAGCTTTATGGTCCAGGTAGCCGCAGTCTCTTTGTTATTATTCCGAGCCGCCAAGACGGCGGGTGGAAAAACCCCTTCTTCCTGGACAAGCGACTTTCTCATGCCAGAATATTTGGTATTTAAGTTCCCGTAAATTATAATAAAAAATTGGACGCGGGTTCTACTACGCTACAATATAAGCAGCCGTCTTTTTCACTTCCTGTCTTAATGCCAGGTTCCTGTGTTGTGGGGCATCGCCCTGCGATGTACAGCTCCGCAACGCCAACAGGAAGCATATGTGTTGAATTGCAGGTGATTGTCTTCCCTCTCTATTTAATCATCAAGTCAATACTGCTCGCGGCCCCTCTAAGATTACAACTTCAACTTACTTCGGGTGCAAATGCATATAATGCAGCTTTTCCACACACGAATCAAAATCAACTGGTAGTTGGAGGAGACAGACTCAACTGTCTTCTCGATTTTCTGCACGTGCACAAAATCAAGCCGGCAGGATCCTCCTGAAAACATTTGTGTGAACAAGGGACAGAAGCAAATTTTTCTTCAACCTATCCCCCCCCCAAAAAAAACAATCCTTTCGTGGTCATACAAAAGGGCAGCTCATTAAATGTGACCTACGCTCGTAGAATCTGGTTGTGACGTGCGAAAGTTCGAATCTAGCACTAATGAGTAATCTCGAATAATTTCATTTATATCTGAAGAATATAGTTTCGAAAAACTTTTATAGTTGGGTGAGACTGTTTGATACGATACAAAAAACTTTCCTGACTTAAAAATTTACAATAAATAAAAAGACGGCCAAAGAGTCAGCATTAAATATATGATCATTTAGTAACAAAAGCGACGTTCCATCTCCACTTTGAGACTTCCTCAGGTTTACTGCAAACATAATATTATAATAAATTGAATATAAGTTGTATGTTACTATTTTTTAATTTATATATTAAAAAACATGGTTAAAAACTTACAAATTTCACAATACATCCCATTTACTCCTTGACTCCCTCAGCCGAAAAAGGCTGAAGAATTTGATGCCACGCTGAACCATCTTCATCGACGGTTACGGCCGAAATGCTATAGTAACTATGAGTGCTTTCGGCAGTTAAATTTTAACAATGGAGAAGAATGTTAGAGCGTTAAACTACTTTTTGGCCGTCTTTTTATTTATTGATTGATATGATTTTTTTTGATCGTATCATTTATGATGTTTATTAGAATTAGCAGTCTTTAAATTGTAGTAAATAATGAAAAAATAAAGAGGGATCTGACAGGAAGTCCCAGCCAGGATACTTGATATCACGGACAAACATGGTCATTGGCTTAACACAAGCACTAATGCGAATATAGTGTAAGGTATACGAAGAAAGCCGTGCCCGTTCAGCTGCGATGGCGAATAGACCTACCTCTGTCTAGCCATCTCTCAGTGAGGCCCAACATACTAGCCCATTCACAAGAATTGGCCGAATTAGTGATTTATGTACCATTTACTTTCCTAAAATATAATTAGTCTGCCGTTCATTTTTCTGTAAATGAAATAATTGCCTGTTCATACATTTATTATTGCCTAGTTATTTGTTATGAAAAGCTTCAACGCCTCTAAAGCATGTTATTTGCCTCTGGAAAATTAAATCCTAAGTCATACTAGAACTACTTTTAGGTTAGTAACAGATGCTAAATTCATTAAATGACGAATTTCGAATCCCTAAGATTCGGTAGACGTTATTTTGATAGAATCTTACAGGTCAGAATTAATTAACACTGACGTTAGCAAAAAATCGAGAATATAGTTTATCAATTATCCATACATTTTCCTTATTTCATAACAATATTTTATGTGGTACTAAGTCGCGCCGATAGCTTTCACTTGGTCGACAGTGTCACAACCAACTTAAACGGCGTAAATGAGTTTGATGTTTTGGGAAAAGTAACTTAATAGATTGGAGTCAGAGATTTCGAGAAGAAACTCCTGTCTCACTTTCGTCGTCATCAAGCGTGGAAATTCTGGGAAAAAGCTATTCGTTGACTATATTGAATTAAGATCGCTGACAATGGCTTTTGTGTTGTACGTATAGAGCTCAAGGTTGTGAGAAAATGAAAGGTGAGTGAATGATCGTACGTGAGCATATGGGAAATCTGATTAACTGTTGTTGTTTTTACATGGTCTGCCTGTGAATGTACTTTGGAGAAATCTGTGCACAAGAAAAGACATGTCTGAAGGGAATAAAATCGAATTTACGAGGTTGGACGAAAATTATAAGGTAACGAAAATAGAAATTAATTCATTCTCGGATCCTATTTTTGTACTATCCTGATTGGTTTTAGCGTGATAGGGTACATTTCCATCGTTTCCTATGAAGGAAGCGTGGCGATATCCCTTGCATCCAATCATATCGCCCTAGTGTGTTCTTCCATATTTGCCGTCGGTTTAGCATCGCCATTACGTTCATGAACCAACTTCGTTAACTTCAGAAACTGGCTTCAGACAATCGTGGAGTCCAAAATATGTGTTAATACTAGCCGAGGTTTCTTTCGTCGTTATGGGATAACAACGGTGGTTACGCACGAAACAAAAGGAAAGAAGGAACAGGTTGGCACATCAGCGATATAAATACCTAAGCATAAATAATGGCTGGCCCATGTGTCATGAAACGAGAAAATGCCCACAAAGACCTTCCCTGTCGAAGAAACAGTTGTCTGCAGCAATGTTAAATTTGCATAAATGCGTAGATTTGCTCATGGATATTTTTTTTCGTCAAACAGATGTCACTACCACCACTTAAATAGTGAAACAGAAGCCGGCTGTTTACAAGTGACGTCCTTTAAGGAAATTGCACAGATTCTTTGATCGCAAAATGTTATCCATATTGGTCTGCTATATTCTCAGTTGAGTTTTGTAAACGACGGACGAGGATACATTAGCTTCAGCTACCACTTCTGGGAACAGAAGGTTACCAACGCTGCCAGTTCCATTGATATTTTCAGACCATTGCCTAGTTGCCTTCACGTCTGGAGGATCACGCCCATAACAATGTCGAAACTCACGTGGCATAGAAATGGGCGATTTAGTCTCATGAAACCGGAGAAACCACTGTGCTTTTTCCTTCATCAGTCCGTAAGCACTTGACGCCTGCTTCACTAATTATATAGATGTGGCATCTACATGGCGGGAAAAAACTACGAACAAAGCTAAACTTTTCTATATATTTATTTTTAACCGGGGTTAAACTCTTATATGGTGACGAGAATGTGGAAAATAATATCTTTGAATATGTTACACGATGGACGAGTCAGTTGTAGGAGGATTTATAGCTGTGATACGAATTTCGCGTGCAGTGTCACTTGCAGGAAACGTACGATAATGGGCTCATTGATCATCTGCATCAATTACGTTGATGCCGACGCAGTTGTTTTTATGGGATCGCAACGGCCGCTGACTCAGTCTCGTTTTTGAGAGATATGAATGTTGGACTGAGTGAGGATCGGTGAAAAAGCGCAGGTCGCAAATGACCCGCGGCGGGAGGATTTATCCGGAACATCGACCGACACTCGATGTCGCGGTCTGTTACCTTCTGTCCTCGAATCCACGGTCTCGGACCACCTAAGCGCTCGCTCACTCGCGTTAGTTTAATTTGTTTTCGCTCGAGTCGTCCGGAGGAACACGAACTCGTTCCAGTCTTAGTGTAGTATAATCAGCGCTCCGCAGGTAGGGGCTAACTTTGGCGGGCGCGATAAGAAATTACCAGGGGTCCGGCGGTGTTGCCGCAGTTTCTGTCACTCTCCCAGATCGATACGGGGTTGGAGGCCCCACCCACGCACTTCCTCTCGCAACGTCCGTCACCCAGTGTTTGCGTGCCTAATTCCCCATAAAGTCTCCCGCCCCAAGATTACTGTCGGAACCTGACGTTTTTACGGCAATGAAATGATCGTCTTCGAAGAGCGTTTTCCAGTACTTTACTACTCCCAACCCGTTACAGCCAAAGAAATAAGTCGAAAGTTGATCAGCGGAAAAGTGTTTTACGAGATCGACATTGCGAATACTTGTACCCAACCAGCTCCTGATAGATCTAGAGCCTTCGCGTGAACTTTCCTCTATCTTTGGCGGCGACCGGACTCGTTTCTCCCTTTCCACCGACGATCGCTAGTATTGTGTTTTATTTCCTTTCGGATGTTGCTTTCGACGCCGTTCGTTCCTTTCCCTGCACGCTCGTCTATTGTTCTTGTGTTTCAACTACGGTGCCTTCGACGTAGCTGCGAAATCAGCACGCCACTTTACCCTGTTAGCTTCATGCTAAAACAAGGAAAATATGCGAAAAGGAATGGACCTACTAACTCGGTATCTACTTGCTGATTGTGTCAATATAGAAGACTGACCCCATTGTACCACACTCCTTTTATGGTGGTCTGTATCGAAGTAGAACTCCATTGAGAAGTCACTCTTCTTGCATATGTTTCTTCTACACATCAAATAATTTGTTGTTGTGACGCTGAGCACGAACTACTCTGTTTGTATCTCTTCCGTTGCTGATAAAAGGGTCGCCGACTTGATTTTGGACAACAGGTCCCATATTTAGCGCTGCCATAATCTTCTAATATCATTTCGTAAGTGTCTGTTGTCGTATTTGTAAGTTTCACGATTACTGATCACTTTTAGTATCTGACCTTTTCAGTAAAACTGTAAAAAAGAACGATGATAATCAACTGTTTACCCTCAGTCGATCAATAGGGTTGTAACTTTGAGCATACAATTCAAGGCAGAACTCTGTAACAGCGACGGTGAATAGTTCCAACTTATAATACCAGTCTTCTTTTTTCTGCCTAGCCGCTTAATCTGAGGATGAGTATCAGAAACAGGATAGCTTGCGCTTAAATGTCATTATGAGAAAGTCTTGGGAAACGTACAAGGATATAGAGCTTTTGAACACTTGTTTACCGGGTCGTGAGATAAAAGGTCAGGTACCACAACAGACTATATTATTACTCTTACCAATAAAATTAATAATAATAATAAAACTAAAAAAATTAGTTTACCGGCCAAACGTCGAGAAATGGCCTCTAAAGATCAGTCGTGTCTGAGAATGTACTGTCTCCTAATTAACGTCGGCATGTGCTGCTTTGACGTAATTACCACGGCGAAGTATTACGGCCCAAGGAATTATCCGACAAAGCGATTCGTGCCACTTTACCGCTTACGTTCTCGGCGTAAAAGATACGGAACGTCGTTGGAACCGAACCCTCTACCTCTCAGGCAAGGACATTCATCTGCAATCTCCAGATTTACTCAACTTTCAATAATTAACCTATCGCTTTTTTTGGGGACACTATTTTCTAGTTTTCGAAGCACCGTGCAATCTTATTATTCCTCGGTATAAAATATTCTTTGTCTTGCTCAAGTAGAACTATATAACAAGCTGTCTGTGAACTCTGCTTTGTCAGTCACCGTGTAATATATTACTAAGTGCAGGGGTCTGGCTCCCTCGCCCCAAGTAACGCGATATTGAACCACCGCCCTTTTTGATTAACTTGGAACAATTACCAGGCCCCCAAATCCCCTTCAGATATCACCTCTAAAATATCTCTCGTCCTACACCAAATTGTCATAAACCCTTTTTATTAAATTATATTTACATTTTCAGTTGCATTACAGTTTTTCGGCCGCACTAGACATCGTGTTTAGTAGAGCGTTCTTAAAATATTACTTCCAAATGCCAAACTAAGTATCGATTTAGTGAAACTAAAGTAAATTCCAAAATATCAGGGATAATATCGAGGTGCGAGTACGCAAATGACGAATAAGACGTTCTGTAACGTTACTGGGTAACTCTAAAAAAAAACATATATAGAATCCATTATCAGGACCTTACCTGTTTGAGCTTGTTCTGAAACTAAACTGGGCATAACTGGTAATCCATAAGTTTGTAAATCAGAAAAGTTCAGTGTTTTTAAAAAAGGATGCTGAATGTATATTTGGCCTTACATCATCATAATCAGATTTTGAATTGTGTAGAAAATTACGATTGACATTTCTGTTGGTTTTCAATTCTCGAGGATGTCACGTAAGAAGTGGAGAAGGTGCAGAGTGAATAAAGAGTGAAGACAAGAAGGTGGAAACGGTGATTCCATCAGCAGTACAATGTGTAGAGTTGTGTCCCAAACGCTTTTCCACACATCGTAGATACACTAGATCAAATGAATTAAGTTGGAGTACTTTCAGGATAACAAAATGGCTCAGAATCCTTCATTTATCTCTCAAGTCGCGACCAACCATTTATTTACTATCAAAAACTGTTACAACAGTCTTTCCTTTGTTTTTGAAGATCAAGGACGTGTTTTGGGTTAACTTAGGATGTATCACATCTAGTTTCTCAATTTCTTAGTGTAATCAACTTAATAAAGTGTGATTTTACGGTACGAAAATTCTTCTCTTGACTCAGCTACTGTCTTTCACCGCTGTTTTCTTACTGATGTATTAAATAATACTTCGTCGTTCCGATAATAATAGTAACAGCTAACGGAATTAATTAGTCCCATAATAATATTAGCAAAATAAAATTAGAATTACACGTTCTATGCGAAGTTTCTTCGTCTAGATGCATATTGTCAAGTAGAAACAGTTAATCAGTATCAATATAGCTCTTAAAATTTATAAACTTTCCGACAGGAAGTACTTGTATCAGATCTTTCTTCATCTTTTCTGCCAAGAGGAATATCCAAATTTTTTCTCCTTAATCGTTACATTTACGTCCATAATTTTATTTTCAAACTATAGGAAAAATTTCACCTTCCACAAGTATATTTCTTGAGTTTATGTACCTGTTATTTCTAACTGTCTCAAGTCAATCACGTTTACAATTTCTCTAGAAGCCATACAATCGTCGGCACTCCTAACAATAATAATTAGGTTACAGGATGTGAATCAAATGAGAATGTCACGCAGCATTTTGATTGGAGGCTTCGCAATTTTGTTCTACAACATAACTTACTCCTGCAATCGCCAATAATTCCCGTCTGAGTATTCACTTCTTACTGTTATCGTGAGAAAAAGGGAGTTCTCTTAGTTGATGACTGGCCCTGATTGAAATTTACAGTATGATTGTTTCTGGAGAAACATACGGCATTTCGTTCATAGGCTTTAATGCCGATTTTTGTCACGATGATCTGATATTTTCATTTCTGCGTAGGCACGTAGCCTTTCTGTTCTGGCCTGTATCATACCGTATCGGAGGTTGAAGTTCGTTTTGTTTAAGGAGCGCTATTCCATAATCGGTTTTACAAGCTACGAGCAGTATTCTTTGGCGTTTTCATTCAGTATCCTATTAACTAACTGCACGTAAAAGAAAAATACGACGTCGGCATCAAGCGACGATCATAATTACAAAAACCGGTTCAGGAACGGAGATTGAAATCGACGCCACCGCTGATTCTGTATCTTAGAGACCTGCTCGCTGGTATTCGCAGGCGCGGGACGGCTGAGCACAAGGAGACGAACATGCGGGAAGGAATTTCAGAGTTGCGTCACGCAGCTTCGTCGCAGACGCGACAACACGTGGCTCCGAGAGCGAGGCAAATATTTGCGTAGCCAGGCAAATAGAAACCGCGACGGGCCAAACTGCGAGGACATAGTAAGCGGGAGCGACCACACCCTGGCTTTCTCCCCAGCGTCGCGACGTGCAACGCGCTCGAAAGCGGCACATTGTCTCATTATTTAGATTGGCGGTTGCCGACTTCGATTCCGGCCGAGAGAGGCGAGATTACGAAAGAGGCCGCTGCGGTTTCTCGGACCGGTTCGCGACGTCCGTGGACGACGTCGAGGACGCAGTCTGGCCGGGGTAGCGCGGGTGAAAGCGCTCCTCGGAATCGAAAGGTCACAGGGAGGATTCTTTCGGCGATAAGCTCACCCCGCAAGCGGAGCGTGACCGAGGAAAGCGAACCCGTGCTTTCTACCTCCACTTGCAACCCCGGTGCGACGTGTTCGTTCCGCTGAAACCTAACACGAGCCTCTCGTCTGACGCCCAGCTCCGACCGTGATCCTCGTCTCCTCTCAACTTCCGCAAACATTTGCCTGTCATCTGGCTCGTGCAGACCTACGCCGAGCCGTGGCGGCCCACGGCCATCCTCGAGCTTGCATACCATACCATACCATGCCACGCCAAACAATACCCATCCTACATCCCGAGGCCAGCACGCCGAAACCGACTCTTAATTTGGAGACCCCACGCAGCCCCTCCTCAATAATATGCTAATGGATAAACGCGACGAGAATCGAGGTGTAACGGTCAGATGTCAACGATGGCGCAGGTCTCCGAACCCACGCTCTATTTACAGATGTTCGCTTCATCCTACATCAGCAACAGCGCCCAGCAGATCACAGAATTAGATTGAACTTATGTCAGGTCGACAGTGTATGGTCTTAGTTTATAATAATTTCCTATTTGCAACTTGAGACCGTGGCTACGTTTATAGGCGATCCGTTCATTCACCAAAACCCAGCACGTGGTAGAATTGAAACCGCTGATACCGACTCCTGATTTTGGGTAGCAATCTGTACGCTAACAGGTCTGTCGGCCCTTTGGTCCGAGACAAACTCGAAACAGCTGATTGATAAGCTATCAAATAATTTCTACATTTGCACTTGTACTTTGTTTAGGTTCAATGTAGGCTGTGCAGTCTGCTAAATATCAACTCAAGAGCGGAGGAATACAAGAACGTGAGAACACATTTGAATTAACTGGTGGGGACATCATTAGGTGTACCACTGACTGATTTTGTAAGGAGCCAAGTATAGAGATGAAATATAAGTGCAAGTAGTGATAGAAGCCGAGGAAAGGATAGATAACAGTAAAAACTTTTTGTGTAGAGGGGAAGAGAGAGCCAAGAATCAGAGCTGTAATAAAACATGTTATTTGGGTTTCATTAATTTAATTCGGGAGTTACTATTTAGTGGTAATTTAATTAAATTAAGCACTATAACGGGTGGGTCGTTTACTAGAGTTTCATATAATTTTTTTCCGCGTTTAGAAATACACACGATTTATCGGCGATTGTCTGCGACATTCTCCCGTGCTGTTTTGGTCTTCAGGATGCATAACGGCTTCCTCCTTGGCAGGTCGGCTCAAATCCCTGAAAGGGCTGGATTTCGTCCTATGGGCCGTCAGATTTGTCTTCGACTCTTCTTACAATCCCCACTAATTGCTGCAATCAGGCGCTCTCGACGATCACTTTGCAATGCACCGTCGAAGTTTTTCCAAACCCGCTAGACTATCCTCTCCGAAGCCAGTTCCCTCTTGATTATGTTCGATGACTGTTCTCTCTAAATTCTATTTCGCGACTGCCTCAAATTTTCTCGTCCACCTCCGAGCTGGACAAATTTCTTCTCCTCTCCAATATTGACGTTTGTGTCATTTGATCCGTTTCTGTCAATCATAATATACTTCTGTATGGCGCCAAAATTTGGTTTTGGTGGCGGAGGGGAGTTTTCAGTCGTTGTGCCTCAGAATTTTCATAGGGGCGGGTAAATACCTCGAAGCTGCAAATTGGCACACCCGCGCCTCATTTTAAAATTATGGGGCGCTAGATTATGTGGCAGGTCTTCTCAAAGCTGTCGTTTGTCGTGGATATGCACTTGCCACATAATAATGTATCTATATCTATCATTGTATCCTGGACTTAAATTATTTCCGTGGTAAACAAGTAAAAAAAACTTATTGTCAGATTTTTGATTTATTGTAGCTTACTAAGATTCTTGTAGGGATTCTTAGAGAAACCAAACTTACCTTAAGAACCAGGATTAAAAAACATTTGGCGAAGTTTCTGTTGTATGCATCATGGTAATGTTTTATTATTATTATTATTCATATTAAAAACCTTTTTTCTTTACGAATGGTAATGTTTATCATTTTATTTTGATATATACTTTCTTTCCTGTCTTATTTATTGTGTTTCGTAGATTTTGGTGTTTCAACATTACGTCATTGTCTTTATAAAGACAGATTCATCCGAGCGCGATCCCGATACTGGACCATCCATATAAACACCCCTTTTCGGTTTTAAGCTATTCTTTTATCGGAGAGTTGTATATGGAATGTGAGCTGTAAAAGTTAAGCACCAAATATGATAAGGCGAATACATAGAGGATAACATCGCTCTACAGCCTTGTAGTCGTGCGAGAGTCTCATCCTTTTGCTCGGTTCGGGAGATGATACACAGCTACATAAAATAGAACTAGAAACTACTATTCATACCATTCCGAAGTGTACAAGTAGATAACCAAGAATACAATGCAATATTTACAATCAATTAATGGTATTAAGAAATTTGCAATAAAATAACTACAATGGAACCAAAGTACTCATTTGACATTGCTAAGAGTACACTGTAATGTTTTCAGACTATGCATACAATTAATATTAATAAATAATTCCTAAAGACGAGTAAAATAATTATTTACACGCCCAGCCATAACACATCAATAAATTGGAATTAAATAGTACAAAAGATAGATAAGAGAATTATTGAACAGTTGATAGTAACACACTTCTCTTTTTCAAGTTAAATTAAAGTTATGAAGGTGAATGAAAGAAGCATAGATCGTCAGGTCCCAGAATGATTAGCTTTCGCGTTTCTACACCAAAATATTAGTTTGGATCTCACAAAAAACATTTCATACACTGTTTCAAACATTTGTTGACACATTCGTATGCTTATGGTAACATGATTAGTAGGGAAATCTCAAGCACGGTATACGTAAGGTTTCTTCAAGGCGATTGATTAAACATATTACCTGTCATCTATGACGAGTGGTACCATTAAAAATAAGTAGAGTGCCACACACTGGCAGTGAGGCAAGCCTGGTAGCCAGTGCTCCATTTCGAGGTGATCGCTATCCTGAGCACGTCTGAGGCGGTCTCAGGGCCGCAGGCACACTGTACCCGCACTTACTTGTACGAGAGAAATTTGCGGAGCCGAACCCAGGTCCCCGTCTCGCAGTTATTTAAGCCCCAATTCATTGTTAGTCTTGAACTAATTCTTTATTTTTCCTTATTCAGTTGAACACGTGAAAATCTTATCTTATAATTAATATTCAAAATGCATCATCGCGTTAGAAAAACTTTAAAACGAAGCTTTAATTTATGAATTCAAGATGATAGCTGTAATGAAACAGTTTCTGGAAGAAAATATGTAACATTGTGTGCTGACCACATTCTCTCTGTCAAAGAAATAGTGGACGAATGATCTGAAATAACTGCTCATACTGTATGTTACATTAGAGTATGTAGATGCTTCCAGTGTTTTTATTTTCGATTTCCTTGGGTCCTATGCTGACAATTTTGATCATTGAATTGTCCGTTTAAAGAAGAATGGGGTTTGTTTTGAAATAAAATCTGAATGCTCCAATACGATAGAATGTTTTCTGGGTTATTTTCATTCTACTTTAAATGAGGAAGTAGAATATATAATAAGAAAATTAAAAAACAACAACAAATATAACTTATCTCCCCGCTCTTTTAAAAAAAATATATTTTAGAAAATGAATTTAACTTAATATATTAAAATTGAAACAAATTGATTATCCCTCTGGGGATGCTGGGCTCGAATACCTGGTCTTTATATTCTGAACACTAATTAATGCTGGAATCACTATTAATACTCCTGTAGGATTTTAATAGATTTATGGTTTCCTTCAGTACTTTACCGACACCAGAAATTTGCAGATATATTTGGCCGGAACCTTTGGAGCCAATGAAGAGGCAGCTTCTGGAATTGGAGGGCCAATAACGCTTGTTTCGAAGTCTGGCTGAACGTGTCGTGTATGCTAATCCCAGGTGTTTCACTCCGCTCAACCTTATCGGGCTTTAAGCTCCTTTTCATTAATTCTCCTTTTTCATTCCTTCCAAAACTACCCTGACCTTAACAACAACTTGATAACAACTCCATGACAACTCTTAACAATTTCCAGCAACAATCTCCTCAATCTCTACGACAACTACTTGATAAAATCTTTCCCGCTCAACAACCCCTCTACAACTTCTTCTCCATCTCTTTGCAGCTAACTTGAACAACTGACTTCCTCCCTTCTCCACGACCCCTCAAGAACCAACTTGCAACCATCCCAAGACAACTCGACAGCAATCTGATAACATTTTTCTCCTCTATCTTCTTCTACCAACCATCAAACTTACGATTTTCCCCTCTGCCGGCGAAATATCCACTACTTCAGCCAATAGGAATTCGTCTTACATTTTTCTGTTCCAAAAACGAAGTTCACACGTCTGCCCTAAAGTCACGCATTGCACTTTCTGTGGGGAAACACCAGACGTGCCAGAATATTTAGGCCGACGCTTATCACCCGACACAATTATTTATGATCCTGCTGGCCAGAGGCTTCTTAATCCCTCAAAGGACCACTTCAATAGATGTGGCAATTAAAATAAAAAATAACCCTTTTAATAATTTAGAAAACATGTGTACACTACAATGGTTTGGCAGAAACTCTGTGAAAATTAAAATTATTCGGTTTCAATTCGTGCAATAATTGAATGTTATTAGAGTATAATGAAAGATGCTCAGATGATCTTTTGTGCGATGTCACACACAAGTTCCATCCTCACTACCTACCTTTTCGGTCCTTTTTGAAGTACCTGTGATTCATTCCCAGTACCTGAAAGTGAACAGAAAATGGTTATTGTTATTTTTACAACATTCTCTGGTACGTTATTCACTCATCCGCATGTAAAATGGGGAACCCAAATATATATGAATTGGTAATCGTAGACAGATGCACATCGTTAGACTACATTGTTACATAAATAAAGGTATATTTTATGACATGGACGTGTTCTTCCAGTCCGGCCTCGATCGGTCTTTTTCCTTCCACTCCTAGCGAGAGTTTGGCACGTCGTTTAACGTAATTGGACCCGCAAAATGCCGCTTTCTTTGGTCTGATGCCCATGTTGGAGTGTAGACGTAACGGAACAGATTTTGCAAAGACGCTGGTTACAGCTGAATATTTTTGTTGAGGAGAAAGTCCAGAAACGAAATCAATGAATGATTCCGTAAATCATTAACACAGTGGAAAGAGATGTTGATGGAAGTCTGCTACGGAAAACCTTGTACGACGGCGTTGTTCATTCGGAAACTGTTCTAGTTGGTTTATTTTATGTTTTATCGGTCTGTCGGCGGTTAATATTTCTTTATGTGCGTTACGCCGTTGTAGAAGTACCGGCTTCCGTTTTTTCCTCCCACGGCGTTGCTTTCCTGTCGCTTATATCCTCTTCATACACAGCCCACACAATACTCCGTTATTCTTTGCTTCGTGTGGCACTGTAATCTCTAGTTAGTAAGAAAACAGATTCAGGAGGAAGGATGGTTTATATTCTTGATAGAAATTACTTATAAAGGCAAATTAAGTAGTAATTGTGGAGCCTAAGTTTTAACCTCACTGTTTTCAAAACTATTTAATTTATTGTATCGAAACAATGCAGTTAATGTTCATCCTATCAAATATACGTCATCTTGGTCGCTTATATTGAAATATTTGTAATCTCTTCATCCGTAGTCCATGCCTTTTTCCCCAGTTTCCATTCACATTTCAGAGTTTGTGTCTGAGTACGTTGTTAGAGAAATAGTTCGATTTAGGCCTGGTACACATGGTCGCGTGACAGAAGCGCGGCAGCAGAGTACACATGGGAAGCGACTTGGGCCATTGTTGACTGTCGGAACAAAGGCAACCTGCTGGATTTCCAGTATTAATAAGATTTCATTTTATTTCAAACATGGAACTAGAATAAATGATATGTCTTTGGATTCCCTTTCGTCGTTAAAAACGGCAGAAACAAACATGGATATTTTCAGTGATAGGTTATCTCTTTCATCTAGACGTTAATATTTATATATACAAATTAATGTTGCGTTTTTATTTTGCTGTTGAGTAATTGGCCTCAAAATGACGTTAAACTTTTCCGCGACAAATTTTTGTGGCGACTTTGGCTTGAACGTATATAAGAACGGCCAGGTGCAATACTATATTAATCACACCACTACATTCTGGGCTAGAAGTTGTATCGATAATCTAAATTACACACTTATCTGGCCACTGGTTTGAGAAGTGATCAAAGTTTGCTCTTTCAGTGGCGCGGACGATTTAACGAGGTGACAGCCAGACCATTCAAGATGATCTTCTAACTTCTGAGCCAGTGTACAATGAGATTTAATATTTTGCACAGTTTCAGTTGGGATCTGGGTTTACGTCCTTACAAAACTTTATGAGATTTAGAGAGGGTCGAGTTGGAGCCATAAGTTGTTTTTAGTATAGTTTACTTCATCTAATTTCCGCATAGTTGAATTCACTATTGTTTCGTACTGGAGGATAAAGTACCGTGACAAAATGGAATTATATAAATTGTACGATTAGTGTGTTCATTCATCAATATTATTCTTTCCAATAAAAATTATGACACTTTTAAACTTTCTTTTCGTTTGTGTACAAATTTTGTGAACAATTTCGATTATTTATCCCCAGGAATAAATCTCTGTTCCTGTAGTCCACAATTTGCATGTTTATTATAGCTGGCCGTTTCTTTATTTCATCGATTAATAAATCGATATCAATGTGTGACACAGAAACGCGCACTCGAATAATGCCACGTCTTGTTGAATGTGATACAATTTGTAAAAGAAACAATTTAACCACTGTACGGTCAAAATTATTTATTTCTAAAATTAGAACATACAGCAGCTTCGAATCTCTAGTCAGATGATACTAATCGATTCTGTGGATTAAAATCTGAGTACCGTCCGTTATACTGGATTTATAATGTATAACTGGCGTATGACGGAACTCAGTATGAGTATGAATTAACTTTAATCCATAGAATCGATTAATATCATCCGAGTAGAGATCGAAATCTCCGTTATGTTCAAAGTTTATAAATAATTGGGATTGTACAAACATTGAATTATTTTTTTTTACAAAATATTCTCAGTCCTCGTTAAATATACAGCGGCAACAAATATAGGCAGTGTGTAGGAGGCAAAAATTCAAATGGCCCAAGATATTTTTTTAGTATTTTAAAGTCTGGGCAGAGTGGCGTATCTTGCGGACCTGTCATTGTAAAGAGGGTTGCTAGAAGGTCAAAGAGGGAGGTTTGACGTAATTTATTGTTGTGGACGGGTAAAAAGTAAGTGGAGGGGCAAAGCGAGCGAGGAGACAATATTTTAAGTAAAATAAAACGAAAAGTTAATTCTGCATAGCTGCTTGAAGAGAAATGAAACCTATAGAAACTTGCAAGCAGCCGCCAATTGATATACGTCGTGATAGAACTCGATGCTGGATGTACGACGATGGAATACGTGAAGTGAAAGTGTAGTGAATTCAAAAACCAGAGCACAGTGATTTATTTTACAGGAAAGTGAAATTTCGAAGAAAACGTTCGCGTGAAAGAGGAATATTTGCTGGATAAAGATAAGCAGTAATTTTCTCTTTAAATAACTATCACAGAAACCTTTACGCATATTGCCACTAAAATATTTGCCTATATCTCTCCACGAGATTGTACCCTGGGAGAAAGATTTCATTTGTTTCAATTAAATCTGTATACTCGTTTTGTTGTTAAATAAACTTCTAAAATTATAAAATAATTTAGTGTAATTAACATATAAAGAAATCAAAACAAAAATAATCATTACAACAATGTTGTCAGGATTCCTTGTATTTTCTTAGTGGAATTCACATATTACGACAACATTTATTAATGAGAAGAATTGATTTGTATATATTCAATTTTGTCCGCAACATCATTGTCAGTATAATATCCTGAATATACTCAAAAAGGTACGCCGATAGTGACAGAAACGTCGTATATGTAATATAGTTATTCATTTAATTACTTTGTCAGAATCATTTGGCTATTAATTTTAAATATTATTTTATAAATGAAAAGTCCACATGGTACAACTGGGCTGTTTAGTATTTCGTCGTTAAAGAAACCGAGAGCATTGTAGTCTCAGGTAAAACGCGCGCAACAATGTGTACAGCTCCATAAGAAACGATGTACTTGGAGTCGCGCGACAGCAGCGAGGCATCCCCGCTACTGACAGCCCAGAAATCTCGAGTCGCGCGACCATGTGTACGGCGCAACCACTCCTCATTACCTCAATCAACAATGCTCCGAACACTTGTCGCCATGAAGCTGACACGCGACTCGTCAATTTCTGTTTATTGTCTCATCAGAAGAAACATAATTTTTTTGGTTCTAAATGAGTGTATAATACTGTATTGTTGGGAGGTTCCTTTTTGAAAGTTTTTGTCTTAAGGGCTCCCCATTCACATTTCAACGTGACTTACTTGGTTGTGTTGTGGGTGAAATTGTAGTGTCTGTGTGTGAAGGGGGAATGGGCTGGGGCAGGCTCAGAGGCCGAATCAGAATAGACTTCTTGACACTTGTTGGAGTATGTATGGGCAAGTTGGCCAACACCAGTATCCTCCAACTTCTCACTAAGATAAATTATACCGTGTTCTTTACACTCGTTATCAAGTTGGTAAAGATACCATACCTGTGAGAAGCAAAATGCGATTCGTATAAACGCAAAAGCCGAAGAAAGTAGGGCTGGGAAGAATTATTGAGTCATTTCAAGATTGAGAACGGGAGGCCACACTTGATTCAACGAAGACGCGAAAACAAATATGCGAACATGGCTACATAGGAGCTGAAGAAAGATCTGCCGATGGAAAACAGGATATATATGAACATATCCTATGCTACCTTCACGAATTAGAATTTTTAAGGGACCAGAAAATCGAATTATTTACGATATCGACCTTTGAATGAAGAAGGAGAAACTTTTTACTCCGAGATGATCACACGTTACTTTTTAGCTTTGCAATAAAGTGGAGTTGTGTAAAATATTTGCTGAAAACGTACAAAAAGAAATGGGCACGTAAATTACTGACCAACCTTTCAATTAAATATGATTGTATTTTCGCTAACATATAATTGTTTGATTGGTATGAGTCCACAGGAATCGTTAAGACGAAAAAAATTAGTATAAGGGAATGACATTTAGTGTGTTTAACTTCTCTTACCAAATTTGTGTTTGGAAATTTAGGTAGTTTTGGGGGTAACTCTGTTCTATTTAGTTATTTTTCTACTTTTACGACTTGTGTTCGATGTAATTATCACTATTCATACATTCAGCTTCCGATATGGCTGCTATTATAGATGTGTAGTTCACAGAACTATTAACGAAAAAGAACTTTAGATCGGTGTTCCCAACGATTCGACGCCCCACAGTGTGAAGGGCTTTTGAAATTGAGCTTTTCTAAATTTAAAAACCAACCGTTTGCTCAGATTATATTTGTTTTATATGAAACATTGTTGGTATCTCAATTTTTAAACAAGTGTTAGTCGAGTCTAGTTTCTACAGAGCCACACTTGAAAGTTTGGAGTTTACTTGATAACTAGTATAATCTCTTTGCAAGGGTCTCACTAAACCAGAAGTGCCTCATATTGAACGTGAAATTAATTAACAAAATAATAATTACTAAAAATTGAAATATATTTTATACTCGAATTTTATCCAAGTATTGTTTTGAAAAATTACTTACTGTTTTATCTTAGTAATCTCCTAGAAGTTTTCTCCTGAACAAGTCATTTATGGAGTTATTCAGTTTTTCTCTGTATAAGTGTATTACATGTGAGGCATTAAAAGACTTAGGTGAAGCCTGGTAAAACAATGTTGGGAAACACTGGCGTTGATATTTCACTGGTTACGTGAACTATCGTTTAGTTTTTAATAATTGGGGGTGTTCCAGGCAAACAATCTCGCGTTTTGTTTGTTACAAGGTTTTAGTTTTCTTCCGCCCCGGACGTTACATGAGCAACATAAAATTTGTGTTATAATTTAATTAAAGAACGGAGTAGGTCCCTAAATTTGGAGGACGAAAGGTATTCAAATTACATTTTTCCATTAGGCCATTATTTTCTGTTTTATTTTTAGTTTTTGGTGTTGATCGTTGTCCCTTTCTCCTTAGTGAAATGCATGTTTCTTTTTATCGTCACTTTGTAAATGCTTGTTCATTGAACTGCGGCAACTAACGATAAGGTACAGCAGAGGAGAATATTCTGGTGAGATAAATGGTACAGATTGATTTATTACAGAGATAACTGGCCATAACTGATTGAAAACTTCTAGATGTTTTGACTCTCAATGATTTGTTAAATAAATTGTCAAAAAACTGAGGACAATGAATTTTACTTTACCCACTACGGTAAATTATATCCATTTAGCGGAGGCCCGAAAGAAAACTCATTTCAAGCGTGCCTAATTGAGAGCTTCTGGAAATAAAATATTTCCTGGACGCATTCCTTATGACACACTATTCCAGGGGCGGTCAACCTTGTGCATACCAAGCGCCAGTTTTTTGACAGATGAGCCATATGACTCGACAACATTTTGTCTTGTTCATGGTTGGCGGTTGGTAATTAGATATGAGGATAGAATCTGCTACGCTTAAGGGACGAAATGGAATAGCTTTGACGCAGTTAAATTATTCATTTAATAAAACGCCAATCTACAAAAGTCAAGAATGATGCTGCTATATCTGACAGAGTCGTGTTTGGTGAAGATGACTCTGGACTATAGTTGTTAGCACGGAGAGCGATAATCATCTTGGAATTTTCTGTTCTCTCTGTTTGCCAGAAGAACTGTTATTAAATTTTCCTATTATTGACTTTCGACCATTCATTTCATTTATTTGTAATATTACTTATAATACACGTGTAATTGTCCAATGATTTCTAACATTGTGAAGGGACTTCTCATCCGAAATACAAACAGGCTCAAAGATACAAAGCACCACGTTTGGCCACCTATTCCTTTTGTAGTAGCCAAGTTACATATCACACAAAGTTTCTGCTAACCTTGTAGCTTTCGTCAGGTGGTGATGACTAACGTCTGAACCGCGAGAACAACATGCACCACAAACTAAGTGACGAGCTCCAATGCAAAGACTTTGTCATCGCCTGACGAAAGCTACAAGGCTAGCAGAAACGTTGTGTTGTATTAATTTGAACACTAATTCATTTTCCGTAATGCTGCTAGGTTTTTTGTAATATGTTCTTTTTTATTCATATAAAAAACTTATCTTTACAATTATCAGTTAGTACTATAATTGTTCTAGTACATACATAATTAAAATAATGACTTTACCAAATTAAAATACTGTATATAATTCACCTGTAAACGTGAAGGTAGGTTAGTCCTTTAGTTAGCCTACTTTGGCAGATGGGTTAGGTTTTGTGTGTGTGTCTGAGAGGCATACGACGTGGGTCGGTGAGGGTTGAGAGGCTGTGAACTGATTATTGGAGTATATATGAGGATGTGGTCTGCGGGCACGATGGTAAGGGGGAAGGATTAGGTCAATTAGAAGTTTTGTTTTTAGCCGACGGAAGCGTAGAGGAGGTGGAGGATTGTCATGGAATTGTTGGATCGTGGGGTTTCTGTGGTTGAGGGCGCTTTTAATTATGGAGGTTATGGATTGTTAACTTTAAACACAGACTTCTATGTTAAGAAATGTTTTCCTTTGCTGTCTGATACCCGAGTGACAACTTGGCCTCATAGTCTGCATGTGTAAACCTTGGAAATTTGTGATACTCATACAAAAAAATGAACTAATCAATTGTGTTGAACTACTTCAAAGAAAGAAAGAAGTATGATAGACCTGTTCCCTGAAGAGAACTATCTTGTCCATAACTGGTTGGAATTGTTCTATCTGTACTATCTCAACAGAGTTGTTGAACTAGCTATTATGGTGATCAATCAGATTCACAGACACGGTTGGGCAAGTCAAAGTGTGTTTGTGGCCCTTTATAGCATTTGCGGCGCGTATCTTCTCGAATTTACCTTTGTTGGTGTCGCTGTTTCTGCTAAACAATGGAAACAGCTATGCAATCCGCTTGTTACAGTATAATTTATAGATAAATTAAATACGGCCATGGGGACAATTCTGTTACACATATTGGACGACATGGCCAAACGTTTTGAATGATTCACAAATTCTTTGATATCACTTTCTCAGTCTAGTTGCCTACATTGTAATCGTAATTTATTCATTTTGTTTCTGTAATGCTTTGACAAGATAAAGAACAAAACCGTATTAATTTATAATAATCTGTAGTGTACCATTTATGAGATACCGAGTTAATCCTTGCATCTTAAACTTCTCTCTTATTGCTGTTTTACTATCATCTTTGATTCTTTGTATGTTTCTTCACAGTCTTATACCCCTTTTTCTGAATGATATCTTAATGCCGGTGAATGTCTGTTCTAAAGTTTATGAATGAAAGTGCTTGTAGTCAGTCTCATTACTTCTTCGTTGCTCGAATATGATCATTTGTGCTGTAAACGCTTATTAACCCGGAGATTCCCGTAATGGTTATTATTAATGTGTACCGTTCCATGAAGGATGTTCATTTATTGAAATATTTGTGGCAGTGGTGTAAGGAGAACAAATGCCTGGCCTTGAAGTTGAATATATGAGCCCGTAAAACGGCATCTGAGTGGACGGCTTACAAAAAGACTCACTTCCTTTTACGGCCTCTCATTTATTTTTGTTTCTACGCTGCGGAATGGAACAGGGGTCGAATAAAAGGAAATTGGAATATTTTCTGCGTAAACGGTAAATCTTTTACGCATTGTATTTAGTCATTTCACTTATTAGATGCGGTTCTCAGAGTCCTTTGGAGTGCTTTGAACTGTTTCTAGATTATACAATTCAATCAGTGTCCTCATCTGCACCGTTCCTTCATCTACTAGACGTTTATGACTCGACAACGACGCACTTCTGGTAATATTTTTCCGAATTGGCTATCAATTTTATCTTATAACATTAAATTTCATGAGATTCCAAATATCATATCTGAACTTTCCAACTGACCAGGGTTTGCTGCTTAATTTGAGCTAAATATATATTCGAGTGGATACAAAGACTTAACGACGGACTAGAAATGTTAATGTCAAAATAAATTATTATACCAATACCCTGGTGTAGGTTATTATTAAAACTGTTAGAACTGATTGACTTTGTAGCAAACAAAGAAGTTTTAAGGCAGACACAATCATTTAAATGTTCAGTTTCACGATTAATATATTGCCTGTATGATCATCAAATTCTCAGTCTATGATACGAGTTCTCTCTAAGGCTTTATATTTACCCGTATAAATTTAAAGTTTGAGGCTGGCACTTAAATGTATGCCGCACAATATTTACAATTAATCGTATGAATAGGACAACAATTTGAGTCAACATTTCATTTAATCTTCTTACGCGCATTCGCCTCGTAAAGCCTCATGGTATTCACGGGGTCAGGTGCTGGTCCTTTCCAGTATTTCCTGAAATCTAACTAACTCTTCTAAGAAAATACGTATCGTTGGTTTTGACTCAACTGGGAATCTTACGTTTTGTAAAAAAACTTTTAACATCTAATGTCGCAATACGATAAAATACATTTTTTGGTTGATACGTTTTTCTTATACTTCATATACTGCAGAAATGAAATTAAATGAACAAAATCGGCTTTCTAGGTAATACTTTACGTTAATCACTCGATATTCATCAGCTAGGGTGGATGAGTTTGTCTACTGAAATCACAATATAAGTTTTCTTTTAAAAGATGCGAGATAAAATACTTAACCCCTTTTTTTATTGCAGATTGGGATTCTTGAGGAGAAATTAATTGATTTAACAATATTACTGATGTAACTTCTGTAAGCGACAGAAGTATAGTACTGTAAATGTGTTCCATACAGTTTTTTTTAAAAAAAGATATGTATTGAAAATAAATTTTAACCCTGATCTCCCGCTCCCTGTGTTTCTCTAAAATATTCAATGAGAATCCCAGTTCCAGTAGTTTAGCGATACTACTCCTAACTTTACTTCGTTGTACCAGGGTAACGCTAGGTGAAATTAGTTTTCGACTTACCCATAATCCAGTAAATGAAGTCGTCCGACTCATTTGAAAGGTCATCTGCGAAGTAAATGTCATCATTTATAGTGTCAAATCTGCAATGAAAAGTGGGGGTTACGTTTAAGATTTTATCCTTGGGGGAGGGGGGTGTTGGGAGTCGTATTTGGATGTCCCCATACATTGCCTTCTCTTTTTTCATACGGGGGTAGTTTTCCAAATATTTCGGTGTCTTTGGATAAATAGGCCACCCTGTTTAATCATATATATAGGATTTGGCAAGTGACATCTCGATACAAAAATGTTGGATCTTCTTTGCGTGAGCTGAGAAACGACAAACATTTTAAAGTTTCATTTTTGTAGCCTCAATTCGATTTTTTTCAATCAGAATTTACAGGCGATTGTGACAACGGCACAAATCTATGGTTTTATAATTGTGATATTTTTCAATTGAAATAAACTGATTTGATGACTAGAATAGGTGGCTGTTTTAACTTCTATCTGGATTGTAATAGAAAAACGACATAGAATAAAAATATATACATGTTCCATTGTTTTAGGCTTCGCTTGGTAATGAGACTAGAAGTGAAATATTAGTTTATCTAATTTCATAATCAATCTACTTCCACGCTTATCTTTTAAACGGTCTGGTGAAAATTATTCGCAGTTAATTACAGGTTGGGCGCGATTTTATGGTAGCTGTACAATTTCTCTTGGTCGATTATACGAGTAATAACACGTACGCTGAGCAATTATCGTAATCACGACGAAAAATAAACGAGGCGACAAGGAGTAGCCGAGTTTGAGTAGCAGGGAGGCCAGCAATCAGAATAATACGCTCCGGAATATTAACACATTAAACGTGGTTACCGACTGTGCCGGCCGTGGTTCTAGAAAGCGTCAGTTTTGGTCGAGATGGTGTTGTCCAGACCGGGCTTTGTCTCGCCGGCCGCGTGGATTTTTATTCCATTTAAGGAGCTGCGATCCCGCCGCAAAAACTCCTCCGCGGAGCTCTTTGTTGTCGGCAGCTGATCGCGCAACCCCGACTTCCGGTGCTAATTGTCTGCAACCAGCTTAAAATAGCTTTTCTCAGGGCGATGCCGCGTTTACGAACTTCCGTGGCCAAAGGCCTGGACCGGCGTAGACACGCGACTTCGCGCTTCAATTTTCCCTCCACGCTTTAACGACCATCACGTTTTAACTGCCGGAAAGTGACGTCATGTTGGCGACAGCCTCGGGTGCTTGCTATTTGTCATTCACTTTATCGTGCGTGACGCACAGTGTGCACTTCTCTCATTATAGGGGCTATAGGTGAACAATAATATGCGCCAGTCAACGATCCGGTTATCCTCGAACCTTTCAACTAAAGTTCATTGAAAGAAATATACTAAACTCACAGCTTCCGTAATTCTATTTTTTGTAGTTATTTTACAAAATGCTAATACCAACGCCCACTTTTAAAGCATTTATTTTGATGTTAATATTTGTAACTTGTTTTAAAACTCTGCAGCTTTAGACAAAATGACAATTTTAATTTATGCTATGCCCACGACATCGTCCTAAAATCGAAACAACAGGTAGAGAAATGCCATAAGGTAAAAAGTACGGTCTTATTTATTTAAGACCGCTTTAGGGCAAACCTTATAAATCGCAGATGGTTTTGAGCAGGTTACTGAGCCAATTCTTTACAAATTTCCAGACAGACAGAAACTTCAAATATATATTGATTTTATTTGCTTTTAAAAATAAACAATTACCAACTATTAGGATTTACTTTACGCGACAAATTATATCAATTTTCGTATACATCGCATCGATGATCCAAAGAAGATTTATAAATATTTACATGGATATAATCTGAAGCCTGAAAGATATCGAAATGAAACATACACGAAAATTTTAGTAAAAATTCCTGTTCAATCCCTGAAATTTTCATCGAAATCCGTTGAGTCCTTTCGGATCTTAAACAGATTAAGAATATACGCAACCCGGATTAACTTTTTTACGATTCAAACGCACGTTTGCCAAGAAACATTCCCATAGAATTAACATTTATATTAATATTATTTTCGAAATGAAATATGCACAAATATTAAATTCATTAAAATCCGTAAGTCGATCCGGAATCTGTTCGAGACAAACATACAGACAGACAGAACTTCAATTTCATTTATTGGAATAGATATAATATTGATTTATCAAACAACAACTCATCAAACATAGTTAATATGTTATGCTCAAATTTAGTAAATTACAGATATTTGGTATAATTTTCATGCAACAGTGCGTATAATCTGTATATTAAATATTTTAAAATAAAATAAATTCCTCTGGGTGACTTGATACCTGATACATTCTGCTTCCACGCCCTTTCAACGCCATGATTTACTCTGCTCATTTTTGATTTCTCACCTCCCAGGTAAACTCTTATTTTCCCCTTCTCCAAGGGAAATCGCAGCCCAACGTGACGTTTATTCACAAATCTTTATGCGTCCTACGTCCAGCGCGGTAATTTTGGCGCTGACGAAGAGAATAGTGTCCTTGATAAATTTTTAAGGGTGAGCGTCCCTTCAGCAAAACAAACCTAATCTTTTTTAGCTGCGGGCAGGCACGGTTTCCACCAGGCACCATGGCGACGGGGAATTACAACCTCTTGCCCGCCTGTCTCCGAGTTATAATATTCTTGCTGAATTTCGATCGTTTAAAATCGAAAACATGTGATTAAAATTAGTGAGGTGTCCTATTGCGCTACCACACCTTTATTTGTTCTTTTCTTTGCAGAGGAGTTTTTATTTTATTTAACTTATTCATAAACCATTACGAGACATGTTACACACACATATAATCATGTAAAGATATAACAGTGTCCATATCATTGATATGATATTGAAAGGACAGAGAGGAAGGTGGTGGCTTGCCTGGAATTAAAGCGTTTGAAAGCTTCTGTATTATATAAATTACGAGGAAAGATTTGCTCCTTTGAGACGTTTCTGGACTGTTTTATTGGTTATTATATAAGCAATACAATACAGTCGTGTGTGTGTGTTAATTTATCAGTAAAATATTTTTATACTTGTATTGAAAAATTGGCGCAGTGCAAATAAAAATGGCTAAAGTTATTATTAAACCCCAAAATGTATCCCATACGACATTCTATTTTCGTGTGGGAACTTCAAACGTTCTTGCCGTATTTTAAAACTATACTTTGAATATCTAGTAGTCTTTAACGTAAATAATTCTGCTAGCCTGGAATTCTTAATTTCGTAGATCATGCTAAGTTATAAACGTGGTCATCTGGCTTTTGGATTTCAAGTTGTTAAATTTTAACCATTTATTGTATTGCTGTAATTATAGTAAAATAGTCTTTTTCGACTGGGAAAATAAAAATGAAAATTTAAATATAATTTGCAGTCATAATACTTGCTGGCTTTTTTTAAAAACATTACCTTATTCGGTGCGTTAAGCATGTATCAGCGTATAATGGAATTACCGAAACGCACTTCCCAGTAAATCCTTTGTTTCTTCTCGGAATTTTGTTTTATGGCTTCAGTTGAATCATAAACTCTTAATATTAGCCACGGTTTTTGTTTCGGGAGCAAAATAAGTGTGAGCTGTTTATGAGTTTCGGGGAAATAAAACGGTGCCATTATCTGCGGAACCGTTGGCTTATCGTGCTGGAAACTCTCAATTGTTCATCCTCCAATCAATCTGTTTACGGCAAATTTTATCTCTCCAACGCATCAAAACTCCCAGATAATGTCGTATATTGACAACCCCCGCCCCCTCCTTTTCGAGTATTAAGGAGTATGCAGTGGATAAAAAATTTATTAGTTTTAGATTTTAATTATAGGCGTCCTTGCTGGCTGGTCTGCTGGTTTATGGCTGCTGCCAATACGTCGACTAGCACTTGAATTTTGCGAACCTCTGCTGAATGAGTTAGAACAAAATTGAATCTGGAAGAATGACTGACTGAATGAAAGTGTCCGAAAGAATCTGAATGCATGTAAAACTGAATGAATCCGGAAAAAGTGCTCTCTCCAGAGTGAGCGTCCCGCCCCGCACTTGAAATTTTACCATAATTTCTTCGACGTGTGTCAGTCTAATTCTTGGGACCCTACTCTGCGGGGTGTTTCTGTCAGATACACGCCTGTATTGTTTCGGCTGCCGGACACTCGGGGTTGAGTTCCTGCTTTATTCAGTCGTTAACTATACAGAGAAGCTGAGCATTCCAGGCCCAGGTCAATCTTCCTGTTTACATGGGCTGACAAGATAGATTCCTGGTGATAACTGTCACATGATGTCTTCCACCGTTCTGGACTTCTCCAGTCTCGTCCAATGAGATAATACCGAACCTTAATGCTTCGTTTCTGGCCGATAAGATGACTCGCAATTCGTCATTTAAATAACCTATCGCGTTTATTCATAATCCCGACTCCGTCTAGCTTTGATCTAACTTCTTTTACACATATATATGTTCATTAAATATTTTTAATAAGAAAATTGTATTAATTTTGATGTGATACGCAATCGCGTACCACGTACTTATACATTCAAAAATTCTGATTTTCAATGTATGATTTTGTTTCTGATTCTTTTTCCCATCCCATCCTCGTGCCTATTTTGTTTCACATGTTTTGTTAACGCTGCCCCATTTTCTGCTGTTCCTTTTAAACATCCTATAAGAAAAGAGTCAATTTCTTAAGTCCGTGAAATTTTGTCCTAAATATAAGGTTTTTCAATAAGGGCGGGTCGATGTTGAAATGGAATAAAAAAAAGTTGTGTGTGAGGTATTAACGAAGTTACAGTTAGTTATTTGAAAGGCCCGTGTATGTTCTTTCTAATAAAAATAATAATTTCGTTAATACCTCACACAGAGCTTGTTTTATTCTATTTCAACCTCGACCAGCTCTTATTGGAAAACCCTATATATTTTTTCACAATTTTTGCATGGTATACTATAGACTATATCTTTCTTCATCTTTTTGTTTTATGATCTTGATACTTACCTAGAATCTAGAAATATTAATTAACAGTCGGTTAACTTCATTTATAAAATATATCATATTATAAAATTTACTAACCACAGATGCATGTAATCGGTTAATTCAATTTTATGAACAATTATCTAAAGTAGTTTCTGTGATCTATACTGACACTTACCTCATCCAGCTTTATAAAGTATGCAGTGTAATAATAGATTTCATGTAGCGTTCTCTCGAGTTTCGTATGTTACTCAGTGTAAATGAAATAGGGGAATGTCGGGAAGTGTGTCTGGTCGCACTTGAAAACTGGTAGACATTCGATTCGGTGACGCAGGACGGAAATTCTGTATCGACGAGGGAGGGAGAGGAAGAACGAGGGTGAGGGTTTGGGGTGAATGTTAAATAACGTGGTTAAACAGGTGCGGTTCTCGTCCAGGTTCGTGCCGGGACTACGCTAACCAAATGGAAATTTCTCTTTTAATCGTTTGCCTCACGCGACTGCGCGGAGATAAAAAGCCTCCCGCCGCGCCAGTATTTTATACTTTAATCGCAGAAATCGTGTTTGGGTATAGTGAGTTTCCCGATACGTTAGATAAAAGTCGATCGGAACCGCGTAGAAAGTTTGGCCCGTATTTACATGTTGTTAAACTACATCGCAACGCCCGCCGCTGCCCAAACATGTCGGACAATTGCTCTCCAAATGTAAATCATGCTCACGAATCCTCGTAGATACCGTAACTGGGACGTTTTCCGTATAGCGTTGTAATTGCAAATTTCAGTTTTCAATGGTATTAATAGTTATTCTCATTTTGTTTAAATTGTAATAATACTTGTCGCTAATGACCTAGTTGGTTGGTGCGACTATAACCTGAAATAAATAATAATAATACTCATTACATACCTATTTATTGGATTGTGTGACAGGACATGGTGACTTTTCGCCTTAAAATACAATAAATCATCTATGTGCCGACTGCTCTAATTTCAAATGAAACCTCTATATTTCTTCGGTGGCACTCCCGTTCTCTAGCTCAAAATTCACCACAGTTTTGAACCGTTCTAAACGTTGCAGCATCCTTTCATTTATACGCCTGTGGTAATTTCGTTCAGCTATTGTTCCCTATTCTGAATGTATTAATTTAATGGCGTATTAACTGCGAGGTCAGGCTCACTTCAGTGGTGGGCTACCCCAGGCCCGCGGGCCACATCCGGACCTCTTGCTAGATTTGTCCGGCTTGTCACTAAATTTCTCTGTTGCGCCGGCCGACGACATGTTTCCAATGATAAATATTAATTTTATATGAAAAACGATGTTACACTTCAGCAGTGCTTAATGTTAATTATCAATACTAATTTGGAATCATCATTTACCAACTATATATACTTACATTTTTCATTTCAAATGAATGCTACTACTATCAATTGTTTTTGTTTTGGATCGTGGCCCACCATACATTTTTGTGCGGCCCCGTACTAAGAAAGGTTGCCCACCATGGACTTATACAGTTGACAATTTAACAACCGAGAGATATCAAAAACTGATTATATAACATCGTAAAAACTTGTTGTTTTCAACGGTTGGAATCCAAAGAAATAATCACTTTTCCTTGATAGTCCGGGGAGTTTAAGCAGTTTTCAGGTTTAAGCTGTCGTCTTCGAAGATATGGCGTCTGTCTTAATGAAATTTACGACAGGTGCTGACTTTTTACTAATACGAGAATAAACAAACATCTCTTCCGTTACCTATTTTGCCTGTTGAACTTCTAATTTCGCACTCTTATTTCATCTATAAATTTAGTACCAACTCGGATATGCATATATATATTGTAATATACTTTTCAGGGTATAAAACATTAATTAATCAATAGAACAAATTATAATCAATTTTAAAATTTTTCATTTATTAATTTAAAGTGATCACATGGGCTTAATCTCAGGGGATTTTGGGTCTCTCGAGAGATGGAGTATGCAGTAACTGAAAATAGAAAAAAACAATCATTAAATATTATTTAACCAGAGCAATGAGCAAGTTTCACGGCTTTTTTAATAACTTACCCACAATTACTGGGCCTACAAACATCCACCTCACGAATGTTTCCGCGTCTCTCTGGCGTCTTGCAGGATTTTTATCGATGAAGTTAGTAGGAACCAGATCCGCAACTCATCTGCTTCCTCGAAACATCTAACGTCTCTGCCCACCTCTCACAGCATCTGCTCTCGTCCGTCCTCTCCTCAACTCGTCTGACTTCTCATCTGCTCTGCCCACGTCTTTCCTCTCCTCCCATCGGCTCCCCTTTTTAAATCCTCCGACAGGAATTCCCCGCCATAGGTCTATTTCATAAAACTCCGGGGCTCCCCGCCTCAGGTCCCTTACAAAATTCCGGGGTTCCCCGCCAGTTCATTTCACAAAATTTCGGGGTTCCGCGCCCTCATTTTTTACACACGCTTGGCGGGAATCTCCCGCGGGGGTTCACCATCGTTTTTTTAACACACGCTCAGCGGGAGTCTCCCGCGGGGAATCACCATCTTTCAGCCGACTAGACATTGTTGTTGGCCGAACTGCGCCTCATAACGCCACAATACCACAAAATCCGCGTTTTTTATCACAATATATATATATGCCGCGTACGAGTTCCAATACCATTATGATGAAACTTAAGTCAGTTGTGTGTATGCCACCAAAGGTATCTGTTACCCTTTCGAAGCGTTCCTAGGGACGTAAAAATAAAAAGGAAGCGCATATGACCGATATTTGTGATGAAAATTTTTTTTGTCTGAGTGAATTTATTTGTAGTGTTCTTCTCGTTGCTATTTCTCTATATTTTCAAACCTATTCGAGATGAGAGGGGAGGACCCACTGGTGTAGGGGGTGGAGGGGCGTTACTTAAAAATAACGCGAAGACAACTGAGATTGGTGTCAAATCGGCTGTTTTGAATGTCGCTGAAAATTCAGTATCCACCTTAAGTTGTAGTTCAGCTCCTAGGAATGGATGTGGAAGGAGGTAATGCAAAGTTATACCTGAAGCAAAATAAATAGTTTTAGGGGGGGGGGCGTTACGTAAAAACAACAACGAGATGCGTGTCGAATATAAAGAATCTGTAAGGGTATCGGTAGTATTACGTGGAGCTGCAGTAGGAGTCATCATGCTGCTTTTGATGAAAATTTCATTTTGAAAGCTTAGATGGGGCAGATAGGTAACGGTTCAAAAATGTGACTCCTACGAGTTTAATCATGTGTTGACAAAGAGATTATTGTAGATTTAAACACTGTACCGGAATAATATAAAAAAAATACCAGGGCAACGCCGGGTTTCCGGTTAGTTCAAAAAGTAAAAACCATTTACACACACACACACACACACATATATATATATATAAACTACCAAAGGCGAGAAATACAAAGGTGGTCGTTGTCCATCATGCCTTACGTACTTGCTCATTCATTGGCTGCTTGCTGCTGTGTCTCATCCCGGGGTTGCAAGTTGAATCAACATGTCAACATATATATGACATATGTACAGTTAAGTCTGTCGGTTGCATAAAAAGAAGTAGAGTATTGATAAACCAAGAAAGTTAATTTATTAATTTTAATGAATTAGTTTGTTAATAAAATTGCATTGAACTTGCCTGCAGTGCGTGTATAGTAGTAGTTATTTAGTATTAGGTGAGTGTAATGAGCAGGGGTAACAAACGTGGACTGAGGAGCAGCGAGTGCTTTGATTGCGAGATAAGCGGGTTTCCGTGTGAGGATGACGTCACGTGTCCCTATCTCCAGGGAACGCTTACCTAAGTCCTTGTCACGTGCCTCGGCTATGATACCATTCACATGCAGATATTTTCCTTAGACTGCATTTCTCTCTCTCAGACATTGATATTCTTTCGCCTGAGATTCATGCGACTGAGCACGTGAAATGCCTGGCTTTATTCTTTGTGTGTTACTCACTGGCCCTAAAGAGCGTTAAGTATTTTTCTAAACATTCGTGTGATGCGGAGCGCGATGCTAGAATCTTGGGCAGGAGCCAAGGATTGCTGTTAGTTTGCAATTATAATACCATCCGACAACACTTGCACGGTGTGTTATATTTATAGAACTTACCTGTTATCGCGCGCGCGGGGCGACCTTCGTTTGCAATCTTACCGCAAAATTCACTTTGCATCCGTATTTTATGCTTGATTTACTAGAACGCTGCCTGTCTTCATTGCGTATAATCTAGGCTTATGCAGATCGGTGATGCGGTTCAGTTCTTCATACGGTCGCGAAAGTAATGTGGGAGAGGCGGGGGGAGGGGGTATTAATTTGTTGAGCAAGGCTTATTGGAGATTATTTTAATATTTTATCTTTAAATAATGTTTCATAATTAACAATTAAATCAAGTTTCCACAAATACATATTTCCATGTGTGAGTTTAAAACATTGACTTATCTTTGAGTGTCAAATTTTGTGGGTTGGTTGGACATGTGGCACATAAAGCCCCTGAGTGACCCTACACTGTTTTCTTCTTGTCCTGTCTAAGCTCTGTAAAGGCACATGGAGGAAATGCTTGAAGACTCCATTCCTTAATGTTTTCCCGTCAGTGGGGAAACTTTAAGGCCGGTTGCGGACTGTACAGTATTCGGAACCGGAATTGAACAACAATTCCGACTTGTCCTCAAGGCAGGAACTGTGCATTGTTTGTTTAGGCAGCGTGTGTGCCTTGTACTAAAACCTAAAGGTTTCTATTCAGTACGGAAAATGTGGCTTAGGGAATACTTTGCACAATTTATTAAACTTTTCATAAAGTTTCACGAGCTATGCCGATGGCAAGCCGGCTCAAAAAGTGACAATGATTGAGTAAAAAGAGAAGCTGGCTACGCAAAGCTCTTAGATAAAATGAAAGACCAAAACCCGAACGCCTCAAAAGATGAGTTTATTAATAAAATTAATAATTTGAGAAGTTCTTTCCGAACACGCCTTAAAAAATGATGGAGTCGATGAAGTTAGGAGCATCTACTGAATCTCTTTACAAGGCAAAATTGTGGTACTTCTGGAAATTCTCATAGATATCCTTGAGTATTTCCTGGACGTGTGTGTGTGTGCGAGGCGTGTGTTGACGATATCTTTGAGGACTATACCTTGAGGATTTCCTCCACTTAACATATGAAAAAATAAATTGGTCTTACAATTTTTAAATGAAATTTGAGCATTGAAATCTTTGCCTCATCAATGTAAATCGGAAGCAAGCCAACGAAAGTGCGATGAAATAGATCTTTACTTCTTTCTTATTTGTTAGTTTTTCTTCGTCTGTTTTTTGTTTGTTTAGAATCTAGCCTTTTTTGCACATTTCAATGCAATGATGTTAAACGGTGACCTACTATGAATTTTCCATACGAAAGAAACTATCGAAGGTAATCGAAAATTTTCAATTTTATGGTAATTCGGCAACTTTTTCTTGGTCTTTCAAGACACAATTGCCGATTAGGGTTTAAAGAAACGTCCAATCAAACAATCTTCCCCGAAATGGATTACATCGTTCTGCGACATACACATTTTTATTTTCCAAGGTTGGGTGTACATAGTTGAGCTGCTCCATAAGCAATGAAGGTCATTAATAAGCAAATGAGCCGTTACGGTGGCGCGTATCTTAAGTTGTCAACAGTTGATATCTAGCTACAAAACCAGGTCTCCTGTCGAGCAGGAACTCATTTTGTGATCACTTCCTGGCTTAAGTGTTAATTAAACGGGTAATACTTATGAAAAAAAGTTGCCGGACGGGGAAAGGTCTGCCGGTATCCTAGCTGCATGCTAAAACGTTAAACCTACGTTGCTTGTGTCCAAAGTTAAATGTGTGACTTCTAATAAATTTCTAAATAACGTTCCGCGCGACGAAATTAATTGCATGTGATCAAATAATGGTTTGTAAAGATAGAAGGTTTTTAAGAAAAGCTTCTTGAATGTGCATATCAAGGCAATTACACGTGGTACCCGAAAAGCGACTACGTTTTGGGTTTAGTATTTCCTTTCCCCCTGTCTCCCAACTCCCCGACCAGCTTAACTTTGAAATTATTAACTGTCAAGCCATAAATTCCTTTGATCTGAAATTTTGATCCGACTTTGGTGGTGCAACTTGAAAACTCGCATTTCTGCAAACATTTAACACTGATTACTCGATAAAGAGCCGTGTTATACCACAGTAATATACCAAAATATCAATTCCCAATATTTTCCCGTAATCTAATCTGAAACTTGTATTATCAGCTAGGGAGTGCCCAGGTAACTAGTATCCACCTTCTCCAGAGGCCTCTTCTCTCCTAGTGGACATCTGTCGATCAAACTTATATTTTTTTGTTATTTTGTAAATAATTTAAACGACGCAATTACTTAAAATTCACAATTTATTGTAATTTTTAGGTACTACGTCATTTATCGCCGGTTGACAGCTCTGAGCAATGACATGGAAAGGTGCGGGGGGGGGGGATAGTGCAATGCAAAATTTCAGATTGACGTGACGTGAACTGCTGTGAGCTTCCTCCATCTTGGATTTACTAATGGTATATTTATCTTATTTTAACGAACTTTCAGATCGAAGTGGCCATGAAGCTCTTAAACTCAGATTTAAGGTAATATGTCATTTATAGAGCGGAAACTTCGACTCTTAAGAAAGTACTTGGAGGGTTTTGAAATGTGCTCTGGAGACAGTTGAGCGAGTTTAATGGAAGTGCTTGGTGACAAACGAGGGAGTTCTGAGAAGACTACAATTCTGAGGAGAAAAAGCAAACTGTTTTGGGTACATTTTAAGGAGAAACTGCTTTCTTGGAAGGAGAAATGGATGCCAAGGTGGGAGTTTGTAGAAGAATTAAACTGCTAAATAATATACAGTAGCAGAGAAAAAGGAAGAATCTGATAGTAGATTATTATGGCGATTAAAATATGCTGACTGAATCCTGAGACCTGCTGTTAGGCACCACATAATAATTATAATCTACAATTTACGGTTAATTTTGAATTTTGAGAACTTGCGTGGGTTATCTAATTAACATTCACTTTGGTGTTTTTTTAAAATATTTAATATGTATTTATTCTATTCACCATAACAAGAGAAATTGAGATTTGGCTTTAGTACTAAAACATGGAAGTCCCGCTTTGGGTTCAATTTTTAAAAAATTATATCATTGGATTTTGTTCCACGAATATTTCGTATAATTCAAAAATACATCTAACTTCAACATGCCCGTAGGGTACAGATTAATTCATTAGAGTGATACCGTATATAATTAAATTGATTAACGGCCAAAACATTATGGTAACGCATCAAATTACTTTTAAGGAATTTTACAAACACTGTTTTGGAAAACGAAGTTGTCAATGCCATTGCGTAAAGTTTATTCGACGAAATAAACAGTTCGAGAAATTATAACACGACTGGGGCAATTCAAATAATAGCAACAATATTTTGAATTGCATTAGAAATACAGTAAGTGAATTGTTCTTATCCTATCCACGTCAATCCTTTAAATTAAATTATAGAATGTTTGATATCATTTTTCTTGTAATGTAATGTAGAATTGATGTATATTAATTATTTTAAAATGAAAGTTTGATAGAAGTTCAGTATATAAGTAAAGTGCAAGACGTACCAACTACCCGAGTTTAAGACAGGAGAGCACAGCAAAGCCGCACTCCCTACTTAATAGGCTGTTTATTTTTCAATAATTAATTATCCGAAAGGCATAATGATGGCTGCCGCAGATGTGCAAGGTACACGACAAACAGCTGAGAAATGAGGAAGACGTCTACAGTGATGCAACTTGAGAAACAGAGGTCGTTCCATCGAACATGGCGACGTTCCTTTACCTGGAATGGGCTTGTACGTAGGGAAACTCTGAACAATACCATGCAACCTTAACACTTTTTGGTTCGTGTAAGACATCGGGATTTGTCTCTACAATCACATTTATCACGACGTGGCGAAAGCCTTAATGCACAGATCTAAAACAGGTGCACGAAGAGCTGGAAATACAATATACTTATTCACGGGTTTGGAATGTGACAACTCTAGAACAAAGAAGGTTCGCACGTGCGAGTAATGCTCCACTTTACGACAAGCCTAGTTCACTCGTCTCATTCCTCTCATATTTTGGAATGCATTAATTTAGATTTTACACGCATTTTCGTTTCCTTTACACTTCACCAACCTTTACTGACGAATATTTTTTAATCGCCAATCTTCATCAGTTTTTATACCCGTTAAATATTTATATACATATATATTTGAAATATTCTTCAACCTGTTTTCTATTGTGTGACGTGTGAAGTAAGGATAACTGTAGTATAAAAAGAAGCCTTAGAGTAGTTGCAAGATGTGAGATAGCTGTTGTCTTTCTAGGACTGGGCTTAACAAGTAGGTCCCACGTCTGTATAACTGTTCAAGACTGCTGATACTTCTCCGTCCGTCAAGAGGCACATGGTTTTTTAACGTTTTTGAAACGTCGGCGACTTATCACTATTCATTCTTTGTTTATTATTTCTCAACCTTACAATTTGCGTTTTTTTGTCTCATTCTCTCATATTTTTGTACTAAGAAAAGTAATTTTCTTAATACATTTCTGAACTCATAGTTCATCATGCATGGTGTCTCCTAAGACATCTTTTTTGATTCCAATTCCATGTATATGTCTTCCGTAAGTTAAGTATACTATATCGTCCAGTGTACAGTACTGTGTGAAAATTTAAATCTCATTTTTATGAACACGACAATCACAGTTTTTAGTTTATATCTATCGTGTGCTATATTTTAACGGATTCCTAGTCTTCCAGCGGTTTATGATTATCTATTACATTTAATAGTTCCATTAGTCCTGCGTTGAGGCAATAGAACGTCAAATTGTCGTTAATTATAAAAACGAATAATATAACATATACATAAAGACAATTGTCTTGAAACAAATTTTGATATTTGTAGCTGAATAAACTCGTCCGTAAAAGCTAGGAGATGAGTAGAGAGTGTGGGAAAAAGAAGTTTCCTCAGTCTCTATATCCCGTTCGTAAAAATACATATTATATGCTTTCAACAATGACAGTAGCGTTGCTTGAAGGAGAATGTTAATGAACCTATATTAGAAACAACGGATATTTCGAATTATATAGCAAGTTAGGTGATAACATGCTAGTTTAAGTAAAATAACTTAAAATTGATTTTTATGTTTCTAAATATTTTCCTTTGGTAATGGGAAATTAGCAGAAACAAGTGAAAATTACTCGACATTTATTTCGTAAAAAGTTAATACGGAACAGGTTACATGAGGGTGATCCAGAACCTGGCAAATCCTCTTTAATTCTATAGGAAGGAATTGAAAAAAAAGGGGGGGGGTAACAGGCTACATGAGGGTGATCCTGAAATAGGCAACTCCCCTTTAATAGCATAGGAAGGGAGTTGAAAAGGGGGGATGTGGAAGGTAGAGCAAGGTAGCCAAGGGTTGACTAGGGCCCTCGGGCTATAGTTTAAGGATCCTACCCGGTGTTTCACCTAAAGAGATGCAGAGAAAACCCTAGAAAACCTGCATCAGGTAGATGGGGCGTTGGGTACTATCCCCCCCTTCCGAATGACGGGAGACGAGTTTGCTGTAGGCAGTGGCAGACAACAACAACAGATAAAATATAAACCATTAACGACCGACAATAACTAAAAGAGATTCAAGGAATAACTTAGAAAACAGGTAGGTCGGGCTATTTGATACTTGTCTCACGCCCTTCCCACACTACTTGACTAGTGTTTATTACCTAATAGATTAATTAAATGCAATTTTTCAGAACCGCTAAAAATTGTTTGAAAGCAGAGTAGATGGCGTTTTAATGGTAAAAAAATTATTTAAATTTGGAAATCTCTTGAGATTGATATATAATAAATAATTGTGCAGTTTCAGTTCGGCATACAAACAATAGAGAAATGCTGGATGTCCATAAAAGAATGTCCCAGTTATAAATGTTAATAGTATCAACTGTGAGCGTTGTTTCAAGATCACACTTAAAAAGCAACTCAAACTGATTCAGATAAGCACATACGTATGGATTTGTTGTTTTTTTCCGCTTTTAGATACGCAAAATGGCGACTCGTTACAGTTAATACTTTTTTGTTCTGCGGTTTGCTAAGAGTGAATCTGTAATTTAAGTTGAACTTGAGTTGTGATCTGTCGTGTGACAACAGCGTCTGCGCATGGCGTAGACGATTCGAAACTACCGGATGTGCGTGTAAAATGAGAAGCTCGGGACGACCAGAAGTGTTTGAAGAGGGTGTTGACCGTGTCAGACCGTCTTACCTTCGCAGTCCTAAGAAGTCTCTTCGGGAAGCAACTTCAGTTGCCAAAGACGACAGAGTAGTAGGTTTCAAGAAAACTTTCGTACATGTAGTTACCGTTGGTACATGCTTTAAAGCCAGATGACTGTGGTGTGCGTTGTTACTTGGTCAGTGCAGTGTTGCTTCGTGGAAATGAGTCAACTTCTCATCTAAGTGGGAAAATACACGCCAATAATGGTCGAATCTGGGGGTCAGAACCTCAGTATCAAATATATTCACCAAAGTTAAACGTTTTCAGCGCTGTGTCCCGAGGTCAAGTTTTTCGTTGAAGCTAACAGGGTTGGCTTATCTGTATACATTGCGATATTGGCTCTATCCCCCAATTAGAAGGTGAACCTGAAACCTTTATATAACAAGATGGAGCCCCTCCCCACTAGTAGCTCTTTGTATGAGAGTGGTTACACGTCAGAGTCCCTGACCGTTGGATTGGCTATAATGGGGGAAAATGTCGGAGCTCTTTTCCGCTGGCCTCCACGTTCACACAATTGAAGAGGCTATAGCTTCTATTACTCGGGACTTGCTAACCAAAGTGTGGGAAGAATTGGAATATAGGTGTGATGTCTGCCGTTTAGCTAAAGGTATACATATTGAACAATTGTAAGAACGAAGTTAATCTCCCTTCAACTTGATGTATGATTTGTTATAAATTGTGTTAGTTAAACTGTTATACCATTAAATCTGGGCTTTTTTGTTGGACACCCGGTATATTAGTGTGAACCAGTCTCAGACTGCCATCAAGGCTTTATCGACTTTTGAATCGTTTTCTCGTCACTACCGGTTATTACTTAATTCATATGGTTGGCGTAAGGTGGATGAATTGACCATTGCGGGAGCCCCTAAGGTATTTATTTCCAATCAAGAGGCATAAATATTGCCATCATTGTTGTCTGTGGAAACATTTTGTCTGCAAGTAGTAGGATATGACTTGAATCAGGGTATCATTTCCGCGGAACTCTATTTTGTGATGAACGAAATCCAGTTTCTACGTATGTAGACCATCCCCAATTGATGGTGGTGCGATTAAGCGAGGCGAGTATTGAAAGCGAAGATAGTCGCCGCGTGCACGTCAGCTGTGATATAGTTGAGGAGATTATCAGGCAATTAGTGGAACAGGTTCGTGTCTTCTGCTGCACGAGGGAGAGGGAGCCGTAGCCGTTTAGCCGTAGCCATAGCCTCGTGAGTCACCGAGGCAGTCGCCAACTCATGCGGAAATGCTTCGGCGGGTGTGGCTCAGCATTTAGCGAAACTCCGCACTCATTTTGCTCACATCCACGCCGCCGCTGTGCGTTTCCCATCACTTCCTCGAAGCACGAAGACACGCGATACCTGGCTAGAAGAAACTCGAGGAGTGCGAGGGCTCGCACCTTGCGTGACTCTCAATCCTACGTGAACAGGAGGATCTGGGAGGCTGCGGGTTCTCATTTGGCCGACGGAAATTATCAATTCTTTCCCTGTACTTTGTCGGCGCTCGCAGTCCGGAAAGTTCTTACTCTCGTCGAACAAAAACTTTGCTTCGAATGTAATTGGAGAGATTCAGGACGCGCTTCGTTATTTTCTCCGGCCACTCCAGGTGCTTTTGTCTGGAAGACGCCGGTTCCATTCCGAGCCGTCACTCGCGAGGACGCGTTTAGCATTTATGCTAATAAGTTTGCCCGACTTCGCCGCAATGGCTATGGCGAGGCACGGGATTTGTATGCGCGTGCCGTTTCTGTTTGTCGTCAACGGCGGCTTTTGGAAGCCGGTGAAAACGAGCGGAAGCCCCACAAGAAACTATCAACATCACCACCGAGCCTCTCAATGCCACGGACAGACACTGGAAATCTCCGAGTCGTCAGCTACACACCCAGAAGACAAATTAACAGAAATTGTTGGTGGTCGTAACTTAACCTAAGTTACCTTCGAAGTAGCTCCACATGGAAGTTGTAGGAAACTACAAAAACTGCTAAAACTGGTCAAGCAGGTAGTTTAAAGTTTTCCAATTACTGTTGAAAGTTTATACAGGGCGCGGCAGCGAATCGGGCGATTTGGAAATAACTGTCAAAAATCAATTAAGTCGTTTACAATATATATATATATATATATATATATATATATATATTCATACCATCATCGCTTACAACATTCAATTTTTTTGAATTGACGTTTACTGGAGCCATTCCATGGCCTCCTCTTCATCTGAAAAGTAAAGTCTACCATCAACGGCTGCCGCCATTCGATCAACTGGAAGAAAACATTCGTCCAGAGATTGCAAGAATACCGCAATGTCAGGGGATGTTGTGGGCAGTTTTCAACGGCGCATTGCCTTCTGCGAAAAGGACAACACGTAGTAGACGTCATTTAAAAAATTGAATAATGTTGTAAGAGAAATATAAATGCTTTTTATGTATATTATGATGGTATGAATACATTTTTTGTAAACGACTTAATTGATTTGACAGTTATTTCAAAATTGCCTGATTCGCTGCCGCACCCTGTAACAAAATCGGCATAAACTAAATGTAAGTTTAGTGGAAACTTCAGAATAAAATTAGGTGACTCCACGAAACTGTAAACTCCATTGCGACAACTTGTAAAAACGAATTTATTAAAAATTGACCATTATATCCCCTCAATTATCCGATTTTAGAAATTCCACATTATTTTTTGGAAAAGTGTGGCCTTGAAACAAGGTAATAATCGTAATATGTAATGTCGTTAAAAGCTTGGAAACTTGAACAATTTGAAGTAGCTCTCCTTGAACTGGGCTCAATCAAGCAACACTCTGACTATTTCTGCAAAGATGGCGTTGGTAGATTGTTTCTGAGAAGTGTCACGTGAAATACTCTGTTGTCATATCCTGTGGCTCAATGTTGCTTTAATTCTTAATAAAACATCCGTAAGATGGGTGCCGCGTTTGTTGTCAAGCTTACCATTATATAATTACTGGGCAGCTAAGCAAATAAATAAGGAAAATGGTCTGCGTCCGTATAGTGAAGTTCAGTGGACGAAAATCGAATTAATGTTCGAATGTTGCCACATCCACCGCACGTTCCAGATTTGGCCCCTTTTTAAAAAATAAATTTGTTTGTGATTGCACAAAAGCACGTCCACCAAGAAGAGAATCATTCCAAAGAACAGCCTTGTAATTGAAGATGATCTCGCTTTTGATGTGGGTAATCTTGTGAAGTTCCTGTGAGGAAGGAGAGGGTGAGGGCGTTGCCTCTCGCACTCAGATGGAGTTGAAATGGTCAGTCCGTGTGCGGCGAAGGAAGATACGTGCCAACCGGAAATACTTCCGGCCGTCTCGTGAGTTACGTTTTTCTCGTGAATGGGAATGGACTCTGCTGTGCTTTGGTGAAGCTCGGAGTCCGCTTCCCGTGACAACGGCTTTGTCTCGTCGCATTCCCACGGTGTTTGGTCTCGCCGTGTCTCTCGGTGTTTCACAATTAACAATAATTTCACGCAAATAAGAAGATTAAGGCGGACACCCGTCTGAAGGCTCCATTGAAAAGGACCAGGACCGCATCAGCCGTTATCCTCTGCCTCCTCGCCTCTCTTGCGTGAGGGGGAGGGGGAGGGGAGGGGAAGAAATAGAACACCCTCCACCATCTGCCACGCCGATCCACCCCACATGTTTACAAAATTAATGACCTTCGTCTCATCTCTCTCCTTCAATTTTTGCTCTTTTTCGTTCCTTTTCCGTTTCGGTATTAACTGTACGCTTCTCCCGCGCCCGAGGCCGCGTAAACCGGAATTCTATGCTTTAACATCACGACTCTAGCATGGAGTTATTCAAATGAGCAAGATAAAATATTTCTTGGTAGTAGTGTTCGTTAAGGATCTCATGAAGGAAGTGGATTAAGCACTAGGCCGTGTTACTCAGAATTATATGGTCTGGAAAATATAGATTTCGTTTGTTTTGTTAATATATGCGTACGGAATATATCTCGGTGACTGTTGCTATCAATAATTAACTAATAATTTATATATGTGTGTGTATGTGGGTGTGTCTGCATTAAATTAAAAAGTCTTGTAGGTATAGCGTAACTTGTTCTGAAATTTAAAAGCACACTTCCTAAACGACTCCGACATTCGTCAAAAAATTAACTTTCTGAATTATTTTGCACGGTTTTGAATACTGTGGTATATAATACATGTATATACTCTTACATTTCAGATATTTTTAGTATTTCAGTTGTGTATTTTGTTTACGACTCTGAGGTACATAAATTATCTGTTTGGTCGAGATACGGAAGCGTTCACCAAAGTGCAAGAAGCATATGCTTATGGAAGAATAGAACGACAGAGAAACTAGATTGTGAGGGACAGTTTCAAAAAAATACTATAAGAAACCGATGAGAAGGGATGAAAAATCGTTTCAGATTTTCTGATTCTGAAGTTGGCAATTATGGTTTAGCTATAAGGAGATACAGTGCATTATCACAGGATTCTAATTTATATTTTTAGTCCGGGTGTGGATTTCAAAAAGAAATTGTCATGTGTTTGTGAATGTCGTCTTTTGAACTCCCTCCAAGTGGAATTTATGAATGCATTAAAGCCAGTTTACAGACACTCGAGTGTTTGCATAAATTCAGACAATTCAAACGGGAACTCTAATATGATTGTGTGAGAAATATCAACATAAATGTTGTTTGTGGGCAGAGCTACACTTTGCACAGTGTCAATGAAGCTGTTATAGGCTTTATTGTTAAACTGCTTTAATGGTTTGCGTGTCACTTATATGGGGCGTGTTAGCAAAAGAAAGTTTGCAGCCCTTCAACATAATACTTAAAATTAATCAAAGTAAACCATGAAAGTGAGAGGATGGCGGAGATTGACTCAGGAGAGGGCGGAATGGGAGAAAATTGTTAATAAGGCCAAAACTCACATTGGGTTATAGTGCCAATAAAAATAGAAGAATCAAAGTTAACAAAGAGGTAAAATACGACGAGGGTTACGAAATCAAATATAAATAGAAAAGCTTTTACCAAAACCTTGGTATTTCTTTCTAGATTTACATTTATGTGTACATCGCATAAAGCGTCCTTATGATTTTAACAATTTGGTACAAGTATGCAAGAAAGTACTGAAACTCGAGTTTTATTTCGACAAATCGTAGACATAACAGTAATAAGCAATTCATTATAAATTTCAAACTTTTTTGAAACTAAATATTGAAATAATGGAAAGAATGCGTATATAAAATTATCACGAGTTTGAGTTGAGATACATCTAATTTTGGCGTAGATATTGGTATTGGAGAAACATGCAAGTAATTAATGTTAAAAATAACATGAAGGAATTATTTAAAAATGTTAATTATATGAAAGTAATTTTCTGTTTCTATGATTCGTAAAGCGTTTATTCACAAGCGAAGCAAAAATCATAACTGTGTACCAAATAGTATCGCACATAACTCTTTGTAACTTCTTCACATTAATACACTTTAATACCAATTGATCTAAATTGTTTGCGGCTTACATGCCCATAGTAATAAAGGTAAAATAAGGACACAGGCATCGGCCTTGCAATCTGTCCTGATGGTTCGTTGTTAGTCGTACTCGAAATGCTACTCGCATTCCATATTTGGTTACTCGTCTGCAGTCGATTGACACACGCGACTCAATTGTAGGCCTACTTTGCGGACATTTTGCAAGGTTGCAGTTCGCTGATAATCCCGCATCTCCCCACTACTAATTGTAACACTTCACTAACTCTATAAGAATTTCCATGCTTGGAAAATATTAGGTGCCTACGTTCTACATTTCTTTTTGCTGTATTCGACCATAGAATACTTGTTATCTAATTTTCATGCAGTAATTATTATTATAAGTAAAAGTGTCACAATGGGAATTTATGTCGGGAAAAGTTTGAGATTTATTTTCAGGGCCTTTTTAGGAGTATAATTTTTGTTTACACTGTGGAAAACAGTTCCTGCAAATTTTGTTTTCGTCTGATAAACATCTAGAGTGTGTGAATGTAATTAAAAGCTTAGGGTCTGCCGCCTTCTCAAAAGACAATAGTAGGCCATTGTGACCTGAGAAGCTTTTCAAATGTAAGACACTAGCTTGCACGTGGATGGATGCCAGTCTCAAGTGGGATTATGGTTTTTAACAGCCTGACTGCAAACTCGCCCTTTTATTGCTTAGTATTGCTAATGTAAGAATAGTTTTGTCTCCACGAATTGTTTGTAAGGGAATATGCTCTCGCAGTAATTGTAATACTGGATTTACAAAAGTGACCGGTTAGAAATGGCCTGAACAGTATGGGAATGTGTCGATGCTTCTGTCAGAATGCGTGCAACATCTGCAGAAAATGAAGTAATAACGTGCATATTAATTCAGATTCATTCCGTAAGAGTACCATTATTATAGCAACATATCAATCCAAATATTTTCCTTGAATAATACGTATTATTCCATACGACAATTTCTAAGTAGGTCGTTGACTCGTTAAAAGCTCTATTCTTTACAAGTGCTTAGAGTGCGTGCCGCATTATACAGGTACATAAATCATAGCTTGCGGTTAAAAAATTATTGCATTTCTTTTTTTGTCGACATGCATCGAGCTGAAACGTTTTCTGTTACCCTCTCCCCTTACCCCAAATAACGCTGCTTGACGAAAATGATTAATGCTGTATTTTATTCTCCTGTAAAGGTTAATGTTAGTAGTTCCATGTTGTTGTAGTAACCAGTCCTTGGACTGGCCTGATGCAACCCCGCATGCTACCTTTTTCTGCGCAAGCCTTTTCATTTCTATATAACTGCCACATCCTCGCTATGTGCTTACCCCACACACTTGACTCTAATACCAGTTTTACAAGGCCCTCATGTCTCAAAACGTGGCCTATTAATTTATCCCTTCTCTTGGTCAAAATCCTCCATATCGTTCCCTCTTCTTTTACTATGCTTAGAACTTCCTGGTTAGTGATTCTATCCACCCATCTGATATTCAGCATTCTTCTATAACACCACATTTCAAAAGTTTCTATTCTTTTCCTTTCTTCAACTCCTATCGTTCACGTTTCGCACTCATATAACGCCACACTCAATACGAGCATTTTGAATAATGATTTCCTAATATTCATACTTATATTAGCCCTCAGTAGATTCCCCTTTTTATTGAAAGCCTTCCTTGCCTGTGCTATCCTACTCTTTGTCTGCTATGCTTCTACCATTCCTAGTTATTATCCTGCCCTAATAGCAGAATTCCTTAACTTCCTTCAAAATATTCCTTGCTAATCAAATACCCTTTGTTACTCCATTATTTTCCATACTTCACTCCATCACTTTGGTTTTCCCTCAATCTTCCTGTTGTACTCTTCGTCCACGACCACGTTCACGACATTTACTATGTTTCCAAGTCTTCTTCTAACTCCCCTAATACTACAATATCATCGGCAAACCGTAGGATTTTTATTTTTTCTCTTTGCAGTATCATCCGTTTTCCTTATTCCTTTTAAACTTTCTTTGTCGTCTGTTCTATATATAAGCTCAATAGAATGGGCGACAGACTGCATACTTGTCTTACTCCTTTCTTGATTTCGGATTTCTTTTCTTGCCCTTGTTTCTCGACATTCTATAACACGGTGTAGTTGTTTTCATTTATTAACGTGTAATACGATCGTCGGTACTAAATCTTCTTGTATGAAGATTATAACAACTAAATTCTTGTATTATAAGCCCCTTACTGTTAGTTTTCTTTTTGTTCGTGTATCGTTAAGAATGACTTGTATCTGTTCACTACACAAGGTCAATTTCTAGCGATATGAGATGTCGTGCAGTTTGTACATATAATCTGCCGGATCGTCTCGAGTGCAAGAGATTTAAGTTTTTTATTTTGTGCGTGTTGCATGCTGTGAGGTGTGAGGGAAGTTTAAGATTCGCGTCATATCAGGTTTCTGATGGACTCAGCCCCGACCACCCAGCACTGCCAGGACACGCACGGAGCTCAGGTCGTTTATGAGTTCTACCTACACAACGGGAAACCTGCCACTAACAAATAGATTCATTTACTATTAATTCGAGAAAGTTAAGAATTAATAAATAACGAATACCTGCAAATATGAATTGAAGCATTTAATTGATCTAAAAAAATTCTGAACCAAATTATTGGGATTTGTCCTCGTTTCAGAAATGGCATTCCGAACGCTACCATCGATGCCTGGCTTCGTCATAATAAGATTTAAAATATGTACCTACATGGCATTATAATACCGTGAAAGCAAATTTCAGGGCGAGTTTGAGCAATTTTTAAGCACGATATTTTATTTCTCACGTAGATTTTATGTCCCCTCGTAAAGTATTCGTTTCAAGTTTAATGATGATTTAAAGTAAAATTTCCAGATGAACTTGTCTTCTGTTTAAGGGCCTTCAGGGTTTCATAGATCGAAAAGTTTTTTGTGGTATTTTGAAATGTGCTTCCAGTTTTGTGTTGGGGTGAATTTTTTTTGTAGGTAGTGCAAAATTATGAAGTAAATAGTGCACGGATCAGAGTACCAGTTTTGAATGTAATGTTCCGAGACGGAGTCTTGCGGTCATTTGCTCTGTCTCCGGATTAAGAACGGAAACGGTCGTTTTTGTACTGGTGCAGGGACAGCATTTCAAATGCGCAACTCATCTTACGACCTTCTGCGACCTGTAATTACAGGCTGTTATTTCGTGAGATACGAACCCTTGAAACTGTGGGGTCTTCAAACATACAAACGGTTAAACGATTTTCTCTGATTTTAAGGTTCTTATAATACAATTTCATTTTAATGAGATTATGAACCAACTCTCTTAGAATATAATTTGGAAATGTATGTAGCAATGCATATATGTGCCACGTGCAAACACCTAAGACTTCCGGGTAGCGAAGAGATTCCCACGCAAAGAAATTTTAAATAGCCAAAAATACTAAAACATAACGGAACAATCGACACTGACCAGTCAAAATATCCTGTCAATATTGCCTTCATTTAAAAATACTGTTAACATCAAATAAAATAATTCTAAAACTGTCTCAAAAAATTCTCCGCATTATTAGAACCTAGAGGTTTTCTTATCTATAATTCGACTAATGTAGGCCCAGTCTTTCTGAGTATGGACCTCCATACACAGCCGAAAGTAAACTGATGAGAGCTTTTCTCAAAAAATATTTAAATTCTGTGTGTTCGTGTTGAAGCATTCAATTGGAGAGGGGAATGGTGAGAGGGGGACGGATATTACAGAAAATAAACCAAATGCATAAGTATTTTTTGGAAGGAAACGCAGCGATGAAATAGCTTACTAAAGCAACATGGAGAAAGACATGAAGCCAGTTATTACTCGTTAGTATAAAAATTCCGTCTGAAATGATCGTTGTATTTTATTATTACTGGCGGATGCATCAAACGCCATGATTACTTAATATTGGGGGCTTTTCTAACTAACCATTGGTCCAAGATACAGTGGAAATTATGTAATAAAATATTTTAATACGCTTTTCTTTTGTCTGGTTAGCAACAAGGCATAGTGTCTTCCTAAAGTAAACTATTATTGGTTAAAAAGTTTACAGCTGGGTACCCAGCGTTGTCCCAGTATTTAATTGTATTACCTGGTATTTAATTTAATAATCTCCTGATTAAACCGTGATTAAATGAGCATCGACAGGTACACATTTATGAACCTTTACCTTTTCACCTTCCCTACATAATTTAAGCGGAATGTTATTCACCCTAACCAGCGTGATATGACTCACAGTACCTAAATCGAGGCAAGAAATATACTGGTAACTTAATTATGGTCAGTAACGTAGAAGAGTCTAATTAAACGGTTGTTTTAAATCTCCGGTGCATTAATAGAAGCAAAAATATTCCTAATAACCTATCAGAGTCAAATATACTCCCGGTAACTGGAGAGACAAAAATACCGACTTTCACGAGCTAAAATATTTTCGCTTACCTAATAGAGACCAATACACTCACGGTTCCTTAAGAAATGCAATATTTCTGCTATCTTAAGAGAGTAATAAATAATACCGCTACCATAAGATAGTAAAAGATGCTTCCTATAGCTGCTAGGGGCGTTTTACCCATCCAGTGTTCGGAGTGGATTGTAAGTGACATGTTATAAAGTCGATAGAAATTACTCCAAATTTAAGCAGAATTTAGTTTCATCACCTTGCAATCCCCCTATGAAATTCAAATTGACCGTATATTGAATGCCAGATTTAAACTCGGCGTCTTCCTTAACTCCAGAAAAAGCAGAAATATTGTAGTATTTCGTCCTATTGATTTCCACACCTTACAACCTCCCATACCCACCTCTCTCTGGAGCTTAAGTACGATTTAAGTTGCATGTTGTGTAGAAATAAATGTGGGATAAAATATAAATACCCTCCCTAGACGTCAAGGATTGGAAACCTGACAGCGTACCTTCTTTGTAGTGTGGCGTCGCCTCTCCGCCAGCTTCTCTGTAAAAGGGTGCCTTCTTCACGTAGACTGTTGACCTTCATATACGTCCGGAACCAAGCGTCGGTTCCCATCCGTCCTCTTCAACTTTCAAGAGCAGAAAGATAAATTCATACAGCCTCACCGCTCTTTGAAGAAGCATCGAAATCTATGTTTGATAATTGGTTCTATTTAGACCACAAAACCCCATTGGTTGAGGCAACTACGTGGTATTTAAATATTTCGTTCCCTTCGTGGGTCTCGATTCTCACGGGACCAGGTTTATGGAAACTCCCAGGTCATATGCCTACGTCCCCAAAAGCCACAGCCATCCCAGGGTTTAGAGACGGCACCAGGCCCCGACATGCTGACGCCAATTATAAGTTTCTAATCCTCACTAACCTTATATTAAGAAATAATAAAATATCAACTATTGCACTAATAAATGTAAATAGAAATATGGTGTATTACTTTTGTAGTATTCTACATATAAAATGTATTTGTCAGGAATAATTTTGAAGGTATTCTTACTTCTGTTTCCAAAACTACAAATAGACCCAATGATTTAAAATTAGCATTTTGTCTCATATTTGAATCCAGTATGGTATTTTCCTTTTATTATTTTTTCTTACTCTTCTGTGATGTTAAATATATTTTTTTGTATTTTTTACAGGAATTCACAAACAGGGAAGGGGGCTCTGTCCAGAGTCCTAGTCTTTCTTATTCCAGGTAATATATTAAGATATATTAAATTTTACCATACATTTCATCATTAATTATATTTATAAGGTATTTTTTTTATACATTTGTCATATGAAAATCATGTTATTGACTTTTATTTATTTCTGAAAGAAGGAGGACTGGGAACAACTGTTCACAGAAAGACTAGAAAGATGCCTAAGCTATAGTTTACCAGCACTTTATGGACCCAAGCCACAACAATGTCTGTTGGTAAGGAAAATATTCATTATTGCACAATATGTTGTCAATGTGTTTTTTCATTAATCCTGTATAGTGAATATTGGTAGTATTATTTCAGATATTGTTAGTTGGATATATTGTACTTAAAGCTATATGTTAACATTTACTGTAAATGTACCAACAGTACAACTGTTTGCTGACATGAATATTTTGTACATTGTTTGAATACTTTGAATATCAGTTACCTGCCAGTAACTTTGAGGATAGTATTTGTTGTTTTAATTGTACTACAATTCTTTTGTGTGTAATACTAGTCTCTGTGACTTTACAATCTTCATAACAAAATTTGTTATAATTACTTCTACAACTGGCAGGATTGTAAGACACGATGAATGATATTAAATATAAATTATGAGAAGTATCCCAAACCAAAAATACGGATTGGATTAGATTTATTAATTTCATTTGCACATGTTTCATTCTCCTTATTTAAGTTATATTCATCTGCATTATCTTCTTAATACGGTACTACAAGGTTCCTTTATGGAATGTTTTGGCCTGTTGCACTACTGCTCTCCATTTCTTCCTATCCTGTACAATTTCTATCCAATTTTTGACTTTCATCTGCTTAATGTCTTTGAGTATGTCATCCTTCCACCTGTTTCTGGGTCTTCCCTTTTTCCTTGTTGTTAGTGGATTCCAATCTGTATCTGCATTATAGGTTTCATTTAATAGACAGGATTGTAGTGAAAATGTTAATGCCCATTTAGTGCTTTTTCCAGTAGAGGATAAATATAAATCCTACTGAAAAAATGTCTTGCTGTGTCAGATTAGACTTCTTGTTTTCTGTAGATGCAAAAGAAAAACAATTCTTGAAAAAAATGAGTCTGGGGATTCATGTTTCTTAACTTATAAAGGTTTTCTTTGTGCAAGAGCAATAGAATAACTTGCTGATGTCATAATGAATATGAATTACTCTTTTTAACTACAGAACTATTTAATACAAATACAGAATATGAGTGGCTAATTTGAAATATGTGAATTTCACATTTTACTTAAAGTAGAAAAAAGAATGTGGTAAGGCATTTAAGTGAAATATATACGAGCTCCATTGTTTACTTATGAACTTTATATTATTATTATTATTAATACTTTGCTGCTATTGGACATCTGCCCTGTGGAAGATATATACAAAGTAAGAACATATGATACAATTACAATAAATTACTAATACAATTTCCACCCAGTAACAAAAAGAAAAGAGAAGTCACACAGAAATAGCTTCACTATTTTAATGCTTTGTTAGGAAGTAATTTATAAGAACTGCTCACTTTAGTTTCCTTAGCCTATTCCTAAGCTGAATCTCTGACTCGTTCCACATCCTTGAAATTCTATTTCTCTATCAAATCAATTTAATACTACTAATAATAATGTGATCGATAGTTTGGTTGTTGCTAACGTATATTTTCCCGACGAAGATGCTTGATGAAGCGTTCTCGGGATTCCAGTTGGGTGATGTAGTTTGTAGTTCACAACATTTCCATGGCTGACACCACTATTGTCTTCACCTGAAGACGATGGTGGTGTCAGCCATGGAAACATTGTGGACTACAAACTACATCACCTGATTGGAATCCTGAGAACTCTTCATCCAGTTTGGTGTTGTTTTTGATTAATATACTTTATTAAATGACAAGAAACAACTTTCTAGGTAGAATGCTTAAAATTTTGAAGATATTTGAATAAAGATAATAAATAGGTTACCTAAAATAGAACCCTCATGGTACCCTAATCGTTAATTTTTTTTCAAATTCTTTTGAGGTAAATAGAATATTCAGGCTGTACAGAGTAATTAAGATTTTCATAACTCATTAAAGATTCTATTATATACTACTTGCTCAAATATTTTGGTAGTTACAGGATGGAGGGTTCCTGAATGTTTATTTATATCCACTGTTTCTTTTTTTAAAAAGATTGAATCTACATGTGAATGATTGCTGGGGTAACTTAAAATTGTTCCTATGACATCTATTACACACTTTTATCATTTTAAACTGAGGTACAAGGAATGTGGAGTAAATAAAATAGAGATGAATAAAAATCTGAGATTGATTGATAATTAAAAAACATTGCATTTTTTAATATAATTTAACTATAAGACTTCTATACTGTAGTATGTTTTTATGTTTAAGTACAATAACCTGAGCAAAATTATTGAATCCATCAAGAATAAAATAACTACGTTCCTTATTTTCATTTATTTGTGTGTGGGGAAAATCAAATATAAATGGGATTCCATTTTTTAAAATTATTTATTGAAAAATAAAAAGGAAAGATATTTAATTCATCTACATAGTCTCTTGCTTTAGAAATGTATTTTTCCCAGTGAGATGGGAGTTTTTTTTATCACAGCATTGTAGAATGAAACTGATTACATGAGGAGCCAACTCCGCACTAGTCCTTACATGCTCTCGTCAACTTCTAATCGCCCTCCTGGAGGTTTTTTAGTCAGCCAATACAAATGAAAATCGCTGGACAAAAAGTCTGGGCTGTACAGTGGATAGTTGCTTTTATCCAGTTTTGAGACCGATGCATTTGCAGTATGAACACTGGTGTTGCTGTATACGAGTACCCCATCCCTCATGACGTTCAATAGCATGAGCTGTATGCAGAGCTCATGTAAAAGATCAGTGTGAAAATACCTCAACAGTCAAAAAAAGCAGTTGAAAGAACCTTGCCAGCCGAAAGTAAAGACTTTGCTTTAAATGAGGCTGACTGCCCCTTCCTCTGCCTCTCCATACTGGCTTGTTTGGATACTAGTGGTGGACCTATTTTTTGATGCATGAGACAATCCAACTCAAAAATGCATCACCTTCTTTAGCAAACCTTGTAAGCCTCTGACAAACTTCCAAACGTAACAACTTCTGATCTGCGATCAAAAGGCGAGGGACCATTCTGGCACACACTTCACAGAATTTTAAATGATTTGTTAGAATCGCTTGACAGCTCCCATAACTTATTCTGACTAGCCCTGCAATTTCAGATACACTCACCCATTGATCGTCTTCAAAAATGTCTCGAATAGCGGAAATGTTTTCATCTGTAATGCTGGTCCGAGGGCAGTGATCGCGTTCCTGATTTTTGGTTCTCGAACTGATCAATCTCAGGAAAATTACTGTAGCTTGAACACCTTCAGGAGCAAGAAAATTCATAATAAGCATTACGCAGTAGAGAGGTGCATTTGTTGCTCCGACATTGTAAATGCTGCTCACAAAATGGTTGGAAATGGTGAATGGTTGGATCTCTCTGCTCCACAGACATGCAAGAAGTGCGATCCCGGTCCTTCCAACCCTAGACGCTCGGGGGGGGGGCTGTTTTTATTTGATTCACTAAAATAGTATGTTCACTAATATTGGAACTTCCTGCATGAATTTTCTCAATATTTACCTCTCAGTAGTGAATTAGTACTTTAAACATTGCTCATTTTGCTTACCATGTGTCACTAATAGTTTGAATTATATTGCCCTGTCCATTCTTAAGAGATTAAACATTCAGAGGGAAAAATCTATTTTTTCAATGGGTTAATATCAACAACCTATTGAAAAGTGTGTCTTTTAAATTTATTTTCGGGGTTGACTTTTTAGAATGGAAAATTTTAGAAACTAATAGCAATGCTTGGTGTTAAGGAATAAAATGTTTTAATTTTTTATGTTATTCCGTGTGTAGGATTTGAAAACTCTGCACTGAAAATGAGCTTCTCACTTTCCTCATTACCACCCTCCAGTGGAACTCTGGAGAACATGGAACACGTGAGGCTAAGAGCTGAGAGGCCATATCATAGCCTAACAAAAAAACCAAGGTGTGTATTCTTATTATGCACTATAAATATCTAATATTTCTGTTAAAAGTTTAATTTAAGGACATGTATTCATTTTCTCTTACTTCTGTTTAGTCTTCTTCACAGGCTAAGTGACAGAATTCTCAGGACCCTGTGCAACTGAGGGGTTTGTTCTCCTGTATCCCAGTACACCCCACCCACCCCCTCTCACTTATTTTAGAACAGAACTGTTAACTTACATGTTATTTTATAACAGAGAATTACCTTATTATGAGCTTTTTCTGCAGAAGAAATGTGTAATGTCACACTAAATTTTGATGTACTACAAATTGTACTTAATTTTTTTAAGTGTTAAATAAACACATTGGCAGAAAGGATGGGGAAACATTTCAGAGATAAACTTTTTGGCCATTTAACATACTTTACAGGTTTATTATGCAGTAATCAAAACTAAGACTCTTAAACTTGAACATTTTATACAAAGCCATAAGAAAATGTAATTTTTAGTTTTTGACTTTATAAAAATTCAACTCTTCTAGCCCTCTTCCTTACCAAGTCATCAATAATATTATCATATTTCAAGCTCCTTGCCAAATCAGGTTCCATCACCAAGATGCTGAGATCATTCATCCTAACTTTTCATGACACTGAAACTTCTCTCACTGTGATGTACAGGGGATGGGGATTCTCAATGCTCAGGTTACAACTTGTCATCGTGTGGCGAATGTTTGCAGCAATGATGCAGTATTCGTTTAAGTTTCTATTCTTGTTGGTATTTGCATTTTTATTTTTAATTAATTAAACTTTTTTAGACTGGGGCTCCTTGCGGACCTGAGGCCCTGGCATTTGCCCAATTTGTCCCCCCTTGTTCTGGCTCTACTTATTTATGACCACACATTAATATCAGAATAGCTTGATATCACATAGTTAGTTAAATGTATTTTGAATGTGTTCATGTGCAGATACAGCTTGTAATATGAAAAGCTTTTTTAGAGTTTACAATCTAAGTTGGCCAGCGGCATTTATGTGAAAAATGAGTGAATATAATAGCATGTTACCACATTTCTCAATATTGAGTACACTGAACATAAAAATAATAATTTGGGATATTACAAAAGTTTTGCTGCTATGAAGTCTGCAATTTTAATCAACAAATTACAGGAACATACGAAAACATCTATGAAAACTTTGCAGTCAAAGCTTATAAGTATGTTACAGTTAAAATACTTAAGTTGATAGTGCTGCAGAATTTTTGGCTTGTGGTATAAGCTTTTGTTAAAAAAAAAAGCGTTTTGTGTAATGCACATTTCACAGGAGTAGTAGGATTTTAAGCTGCAGATCAAGCTAAAATATTTATTGGTAATTTTGACTCTTTAACCATAGAAGAAGGTTAGCCATACACACAAAACAAATGCTTAATTTAGATGAAAACAGCTTGTAATGGAAACATCTGCTTAATAATATACTTGGGGTCAAATTGCCTCCTTTATGGGATCTTTCAGTTATTCAGGAAAATCTAATGCCATTTAGACATCAACAAGGACTCGCCAGTTTACTGCCATTTAAATTCTAAAGCCTGCATGATTGTAGTTCTATTCTATGACCTGGAAGTTATGTATATTTATAGAGGTAGAGATTTTGGAGCTTGAATAATTAAAAAGCACAAAATAAATCCACTGAAATGGACATTCTAGAAAATTTAGATTATTTTACACCTCTATAATGTGCTAACTACTTTCTGTTAACTGTAATGTCTAACAATTTAAATATAATGGAACCTGATTAAAGATAACATGACTTATAAAGAAAAACAGTTGAACTTGGCGTATACATTCCTCAAGAAAACATACCTCATCCCAGGACACTACAAAATCCAGCACTGGGAAATGTTGAAAATTCATTTTATGGACCTCATTTGTGCTAATTTTTACATTCACTTTAGATTCTATTTTTTATTCACTTAACATATTGTAACATGCATTTTATGCTATGTAAAATATTATATATTAGTTTTTGAATTTTATGCTCAATGTGAAAATGAACTGATTAAAATGAAGAGAAATTGTGAATTCAACATAATAGGAAGAAATTGTTGATTCAATGGACACTTTTACTAAGTAAATTTACTGTTGGATAAAATATAAATTGACCAACTGTAATGACAGTATTTCATTTAAACACATTCCTTTTAGTACAATTATCATTTATTTTTCTGAAAATTACAATTATCCAAGAGTAAATAACATTTTCTACACTATATAATATTTTTTGTTCATTTAACTATTATCAGTTATTAAAAACTATCACTTCTATCTGTTTAATTTTTAATTGTGACAAAACTAAAATTTAGTTTACTATTATGATTGCAGACCAAGAAAACATTGACTCTCTCATTGTACAAATATATTATTTGTTTCAACATGAAAATGAGATTTAGACATTATTTCACAATGAAATGTTATTTTACTTAAAATTAGTAGAATATGTATTTCTACATAATGTCCGCTAAAGTAAATATATTTTTACATGCTTTTTCTCAAGAATTTTACTTTGGTCTTCCAAGCAGTATCAGTTGGTTATTTTACTTAATATAATCAAAATAATTTTTTTAACAATTTAAATTGCTGTTAAACCAGCTAATTCAGTTCACAAAAATCATTAACTATTATAACATCACTTAATTGTGTGAAAACTTTCAGATTTTTTGCTCAGCTCAGATTCTTAAACCTTCTTTTCTCTTAATGTTAGTCATTCATAGTCTAACTTGCAGTACTACATGGTTGAATCCTTGCGCAAGCCTTCACCACTTACTGTCCAATACAAAAACCAACCTCAGAATTGTTTGGCTGTACCTTAAAGAATGTGTTCCTTCCTAGCACATAGTCAAAGAAAGCAGAACATTTTCAGTTGTCTTTTATTAGCAGCTTTAATGTAAAAAGGAAAGAAAAAGACATGGGTCAAGAAATTTTGTTGATAGATTTAATTATAGTTATGTGAAATTATTCAATTATCCAGACGATTACAAAAATTATTTAAGAATGGACAACAAATGTTTTGAGTACTTACTTGTACAAATTTGCTCCTTTATTACTAATAGTAAATACTTAATGCACTAATGTATAGTAGCAGAGGAACTTCACGTTTGGGGCTCTGTAAAGGTCATGTGAAGATTTAAAATTCAGTTGCAAAATATCACCTAAACTGCTAGGAGCACTGATAAAAATGAGGATTTATTAGACTGAAAATTAAATCCCTCTATTAACTCGCAGGCTTCTGTACATCCATCGAAAATTCCAGTTGGGAGAAATACCACAAAGTCTGTTCTTAAATGCTATCTACTAAAGAACTTCAATCCATATTTTCCTTAATGCTGGCATTGTTTGCTGTATGTTCAAATTCTTAAATATTGCTCAATTGCTCATGTGCAGCTTTCCGGGCTTGTTTATTCAAATAGATGGACTGTCTTGTGTTCCACGGACGAGTGCTTGCACTATACACTTCTATGAACTCCGACAGACCAATATTGTCCATTTCAAACTGTAATAATCTCTAAAATGTAAATAAAGTATGAATGTAAATTAAATATGAGATTCTGTTGGATGCAGGAGAAGTATTGCCATACTACACTCAGTCAGCCTTGAAAGACATCAGATGGATGCCCCAGGCTTCCAACAAACTCCTTGTCAGACTGCTTGAAGTATATCAACCCATTCTTGGTCCAACTGCAGTATTGCATTGGATTGTCGTATGAATTGTAAGAGCGTATGTTGGACTGTGAATGGCTTACATAAGGTGACTAGTTGTTTTTACTGTTCCTAATTTGGAACTATCTTATTCCTTTCTTCAGCTTGGCTTACTGCTAAGCAAAAATTCTGCACTCATGAAATCTAGCAACAAATATTGGAACAGCCATTTATATCCTACAAGGAATGCAATCTACATCAGTATAAATTTAATTATACACCTACAGATAGAGAGGCATCGTTTGAATTGCATTATGAATTGGAAAGTATTGTGTGTTAAGGTAATAAACTAGGACTGATAATAATAATGAAATGAATTTAATGTTTCCAAAGCTTAATCAGTGACAACTCCTTTTATTAGGTAATGTGATTTAAGTCCATCTTAGATTTCAAGTACAATTAATATTACTGCTCTAAAGGTTTTGAACAGTTATTTATACATTTCCAGTGATTTGCTAACTGATCACTAGAAATGTCTTCCTGAAGGACTGAAGGAGGCAGTGCCTCCAAAAATTTAAGAACTTCAAACCGTACATGGTACCTGCCACCTGTGAACCTCAGGAAAGTCACCATCTTTCTATCTCTCTTTCCTGTCCTTATTAATTGTGCATATATAATTCAAATTTAAAACTTTAAAGAAAACTTCAGATGATTATGAATGTATTACTTGTTACTCAAATTTTCATACCTCAAATGTAATTCTATAGAATATATTGGTTTATAATGTCTCTTTGTTAAATTATGTTTAGTTTTATATTGTTTAATTTCTAGTTCAGTGTGAAATCTCTATTTTAGTATTTTATTATTCATTGTGTTATAGGCGAGATCCTGAAAAGGATTCATGGCGACATTCTTGGGGTAGTCGTGAAGAAAATAAAGATGAATTTTGGGCAGCATTACAACCGAATTACAACTACATAATGGATAACAACCTCATTGACAGTTGCAAAGTATGTAAAGTTACATATTTAATTGATCAAAATTATTAATTACTCTTCAACCTCTCATTTATTATTCAACACATTGTTTAAATTTTTCTTTTTTGTTTGTTTGTCTGCGATTTTAAATTTATTGAATTTAAACAACTTTTTGAAGATAATTTGAATTAGTAAGAGAACTAACATTCTTCAGTAAAGTCAGTATGTTTTGAACAATTTCCTTTTGTATTTCCTTATTAACAAAAATATTTATACTTTAATTTTTTAATGTTATTGCTGTCAACCATATTTTTGTAGACCCCTATATTTCCCTCATGTGACATCAGAGCCAATTCATGTGTTGATAATATAAAAAATTGCTCATCTTACCAACCTTCGTTCACCTTATATTGACCATTATGCCAATGTTCAGAATGCATTTCAAACTCTTTTGGAGAAGGGGGCAGGTGCCTGTGACGTATAATAGTGACTACCATCTTTAAACTTAAGATAATCCACTACCTTTCTTTCCTTTTCATATCAATTGTGTTAATTATTTTGACAATGACTCATCCTTACTTGTGTGTATATGATGCAGATGTGAGTGTGTATGTACGGTAGACTATTACCCACAAACAGTTTAACCACTTTGCAGATCAACTGTGGTAATGTAATTTTAAAGAAACACAGGGACCAACAAAGACTCTTTGAGACCAAACTTGGGGCAATCTGTAGTAGTGGGAGGAAGCAGAGTTCTGTTGAAAGAAGAATATTGAACTGTATTCTTCTGTTGTTATTAATTTAGTAGTCAGTAGGGTAGTTCAGTTGTGTGCTAAAATATTTAAGTTTACTTTAACAAAAATAAATTTACATTAATAATTACAATTTTTATATTTCAATCTTCATGCCGGCACTTCTTTTGTCTATTAAAAATACACATATATTTACAAAAATGATTACAAATAAATTCCTAAAATTAACAATTTTCTAACTCTAAACTCAGGGTCATAAATTTTGTACCTTCTCATAGAACAGAATGTTAAAAATAAAATCTACTTGGACGCAGAAAATTAGCATAGAGTCACAGGAGCAATTACCGTGTCGGCTTAGTGCATGTTCCAGTTCCTTCCTTCCAATAGGGGTCGTCCTCTCTCCAGATCACAGCAGCTGCTGCTATTTTTCCTGTTTCAGGAAATATTTCAAAATCTCCCTTGCCACAATTCCAACAACAGTCATGAGTGAGAAGTTTAGTGCAGACTTTCTCACCATAAATGTCTTACCATCTCTCCTGTCTCCCTGCTCTCGAAAATTCTGTCCAAACCATCTCCTCCTCCGAATCTTTGTAAAATCTCCTCCCAAAATCACTTTGTCAGCCTTTTTAAAATCTCCTCCCCACTTCTTTGGTTTATATCAGGGATGGATATCCACCAATAACATTTATGGTTCTAATTGGGGAAATACACCACCCGATGGCACCAACTCTCGCCAAAATTGGGAAACACCCAAGCCTCAATGTAGAGTCTTGAGTTTTATTGCCCCTGGTTCAAGTGCTGTCTCCTTTATTTTGACCTCCATACCACCAAAAGCCCAAGCAGATGTGTTTGACAGTTACGGTGTGAATGTATCCAAATAATTGTTTATTTTATCAGAGTGATAAAATTTTATGGATTAGTATATGTGTGGTTTAAGTTATTGTACTTAATCTATAAATCCACAATAGAATAGTTTCAATTAGAGTGGCTTCCTTGGTGAGGAACAAAAGATCCACTTAAGTTTGGTTTTATGGTGTAAAAAGTTAACATTGTCAATTTTATACCTATTTATTGTGCTTGTATATATGTACTTTCAGTTATCTGCTGTTTTGATTGACCATGACAATTCTGTGTTGTACATGTCTCCAGCTCCATCTGAACCTTCCCTTTAGGGACTTAAGTTGGTGGCATAGTGGAGCATGTTTTGTTTATGGGTAAAAGCTAGCCATGTTGCAGTTAAAATACCACAGTCCACTGCCACTATTTACTATGATGAAACATGAACAAACAATTTAATCTAATAACATGAATACCTGAAAATACTTCTAGATTTGCTAATTCACTTTCATGAGACTTGGCATAGGCTTAGTTTTACATATCTTGGTGAATATTTACATTAATGTCCAATTGTGTTCCAATAAACACTTTCATTTTGTATTCACAAATATAAAAAACAGGGCATGGTAAATTTGAATATTTACAAAATATTAAACATTTCACTAAAATTCACCAAACACTGAATGCAGGGGAGGGAAATACAGAAAATACTTCAATGCAGGAGAGTATATGTCTCCCATATGTTGCCTTTATCTCCAATATACAATCCACGTGTCTGTAATAGTTCCATATACCGATACAAGATACTGTCTTGTAATTTTATTTCAAACTCTTATTGTTTGCTGCCCAAATACATATGAATCTACCTATCAATCAAACACTCTAATATCTCAGTCCTCGGCAAAAGGTTCAATTCTACTTGTTATTTTCACACTTCACAAAAAAATGCTGTAATTTTATGTTTAGAAATGCTGCCGGACACTTTTTAAACAAATACTACTTATACAGACTCCTCACCCCTGCCTTGTTGATCAATCATTCTTCCAAATCTGACCTCTGACTCCTCCAAAATCTCACTGCTGACTGCTTCACAAGTGCCTCGTCACAAAGATTTCTTCCCGCGATTTCAGTTGTGTGTTGCATCAGCCATTGACTTAGCTCCCATGGGGAAAATTAAATGTTACTCAACTTGGCATTTCAACTAATAGTCCTTAGGCATCAAAGGTGAATGTGGCTCTCTGTGTTATTAACAAACAAATACTTTCTCTGGAAGTGAAACCAGCCCTTTCCTTTTTCTCAGTGTCAGCATTGGCCTAAAATTGATTCTTCGTTAGCAAATCCTTGGATTTTAAAAGAAATTAGCAAATGCAACATTGCTGCATATTAGACATCCATATTGATAAGGACAGGAAAGAGAAAGAAGGGTGGTGACACTTAAAATTGAAGCTCGGTGTCACCATTGATTCAAATGTTGTATCAATCAGCCACTATATACTGTATATGCATATACATATATGCATATATATATATTAGTGCTCAAGCTGTTCTACTGTGCTGCCATCACTTTTTGAATGAAATCCCCTCTCTCATTATAATATTTAATAACTTTGAATGTCAATGCAAAGTAGTATTTGTCACCCATAATCTTGTGTAAGTTGGAATAGTCAATATTTTGTAATTTAAAAATATCACAGAAGTAATAACCACAGGGTCTGTCAGATAGTCCCATTCTTTTTTTTTTTCAAGTCAAGAATGATTACAGTGAACGACAAAATCAAGGAAGGGAGCAAACAGTGGTGAGAAATGAAGGAGCTGAGACAATTTGTAGATAATGAGGCTCATGGTAAATTAATGTTTTCTTGAAAACAGTTGTGTTATAGTGTGGAGAAAGTGTAGACACTGTGTGTGTACCGTTGATCATAATATGGAAGTGAAGGAGTGAACAGTGGGACTGTTGTATTAGAGAAATCATGTTAGATGATAGAAGCAAAGACAGAATGCATGAAGATTATCAAGTTTTTAGATGGAATCATGAAGTGTGCCGAGTTTTTATTGATTGCTGGCGAGTTACATTGATTTGATCCTGCCACCTTTATGGAGACCTAGCATAACACTCCCACACCCTATGAATTGTAATAATCAAACAATGGATGATGCTGACACAAACCTATTATGAATTGTTGGATTCAGTTAGATCTTTTTTAAAATTTGATGTACTCTGCTACTTCACTGAAATCCCCTGGGATTGAGTGTTATGTCATTTGAATATGTTAATTAATTTACTTCTGTTGATATAAATTTGTTATTACTGCTTTGTCAATAATAATAATAATAATAATCCATTTTATCACAATTCAGTTGTCCTACACAGAAAAAGTTCTGTTTTTCTATTTTGATTCTTCAGAAATATTTAATTTACTAGCAAAAATACTCTAGATATGAAATTAGTTATTAATCTCCCTAAATGGCATTTTTGCTATTTTTTTACTCATCATGTTATACTTCTTTATATCTATCATGTTATATTTTCGATTATTGAGCATTATTAACCAAAACAAATTATGAAGCACAGAAACTGTAATTAACAAGTTAGATCTCATGGTTATTAGTGGGCTTTATATTTGGGGACTCTAAACAAATTCAAATATGATTTGGTGATGCAACCATAGGTAATTGCATGTTTCACACTCACAAAACTACATTCTGAGGTTGGCTGTGACTTTAATTTTTGATTACATTATATGTCTGGAATTTTGAGTTACAGTCAACTTCCCCACTTGTACTCAATGTCTTTTTTTAGTGCTAATTTTTTAATTCTGCCCTAAGAAATTATTAGTTTTATCTTACAATTCTTAATTTATCTTATCAAAGTCCCTTATGACTAAGTGAATAACACAAGATAATCTTTGGTTGTTCTATCATTTACTGATAAGTTCAAGATAAGTTTTATATACAATGTTTATAACACACATAAGAATATAGATCTAGAGGGATCAGTATATTTATGTATATACTTGTCATATATTTGCAAATTTTTTTACAAGTGTATGACTTTGAAAGACATTTCTTATGAAATTTGTATGTATATTAATAGTATATTTATTCTAATTTAGCACCAGATTCATGTATTCTTTTTGAATTAAAATTAACTTGCATAACTAATTAATAGCATGAAATATGATCTACACTCTTGATCAGACCTGAATGCATAAAACTTATGGAGGAAAACCCATTAATTTACAATTCATTGACAAGTTTACGTACCTCATTGAATATTATATTTAAAATTTTTAGTCAAATTTCAAACAAATTTCTGTAACCCAACAAACAACTTTTGCATCTTCTTTTTCAAATATAAATATAATTCAAATTTAAGGTATGCCAATGTTTTGTCATTTTTCCTATCAAATTCAAGATATATTTTTTGCTTTGTCATCTTATTTTTGCTTTTACATTTATATATATTTAGAGAGGAAAAAGTTTATTCTTTATATTAAAAAACGATATCAGTAAATTTATTTTGAATAAGTGGACACCTGATTTTGACTTCTTTCATACTGTATTCACTATAGGAGGCTAATGGAGAGCTGTCTTGGGATGATGAAGACATGGCTGCAAACTACATATGGACTTTAAATGAACTCATCGATCAGTTCTCTGAACTCTATTCCTGGCTAAATAGTATTCAAGAGGCTGTCTATGTAAAGGGAGGAAGTGTTGTAGACAAGAATTTCAAAACTGTAAGTAATAACATTCAGTGTATTATTCGCATTGTATTGAAAATAAGGTTGAACATATTTTTCAATATTACTGCATTTAAGATCTGGGCAGCACTATTAATCTTGAGCATAATTTAAGAGCTTTATTTCATTAAATTATACATATTTTAAATGAACTTAAGCATCATTCTACAATATTGTGTAGTTTTTTTCATTCATATAGTTTCTCTCTAACCCTATCTAATGGAGTTCATTTAAAGTTCCATGCTAACTGTTATTTGATACAAATATATTGTATTACCATTGAATCTCCGCAAATAGCAATTGGGACTGCCTTTCAAGCAGTCTTTGGCATGCTCTGAATTTCTAGTGTGTTTTTTTTGGTACATTCTGGGTTAAGAGCATACATTAGAAACTTATTCCTTATCTTGGTAAAGTGGGAGCAGACAGTACTCTCACAAAGTAAACAGGCTACTGGAGGAAGGATCACTCAATTTACCATAAATGACTATAATGGTTGAGTCAAAGATTGTCACCATGTGTGTATATATATATATATATATATATATATATATGATAATTGGATAGAAACAAAGATAGAAATATTTGGGAGAAAGGCAGGAAATTCGCTCTTTAAATCATATGTACGGCATGGAATCATGCACAAGGAAATACATATGTCAAGCGTAGAAGGGA